>QVRM01005785.1:0-613606 GCA_003439945.1 Dermanyssus gallinae | reverse complement strand
ATATATATATATATATATGATGAATAGATGATGAATATCTGTATTCATCAAATACGTATCAAAATATATACATTTTGTGCATAAATATTAGATACTTTGACGGGACTAAAGATGTTTAAGCAATTTGAAGATGGATATATTATATGTAAACGCGTACAGTGTTGCCTATATCTTGCGTTATAATAGAGGTATTGTGTTATAGGGCACTTGCTGGAGTGGGCAGTGAAAGTCTGAGCATGTCGTACACATTCTCGGGCGTTCATCATATTTTCGAGCAAGGAGCAGCTGTGCATCACCTGGCATTCGCCAACAACTGTCCCCAGTTGCTCTGCGCCGCCGACGCTAGCGGCGTGTTGTGTATCTACCAGGTTGATCCACCAAAGGTACATCGACAAATAGCATAATTAAATAAAGCAACAACAACAATAAAAAGGACAAATTTTATTGACCTTTTGTATGCATTTTTTATCTAGACGAATACCTTTCTACATTGTAGGCAAATGACGATGATCGACGTTGTTTACGGTTTGCATTTGGTTACTTAAAGTTTTTACTATTCGGTAACACTATTACTACTAATATGCTGGGCGATGGTTTTCTAACCGAATTCTAGTAGATTAAAGCGCAAATGTATGATGTAACCCATAAATGATGATACTTGCTAAAAACACCTCCCGCGGAGCTGCCCACGTAGATGCGATCAAACGTAACAAAGTGTTTACGGCGTGTTTATTAATGATGTACCCGTTGGCAGGTGTTGCACCGCATCTCGGCACATAATGGCCCCATCGTCTGGGTCGAGTGGTCACTCTCTAACGATGTGATTATCACGTGCTCGCTCGACGGCTCACTGTCCGTTTGGGATGCTGCCAAAGGATCTCTGCTGCGCTCGATTTGTCTAGCCAGCGCTCTCTCGCACGGTACAACGCACTTTTCACATTTGCACCAACAGCATTCTAATCAGCAGCTGATGCAGCAGCAGCACCAATGGCTAAGTCAACAACAACAAGAGCCAGTTGCCAATAAACAGAGCCAACAACAACAACAATCTCAGCACTCGGATGCAATCCTCTGCGCGGCTTTTCAGCCAGCCAACAATAATATGCTTGCGGTATGACTTCTGCGTGCATACTTTAATTCTTCTATCTATGCACTTTAGCTATTGCGTGCCAAGGATAAGGGGAAACAAACACACTTTCTATCCGAATTGCAATTGATCTATTTAAATGTATGACGTTTTGTCTACAATACTGTACTGAGTTCGTATTTAATGTTTTAATTTTATCTTTTAACGAACGGGTCTTGCAACCGCTTCTCGACTCGATCGTCCTTGGCATTTCCATTGAATACTTGGCTGGAACTGTGTTATTTGATGACTTTCTGGCCACATGGTAACTCAAGAGTAGCGGTGACAATAACAACATTCGCTTCACCGGTGTCCATTTGAGAATAATTAGCTCTATCATAGATATCTTAACATGTCCAGTTCTCGGTGCCTTATTGAAGATGTACTTCAGTGATATTCTAAGTCTACAGAGGACGGATGATAATCTAGAACTTAAAAAAAATGCGATGACGTAAGACTTTTTAAACAACTAATCCGAAGTAGTAACTTTAGTACCTTTTTACGTCCAAATAATTTTCGTAGTGGTGTGTCAATTGCTCCACCGGAAGTTGCTAATGTCGGAGTGGTGAATAAGGCGTTCGCACGGAAAGTTTCGCGACGTGTCCATGTGTACAACGACTACAATGTGATTTCACCCTATTTTTCAATGAAGGAGACTTTGTATATATGTATATACATATATGCATGTGTGTACGTATGTGTTAACTGTGAAATATATGCAATGTGGTCGAATTGACAGATGGGCAGCGCTCGCGGAATTGTGCAGGTATTCAGCGTCTCGACAGGGATGGCGGTCCGAGGCGGTGGTCAGCAGTTACAGGGCGGAGCTCGTGCCATCTCTATTGCGTTTTCGATCTGCGGTACATTGCTTTGGGTTGGCGATGATAAGGTACGTCGTGATAGGCAGCGCAATAGAACTTTAACGAAGCACGCACACGTTACACGTCGCTGATAGATCGTGCTACGTTAACGGCTACCTGTGAGAGCAATCATTGAAACTAAGATTTCCAACTGACGTAAAGACAGTCATATTTCTGTAATTAACGTATATCGAATTTAATGTGAGCAACGTGAAAACAAAGCTGAGTTTCTGATCGTCCTAGAAAAACCTAGCCGTACTAATAGCCATACGCCTTACCTTTCCGAACATCGGCTTCAGGATCTCAGCCAGCACGCATATATCTTGATGCGGCCTTGCACTTTGCTCATGTAATTATACAGTATAACGGTTAGGTTCATATATCGTCTCCGCCTAGATCATATATATATATATATTACTCATAACGGCCGAAAATGTTACACATAAGGCGGAAGTGATTGGCGTCCCGTCCAGTAAACAAGAATTTCCGGTACTTTCGTCAAGCGTAAGGCGCTGTAAAAGATGATTCCTATTGTATTGTTTTTGGGTCTATGTGGGGAGGTTGCAACGATTCGCGATGGTTTTAAAACGTTAGTAACTTTTTTTAAAAAGGAAATGAAATTGTTCATTTGCTAACTTAGTTAGGTCATGTCCTGACCATCATACCAGTAGAATGTCGCTGATGTCGAGTTAGAAGATTCGCTTCCCTGCGCATTAATTTATGGACCGATAGATGGCAGATCAGTTGGGCTGCAATATTCTACGTTTTGCGCCGTTTCCTAAATAGCGATGCAGCGTCAGAAAACCGGGGGCTATATATATATATATATATATATATATATATATAACTAGTAGGCAACAGGTACATGTACACGTATAGATCAACTATAGTTTATTTAGTGAAAAATATATATCATTTACATTTATTTTCGATTAAGGTAATCGCTTTAGATTAATTGCAGAACATAGTGGACAGAACTTGATGCTTCTGTAACCTAGTAGTTCTGACTGAATCTGTGCCTATCAAAACGTACTATAACTTGTAGTATTGATGGCTTTAAGCTAGGCAAGGTGTTTTTCCATGTGCGCTAAATACCAGTTCGGTAGGATTAGGTACTCAGAGTGCCTTTTATGATTCTCGGGCAACATCATGCATTTAACCTTTTGCTCGGCTGGAACGTAGCTGAACAGATACACGTTTTTGGGGTTGTCCTCGATCACGTTGATTTTGACGAACGTAAGGAATGCATCAAGAAAACTGATCATTCGTGCATGATCCCAGAAATCGCGGCCCTTCTTTACCAGCTCCGCCAGATCAAAACTGTGGATGCGTCGAACGAATCCGTCGTCATCACGGAAGCCACAGATGACTCGTGGAATACCAATCAAGTACGATTGTGCCCACCACTTGATCATCTTGAAGCGAGCCAAGTTCTCCCGTTGTCGAGCCGTGTGTACCTCACGCGATGTTTTCAACTCGATAAAACGACGAGTTGAGTGCCTCAGTTCAGGGTGGCGACGTACGAGAGATTCATCGACGCCATCCACTTCTGCACCAAACACGAGCGAATGGTTCTGCCCGAGACGAGTTCGTACAACCGAGCAAAACTCTTCTTTCTCGTTAACGGGCTCCTGTGGCGTCGGTTTGCCACCCATCGTCGAACTTGTCATGTACTGCTCAAATTTGTAACCCCACGCGCAGGCGCGCTTCATCCACGGGGGTTTAGACGTCTCCTGGATTCGTTTCGCTTCGGTCTCATACTGGCAAAGGTAGCGGGTACCGCGGTAAAGTGTTACACCCAATATCCAGGCTTCCTTCTCTTCGTACAGCGAGCCCATTATCGTGGCCAATAGACCGCGATATGATACGAAGTCGGTATGGAGATCAGATAACTTTTCGTGGTCAGCGTCACAAGGAGCGCGAAATTTGCCGACATTGTCACATATCCATCGGAGCAGGTTGTCGAGCTTCTCGGCCAGCGAATGATCCTTGGGAACACGTTGCTCGTAGCCGGCGTTGAGGTCCCAGTTCGGATGGCGGCAGATATCTTCTGACGGCTCCACGAGATAGGCCATCTTGCTTGTGTTGTGAACATACTCGCGATCGCCGACAAGACAAAAATTGCCCAACTCAATGGGTTCTCGAATCCCTTCTACATGGGGCTCGGGCCCGCTATTGCGTTTGCTGTTCTTCGGAGTGCTGCGAGACCATACGTCTAGTTCAGCGACCGGGCGAATATTCACTGTAAGCATAAGTAATTCAACTTATATATATATATATATATATATATATATATATATATAAGTTGATGCCAATGTACATTTTGGACGAACTATACTTATAGAACAAGTTAAGATTAAAAAAAATCGATGAGAGCGTGTCTCACTTAAAGGGTTTTCTGGTACGTCGAAGTTGCCAGGTGTCCTTATTCGCATGAGTTAATTTTCAGAGCTCATATCGGACATGCCCATGAACATGGTGCCAGCGAAACAAAGAGTCGTAGCGAACCTGAAGGCCGAAAGCTCTGTAAACTTTTTTTGGGCCTTGGTCAGAACAAATTTCGTCTAGTAAGTTTTCGTTCCTCCGTAGTCATGCCACTAATTGAACTTGGATCCATTTATTTTACCGCAAATTAGCAATTTGGAGTTGCAATAATTATGGAGTTCCATAACTCCCTAGAAATGAAAATAACTAGCCTGTGCTCTTAGTTAAACCCCCAGTTTCACCGCGCTTGTGTCACGTGGATATTTATTGGCAAAGTTGTAATATTTTTACTACCTGAACATATAGCAAAACAAACAAAAATTGACAAGTTCTTCTAGTAACCAGTCCCTTATAAAACTGTCATAGGTTACAACATATAATTATTCCACATTAATAGTGTCAGTTAATTGCTGGAAATTCTATACATTCAGACTGTTGACAAGGTAAGCTTATGAATGTACATAGTGTATATATAAATATATATATATATATATATATATATATATATGCACATAATAATGCATTATATATGCAGCTAAAACTTACAGTCATCCATTGTAATGGAATAAATTCTGATTCGCCAAAAAATTAGGACGTTCTAGTCGGGCAAACGCGGGGAAGGAAACTGACTAAAACGAAATTATACAAACAAACAGTTTTATGTTAAGTAACAACAAACAATGTGTTGCCTCGACAGGATAAGTGTTATTCCAAGCGCCTCTTAAAAACAAAAAATCGAACGTCTTTCGATCGGACATCACGTATTTTCTTTCGTTATCGCCCACGGAAGCTAGCTGGTCGTCCACTCCTGTTCGAACAGCATGTATCTATAGACTCCTGCTCGTAGCAGGAGAGGACAAGTAAAGGCGTTTTTGGGATAGACGTTTTTCACATTTCACAGCTTTGTAAAGGCAATTTTAAGGTTTTCTTTCACATTTCACAGCACATATTGTCTACGTCCAGGGGCGATAGATACAGAGGAGCTCACACAGTCGTCTGCTGCGATAGTTCGCTGCGACGCTGTCCCCTCGCCTCCTCTCTCCCTCGCGAGAACGGGCGAGGCCTACAGCGCGTTTTTTTTAAATTTTACTTAGCGGCTTTAGTCAGTCAGCTTCGATTGAGCTAATTTTTGCCGTTTGCAGGTAGTTCGTACATGTCGCAATGATCATTTCGCATATGCCACTTTCGTGGTCATTTGAGCCTTGATAGAAGAACACTTTTTTGCCACAATTTTGGCAACACTGGTCGTACTTTTAGACACTCGCAGTGTTTTGCGCCCGTTAGTGCGACATATATTTGTGTTAAACCGAGAATTTATATAAATAAATTAAATTATTTAAAAAAAAACGATAGTTTTAAAATAAATAAATTAAAAATTTCCTCATATATGTATATATATATATATGATTACGTGATATATATGCACGTACAGTCGGTCGGACGCTGTTGCGGAGTTATCTCTGAGTCGCAAATTCGAACTGAATGCGACATATAGCAAAATGGCTCTGAGCTCCTTTTTCTTTGTGCAGCTCAGTAATTGTTAACAGAAGTACGTATATAGCTCATGTACAGCGATAGGAATGTAAAAGCTATTCTTAAAGAATGCAGGTTCTTGATGCAGGTCGACACGCACGCGTGAACTACGAAAGAAGCCATATCTTTCTTGTCGTTTCGTTTTAGGGATATATTAGTTCCTTTATATTTGACATCGGCTCGGGTAGGATTTCACGCGGACGGCGTTTTTCTGCACCTGGAGGCGGTCCCAATACCTGTATCTCGTTTCGACACTGGGTTAATCGCCAAGCTCGGGATCCCTGTCTTCTGGTAATGGCAGGTTAACTATGTCTTTCGCTCATATATGTATATACAGGGTGTTGCAGGAATATTTGAAGAGCGATATACAGAATTAAAGAGCTCGTTAAAGCAAATGTTTTTTCCAATGGAACATGGTCTCTGAGAAGTCTTGTTTCGGAGTGAGACTGAAATTACTACAATTTGTGACACTGGTGTTTTTGCCCGACATAGGAGAACAAAATGTGCTGTTGCGAGACAACCAGTCTTCCTAGACAGAAAATAAGCACACCTTCGTGTTCGTGATAAAATTCTGCTCCATCTGAAGGATATGCAAGGCCGGTCAGCAACCACAGCTCGCATTGACATATATTTGGTACCAAAATGATCGCCATGAATTGCGCATTGGCTGAATATGTCTGTTTTGAGCGCTGTGAGTAGTTGTAGGGTTATGATTCTGAAGTATTTGGCGTGAACGCTAATAAAAAACTTCAGTTTTGGCGAATTCTCTTCTAAGCGACCATATCGCGTCTTCTGACCGGTCTTGCATATTTTTCAGATGAAGCAGAATTTTATCACAAATACGAAGATGTGCTTAGTTTCTGTATAGGAAGACTGGTTGTCTCGCAACAGCACATTTGGTGCTCCTATGTCGGGCAAAAACACCAGTGTCACAAATTGTAGTAATTTCACTCTCACTCAGAAACAAGACTTCTCAGAGACCATGTTCCATTGGAAAAACATTTTCTTTTACGAGCTCTACAATTCTGTATATCGCTCTTCAAATATTCCTGCAACACCCTGTATATATATATATATATATATATATATATATATATATATAGTTACGTAATATTGGTAGTACTTGTGCCGTGAACAATTGAACAGAGTAAGTTTCCTCATAGATTCGGGTGAGGACGCAATAACTGTCAAGCACTTTTACCAAGAGAAGTTGCCTTTCTAGGACTACTCTCGTGATTGGTTTTCCATAAACTATATATTGTGTTTCCAATATAGTCTGGGATGAAATAAAATAATATAACCATTATTTAATGTTGTGATTATATTTTATTAATGACGTTTATTCTTGTGAGTGCATTGTAAATGCTACAGCTTCTGTGTATTGTAGAATTCGTAGTATTTTATTCGGCTTATAAGTACAAAACGGAGACAATTGTTCACTCCAAAGTGCTAACGTAAAAAAACGTAGTACGAAACGTCTTGCATTCTAACTTTCTTGCGTATTTTGCCCATATATAGACAGGCATGTTTTTTACGGAGTGTATCTATGTTATGAATATATTGGGTCTACAAAAAGTTTTTTTCGGGAAAAAACGGGAAAACCGAAAAGACTTTTTGGTCTTCAACAAAGTTTTTTTCCGGGAAAAAACGAAAAAACTTTTTCATCTACAAAAAGTTTTTTTCGGGAAAAACGAAAAAAAACAAAAACACTTTGTAGACCTAATATATACTGTACTTGTGCATTTGTTCACGTGCCTATTAGTCGCATTCATCGTCAATTGAGAACCAGTCATAATTAAACAAACTAAGGTCGAATATTTTACGGTTTTGAATGCGCTGCAGGTGAATAGTGGAGGGCTTCTGCTGGTGTACGGTGTGGTGAACTCGAAGGATGGCACCCTCGTCCTCAAAAAGAGACTTCATGTCTGCAGAGGAACACAGACGTCGACGGCACTCAAATCATGCTTCTCTCCAATCATGTCCTTCAGGTAAGCCACCATCAGAGGTGGAGGGGGGTTGCCGGGCAGGTACACTACACTGAAGTTATTTGCACCCTGGTTATCGTTACTGTACTTGCGGTTTGCTTGTTGGTAGTGATTTGTTTGATATTTTTTCTGTTCTATTTATCGGTTCATTGACTTTTATACAATGAATGGCGAATTGGCGATATGTGACTTAATAGTCAGAACGAGAAGTGTTCTGTGGATGTGTGCGTGTTCAGTGGAATGTAATGTGACATTTTGGCTTTGCATCAGAGATGGCTCGTGTGTGGTGACTGGCGCAGACGACGGAGGTCTGGTCTTCTTCGATGTAACACCGTCCCACCCGGCCTCACCCGTAAACCGACTTCAAGGACACTCGGCCCCGGTGGGGGGTGTTGCATTCGCTGCTGATGAAAGGATACTTGCTTCCGCCGATGCGTCCGGCGTTGTCATTCTTTGGAAGAAGGGATCATAGAAATATAAGCAGCAACAACCACTAAGGACGACAGGACAGCAAGCGATAATAGCAACAACATCCACAGTACAAACTAGAAAGTATTATGCGGGATACTTCTGGGTTACGGATGTGAGAATGTGGTGTCACAGCGCGGTGCAGAAGTATTGTACAGAATATATGTAGTTACAAATCGATTTTAAGTCAGTAGTTTTGTGGGACAATCACTATATATTTGCATGTAGCCTGAAGGAAACTTCCATGCGCCTGGTGTACATATGTAAATAACATTTTTTTTCAGGGACGCTTTGTAGTGAATGAACGCCAACGCCGGTGGCACGAAGTTATAGATTTGTCCTATGAGTATGCCCGTAGCTTACTCTGCTTAACTCCACGCGTCGACGTATCACCGAAGCGGCAGTGTCGTGCCCTTATTCTATGTATGAAATATTGTACACGATTATTTCAGGCTAGAGAAGGTGGTCTTGTCATTTTTTTTCGGTTCTGCCATTGTCAGCTGGTATGTTTGTTTCCGTACGAGCGATCTTTGTCTTGCACGGAAACATGATCTCTTATAAAGGCCACAAATAAACTGCGTTATTTTGACAGAGAGCATGTTCTAGTACAGCCTGGAACGCACCACCATCAACAAGGTAGAACGCTCACCGAAAAATGTGTGGCTGTTATATTTATAATGGTAATTTTATGTTATTATTTGCATGGAATAGGTTAGTACATATATGGAGTATATGCCTCAAATTGACCGAAATAATTGCGGATAAAGTCACTAGGTGTAGATAGCGAGCCATGCAATTGTAAATATTTCGTAGGTAAGAAAGTTACTTTGCCGATCAAGAGTAGTGGGGACCAGTATTTCTGGTTTGGCGAGTGAAATCGCCAGCGATTACATGTATGTAATCTAAATAGGTAGAATAGGAGAGGTCGGAGACATATAGCTGTTCAGATCGATTGCTTTCTAGTAGCTGCAAAATTGTGTGTACACATATAACCCTTTTTTTGAACAAGGTAATTTTTTATTATATTTACATTTACAACGGTATGTTGTTTCATATATTTACAAATATTTGCAAGGAGTCTATAGTAATTTAAACCTACTACAGTTACCATTGTGCATGTGGATCTTCAGTGTGACTGTGTTAGATGCCCTGGTCTCTCTCGCCCCTCCAAGTTCTAGTATATTTGGCCCTATGGATCCTATGGATACTCTTAAAAATCACTATCAAGGTTAAATAGCGCATGGTATTTTCTATATCTAATGTATTGTGTAGTTTTCTCCTTCGACTGGCCGATCCCCGAAACATACGAAGAAAGCGCCCCTGTGCCACACTCAGTCGCTCCGCCCATTCCTTATTGCAGGCAGTCCAAAATTCCGATCCGTGCGTAAGGTGACTCAAAAAAGCGTTTTAGAGCAGCTTGCATGAAGATGCTCCAATTTTGTTCTTGATGTGTCTTGATGAGTTTGTGATGACAGCAAGTCGACGGATAAGGGTCTCTACATGCGCATTGCCAGAAAGTTTTGCATCCACTGTTACACGTGAATGTGTAACAGTTTTACATGTTTTTACCACGGGCCAGTTTATATCGCAAACATGGTCATCTAATACATACTCTTATTACAGAGAGCAGAAAAGATTCTTCTTGGTGCAAAAACGCTGTCGCTAGATGCGCTCTAAATAGGACGTAGTGAAGGATGTTACAGGCACACTGAAACCGGCGTCTAGGCACTATTGATTTGACCCAATAAAATGTCAGGCTAATGGGGCATTATTGTCATATTTATATAGCGCGTTCTGGCGTAGTCTTTTAAATGTGCTTTTGTACACCTTCGAGAAGGCTAAGGACGCTTTTTGAAGGAGAGCAGGGTAACAGCTTGCTGATAACTAGTGCTTTGAACAGTTCAATAGACACGTATATTGAATTGCATTTTATAATTAGGCATCCCTAAATTGTGTTTTCTTAAGCATGCAGTGATGACGAAGGGAGGTATGTCTGCATTGATTACATAGTCAAAGTTGTGATTTTTAAAACAGCTCATTTTAACAGACAGTTGCATATGGTTCTTTGCACATCAACAACGTCCAATATCTTCAACGGTCTGTTGCAGCGTATTGTGGGCATGGCAGGACTCGATGGCGTTGTTGATCTTAACCATGTGTATTGAAAAGGCTTTACCTCAGATGACAGGGAGCTCTTTTTGTCTAAAACATAAACAAGGTGCAGCAATGCTGAGTGCAGCCATTCTGACGCACACTCGGAGAGAACAAGGGTCCGCCGTGGTGTCTGTCAGCCCGGACTCCAAAAAAATCAGTTATGGAGACAAAAGCGGCACTATTGATCTGACTATGAACACTCAACTGAGTCATTTTGTGTAAGAATAGTCGGAGGTCGACACGATTGAGGAACTTTTCTCAGTACAGTATACATAATGCATACGCATGGCCCAATTTTGAGCCATTTTAAGCAACTGGGTGCAGGTGGAGCAGTTTGATCTTGCAACCTGAATGTTGCGCAGGATCGAGCCAGTTCTTGTTTCTAAAAGGTAGTAAAAAACTTGAAAAAACTAGGCTGACCCCCAGCCAAGATTAACCGTCAACAGGACTGATTTTCGCATTGATTCATAGACCGCCATAAATACAAATGTACAAAAGAGGGCGAATGCACCACGCCACCGGGCTCGAATCTAAAAGGTAGTGCATCTTCTCAAAAACGCCGCAAGTCACCGAACATTGAAAGACTGGCCGGTAAGCCACGGCAGCCGACTTAATATGAAGAAACATATTAATCTAAAAAAATGGTCAAACAAGCGGATGCTTTTCTTCCTATAGTAATCCTCACCATTTAGATTGACCGATTGGAAGTGATCGAGCTTGTAATCTTTATTAAAAACATTAGCATTAGATTTACAAGCTGGAGTACTTTTTATTCTTTGCGACATAGCTACTTAGTGGCGACATGCCTCAATAGTTATCTAAAAGTACATGTATTTTGAGAGTCAAAAACATCTGTTTATTGTGTAACCTACATTAATAACTGGCATAATTGTTAGTCTATACTCATGCTCAGTTCTTAAACATTACAACTAACACATGCACAATAGTATTTATGGCAAAAAGTACATAAGAGTTTTCGGTTGTGGAAAGCAAAAACGATACATTCGCGAAACAAGTAGAGGACCTGTGTTGATCGAGCGAGAAATTGGCGAACCCGTAATGGTCACCGTCTGGCGGGTAGTGAACACTAGCCAAATTATAGGTGAAGACCTAGCGTTCGCTTTAGGAGCGCCCGTTTAATCTTGCCCAGCGAATATATCTGCTGTTGAATAAGATGCGACTATATTACTTGGATACCACAAGATGCGACGAGAGCAATCTTTAGATCAAAGAGTGCCAGTGCTCTTTTAAAAGTGCGGCTCTGTATACCCAGAGAGGTCACCAATTCATTCGAACACGGTCTGCGATATGCTATATGAAATTGCGCCCAATGGCTGGCATTTTGATGCTCACGTACTTGTAATGTGTAATGTACCTGAGCTCCCTTGACGAAAGTATTAGCTTGTCTGCAATAGATGTTCGGCCACCTTTGCCAAACTTCATTGCTTCAGTTTTGCTTAAGTTAATGTCTAGTCCAAAGCCCTGAATATAGGCGGCAAGCCTCACAAGTGACAATTGCAAAAGCGCTAGACCCCGTACAAAACCACGTTTTTGGAGCTCAATGGCGTTTGAATTTTTCAGTTTCCGGGACTCAGATTGGGTCCTGAGCCAGCCCGGCAGTGTGCTCGTTGAGATACAACTTTACAGTGCCATCATCAATAGTTGGATCGCAGTCAGTACGAGGAGAGGATTTCGGAGCACGCCCGACCCCACCAGTTTGGCAGGCTGCTGCACCAAACACTGTTAGAAAATCCATGTGCACTGCCTAAACGAACTCACTCCGTCGCTGCAAAACTCGCTGAACATTGTGCAGCGGAAAATTGCAACTCACGAGCGGCAAATGGCCTCATATTTAAGTAGGTATCTGCCAGTAAACCACAACAGCTGTGGATTCGGTGGGCAGCTTGGCACCTATGGTTGAATCAGGGTCTGCCAAAGCGCTTTCTCCGAGGTTGCACAGATGAGCTAAAGGAATCGACAAGCTCAGCCGACTATTCCTCCACGTCAGGACCAATTGAGAGGAAAGTCATTGATGACTGAAGAGAGGAAACATCACTTGTTGCTAATGTGGGAGATTCGTTGTGTAGGGCTTTGAAGCAGCACACACGTTTTCTTACTATGACGATAGAGTTCTTGCTGCTTGCTGGCCGGACATAGGCAGCAATTACGCTCAGCCTGACCTACTGCAGGACGACAAAACCATCATCAGCTATCTTGACATTGACCGAGTCAGCACGCTGTGCGCAGAAGAGTGGTACCCCACCTCTGCCATATTGTAGTGTTGCGAGCGGGTTCGGCGAGAACGGGAGCGTGGCTTATTGATCGTGAGCCCTTTTTGGCTCTCCGTCGCCTTTTAGGTGGCCTCGGCCATGTTTTTCTCGACACTGTCTTTAAGTAGAGAGTTATATTCTGAGGTCTCCTGCCGCCTCGCCGTCATGCCTTTTGTCTATTGGTAGCGTTGTTCATTGTAAAGAAGATTCCATTGTATTTGTCGAGGGCCTGACGTTATGCAGATGGGTATTTAGTATAGCTTGTTTCCGTACTCTTCCTGGTGCGGTCTCCGAAAATGTGTTTTTGCTAATCGAAATTGATTTATTCGTCTTTCAAAACATTCATTAAAAGAGGCCTCTATGTGACAGATTAGCAGAAAAACTCTGTAATGTTCTGGCAATCTACTGAACCCTAGCAAGCC
The DNA here is from genome assembly GCA_003439945.1 of Dermanyssus gallinae. Classification (NCBI taxonomy): domain Eukaryota; kingdom Metazoa; phylum Arthropoda; class Arachnida; order Mesostigmata; family Dermanyssidae; genus Dermanyssus; species Dermanyssus gallinae. The sequence goes on along the minus strand of QVRM01005785.1, from coordinate 600,304 downwards.
GCAGTTAGCAGATTTCAGTTTATACGATTTTCCTGACCATTATAGCCCTTAGACAAATGACTACAGGGTCATTCGTATCAAAATGTACTTCTTTTGAGGTTTGATAGAACTCAGAAAGAAAATAAATTTTTCGCATGGAGGGAGGACGCTGGAACGTTTTTTTAGGAGAGAGAGTTAAGTTTATAAAGGAAGTTATTGTGCCTTTTTCTCCTACATAGTTGTGCGAAATCTACGTTTGCGAGAGAACCAGTCAACGCATAAAGGAACCAGCCATATAAGCATGTTTGGAGAAAGATTCTGCACAACGGAAGACACTTCATTAGCTTGCGTAGCGAAAAGCAAATAGCCAGATTGAGGAAAGTCATAAAGAGTCGATATGTTACGTTAACGCATTTTCGTGAAAAAGCGTAAAATGTTTTTATTACGACCAAAAGAGCACTCTCGTGCACTAGCAAATGTATTGCCCACCATTTTTGTACCAAAGTTCTGGTGCTGCGTTACGTAGTTGTCAAGTAATCAAGCTTTTTCGACAGTCATAGTTGTTATGTTTTACGTGCAAGTTTTCACGTTCAGAGCCGTAACATTTTGCCAAGACGTTTCCGCCCCCTCCTTCCACCAGGAAAAATTATTCTCTTGCCGAGTTCTACCAAACCTCAAAATTTGTACCTAACTTTCTCGTACACCCTATGCAAGTATGCATGCCTTCGGCTTCGATATGGCTATCGAAAAAGCTTAGTTACTTGACAACATCGTAACGCAGCACCATCATTTTGGTACGAAAATGGCGGGCATTAAATTTGCTATTGCGCGAGACTGGTCATTTGGACACACATTTTCGGTCGTAATGGAAAAAATTAACGATTTTTCACAAAAAAAAGCGTTAACGTAAGACATAACAACATATCGACTTTTTTTTTTATGACTTTCCCCAATCTGCTATTCGCTTTTCGCTACGCAAGCTAGTGAAGCGTCCTCGGTTGCGCAGAATTTTCCTCCGAACACGCTGGTATGATTGGTTCCTTCATGGCTCTCCCGCAAACGTAGATTTTGCACAACTATGTAGCAGAAAAAAAGACAGAATACCCATTTTTATAAATTTCACTCTCTCTCCCAAACAAGACGCTTCCGCGTCCTCCCTCCATAAGGAAAAATTATTTTCTTGCCGAGTTCTATCGAACCTCGAAAGAAGTACATTTTGATATATATATATATATATATATATATATATATATACTAACTGACATTCATACAAAGCAATATAATATTAATATTAGCAGATAATAGCACTGACATTTTCTTCGGTAATGTCGCACATTAGAATAAGATAATCAACATTTATGACCACGTGGAAGTTTTCTCAAGTCAACAAAGCGCTCTTAATCAAACTAGCCTCCCTACAATTATCACGCATTAATACGCAAATTATCACGCAAATCTTTGCCGCTACAATTAAATAATTAAAACCCTTAAATAAGTTAAGGTATAATAGCCAATAGTCGACGTGCACATAATTACGCTTCTGAATAAATGGTCAAATGAATGTTTGTGTTTCCTAGCATGGAGTGCACTATATCAAAGTTAATTAAGACCCATGCACCATTATTGGCTATTTAGAGCGTTTTAATAGAATGTTAAAAATGCAGTTACGTTCGTTCAAGGGAGGATTTATGATAGGCCTTCCTCTAGTGTGAGACTTGATTCCGAGTGGGTTGATTTGGCCTGCCAGACCTATACGCACAAACATGTCTGCCATCCTTAACCTTCATAGTCTCCTGCTCGACTTGCTGTAATACCTCGTCGAACATAAGGAGTGTAGTCGGGCTCTAGAGAGGCACTGTCTTGTACGTCCCTGGTCGTCTCACTGTCGGTAATGGTTTTGCTCTGAATTCAAAGTTATTTCATCTGCGCTCAGTGAAACTTCTCAGGCTCATGTGCATCATATTCGTGTTGCCACTGCATTGACTTAAAAAACTACAAGTTATCTGATTACAGTTCCAAAAGCAGAACTGAACTTTGTGGCAGGCAGTCTCTAAATAATAATCGGCAATAGTGACAGCAAACCTCCGAAAAGCATGGATCTAAACTGCTTGCGTCCGAGTCATTTCACCTAATTGCGTTGACTGATCACAGGTTAACTTTTATTAGGGCTTTTATTGACAATAAATAATTAAATGTGAGAATAGAAGTGTATTGGTTAGCTAATAAGGATATTGGTTTGGGAGCCTCAGCTAGTTAAGTGCATGAAGCTCTCCTCCGGAGTCAAATCCGGAGTGCGTGCAATAGTTTCCTAGCTTAGGTGCTCTAAGATATTGCTACTGGTGTTGTACCTAGGTTTAATCTGAAACCTACTATTCGAACAGCAATATCGAACTGCAAAACGAACAGAATTTTAACAATATTTTTGACGTACAACACCTTATACGAATTGAGGGGCCTGCCCTAAGAGTGCTGTTCGCAATATTGAGAAAGAGCTGACTTTGCTTGCCGCAAAGTTGCAGTACAAGATTCTGCTTCTCTATGTTCATCAACAACACTCGGCAAACTGGAAGCATCAGAACGAACCTCTTAATGATTGCCTATCACTTTTATAAATCAGCTTCGGATCTTTTGTAGAATGTATATATGTATATTGATATTATTATTATTATTATTATTATTATTATTATTATTATTATTATTATTATTATCTTACATTTTATACTTATTCACTCAGCTTGAGTAGCGATTATAACCACAAATACATCACTTTAACAACTATAAGGACATGAAACATTAAATAAACTTATCGTACTATAAAAATATAAAAACTATAAGGACAGTGAGTCAAGACTGTCACCGGGTGAACTGCATATGTATGGATATACACATACACAAGGCCCCACAATGGCGGGCTAATTCATTTAAAGATAGCATTTGGCGGCATGGTATCTTCGGCAGAGCTCACCGCAGCGGCGGCATACACAAGTCTCACATGGTTCATGGAATTCAGCCCGTTGACATAAAATGTGATGAAAGCCGTGTACTGCAAATCGTGTTATCACGTGCCTGTTGCTACGCTCTGGCCCCTTTCACTCCGCATTTCTTATCGGTCCGGTATTGAAGAATTCCGGGTTGAGTTCGGAAACCTTCGCCTCCCATTTTCCAATGCAGTCGTTAAAGGCTGTGGTTTGAAGGAGGTTATAACGGCGCCTTAGATCTTCTATAAAAAGTGGAAGTCTGCTAATAGGAAGACGAGGCGGTTGCGCATTGACGTATGGAGTCCCAGAGTCCGTTTCAGGAAAGCTGCATTTATCTGATTCAGATGGATTATTATTATTATTATTTAGTTGTAACAATTGTGAGGTATGAACGTTTAGAACGAGCCAGGTCTGCTTTGTTCATTCCTTTTCAGTTCATTGCGCCTATGATAGAAGCCACGTTCCCTCTACAAACGGTCAAAGACATCATCTGTCTCAAAAACATGGCCTCGCGTCGATCACCCGTAACGTCTTCTATGCGTTTTTCGATATCTTTCAGGATTTTTGCTGTACCTGTGCTGATGGGGCCAAGTGTCTCCAATGTAATGGGCACAAAGTGGTAGCTTCTTGAAAGCTCGAGATACTTCTTTCGTTTTTCAGAATCCGCGCGCTCTGCTACCCATCCAGATTCGACTGCGCTGTGACATATATACGACAAGGCCGCCGTGCATAAAACCGTAACATCCCATAAAAGGCTTTTCCCGTGTGACCATAGCGGGATGGTGACCCTGTCAGGTCGCAGCTCATTGCTGCCATTAAGACCCTTTGGCTCGGGTGTCGATGGTATCCCTGCCCTTCTAAGAGCTCTTCGAACTGTGGCGTTTAGTTCAGCGTGTCTTGTGAGTTTGCCGGGACTTTTCAGACAGCTTAACGGGTGTAGACCGTCAGAGTCGACAGGTTGGCCGCATGGCACGCAAGAAAAGGGCTGGCAGACGGGGGCGCCTATCCTAAGAGCTGACACCATGCGGAAGGAGTTTGGGTCCAGCATGGTGCCAAGCTGACGGGAGGGCAGCGCTTGAAGCCAGCCCCCGCTGAAGGGATCTTGAGCCGCTAAAAAGACGGCACGCTATCTTGCTGATGTTAGGCTATTTGTTATATCTCGTGCGGACTTCTTAATTTTGTAAGCGTCAAGAAGTTTTTGACTCACGTGCTCTTCCAATGGGCCGGGATCAAGTTGAATCCTGATTGTAGTGTCTGCTGCCATAGTTGCCTTTTTTAATTCAAGCTTTGCTTCCTCGCCGATGAGTGATTCCGCCAGGGAGCCGAATTGATTCAGGGAAGCAGCGTAGCACACTGCAGCTAGATCCGTAGCTCTTCTTATCCCAAGACCTCCGTTGCCGAAAGAGAGGCTATTATTATTGTTATTATTATTATTATTATTATTATTATTATTATTATTATTATTATTATTATTATTATTATTATTATCCCGCCAGTGGCCTCAGACTTGGCATTGCCATGTTTGAGAGGGAGGAATGTCCGTGTGGTGGAACGGTGGATGAACGCGGCTTGCACTGGCTTAGTTGCACTAAGCTGGCCGGGCTTACGCAAGGCCGCCACGATGCCATCAATGACATTTTCGGGCGCGCTTTCAGGCAAGCCGGCTACCGCGTCACGCTTGAGCCTGGTGGACTGCAAAGGGACAACAAGCGTCGACCGGATGGCCTTACCAGCCGAGACTGGGACCATAATCGGCCGCTGGCGTGGGACGTGACTGTCTCAGACACGTACGCCCTCGGCTACCGTGCACTAGCCAACGCGGGCGTGGGCCACATTATCCACCAACGGGAGATGCACAAACGGCGCCTATACGCGCATCTTCTTAAGCACTAAGTTGTAATGGCGTTCGGCCTCGAGTCATCTGGCGTTTGGGGCAAGGATGCACTCAAACTGGCAAAAGAGCTTGGAAAGAAGCTATTTGAGACCACAGCGGAGCCAAGATCGACCGCGTTCCTCCGACAGAGAGTGTCATTAGAATTACAGAGAGGCAACGCCAAGATGATGCTGAGTGGCCACCGACACTCAAGCAATAAGAATAGTATATGCAATATTGTAGATGTTATATAAGTGATATGTTAGTAACTGTGATACATGTACATATGTATAAAAATAAACCCTTGTTAAAAAAGAAATATTGTTATTATTATTATTATTATTATTAATTTATCATTGTTTATTGCTGATCATACAATTGTGAGGTCTGAACATGTTTTAATATATAATTAAATATCTTGGTGACAGTCTCTTCCTCTCAAAACATTGACCCGATTATACAGGCAGCGTTACCTCTGCACACCGCCAGCGAGAGCAACTGCCGCAGGAACTCGCTCTCGTCAATCGCCTGTGTTCTCCTGTATCCGCTCGCCAAGCTCTTTAATGAATCTCCTTGTGCCTTTACTAGCGGGACATAGTGTTTCCATAGCGATAGGCACGACGTAGTATCTGGGTTCTAAGTCCCTGTACTTTCGTCTTTTTTCTCGATCTGCATGTTCGGCGACCCAGCCGGCCTCAAGGGCACTGTGTCTGGGGATACTGTTGTATCCCATGCCAGACACTTACCGCAAGACCACAATGGAATAGTGACTCCGTCGGGCCTCCTGTCACTGCTTGTATCGAGTCTGGGCTCGAGCGTACTCGGTATGCCTGCACGACGAAGGGCTCTTCTTATGATCGAGTTAAATTCCGCGTGCCTAGCGGCTCTTCCTTGGCTTTTGATGCAGCTCAGGGGGTGAAGGCCGTTACTCTCTACTAAGCGTCCCACAGGCTGAGCAGGTGTATGGCTCGCATATGGGAGCTCCAATTCGGAGCGCTGTCACCATGCGGAAGGAGGTATTGTCCAGCATGGTGCCCAGCTGCGGCGAGGGTAGAGCCCTTAGGTATCCGCTACTAAAGGTGTCTCGGGCGGCTATAAAAACCGCTCTCTCCGTGGGGGATTGCATGCTGTCGAGAAGATTTCGACCTACAATGTTGCACCTATAACCGTCAAGCGTATGCCGTGTAGGGCGCTTCTCCCAGGGACCAGGGCCTGTGATTATTATTAAGCCAAGGCAGGCATCCCGACCTGTATTCCTCATTGACTAGGTCCAGGACGTTAACCAGTGGGTCCGGTATCGGTATCAGTCATCTATCCGTACAATTCCACAGCGGATATTTGTTTTATATTTTTTATTATATTCACACAGATTTCCCTCAAACGAATCACGACAATATATGATATAATAAATTCGTTGCCTAATCTATATCGTATGCCTTGCTTCCCATGATCGATGGACAAAGGGAATGTTACTATAGGGAGTTTTCCCATCTGTCCAAGTTTCCATTTGCGAGGAAGGCGCCAGCAGCACGCCTAATTCGCGCACTTCACGGGGAGACAAACTGGAAGGAAAGGTGTGGTTACTCCCGCAAATAGATAGCGTTCCAGTCTGAAAATTAGTAATTAAGAGAACATGCATAAGACGATGTTAATGAAATGTATCTCACTCTATCGGGGCCAACACAACTTGTGGGACATTCATTACTTTTTATGTAAAAATAATATGTATTTTTTTATTTATATAATTTCACTATGTTAGCACTTTGGAGTGAACAATGGTCTCCGCGCAAACGTGTGATGACGGGTTATCTAACTCAGGGTAGTTTTTATTATATACGTGCTGTTTCTTCAAAAGCTTCTTAGTAACTTGCCTTAGAATATTTTCTGACTTATGCTGACATGCGTGTCCTTAATTTCTCAATTAGCAGTTACTAATTCCAATCAATGTATTCCAATGCATGATACCTAAGAACTTTTTTTGGTTAAAAAAATTGGATATAAGTGATAGTTTAAGCCTTCTGTTTACGGCCTACTCTATTATATGCTGCTGTAGACGGTTGTGTCCTATATAAGCTTCGTTGTTTGAGATTATATTCTAATTAGCGCTACAGTGACGTCTTTTTTTGCTCAGTGGCGTATTTTACGAACAGTTAAATGAAAAGTTTATCTACAATAATCCCCTGGTATGCTCTTGTCTCGTTTCGGGCTTTGGTTACGTCATCTCCTTGCGTCATGCTTGGGTTATGGCATTTAGCGAATGAATCCCGTTTTGATAACGATCATTATGCAAGAAAGTATCAATAAGCTTTATTCCGGGATTGTACAGGTAGAACAATGCATTATAGAGGTGGTTGTGACATTTGCCAATGAATCAAAACTTAATGATCTCAGTGCGCAAACGCAGTGCCTGCAGGACAGCACTGCGGAGGCTGAATACCGACCGGCAGCTTATCTTTGCTTGCTCACTCAATGCTTTTCTACATAGCCGTGTTGCTTATCGCGCTACCGTTACGGAACCGCGTTCATAGATGCGAGTGCGTTGGCGGTAGTCCTTAATAGGCCTCAGCTGTTATAGGTCCTTCCCTGCTGAGCGAACTGCTGAGGACGAGGCAGGGCTAAGCAATGCGACAACGTTCTGAAACCTCGAAAGAACGTCTCAGTGACAGCTCTTCTCACCAGATCCCCGAGGAGTAATGGTGAGGTATGGATGAAGTCGCAAGCTTGCCGCCAGTTTAGTTGCAGGGCTCTGCTTCTGTGCTGCCAGCCGTGTTTTGAATCCTTTTTGTCAGAGATTCGCGGTTTGATTTCAACATCTTCGCTGCGGAGACGGATTATCGGTACAGTCGAGTGCCGACATTAAACCGTGTTACGCCGTGTTGGCAGTTACTGCGGACATATGGGCCATCAGTGCAGCGAAAACATGTTCATATACGGTAAAATTCATACTACGTCACTGTGGTAACGACAGTCTGGCTAATGTTGGCGCATTTCCTGCCCCATCAGTATGTTCCATATTTGCATGCTGTCCATCTGTTTCATCATCATCATCATCATCATATTTAGTGTCTATTGTTTAATTAACGCGGACCACCTGACTCTGCCTCATAGTATCGCAATACGCGCGATCACTGCGTCACTGCAACTGCCCGTCAGAGTACTGAGTACTTGTTAGCATGTTCGACAATATTTGTATTGATGTAAACTTTTGTTAAGGGTTTCGGCAGCCGGCCACCGACTGTGTTGTACTTTTCGCGTTGACTGTCAGCTGTGCAAACTCTGGTGAACAGGTGAAAACTCTTACACGGTTTGAAGCTACTTGTGGTTAGACGCACACTGCTGATAAAGAAGATACTGTAGCAGTCAACTTGCAATCTCGCAGTGCCTATCAACTCTATAAGCATTCGTTCCGTAGTTTCGTTGGTCGGTGGTGTTGGCATGCCAAAGAAAAACTCAAGCATTCTGAGCATAATGACACAGAATGTCAGTCGAGTTTGGATGCTAAAGGATCGGTGCTCGCTTTAAACGTACAAGTAAGCTTATTGCCAACTGAAATTCTTACCAAATGTACCCCTAAATTTATTTTATAAAGAAAATATATAGTTTGTCTGGGCTGACGTTGAAGCTCCCTAACTGATTATCGAGAAATTACGCCCATATATATATATATATATATATATATATATATATATATATATATATATATATATACACAGGGTCATTCATATCGTTATGTACTTATTTCGAGGTTTCGTAGAACTCGGCAAGAAAATAATTTTCTCAATGGAAGGAGGAAGCGGAAACGTCTTGTTCAGGAGAGAAAGTGAAGTTTATAAAAGTAGTTATCCTGCCTTTTTTCTCCTACTTAGTTGTGCGAATCTACGTTTGCGAGAGAACCAGTCAACGCATGAAGGAACCGATTATACCGGCGTGTTCGGAGGAAAATTATACATAATGAAAGACACCACTAGCTAGACCAGATTAAGGAAAGTCATAATAAGTCGATATGTTACGCTAACGCTTTTTCGTAGAAATCTTAAATTTTTTCCATTACCACCAAAAATGTACGCTCTAAAGACCACTCTCACGCAATAGCAAAGTTAATGCCCACCATTTTCATACCAAAGTGATGATGCTGCGATACGTAATTGTCAACAAACTAAGTCTTGACGACAGTCATAGTTGTTATGTTTTACGCTAAAGCTTTCACCTTCAGATCCGTAAAATGTTGCCAAGACGTTTCCGCCCCCTCCTTCCACTAGGAAAACTTATTCTCTTGCTGAATTCTACCAAACCTCAAAATATGTACCTACATTTCTTAGACACCCTATGCAAGTATGCATGCCTTCGCTTTCGATATGGCTATCGAAACGGTTTAGTTACTTGACAACTACGTAACGCAGCACCATCACTTTAGTTTTGGACATACATTTTGGTTGTAATGAAAAAAATTAAGATTTTTCACGAAAAAGCGTTAACGTAAGACGTAACAACATATTTCATTTTTTATGGCTTTCCTTAATCTGGCTATTCGCTTTTCGCTACGCAAGCTAGTGAAGATTCTTCCGTTGCGCAGAATTTTCCTCCGAATACGTCGGTATAATCGGTTCCCTCATGCGTTACTAGTTCTCCCGCAAACGTAGATTTCGCACAAATATGTAGGAGAAAAAAAGGCAGAATAACTACTCTTACTCTTCTAAACAAGACGGTTCAGCCTAATTTAGCTATTGGAAAAAAATATTTTCTTGCCGAGCTCTACCAAACTTCGAAATAAGTTCATAACGATGTAAACGACCCTATATATATATATATATATATATATAAAAAAATATATATATATATATATATTTATATATATATATGTGCCAATAACATTCGTTCAGCATGTAAAATGCACACTAATAATGTGTTAGCTTTAGCTATTTACATGTGTATTAATTTTGGGTTAATCAGGGCATTTATCAGGACTATCTATATATTTAGATAATTATTTAGCTAATGTGTGTACCATATTTAGGAATGAGAATAAAATGTTTTAACGCATGTTTGGTGTTTTTTTTTTTTCTGGGGAAATTTAGAAATTGATATTGTCGACTGAATTTGAAGAATGTTTCTTCCGTATACTTGCACCAGCTTAAAAACGCAGTCGGGAATAATAACAGAATGACCAGCCTCGCACTTTACTAGGGTTTGTAATGCGATCTGTCTAATTAGCCACACAGTCATGACCGAACAGAACATTATAGCAAACATCAACACCTGGTCATCCGATCTACGCACTCTTCGCCGATAGCGTCCAAAGTAGGCGGACTAGACCCCTATAGCAAGTTCTTATAGAAGGTCGACATTTGAGGCGGATGGCCTTTCTTGCAGCGTTTTCTCTGTTTCTTTAGTCATGGCTTGACGCTTGGCTAGGTTAAAAGTCTAGACAATTTTGGAGACGGCTTTTAATAAATACAGTCCGTCGTTGCTTTACGCATGCTACTTTCAGTGTTATTTATTGATGTAAAAGCGACAGCAGGGTCCTCCGATCTGTGGGAGTAAAGTCCAAATTTAGAATAAATTTGGATGCAAATATTCCTATAACTACGTTTTCTAGAGTGTACACCGTAGCGGATATGCACTGGTCGACTTTAGCAAAAGGTTTCCCATAATGTCGTCCCTCTATGGCCTGTGCAGGGCTTCTTTCTTTTTGAGTGGCAAGGACAACTATGAAAGTTTGTGCCAGTAGCACTGAGTTAATAAAATATTGAAATGCAGTTACAATTCGTTGCAGCAGTAATTCACGTAACGAATAGGTGCAAATTCCTCTCAGTCGACAAACGAACCATAAACCTTAAGTGCGCTAGCGGCTAAGTCACGTGACCAATAGTCTATATGTTCGAGCTACTGCCTTGAGACTTGCTATTCGACTACATTTGTTCCGCTTAGATAGATTGCTAGTCAACTGACCCTAAGGAACAGGGCAAGTAACAACTCTCCACCGGAAATAGACGACGACCCCTTTACCGCACGTACAGTTATGATCATCATCAAACACCATTTTCTACGGAATTCTTGACATGCTGGAAGATACGATGCATTTTTAGCCGCGGTGTCAGCTAGAGCGGCGAAACGAAGCGGTGTCATGCCAGCCATAACCAATCATCATAGATCGAATATTGTAAGTTTGAGGCCCAGCCTTGCTCGTTGTTTCAGTTGGACGTAATTGCCATTGACCTGCTTATATGGCTAGTTAACTCTGCTGCTGGCGAAAGCCCATAGACGTCCAGTAACGATAACGCGATGACCATGCATGGGACCATGCATTTCGACGCTACCGTGCAAACGCTATCTCAGCCTATCACAAGCGTCTGAAAATGGGGTTGCCGCGAAAGCGCGAAAATACGCATAGTACCGGTGGTATTTAGACTGCGGCTGTTCGCGGGCGCGTCTAGGAGGGCTAGTATAGAGTAGACGGAGCGTCGTCTTTTAGCAGGTTCGGTCGGCACCTGGACAAGATAGTAATCGTAGCCGCAATAACTATAGTAGTCGCTCGTAGCAGTCTTAGTAGTCGCTCGTAGCGTTAGCATTACTGTTACTGGTGGCAGTAAAAATCATGGCCTATCTATCTATACTCGTCTTCCTTGTGGACGCGGCGCCGCCGTCGGCTAGAAAAACGAATGATTAGCTGTGAGTGGTCGGTGTCGTTCTGCGCTGCGTTGATAGATGATGGAGATGTTTCGGCACTGACAGTTTTGGTGGCTGGCCGCATCGAGAGAGTTGCCATCAAGAGTCGTGACCGCCGAACCGATTATCGCTCCTTCTCGTCGCGGTTTCATCTCGCGGTCTGGGCTCGAGGTTCGAACGTACGGTAGTAACCTGGAGCATCAGTCGGTGCGCACGATGGCGGAATACACGAGCGCCAACAGGAACAAGATTGCCGTCGTCGGTGGCGGCCTGGTGAGTTTAAGCCAGTCTAGTAAACCAGACGTGACGTCCACGCACAACCAACCGCTAGCAAACTAGAAGATGTAAACGTCGGTATATATAGACGCTGTATGTTAATGCCTAAATTAAGTTGCGTTTAAGGCAGGAGATGTTGCAAAATGACCTAATCCTGATCATGGATAAGCGCCGAGCGAGCAAAAACGTTGCACGCTCTGCATACACAAATAGAGAGACCAGAACCCGGCTATTTGCGGCTTTGTCGATAAGTATAGGGACTCTACAGAATACCAGTACGACAAACGACGAATCAAAATAATTTAGTAGTAGTTATTTAGTTGATTTTTTCAAGTCAATGTGAGTTCCGCAATTCTAGCAGCAAAGGTTCACTAGTAGTACATGTTAAGCTTAGCTTTTATTCTAGACCGTGAAAGTGCTCTCGATCTTACTAGCGCGTGATAAAGAAGACCGTTGCCTCTTAAAGTTGATTTTTGAGCGCCTACTTTTAAGCCTTGCTATAGCGCTTTTAGGTCTTGAACCGTGGACAACATTAGCTATGCATCCCACCGTCAAAAGCGTGTGGTATCTTCGCTCCTCGTCAGTCGAGCATGCTAAACTGGACGTCAGTAGAATCGATGCCAAAATCTTCATATTGTCCTCAATGCTATCCAAGGCCATCGAGAACCATCGTCCATTAAATATAGCTGAAACCCGCTAAACATTTGGCAGCCTAATTCAACAACTTTCACATGCTCCTAAAATATTTGTGTTCGTGTTTATAATAGAATGACCGTACATCTGCATTTGTGGTATACCCACGATGATAGCGGTGATGATGAAATGGGGCGGAATTAACATAAGGAAAGAATATCAACATTGTTTTGGATAGTTGAGGGGGCCCTACGATTGCATTACCCACCGTCATAATGCCACTATGCTGTTTCCCTACAGCCATATTCGTTTAATGAGCGAGTCAATCCACAAACAAAGTTGCCTATCGATGCTGGCGGTTGGAAAAATTTGCTGTAGTAATTTCACTAGTTAACATAATTATAGACAGGATAACTCTGAAATTATACTCACAGCGTTACTTAGGTGCCAATTGGAGCGCTCAAACATACTAGTTATTGCCATTAACGGCCATCTATGCGTACCTGATTATTAAAAACGCTTACTGATTGATCTCCCTTCATGAATAAGGTGGAAGTTAAAAGCCCTGGCTCTTTATTTTAACTCACTTAATTGTACCTACAACTATGCATCGGTACTATTGTCACTCTGCCAAGACTATCTTCTAGCAGATGCAAACACAAAGACAGAGATGAGCGCAAGATTATCTAAGCAGACAAAGAGAGAAGAGTAGGATAAAACTATTTACAACGATTGTTTGAAACGTCGTTGATAACGCGACGCTTAAACGACAGCAGTACTCTGTAAATACCGTACTAAAGTGTTTTCTCGGCTAACCCTTCCAAAAGGTTGGCGCCGCCTGTGCGTGCATGTTCTCCCGTAGGGGCTTTCAGGTAGATGTGCTCGAACTTCGCGAAGACCTTCGTATGTTAAAGGCTACAGAACTTTCAGTGGGCCGCTCCATTAATCTCGCGTTGTCAGTCCGTGGCCAAGAGACGCTCCGCTTGCTTGGTCTGGAAGATGAGATTCTCCAGCGTCACGCAATCCCGATGTACGCCAGAATGATACATGATCCTGATGGTTCCACACATCCGATACCGTACGGCAAAAAAAACCAGTGCATCTACTCAGTCGGAAGAAGGTACACCGCCCAACAACTAATATATATATATATATACTGGACACGACCGATCTCGTTTATTTAATCCGCTGTATACCTCACACATATAAAAACTATTGATTTGAAATGAATTGAAATGTTTATTATTATTATTATTATTATTATATGAACGCTATCAGGAGAGAATTTCTGCCAGAAGTCTTCTTTTGCAGATCTTCTACCGTGACAATGGCATAAGAAATTATAGTGTGTCAAAACAATCGGCAGACTTACGCTTTAAAAAATACATACGCTTGAGATTTTTAATAAGAGTATTGAACACTACAACTACTTCAAAAAAATATATATACATATATATGTTTTTTTCCACCACCTTGTTTAGGGTGTTTTTTTTTTCTAAAATGCTCCGTGGTAGCCACCATGTCATTAATTTATCGGCAACAAAATCAGTATGTCGAGCCCGGTGGCGTGGTGCAGTCGCGTGTGCCTCGCGACCGGAGTAGACACATAGGTGTGCGGATTCGAACCCCACCGTTGCACATTTGTATTTATCCGGGTCCGTATGTGAAGCGATGCGAAAAGTCTCGTGGACGTTAGATCTTGGGGAGAATTATAAGCTCGTTTTCATAGGGGTGAAATAGCATTAGAGGCTCTAAAATCAATTAGTATAGGGATATGCATTTTTCTTCGAAAAAAAAAGAGGTACAGAGAAGAACATATATGTGTCAACATTGTTTATTGCCCACGCAGAGGAGAAACGTGGCGCTTAAGTAGAAAGTAATGAGCGCTCGTCAATAGCTAAATTCAACAAAGTAATTATTTATTTTGAATTGACAAACGTATAGTATATATTTAAAAAATATAGACGAGCATTTTACTATAGTCATGTCTGATGTGCGCCTCGAAAAAGTACCGTTTTTTAAATATGAGGTAAAAAAAAACGATTTTGAACATTTTGATTTTTACGTGAAAGCGTAGCTCTACTTTTCAATATACTGTCCACTAAAATAAAGGTACTTGTCGCACAACTAGCTTCTGAATCCTATGCTCATATACATTTGTGTGTCCGAATTATCTAACTACTCCAGCACGGATCCTTTGTCATGCAAATCCGCCGCGTTCTATTCCTTCTAGAGGCACCATAATTGTCTTGTCGCCGCTCTGACTGTCAATGTGGCTCTTTGATTGCAACAACAAGTGATAATCACTGACCTCTAAACTGTATGGACGGTAGTCGTTACTCAGAATATGACTCGTAATTGAGTTGTATCAATCAACGATATATTTATACATATATATACATACATGTATATATATATATATATAATATATATATATATATATATATATATATATATATATACATATATTTAGAACGCCAGATTAATATGTAAGACTGTCTTCTAGCAAATTACCAACGTCTACGAATGTAACCCAAATATGTGAAGAAAACCAATAATAAGGCCTTGGTCTAAATTTTGAACGAATGCTGATGTTTTTAATTAAAGGTACCTTTTGGAAATGCTGCTAAATCGGGCGGAACAGGACCCCAACGTAAAGCTTCTGTTTGGACACAAGTTGATACGAGCGGAGGTGGAGAAAGGAAACCTGGTTTGTCAGAATCCCGAGGGTGTACAACACACGCTGTCAGGCTATCGGGCGCTTTTGGGCTGTGACGGCGCTTTTTCTAGAATGCGGCAGGACGTTATACGACGTGGCAGGTTCTATTTCGAGCAAAAGTATATCGAACATGGATACCTTGAACTCTGCATTCCTCCCAAGGTAAACATGGCTTCATACGCCTGCAAACACTTTATTCTTCTTATATGAATGAGAACTGCACAGTGATCTCCAAATAATTAATCTCTT
This sequence comes from Dermanyssus gallinae, assembly GCA_003439945.1. Lineage (NCBI taxonomy): Eukaryota > Metazoa > Arthropoda > Arachnida > Mesostigmata > Dermanyssidae > Dermanyssus > Dermanyssus gallinae. The sequence goes on along the minus strand of QVRM01005785.1, from coordinate 584,931 downwards.
TTTTGTTACACAGAGGAGGCCAAAGATATTATAGGGGGTCGGCCCATACGGCTAGTTACAATGAAAATTATGTTAGTTAAGCATTTTAGTATTTTAGTTAAGCGACTCGTTGCTTCGTTTTGCGGATTTTGTTTTGCAAGACTTCTCAACTAAATGCTTGTACTTCAACCGGACTTACACTACGAGTCTCTAGACTTGCACAAAGTGTTAGAAGATGCTTTATTGTTTACCTTAACTCTGGTTGCGCACATATCCCCTCCTAAAGTCTAGATTTTTCTTTATTATATATACGTTAGCAACATCCAGCAGCTCTCTTATTGAGTACATACGTTCTTAGCTGGCTTTCAAACGTAATTTGCCATTTCCTTCACGACTTTGTCTATGCGCGCCTTCTTGCACTTCGCCATGTTCCTGATTAAAAGCGTGTTGCGTTCTTTACACCGTTGTTGCACTTTTATTATTTACACAGGACATATGACAAAAAAAAAGTATCTATTTCATCTTCCGACGTGTTTTTGTTCCGTTTAATATAATTTCCCAAGCGCATGCCTACGACAATACAACAAGGTGGCAAAAATCGTCAAAGATGATTCCCTCTTAGTCTAAAAAACAATCAAGATAATATTCGTGTTGGATCTGCTCTGTTTGAATTTCGTAACCATATACCCATGACCCATCTCCTGTAATTACTCACTAAAGCACTCCAGGCTCTTTCTCTATCCCCACAATTCGGGCCTTTTACAACGGGCGTTAATTTGCTAGAAATTCAACATTTTTTGGAACGAACTTTGCTGAACAGTCCTCTGTAGCATAAAATATTAATCAAGGCTGTTACAATTGATCCATAGATATCTTAATTTCTTAGCTCTCTCCCTGATAGTAATTTAGCAATTGCTGAGTACAATGTTACGAACGTTTCCAACGCTTTCTTTTTATTATTGACATCGAAGACCTTTCCGAACATGAAATAATTTTCTGATTACCATTAGCGACTTCCAGATACAGACCGTACACAACCACAATTATCCTTGTAACGTGTACTATTCGCGTTCTACACGTGTGATTGTTAGACGTTGAGCGTAATACAAAGTGTCAAAGTTGTTAAATGTGAATATTATAAAAATTTAAATCATATGACCCCGATTTTTGCAACCTGTTTTCAATGTGACTATTTGTCTTCATTTAGCCAGCAGGAGCATCTTTCAGACGAAACAGACATAGTATCCGACTATCCACATCAGTATAATAGCTTATGTTTGAACAAGTTCTACTACACCTTAAAGTGAGTGTACTTCATTTAGGAAGACTCTGAATATAAACTGCGTCAAAATACAAAAAATACAAATAAGTATATACTGTGTTTCTATATATATATATATATATAATGAGAAAGAAGGCAGATAAGTATACAACGTGTTGGTGATGTTTGGCGTTCTTGAAACACACAGGACGGCCAATTTCAGATGGCTATCAACTACCTTCATATCTGGCCTCGAGGAGAACTTATGATGATTGCCTTACCAAATCAGGACAAGTCATACACCGTGACATTGTTTATGCCTTTCGCCAAGTTTGAAATGCTTAACTCGCCTTCAAAAATTATTGAGTTTTTTGAGAAGAACTTTCCCGACTCCATACCGCTAATGGGAAGGTAAGTGAGTACACGCATTGTTCTTGATTGCCCTAGATTTGCTGTCGATTTGGCGCGCAAGCATACGGGTAGATTGTCTTTGCTAGCTGAGTGGCGCTTCTTGAGACTTCTTCCCACGTAAATATATATATATATATATATATATATATATAGTTCTGTAAAAATTAGAAAAATATATTATTAAAACAAATGCGTAGTGGTTGGGACAGCACTAATAAACAGCTTAATTATAGCGAAGAATCGATAGAATTGAATCAATGACTGATTTTTTTTAGATCCAAGGGTGACTACCTGACATTCGATACTACTAAAAAATCTTCAAACGTCTTCTCTGGGATTCATATAAAGTGAGTGTTCTGATGGAGCTAAGAAAATATCTGTTGACCCGTAGGGAATCAATTGTGTCCACAATATCTTCGGTGCCGCCTGGATCTCTGGTTTCGATCAAATGCTCACCGTACCACGTTGGCGGCAGAGCTCTGTTGATGGGTGATGCCGCCCATGCAATGGTACCGTTCTATGGACAAGGCATGAATTGTGTAAGTTGGCTGTTCCATCAATATTTTAACTCTATACAAAGGAAACGTTTGTGTCAATGAAAAAGTAATGGATGGAATCTTTGATATGAGAACTACTAATCAAGAGAACACGCATTATATATATATATATATATATATATATATAATATATATATATATATATATATATATATATATATATATATGTATATATATACATATATATATATATATATAATCATTTATTTATGTGTGACAAAGTATACAATTTTGGTGTAAGAACATGTGCACAACCCGCTCGGGGCAAAACTCAAGGTGTTAGGTCCAGGCTTGGGCTGGTCCACCTAGCCAGGGTACCTCTCACCGAAGCGGCATTCCCCCTCTGAACGTCTAATGAGAGACGTTGTAGTAGATATTCGCCTGCCCTCTTGTCTCCTGTAGCGAGTGCCAGTTTTCTCCCGACGTCGTTGAGCAGTTTCTTCGTGAGCACTCCAGGCCCGCCCAATGTCTCGAATGCGAGAGGTGAGAACAGGTGTGGGTAGCCGACACTGGAGTACTTTCTGCACTTGGCTGCCTCCGCCAGGGCTACCGCGTGTCCAGGGCGGGCTGCGCCCGTACCGACCATTGAGGGGGCTAAAGAGTCGGTTACGGTCGCGTCCCATACCAGCATTTGGCCCCGCTCGAACGGAGTCAAGGTCATACCATCTGGTCTCCTGGCATCATCTCTGACTAAGCCAGACGGCTCCAAAATGCATGGGTAGCCTGCCGATCGCAGCCCCCTGCTGAATGTCTCATTCAGGGCTGAGTGGCGCGCGATTCTACCTGAACTTTGGGGACAGGAAAGTCCGTGGTGGCCTAGGGAATCGACCTCGTCACCGCATCTGCACCGGTGTGGGGAGACTAGCTCTGCTCCCAGCCTCAACCCGACTAGTATGCGAGTGGACTCGTCGTCCAGGAGGGTGCCTAGCTGAGGGCTTGGGAGGGCCTGCAGCCATGCACCTGCACCCGGTGAAGAAACTGCCAGTAGCCTCGCTTTGTTGGCGGCCGTAGTTGTTCGGTCCCATAAGCCATTCCAACGACCGTTGTTTGCCAGCTCTGACCACGCGCGCTGAAATGAGGGGGTCTCCGGTAGAGACCCACAAAATGCAATGGCATCTTCCTGAGTTCGTTCAAGCGTAGCTCGAAAATTTGAAACTGCTTCGGGGTCCAGATTAGCTTCAACGCCACTCGTCGCCGAATGCAAGGATGCGATGTGTGCTGCGATTGCAAGAGAAACTGCTTCAGGCAGGCCCAGTCCACCTCTGGCTACCGGTAAGGCGGCTTGAACTAAGGGGTCGTTTCGCAACCGCAGGTTAAGTATAGATTCCAACGCCAGGCCTAGCTTCAAGTTTATTTCCTCCAACTGGGGCGAGAAGGCTGAACACTTGATTCCCCTGAACAGGTAGTTTAGCCTTGACGCAGAGAAACATGCGCGCAGAAGGTACAACCCCCGGTGAGCGCCCAGCTGGGGAAGGCGATTGAAGCCGATCTCGAGCTTTTCTCTTTCTTGTTCGATTTTCGGTCCAAGGTGGCAAGAAAACAGGGGTACCCCGAGGAGGTCCAAGTCGTCGCCTGTTACGCGGCACCCCGGAAGAAGATCCCGTAAAGCGGAGATATCGGCTGTATATATATATATATATATATATATATATATATATATATATATATATATATATATATATATATATATATATATATATATATATATATATATAATACTGTATTGTATAGCAGATTTACTCACTTTCACTATAACTCAGGAATATTTTAATCTATCCTCAAAATCCAAATTCAATGAAACGTGCACGCTATTTTATCATTTGTTTTAGACGCCGAATCATTTCATCACTTTGCCGACCATTCGAATATTTTCTGGTATCATCTAGAGTGTCAAAGCTTTGCCTATCAAGGTTTGTAATTTTTGGAGGCAGCACGGTAACATAGGAGTCAAGTTTGAACGATAATCCGGTAGTTGAGTAAGTACTACAGAAAATAAGTTTAAATTGAAAGCAAATCCGATACCCAAAAAGAAGTGGGAGTCAGGGCGTTGTCGTGCTGCCGGAGTCAGCGATTGTTTCATTCTCAGAATTCACGCAATCTTCTTAAAGCTCTATGGTAATACGCTTTAGTGACCGTCGGTTTTGGCCAAGTATTGCTTGGGTTGCGGCTCATTTCCTAAGCGGTCGTGTTATAAAAATTGAGGAGTATGTCGTAGTCGAAAATCGTCTAGACAACTCGTAAACTAAAAAAAAATAGTCTTCTGCAACCGCTTAAGGGTTCTACCCAGCGGCCTCTTTGCGGCGGGTAGCCTTCTGCTGTAGGAGTGAACGTACTAATGGTACTTAGAAAACATACGTCGCCCCATAGGCAATCAATTTTGTCCACATTTACTTCGATACCAAGTTAGTGGCATTCACTTCCTGCATTCTCTCAAATGTTTGAAGTTCATTTTGAGCCAGACCTGCCACTTTCAAAATGTCACCTAAAAACTATGCAACTGGTACTAGTTATATTCCAACTTCTTAGGTTATATCTTTACTTGTAATTTTACGCCTTTTTATAAAATTCAAAATGTCAACGTATTCTGACGTCAGTGGTTGACGAAAAGGGTCCGCCAAATAATAATCGTTATTTGCATTATTGCATCTATCTCTGAGTCGGCGTTGCTACTGAAAGCTATTTGACAAAATATATTTGCAGTCAATTCACACTATTTCAAGATATTTAATATTGTCTTAAGCACTTGATTTAACGGTTCTACGTTAAGCCTCTAATTCCACAAAGCACGTGTCGAGAAAACTCCTTTGTTTTTAATGCGCGTAACCGTATTCTGAAACTTAGAGCGTTTGCTTCTCTACGACAACACTATCGATAAAAACACGTGACATTGCTTTTTTCCACATCGAATTTGCGGAAACGATTCAAATACTGCTATATATATATATATATATATATATATATATATATATATATATATAGACTCAATGTACCTTTTGACAACCCGTCCTGACCCCCCTCTGTTAGAATACGGAGTCTGGCTTAACGGCTTGCGTTTCCTAGAAAATTACTGCTCCTCTACGCCAACACTATCGATAAAAACACGTGACTTTGCTTTTTCTACATTGAAATGCGGATACGATTTAAATACTTTTTATATATATATATATATATAAGCGAGCACTGCCGAGTGTGCAAATGTATTGTAAATGATTAATAAATCATCGCAATATTTTCTATATATATATATATATATATATATAAAAAAAAAATATATATATATATATATATGACGACCCGTTTTGCCCCCTGCCCCTCTTGTGTAGATTACGGAAGCTGGCTTAACGGCTTTCGTTTGCTAAGAAATTACTGGCGAGAACAGTAAATGAATGAGCAGTTCGGTCTATGGACGGCCCGAACGAGTAGAGCCCGCTTTTCTTTTTCGAGGGCTGCAACAAAGTTAGTGCTGACTCATGTGACTAAATACAACTTTATTTTCAACAACAGGGCAGATGCTACTATATATGTTTTTCGTAGGTACATTTTGAGACAATTACGGGATTGTACAACTCGTTGGGGCAAAAATGTTTTCCCAATGAAACATGGCCTTTGAGAAGTCTTTTGTCGGAGTGAGAGTGGCATTATTAAAATTCGTGACACTGGTGTTCCTGCCAGACATAGGAGCACAAAGTGTGCAATCGCAAGAAAACCAGTCCTCCTATACTGAAGCTAAGCACGTATTCGTGAGAAAATGCAGCTTTTTCTGAAAAAAAAACATATAGCGCCGGCCAGAAGATGCGACATGGTCGTTTAGAGAAGAATTTGCGAAGAACGAGGTTTTTTATTAGCTTTCACGCCCAATACCTAAAACCATGACCCTACGACCATTCACAGCGCTCAAACATCACATTGCACATTTCACGGTAATCATTTTGGTACCAAACCTGCGGCGATCCGATCCGTTGTTGTATAGTACGTAAGGCTTCCGGTGATCACGTCGAGATTCAATGTAAGCATTTATTAGCTCCTTCAATCAAGATCATTTTTTCATGCACTAAAATTCGACATACCCACCGAAAAATCTTAATTACTCCGCAATTATGTCTTGATCGTCCTGAAATGCGCATTTGCCTGAATGTGCTAGCTTTGAGTGTTGTGAATGGTCGTAATGTGATGATTTTGAGGAATCAGGCTTAAAAGCTAATTTACTAATTTCATTTTTTTGCAAATTCTTTTCTAAGCGACCATGTCGTATCTTCTGGCCGGCGCTATAGCCGGCTTCCTAGGAGGACTGGCTGTCGCGAAATCGCACATTTCGTGTTCCAATATCGGGGAACAACACCAGCAGTTTCTCATTCCGAAACAAAATTTCTCAGAGTCCATGTTCCATTGGAGAAAATATTTGCCTCAACGAGCTTTACAATTTCTTATATCGATCTCCAAATCTTCCTGGCAGACCATCTATATGTTGACGTAAAACGCGAATTTGATGTGCCGCGTTTTCATCGCTGCATCGTCAGCACGTGCGATGCGGGCCTTCTCTCGTCGACCGAATATGGCTATGTATGTCGGTGCATGCAGTCAGTCAACTAATCCGTCCAGATAGTTGCGAAGGCCACCTGGCTTTTACAAGCATTTGATTAGATTACTCTTCATCTCTCTCTCTCTCTCTTCTCCAGGGCTTTGAGGACGTTCTCATCCTCGACGGGCTGCTGTCGGCGCATGGCGCCGACGACAGCGATCCGTCGAAGGTGGACTTTGCCGCGGTGTTCGCCGAGTTCAGCACGGCTCGTGCCGAAGACGCGCACGCAATCGTCGAGCTCGCCCTGTACAACTACATCGAGATGCGTGACCTGGTCAACTCGCGCCTGTTCAAGCTACGCAAAAAGCTCGACGGCGTCCTGCACTGGCTGATGCCCGACTTCTGGGTGCCGCTCTACACGAGCGTGACGTTCTCGCGGATGCGCTACTCCAACTGTATCAGCAACAAGAAATGGCAGGATGACACGCTGGCCCGCGCCGGTCGGGTGGCGGCCTGCGGCGCGGTCACCGCCCTGCTCTGGTTCGGCGGCCGCATGATCCGAGATCGGCCGGAGATGGCCCATGGCGTCCTTGCGTGGTTCCTGAGTCGCCATCAGTAGTCGCCTCAGCCATTGGCCCAGACGGTGTTGTGTCTGATGTGTTCCTGCGTCACCATCATCATCAGCAGAAACACCAGCAGCGTTATTAACATTATTCGAATTATCATCATTATCTCTATTATATATATATATATATATATATATATATATATATACTATGGTTCATTCGTTCGCTCTTTTTCATTACCACGGTTCTCGCTATAGCACCACTTGTGTTATATACCCTGTGGAGTTACTCGCCAATGAAACGTTAAGCTACGTGGCCATGAAACGGCAGCGGCTTGGACCGGATTGTGGGATGGTTAGACAAAGGCTACAAAGAGTACAGCTGTGAAAAGCGGTATTTACAGAAGGTCAATGTGTCGAATTCTACAGCTGTTCTAAACATAACAGAATAGAAAAAAACATAGATATTCAAGCCGAAAGCATTTTCCGTGAACGTATATTAATCGGCGGCAAGAGGGGGGACGGGGCGTAGTGGAGCTGAGCACAATGATGAAGTGGTATCATCCCAGACTGATGACTAAGCGGAAGAATAAAGGAAGTTATATGAGGGCACACGTTCGTCGGGATAAATTGTCACATCTGATTTGACAATGTAGACGGCGAGTATGTTGAGGTGATGGGCCTGTACTAGTAGGACAGTGAAAACTGATAAGCGTCTACATTTACTTCTATATAAGGACGTTCTACGTCACAATTAAAAGAAAAAACAATTGTTAATAACAAATAGGATCTCTTCCTTTAGACAATGCGTTAATGATATATAGTCTTGTCGAAGTGGGTGATGGAAACAACCCTATAATCTGTAAACATGTATGTTTTTGCTTGTTAGGCATTATGGGTAAATTATAGCCATCCTACTACTAGACTTCGCTAAGCTTTTCGAACTTGCTTCTTTTTGACATAGAGCATATAATCACCTTCATTATCACATACAAGTGGTGTGTTTGTTTTTGAAGCTTCTGGAACACCATCACGCTACCGTCAGCAAACGATGCTACTGTCGACCCCAGATAACCTGAAGGCGCAAAGATGGAGACCACATGCAAATCGTAGTCTTATGTATCTTTAGTACAATGATGTATTAAATATATTATTGGAACTTCGATGCAGACAGTTCTTCCACGTTATTCGCGGTGTTATTCATTTGGTGCAATAAAAACCACGTTACAGAAAATATCTGACATGTTTCATTACATCTGATATAGTCATTAAATTAGGAAATTGTAGGGGAGAAGGTAAACATGGATTACTTTAGAATAAAGAAAAAGCTTACATTCTTTCACCAACTCTGCTGCAACTTCCTAACTGCATGAACTTTCAAGTCAACAACAGGAGACAAACGAGTACTGCAAGCTATTTTTTGTACAGTTTTTTATATCGTACCCGTGAGCAGATAAAATATGGTACATTTGATCTTCTTTGTACCACTTAGCACGTCTCTACATAAATTCTTTCTTAGGCGTGATGGCTAGCAAACATTTGCTAAATTGGTAGGTTTCTTTAACTGCAAGGTGGCTGTTTCAGCACAGAATTATAGTTGGCATAGAGTCAAAATATTTCCCCTGCCAAACTACAGAAAGAAAATTTGTTTTTAACCGTCTTTGAAAAACGGCTTTGGCATATTGTCTTTTTCTTTTATTATTAGGGCTTTCAGAATTGGCAAATCCAATAAAAAAATTTAAGAACACAGGAGAATTGCGCATATCAAAGTGTTAGATTCAAGATTCAAAACGTGGTTATTATAGGAACTGTATAATACAATGCTTTAGTTCTCATTAAAAATATATATAGATAATAATAATAAAATATATAGAATATAAATAATTAACTCTCAGTCACGAACAGCCATAAAATAAGTTTAGTCAATCATGAAATATCACAAAGCATAAACACAAGATAAATAGCATATGTGCTTCAACTATGTCGAAATGTGTTCGTGAGTAGCCATTTCTGGACCATCTGCGTAAAACAATGCAGGGAAGTGATACGACGAATCAGCTGTGGTATACTAGTCCATATAACAGGCAAGCAAGAGACAAGGGCTTGCTGACTAGACTTTTTTGTGACTAATGACCCTACATATATTGTGGCAGATCTCCAGGTCCTAGGAAACAATGGATCAAGGGGAAAAGAAGCATCACAGGGAATAATATTCCGAGTGATTTTAAAGCCCAGCGTGGCAACCTTCAGCAAGTAGAACAAGTCGACCGGTAGGAGGTTGTGGACCACATAAATATCACTGACGGAGTCTCTGCGTCGCCTGCCAAATATGGCTCTTAGAGCATCGTTTTGCATTATCCGAGCCCGACGGAGAACAACCTCAAACCCACTTCCCCAGATAAGAATGCCATAAAAGAGAACTGGCAGGAACAACTTTTTGTAGACCAAGAGAAGGCCATCCACCGGAACTCCGATTATCCGCATGCGAAAGAGCGCTGAAATGATGGCGTAGCATTTGGGCTTGATGTATTCTAAATGCGCCCGCCAGCTCATGCACTCGTGCAGCATTAGACCAAGACATTTTGTGGTCTCTGAGAAGACCAATTATCTCCCTGATAGAAAGAATTTCTGTCGAGGTGCATTTTTAGCTGAGGAGCTCTGAATGCAATAATGTTCGTCTTGCCGGCATGAGGCAACTCCGAGCACATTTCAGAAGCATTGAGCCGAAAAAGCAACGTCGTATCATCAGCAAAAGCGATCGGCTTGCCTAATTTTTCCTCTGGATTTGAATAGGATGAAATTGATAAGAATTAAGAACAATAAAGGCTCGAGAACAGATCCCTGGGGGGTACCGATGTCAACGGATCTCCAGGAGGATTCGACCGACTCTCACCGCCTGCATTCTTGAGGTTAGGTACGAGTGGAACCAACCAACTGCACTCACTGAACACCCCAATCACCTGAAGCATTTGTAGGAGATATGAGTGATTGAGACAATTGTAGGGCGCGGCAACGTCTAGAAAGACTCGGAGACATAATTTAGTCGATTCTACGGCATTCACAATAGACTGCCATAAGTGGGAGAGGGCCAACTCTGTAGATCGACCACGTCGAAAACCAAACTGATATGACGACAGACAGTTTATGGACTCTAAATGATGCTCAAACCTTCTCAGAGCCAGTTTTTCTAAAATTTTGGACACAAAATCTACCAGACTGATGGGACGGTAACTGGCGGGTAGTGTTTTGTCGCCCTTTCTTTTGTAAAGCGGAGTCACAAACGAGGCCTTTAGACGTGTGGGGAAGGTACATGAGGAGAAAGAAAGATTCGCAATTTTTGGTGGGGGACTGGCAATAGAGAACGCCGCTAATTTTAAACGTTTTTTGGGTACCCCCGTAGCTCCACAGCTTCAGCTCGCTTTTTGTTTGATTAGGAGTGAATAAACCTCAGAGTCTGTCACTGAACAGAATTTGAATGCGTTGCCCTTGCTGGTCCATAGATCTGTAAGAATGGGTAAAAAGTTACCCTCAAGGACAGAGAGGCGCAACTGTAGCCGATCCTATGGTTGCGAAGTGTCGATTGAGCTCATCTGCAATTTCTTGTGGATCAGTAACAGGCCGATCAGGGAACACAGTCAAAGTGGAAGACAGTCTTTAATTAGTTTACCTCCCACCGACGCAATTTGTTAATCTATAATATTTCAGTAATAAATAGGTAACTAGGCAAAGAGTTTTGCAAGTATCACCTTTCTAGATCTTCGTGTCTAACATTTCTAAAACATATGTTTAAAATAAGGAGTTAATAAGGTCGTTGTATTTTATCCGGCGGCATGTTCTCGCTTCCATAGGAACGATGCCCTTCAAGTAGCGCGCGAATCACTGCGCTTTATATGTGCTTTCTTCATATGCAACATAATGATCCAAAGTTGGGCCGCGAATGAAAAGTCTGAATTAATGAAATATTATAGTGGCCATTATGTGTTACATTAACTATCAGTAATGTCGGGGCCAATAATTTGCACTAGTAAGGTTTGCAAAGACAACGAACAAAGGCGACAACTCATACTGGCACTTGGTTGGAAGATAGGAATGAGCCATGAACGCAACTACTGGTACCCTAACATTCCGGATGTGACGGAGGTCGAACAAGTCTGGAATCGGTTGGCAACCGGCAAAGCGCCCGGCCTAGACGGAGTTCCCCCGGAGGTAGCGAGGCTGCTGGTCAAAAGGTGGCCTAAGGTCTTCCAAAACCTTGCCAACAAGCTTTTAAGAGAGGGGAGATTTCCGAGGCTGTGAAAAAGGTCAGGCCTAGTTCTGATCCTTAAACCCGGGAGGAAGACGGGCCTTCGGCTTACCGGCCCATATGCCTCATTGACGCCATGAATAAGATCCTGGAGAACGTTATAGTCAGGAGACTAACGACGATCAGAAAGACCCTATCAGATGCCCAGTAGGTTTCCTGAAAGGCAGATCCACATTGGGGGCTCTGAAGAAGCTTCTGAAACGGGCGGGTGAGGAAACTATGAAGTGAGAGTGGTAGAGACGAGGAGCCGAGGGAGGGGGATGGGAAGCAGCCGGGTCCTCATGGTCCCGAGTGTGTGGAGAAACCAGCGCTGGCCCTCGGCGACATTAACATAAGTAAGCTTTCTGCTGCGATAAGTAAGTGCTTAGGGTCTCCTCGCCCCCCTGGGTTTGCACCCGGTTGCTTTTTATACAGTATCTTCGCGACTCGTTGACAGCTGGTGTCCACCACGGCGCTGAAGGGTGTGAGCCGCGACCCCGTCGGTCCGCCGGCCACGCGACAGGCCGTTTGGAGAACATCTCTCAGCGTGGTATCGTACGGAGGTTGAGCACTTCGGGTAAGGTGGTCCCTGCGTTAATGTTGAGTCTCAGTGGGTTTGTGTGGGCGTTAATGATGAGTCTCAGTGGGTTTCTGTGGTTTCTGTGGGCAAATATCCCAGGTGCAGCAGAAAGGGTGGCCGGGGTCCTGTGAGCTGAGGTGTGTGCTGTGTGTTATGTAACGGTGATCGCTAAACGTTTGCTCGTTATTGTGAACCTCCCAGTTGGAAGCGAGAGAGAAGAGTTAGTCATTAGCGAAAGTTAGGTCTAGAAGGGGGCTCAGCAGTCCAGTTTGCAAAGAGAGCACTCGCCCGGGGCTTCAATGAGGAACAGGTTTACTACCAATGGGCCTTGATTGTTATGCTCGCGCCCCTAGGAGCTGCAAGTATCCTTTGGGAGTCAGGAACACGACACTCCGGCGGGCTACATGCTCGCGCCAATTCAAGCATACTAACGGTTGTTAGCCGTGATCACCTGCCAGGATCCCTACCACTAGTATACTCTGGGTTACCTGACGCTCGCAAGATACGTCTACGGTTTCTCACGCGTCGCTGACAAAACCGGAAAAAAACGCAGAAAATTTGGCGTCCAAAGGACATAAATGTGGACAGGAGACCTTAACGCAGGGGCCAGCGTATTATTCAGACCAGTTTGCCTCATCCTACGGCCTACGATGCAGATGTAGGGTAAGTCATAGTGGCTTAAGGTGAGACCTTCTCGGCGCAGAAGCAAACGTTTTTCTCGACTAGTGCGGTCCCAGAGCGACCAAACGACATATATATATCAATAGACCTATCGGGGGCGAGCACACACGTATAAGGTGATAAATGTTCTGTACGTTCAAAGATTGTCAACCGCGCAGTACGTTTGAGCAGACTTTTTCACTCGAACGGACACCAGTAATGGCAGCTCCCCGCTTTGGCCTTCTATGGTGGCCTTTTATATGACAGTAAGACTATGGAACAATTTATGGTGGGGCAGTACAGTTTTTTTTTGTGTAGAGGAGTAGCTGAAAAGTGCGGTTTGCACACAAAAAGTACCACTGCACACCTGAAGCTAAAAAAAAACGGGACGCTGAGGCGACTGCTACACCGGTGAGCATAGACGCTAGGGAATACAGTACTGGCTGCCAGAACCCGATAATATTGTACGGTTCCCTACAACAGGGAGGACCCATGATCAGTATTGCAGTACAGTCACAGAGAAGGCAGAAGGAAAACATTTCTGTCACGACCAGACTGGCCGCAGGCTCTACATCAGAAAACATGGTCGAAAAGGCGCGCTCACTAGTTAACACAGCGGACACCGGGGAACAATAGAATAGGCCATTAATAATAAGGGAAGTGACGCCATATTAAGAGTTGATGGACACATTCCTGACAGCAGCACAACCTTTGCAGACGTCATCAGATAGAAGACTGAGAAGAGATCGACACCAGGCAATTCAACTGCCCTACAGCAAGGTTGTCCTTCGTGGAATCAGCCCATTTCAGAGCATCCGGTAGATCTCTCAATAAAACCATAAACAGACTTTATTCAGTTTGCCTCTCTTCTTTCGCGATAGTAGTGGACATTGCGCTGCCTAATATATTGTTCCCAATCACTGCCGACGTTAAAAGAACAATCTGTCTGGATTCGCCTCCCGTCAGCATCTAGTCACTTACGCCAGCTAAGAAGTCTGCTTTCGAGATAAAAATAAAAAGTGTGCATAGTTGATATGTGTGCGCACTATGTATAATGCATATTTCTATGTTTGATGTCGAGAAAAAGCTAAGAACAATTCATGTTGTCATTGTGATGTTAAATCATTTTATATATTATAATTGGTGCAACATAGTCATTATGCGATTGCGGTTATATAATAAATTCGTTTAGTTGTTCAGTTTCAATAGAGCGATATTATATATAATATATTATAATTATGTACCATCTCGAAATGAAAAGTTATTGCGAATTAAACAATATTTATGTAATAGAGCGATATTTGTTTCACAAATCGAACATTCGCCTACCCAACAAAATACATATCAAAAGAGTCAACTGGCAGTGCTCAGTTTCTCATCTTGTCTGCCCTTACGACTGCCATGAACTCAAGCACATGGCCGTTGTATGTAAAAATCAGAAGATAGATCGCCCCGGGCAGGAGGACCATCTCGTTCGTGACTCTAAAGTGGCGCTACTTAAATGCTACGTTCTTGTAAGAAACGGGTTCAGTCCAACATTAATAGGTGCAAAGCGGTCCATATATATATATATATATATATATATATATATATATATATAGTTGGAGGAAATAGCACGGATAAGAATGATTAACACGATACGCTTAGCGAGCCCAACAAGAGGAAAACAGTACAATTAGAATCATGGGACAACCCGACGCTAGACACAGTGTGCATAACTGAACAAACAGTGCAGGTGCAAAAGAGAGGACACGAAAATAGGATCTGCTGGTTTAGAGTAACTGAGGTAGGTAGAATCTACTCTGCCTACATTAGTCCCAACTGCTTGCACGAGAATTTCGAGCGATTCATACATATGCATGCATTCATTATCATGGTGGTTGCAGGAGATTGCGAACAAACGCAAAGCGTGATGCAAAGCGAGGCGTACTCTCAAATGGAAATATCGACACAAAGATGCATGCTCTCGAGCACTGCGAGATTACAGGAGAAACCGGGCCCTACTCAAAAGAGTCGTAATCGATAGCAAAATCATGTGCTGGAAAAAGCTCTTCAAAGAGGTCGAGGGCGATCCCTAATCAGCGTCAAAAGAAACATAGCGTTAACCTGTCACCGTCTCGTCTGAACCGCCCTATGGTAACTTTTATTAAGCACTACAATTTTTCCTGCATTGCTTTAACACCGATAATTATTCACTATTATATGCAAAAGACGCCAATTTTCACAAATGGTTCGAACGTTGCCAAAAGCCTCGACGTAAAAAAACATTCAATTAGAATTGTTCGCAGTAAGGTCCATCCGCTAGTGCATTTCATGTTTATAATTTAAAAACCCTATGCAAATCATATTCTCACCGCAACAAAGATTTCCTCCATAATTATGCCTATATTTTCTCATTCATGGTCAAAAGCCCCAGACGAGACTAAGAGATGGCGCGCATATGGATGCCCACATTTACAAGTGTCGGTAATGGAGAAAGCCGTTTTTATCATCAAGGCTAAAAGGCCCGCCGGAAGGTAGCTAAGCTATCTGTGCAAAGCGCCAATTTCAATAAGATGTTGTATATATATATATATAATCGGAGAGAACCATCCAAAAACAAAACCACAGCAAAGTTCCCTGAAAGTTCGCTATTGTTGACGTACAAAAGCACACACAACGTGGCTTTAAAATGCAGAATATCCAATGAGAGAAATTCCGTTTCCATGTGACTTTCGCGAATTAAAGACGCATGCCGGATGCTTTTGATTTCAGCCCTAGGTAACCTACCGGTGACCACACGCAGCTCATCTCGATCGGTCTTTAAAACCAGGATACACGGAAACTTATAAATCAATCACCGAAGAGGAGATACTATGCGAGCTGTCGCCACTTGGAGTCAATTGTGTGAAAAGACTCGTCTCACATGCGAGATGAAGCAAGAGTTATGCTTGATCAAGCAATTTTTGGAGAACATCCAAGCCGCAAATTAGGCTGATCCGAATTAAGCCAAAGTCATTTGCTTTTACTGATGTACTCTCAGCAGTTTCATCGGATAACGACGTTGAAGCACGTTATGGCCTTTTCTCTTTTACTCCCGTACTCTTCCCCCCCCCCGCCCACAACGATGCTTTATCTATCTCAGTCATTATCCTCAACAGTGTTTACGATTTTTCTTGAGATGACGGGGCAGACGACATTCTCGCATCTTGACTTCCAAACCATTCAGAAATAGTACCGTGCGCGAGTCCATTATTAAACTCTCTGGAGGCGATGCTCTCGCGACGCCAGACTTCTTGTATCCACAGATACCGTAACGCCGGGCATTAACCGTAAAGAGGCCTTGCGAGAGCAACACCCATTATCTCCCGAGAACCTAGAACGGCCGACACTGACCAGAACTCCTCTGCCCCTTGTCACGTCAAGGAGGGCATTCAGGCTATTAAGGGCTTGTTTAAAAGCTAGTCATTCACACAACCCGTGCCTTTCTCGATTCTCGCGAGCCTCCAGGGGTTCAGGCGAAGTTCGATTTTAATAAACCTTTAACAGTATAAAACACGATCTCATAATGGTCGTTGCATCCCACGCCCTTCATCTGTTACACCATCAGGCTGGCATATTGGCTTATCTTACTTAGTTAGACTTATCTAATTGATCCGACGAGTTGCAAACGCTCAACGAGTTAACACTATGCTGAACACATCCCTATCACCTAGCGCACGGCAACAGGCGTCACGTCAGAGAAGACATTCAGGCTATTAAGAGCTTCTCCAAAAGCTGTTTAGGAGACATGCTGGAATCACATGCTCTCGCAAACATTTTCTAGAACGCCTTTCAACAGTCTTGGTAATGTTTCACTAAAGATTGTATGACGTGGTTCTCCATTCAACCTGTTTGGAAGTATATGTGGGTCTTTGAAGTAATTGTGCACCAAGCCAGCCAACATTCACGGAGAAACCGTCTTCTGTAAAGCAAGTTTCGTCTGCGAAAAGCACAAACGCTGGGAACTCCTCTTTTTGTCGTGCAGCTCTTAGTATGCTGTGGACGATACTGCGACTACTCGCACAAACCTTTCGGGCCATTTTCACTCACGTCACGATGTATGCCTACAAACGTGTCAGTAAAAAGTAAGCGTTTATAGAGGTCACGCATCTGATATTGCAGCTGGCATTTTTCATGATGTGTAACGAAATCTCTACGAGCGCTACTGATTCTGCCGAATGGTTATGCGGAGACACCTTTGAGCAGCTACTGTAATATAACACATAGTTTTGTGTGATTCTAGAGCTATGATGAGTGATTTATCTGATGGAGTACGTCATGTATGCATGCATCAATCTTGAGATGCTGTCTTGAAAAACGTATTTACTCCGCGACCCCGAATCGGATGCCACAGATATGGTACAGAATGTGCGCTGTGAATGGAACCAGAAATATAATTTTAAATTATTAAACCTGAAAACTAATAATAGAGCTTCATGTTTCTGCGAGTTGTAAGTGACCATGTCGTTCTTCAAGGCGCCGTATACCCTTCAGGGGAAGCTAATTTCGGATGAACACGACAGTGTGCCTAATTTCTGTATAGGGGGAAAGGTTTTCTTGCAATGGCACACTTTACGGTCTTCTGTCGGGCAACAACACCAGTGTCACAGATAGTAATATCACTTGCACTCCGAAACAAGACTCCATAGAGACCGTGTTCCACTGTTTTCACCTAAATAGCTTTTAAAGTTTTCCGAGCACCATGCATATATATATATATATATATATATATTAGACTTTTTTGGGACAAAAACCCCAGTTAGAAGAATTCACGCCAAGGACAGGCGGTGCGTGTTCAGGGATACAGTTGTGACGTGTCAGGCCCTGTGACGTCGTTGTCAGGCCACAACGGACTTAGAGACGCCAATTACGTTCGATAACTGCGCGTCGCCAGAACAAACGCAACCCGCACATGTTTCCTCTCTATCCCTCCTGTATCTATCTCTCAGTCTCTCGGTGATTATCTGTTTCACTGTTTCGACATTGTTTGGTCCTCTATGTGCCGTCGTCTTGCTAGAAATCGACGCATTTATGTTATATTTCAACTATGCTTATTATTATTGAGATGACTACGATTTCACGCATCGCAATGATCATTTATTCAACAACCTCAAGCATCAGTCGATGGGTCTTTCAGCAACATCAGCATTCGATTATGCAGTCAGGCAGCGGCGAACTGGCCATCCAATGACGACGACCCAGCGTTTTTCCTCCTCGATATGCTTCGACGAACGAAGCGATTGGATTGAATAGAGAGTAGAAAACAACGAAAGCATACGTGTTGTTTAGCCAGTCAACGGATCTGAGAGGCGGAGGAGGGAGAGAGATCGACGTGCCCAGCCGCATGGCTCTGGCCTCATTCGAGCTACATGCAGATCAAGGAAAAGTGCAACCAGCGTTCCGCTGAGGAAGGCCCATTCGTTTGTTGGCTTGCGGTTGTCACGGCAATTTGCACCACGCAACCACGATCTTAACACCAGCAGCAGCAGCAGCAGCAAAAACAATAAGAGTAACACTATTATCATCATCATTAGCAGCAGCAGCATCAATCAACCATCCGTGGAGCATTCTCATCCTCATCATCGTCGTCGCCGTCGTCGGCGAACATCTCCGCATCTCCGAACGGTGCGTGCCCCGGCACTTTTTCTTTCTAACTGCCTCATTGTGTGTGTTTTCGATGCTCGTGTGTGTCTGTGTGTGCGCGTATATTGATACGATGTCAGCATACACTTTTCGGGCTGACGACCCTCAGTCAAGATTTCACGTCCGCGGAACTGCCTTTCGCATTCGCGCTTCATAGACGGACCACCACCCCCATAAATACAACTGGGGCAACGGTGGGGCTCGAACCCGCGTACCTACGTGTCTCCTTCGCCTCGCGAGGCGCAGGCAGCGAATGCACCCATTACGCCACCGGACTCGACGATACATGTCAGCAACGACGACGATACAGTCACAGTAGTTATGCGTGATTGTGTCAATATTTTGTTTATGCACACGTTCACGTAAACTTAATTAGCATGTGTTTCTCTCACGTACATGATTTAATTTCTGGAAAAGGTTCTGTGTAGTGATTGGTGAATACGTGAATGCGCTTAGAGTATCGTGCGTTGTAAAGATAGATGAACAGTTAGCCGAAAAAGCTGGCCGTCGTGCTGCTTTGTTGTTTGCACGCCTCACTAACAGCGGACCCCAAACTTGAACGCCTGAAGCAGGTAGAGACGCGGGGTATGCTTAGATGGTTGACCTCACTGAAACTGGCGTTTGCCAGACAATATTGCCTCAAAGGGCGAGAAACTACCAATATTACTGTTTACAAGAATTGTCAATACGTTCGGTGAAGACGTTCTCATCAGATTAACCTCAGTCACAGTCGAGAATCTTTATATATATTATATATAAATATATATACATATATATTTATATATATATATATATATATATAAATTGTTATTCTCATGCGCCGTTAGTCTCCACCCCGGTCACATCAACCGGAACGTTACGGAGAACATATATTGTTAATGTAGTAAAGAGATTTAATCTCTGGTTACGGAGCGCCGCTAGGCTGCAGAGTATTCATTGTAGACTTGAAGGCCTGTCCCCTGTCAACTAGAAAAATAACGCATTAAGCCGTTATCTCCCTGCAACTTAGGTTAGGGCATAAACATTCCAAACACGTACTTGTTGTGGGATATTCTGCCTTCAGTACCATAAGGCAGATTGTCTGGCAGTGCGTTCTCTCAATTGTTTAGGCTTATGACACAAGCTATATTATTTACGCCGACATTTCGATCTACCTAACTCAGGTGATTAAATAAGTTATGACGGTTATTCTGTTTGCCTAGCAAAGGTGACCAAATAATTTATGATGGTCAATACTTCCGAAATGGCGTTTGCCTCTACCTGGATCATCGCAGTAGAACGGTGGCATGAGATAGTTTGCCAGGGTGCAGCACTGGCGCTTCTCTCATACGTTTGCTCGAGGTAATTGTCATCTAGTTTCAGCCAGCCATGCGGACGGGTACTTAGTGGAGCAGAAAACGCGAAAACGGTACTCGAATTTTTTTTATAATTAGTATCATTCATATTGTGAGGCAACGCCAAGATTATCATGAGTAGTCACCGTTGCTCAAGCAGTAATAATAATATAAGCAGTATTGTAGATGGTATATCATTAGTGTATTAGAAAATGTGTTATTATTATATAAGGGGTGTATGTTACATCTTATCATAGTCATATCTATTTATTATTTACAGTGTACGCACTCTTGCAAAGACGACATGACTAAGCGCCAAAGAAGTGCGTGTGATTTAGAAGTGCATGCGCGCGTTTGGCCATCGGCTAAGCAACCAAACCTTTTACAAACCCATCGTTACATTTATTTTACTCCTATTAAGTATATATATATATATATATATATATATATATATATATATATATATATATATAATATAATATAGGCACTTATACAACTGTCATCTGTTCTAGACATGTTATTCGCGAGAATCAGTGCAGTGATATCTTCGCTAGGGTCAGGCAGGCAGACGCAGGATACTTTTTACACGCCGGAGAGCACAGTCGACGCACTTCGCCTATTCCTCGTAGCAGTTCCCATTCGAACAGCACAGGTGCTAATAGCCATGAACTATGTATTTGTATACGTGGAGGTTTTTCTTAGAAGGGTACAGCAATTCGCCTTTTGTAAGTCGATGTAGGGCGGACATGCTGCATTGCTCGAAGAACGGGTCCTACACTAAAAACAACGTCAGCAAGCATGCTTTGAAAGCACCTTGAATCGCGGACACCTAGTGTTTTTATGTATTTAGATTTATTTATATATGTTATATGTTTAGATTTATTTACATATTTCATATAAATAGATTTATTTTTATATTTTGTATATTTAGATTTGTTTATATATTTTATTAGCAACAGAAAATGGAATTCAAAAGGAGCAATGATGGCTCTACAACTTTGGTACAGTAAGGGCTAAAATCATAGAGACGTAGAATAATAATAATAATAATTCTTATTATTATTATTATTACAACATCAATACATCTAACCTACAAAGTGGCGCCAACAGTCATTTCATCACGCCGACAATGAAAGCGGCGGTTTTCTTTGTCAAGGCAAGGCATGAGAATTTGACAGCCACAGCAAAGCCAGTAACAGTTCTGTTCCACATGAGAAGCACTTGCAATGGCTAATGAGTTCCAATGCCCGTGGTGTTCAAAGTGCTTCCCTACGAAGAGGGGTATCTAAATTCACGTCGGAAGGACTCATAAGAGGCAGATAGCCGAGTTTAGAGGATCAGCAGCGCTCCAACAGGCCACCTTGCAGCATCTCACAGCCGCTGGTTTCTTCTCGTGCTCCGCTAGCCAACCGCCAGCGAATGGAGGACCGTTACCTAGCCAACACCTGCCGACCTCTTCTCCCTCTCCTCTTTAATAGTTACTTGCCAACGCTAAGATGACACGCAAGGTGCTGCGCAGAATTCCAAAGGGAGTCAGAATCCCTTTGCACAAGCTCTTCCACCGTCTGCTTAAATATGTTGTGAAAAATATTGACGAATCTGATGATTGACGAGCTAGACCGCGCTGCTCACTCTCGCCCCAAAAGTCCTCCACGTCGACAAAGAAACTCAAAGAGACCATAGCTTAGCCAGCGTGGTCAAGCAGGTCGTGCTAGAGCGAAGATGTCGCTAAGGCACTTCGTACCTTTCCATCCGGCGCGGCGGGGACGCCCGACCATCTTAAATGCCTTCTTCCTGCCAACGAAGACCACAACGATGTGCTGGAAACACTTGCCAAGGTATGCGACATCATACGTAACGGGCAAGTTCCGGAGGCTGTGAGAGTGTCATATATGGCGGGTGGCTCATCGCCCTGAAAAGAAAACCGGGGGATACCGACCCATAACCGTTCGTTGCACTGTGCGTAGATTGGCCACAAAGACCCTGCTTCCCCAGGTCAAAGTGAAAAACTATCTTATCTAGAGAGCCTAAATAAATCCCGTAACGAGAACGCGATGAGGATATATGCATTTAGACAATATCGTGTCACAGGCAACTTAGCCCATTACGAGCGTCTAAACTGGGGTTGTCAGAGCGTAAAAAATGCTGTCCAGAGAAGACGGTACCATTAAAAGAAATGGCCGTGTCTCATAAATAACTCTAGTAGTCCCAGATGAACTCATAGTGGGTGAATGATATCGCTTCAGGGCGAACAGAGGTGCCCATCTGGGCGAGCTCCATTAGTCCAACTGGGCGTTGCATACGTATGTGTCCCGCCGCGCCGTTCAGTGCTGCCGATGTGACGTTTGCCTCTACGTGGATTCTCGCAATCGATAAAATGGCATGAGATAGCTTGCCAGGACGCGACACTGTCATGCGTTTCCTCGAGGTAAATGTTCTCTAGTTTTAGCCAGCGCGCGCAAAACGCTACAAAGTTATTCTAAAAAATCGCATAGATCATTGAAGGAAATTCATCTCTCCCAATCCGGTTCGTAGAAGTCATATTTCGGTTTTATATGAAAAGGTGTGTTTTAGGACAAAATAAAGAGCAACCATTGTATCAGTTAGGTAACCTTCAGTTGCATACGCGGAGCGAAGCATCTTAACATTAATTCGCAGCTACTAATCGCCGTAAGTGATTATTCTCCGCGAAAGTTTTCGAAACACTTGACGGCAAGCCCCTTTGCATCTCAAACATGGCATAAACAAAATTGCTTACATACGCACTTATTCGTGAAAAGCGTCTGGAGATGACAGCGCTAAGCCGCATTAATTTACTAATATAGGAGCTACCGATAGACAACACGTAGCATACACTATAAAGGTCAGAATGGTTATTACACTTAGAGGAGCTCAAGACGATCGTCCTGAGCGGAGTTCCTGATAATGAAGTGTAGAACTGTCTTCTATATATATCTTCGCTGAGGTTCTGTAAAGCACGCATTTATATGGCGTGATTTTCGGAGGGCCCCTAGAGCTCCGACACCCGCTAACATAACAACCGTTTGTGTCTGGCAGTAGCGCAGCTACGTTGGCCGCAATATAAATACCACTAAAAGTGAACGTACACCGTGTCGTGGTTGCTGACACAATCGGGTGCTTTCTGCAGGGATCGCGGTGGCAAACGGACAATAAAATTGACGACAACTTGTTCATATTGCTTGCATGTATTCACCAAGCAAGGCAGTTATAGCTGTTCGGCACGCTCCGGACGATTTCGAACTTTGAAGCTTTACCGGAGGCATTCGACTCTATTGGCCGAGGACACCAGGTATTTTAATTACGGATGCATGTTTTCCGTTTGCTTCCAAGCCAATTCAATCCCTATATAGAAACAGCAGATTGAGGTGCGAATAACGGTGACGTTTTAACATGTTTTGATACCATGATCGGACTAATGTTTGCTGTTCCATTACTAAATTTACTGTGCATGGCATACACGGACATGATCCGGCAGTGTAGCTGTACGCGGCGACATTAATTTAGACATTGTAACTAATTAAGCCTCGATGACAAATGGACCGCGGTAATTGTGACAATTCGCAACGGTGGTCTCGTCGGAGGATCAACTAATATATGTGTTATATTGTAAAAAAAATGTGTGTGAATGATGTGTCAGTGCATGGTACGCGAGAGTTCATCTATCAGGATGAACCCATCGCAGAGCCGCGTGAGTGGAAAGGGATGGACGCCGCGCTCACTCAAGCTGACTCACAGCCGACTGGCGTTCACCGTGGTTTGGCTCTGTTTCGCGCTTCTGCCTTGGCTCGTCAGCACCCTCTGGTCATACTGGTACCTCCGCCTGCCTGTGGTAAGAAACTCAGATGTCGATACTTGTGGCTTGAAGTTAGCTTCGATTAAAACTCCGATGCAAATTAGATTCCGACTTACCTGTAACGGTGCCGGACAGTTGTGTAAGGGCCCTGTAAACGCTAAAAAAGAAAGTGAAGTAATTCAAGATTGTTTAAGGGGTTGTTTGCGTTACTAAGTCATAGAAGAGTAACGCTAGGTTAGCTAGGAACATAGAAAAATTCAATCTATGGGCGCCCAGCCTTGAAAACTAGCACCAAACCGAAATTGCTCAGCACAACAGAGATGGGGCGCGAATGGCGGCGTCGCCTATGTGAGATCTGACACAGTGTGACGTTTCTCTCACAAAGTCAGACGATTGCCGGGGAAGAAATCAAGTACCAAACCGTAGTCATGAAACCACATGACGATTTAAATAACGCGTGCTTCAAATAACCGTAACAGCGTCTGGCCTCGATACTAACAGCCTTCCAAATAATGTGAAGACTGGGAGTATGATAGCAAGGTGTCTGCCAGATCACGTGTGCAATGGCTACATATAATAACTGCCGAGTAGTAGAGATCTTTACGGAAGAAAGATGTCACGAAGAAAGTTACGGAAGAGTAATTTGATTTCAAGAAGATGATCAGGCGCAAGAACTGTACGTATAAGTTTACTTAATAAGTTTATTGACAGAATTTATACTTATTTTGCTAGATTAATTATCATGAACACAAGCTCAGGCGGATCAACAAAAAACTACAAAAAACGGGAACTACAGATATTTGAATTAAAAAGTGTTCGCCCTGTCCCCAGGATTAGTAATAGCCATACTTTACAAGTCACATACATATTTGGTTCCAGCTATACTGGCTGATTCTTCCGTATCTGATGGCGCCAGTGGTTATCGGATTGGCTATGTGCGGCGTGGTCATACATCTCGTCGGTGGGAGTCGCCAAGTGAGAGACGTTGTTGGACAAGTCTTTATTCGCTTTATTACCCTGCCCTACGTGAGGGTCATGCACGGTTTGTACCCTTCTCTCTTTCTCGCTCTCGCTCTCTCTTTCTATATATATATATATATATTGTTTTTTTTTCTTTCTTCACCGTTGATAATAACTCAAGTGGTAAATATTACTTAGCCAGATCACTGTACGTACGATTGCTGACCCGACGAATAACACAAACAAGATGGTATAGTGCATACAAATGGAAGGCTGCACTTATATGCTCTATCTCTGCTGCTTTACTGTAGCTTGTGTCGCATACCTCGGCCATGTTCTATCACCATGCATTATAATCGTACTCGATATGTTTCGAAAGTCTAAACTGCTTTACTGCCTACATTTGATAGCGTGAAATATGACTATTTCTAACCTTCCACTAACTCTTAGTTGCCGACACAGATCTTCTTTACCGTAAGCTTTATGTTTAACTTTATCAAACCGATCTTTGCGTATCTGCAAAATACGCGGTAAAGCTGAACTTTTGCATTCTTGCTTGTTGTATGCATTATTATTAGTAATGTCTCCACTCTCGTCTTTGAATATTAACTTAGCGTATTACATATGTTTTAAAATGCTGGTTTAGTTCAAACATGTTCTTGCTGAATTAAGTCTTTATACTCTTGATTAGGACCATGCGATCATAGTTTTTATAAAGCAAATGACATTTTAACTTAGCTCTATATATGTTCATGTTATCGTGGAGGGCTAGGCTATTCTCCAAATAACAACGGTAGGTGCTATAAGTCGCCACGCAACCTTCATTCAATATGCTGGTGCTTTGCTTCTGGTCGAAAAAGTAGGCTTTGCTATAAATATATACATATATATATATATATATATATATATATATATATATATATATATATATATATATAAATATATATATATATTAACATCACATTCTTTTTCATTAGGGTATGACGTGGTTGGCATTGAGAATATACCGCCCGAGGGCCACGGTGGCTTCTTCGTGGGTTACCACTCTTTGTTACCGATTGACATCCTCGCTTTCGGATGCTGGTACTTCTGTAAAACACGCCGAGTTGTAGGCGGAGCTATCGATCGCGTCTTTCAAGACATTCCCCTCTTCGGAACGTTTTTAAAGGCAAGCCACCAAACACATGTTGTCTAGTGCAGTTGAAATTATTTGTTAATATTTCTTATTCGTATAGCCAGTATTTCTCGTCTGCTGCCATTTAGCTTACCGAGCTTCTCCCAATTAATTTCTGTAGACATAGTTGTAAGTGTCTTAGTTGGTTCAGAGTGCGCAGCCGTGCAGAAGGGCAACAGAGGAAGTATGAAGTACGTAGGCTTGAATCTATCTATGATCGGATGACTTCGTATTGCCGTATTATACATCATATAATTAAAAAATTGTTTTTTTCTCACAAGATGTAGTGTACGCGCAGTTTTGACCTAGAGAATTAACGTAAGATTTCTAAAAGATGATTGTTTGACACAATGCTATCGCAGTGACTCTACGCAGACCCAAAAAACATTTACGTCAACGGAAAATAATTGCACTACCTAGCGATGGAAAACTTCGATACAGAAAATTGTAGGCACGGTAGCGCTGCGTAAACGCTGAGAGCACACGACGCGTTCGAAATTTGCGTGCATCTTCACATAGCATTATTTTTGTTGTTCTCATGCCGCTCACCATTCGCATACAATGTTTACGCAACTAATTACTAATTCTCGTGAATGTGCAGACAATTGAGTGTGTACCATGTGGGCGAGATGAGCTCATAAATGATCTACGAAATGGCCATCTGAGGTTTGTCATGCCCGGTGGAGCGTATGAAGCCATGTTCAGCGAAAATTACAGGTCAGGCCTTGAAGCATTGTAAGCGCTTTTTTTTTGTTTCGAACTGAGATCTGACTGTAAAGCATGCACGAAGTTCTAATTGTTGTTGACGACATCCTCGATTGCACATTGGCGCACAGATTACTACAGTGTATCAGGAATTAGTTTTGTAGTAGGCATGCGTGCAATATATGACACGTCGTAATACTAATCTGTCTTCCTAATCTGCATGTAGAATATATGCGTATTTTTGCACGCGCTAGTGGCATAAAACGAGCATACCAGTTTATTTCGGATACCAACGTTTTTTATCTGTATTTTTTTAACGGAGGGGGGTTAAATACCGTTACGTACTATTACCGCCCGGGGTAATACGGTGTTAGCCCGCTGGGACCCATACCCCTAAACGCACCCCCCCCCCTTATGCTTAGACTAAAGTACAGTGCTATGGGCCATTAGAAGACGTGGTGAGTAACATAAAGGAATGCAACACCATATCGGCGTCTTGCCTCATGTGCTTACAGGTTAGAGTGGAGAAACCGTGTAGGTTTTGCTCAAGTGGCGAAGGAGGCCGGGGTACCTGTTATTCCGATGTTTACCATAAACACCCGCGAGCATATCACTATGCATTTCTTTGGCTTCCGTGGTAAGTTTAAATCGCTAACTTAGGAAGTTGCCACCGAAAAAGTTAGCTACTAATTATTATTACTCATTTTCATATTGAAACACATGCACGGGGTAAAACCAATGACCTTACCGACGCTAACCAGAAGTAACTTAGTCCTTTACATGCATGACTACATAGCTTTCGTGACAATGGCGCGTATGTTCATAAATTAAAAAGGCTTATGTAGCGTTACTGGAGTTTCTTCGCGTAAAGTTTACGGCTAATTGGTTTTTGTTGTAGTGACAAAGCGAACATTTTTGCATACTATTTCTCATAAGCATATGTATCAAACTTGAAGCGACCAGCTATAAAAAATATTCTTTGGGTAGGCCGTTTGGAGGTAATATAGCAATATTACAACAATGCAAGTCGAAATGCACCCTGATGCACGCAGTTTCTTTTCATTGCTAAAAATTCAGTCTGAAATATTAGAATTGTATTCCGCCATTATTCCTCAGTTTTTAAGAACAAAGAGCTTGTGAAGCCGGCCCGTCAGCTAACGCATTGTCATTAAAATAATTTTTGTAGATCACTTTGAGCTTTCCTTAGTTATGGCAACTTTTGAAAGCGATGGTTTATTAGTCGTATTTCTTGCCGAACCTGTGGTGCAATTTTCATTGCTGGCCTTTGGTCATGTGGACCATGCAGTGCTTTAATTCAAAATGCTAATAGTGGGCATCGATAATTGTTTTGAGAACGTAATTAAGTTATCATTTGCTATACTATAGACCTCTCTAAGTTCAAGTGAAAAAAAAGGGATCTTAGCTTTTGGTAGTGCAGTCTCGGATCAAAACTCTGTTTTGGGTACACAGGGCCTTGAGACAATATAAACCAAAGGTTTAGCAACCAACGGGGGAGTCGGCTTCTTAAATATCGGATGTATGTCAGCGGGTATCAGGCTGAATTTAGGCCTGAGTTATCCTAGTCCTACAGGTACAACCTACCAAGGCAGATCTAACCGATGATTTATTTTTCTTTTCAGGTTTTTTCTCAATCGGTTGTTTTGAGCTCGATACAAATGCGAATGGGGAATGAAATGCAAATATGCTGGCTTTTTGTCGCCATCATCAGACATACGTATCCCATTACCTTTACACGCAACAACAAACCCAAAGCCTTCCATGCTAAGAGTTGCAACATCGTATTCTACAGTACTTCGTTTTCACAGCATTTTTTTATATAAAGGTTTTGAAAACCGTGTGGTCCCTGGGTCTTTACTTTGCGACCCTGCTTGAAGACAGATCTCGACAAAGTTTATGAAAGGACTAAATTATTAGAATGGCTCGAAAGTGCAAAAGAAGCCCTGCTAGCCTCCCATTTACCTCTATCAGAACTCCATGACCACGCGGTCAGCGGGTAATCAAAAACGATGTGAAATTGGGCTTGATAGATGCTTTGCTGACAGCAGAGTTAATGTGGCTCTAAATGAGGTGCAAGCATCACAAGACAAAAAAGTACATTTTCTGGAGATATTTAAGGCAGCCAAGCCAATTACGTTTAAGCGACATAGCTGTCTTGAGTTCACTCTTCAATATTCCAACTTTGTGCATTATATGGCATTACTACTATGCCGTATAATGCGCATGATGATCCATATTTCATGTGTGTACTTGCTTTATGGGCCCTTGGCCTACTCCCACCCCTATCCAAACCACGAGTAGCAATACATTAAAAGCAAGAACACGGCCCGTTAAACAAGGCGTTTTTAATCGGCGACACGACGATTCGTTCATTCTGTCTCAACAAACAGGCTCAACAGCTTTGTATTAACTTGCCTCCATTATAAACGAATACGGTGAGGCATGGACCAGATTTTCGACTTTTATAAGGTCGTGGAGCTGGTGCCAAAAATAATTATATGCGGGACAGTATATATCAAGCGTGTATTATTTCGTTTTGCAGAGCGGTTGCGTGCTTGGTACCTGAAGAATCGAATACCAGTTATCATCGCAGCAGGAGGGTGGCCAGTTAAATTGAGGTACGCGGCATCTTATGCTTATGTATTTATACACTAATGTTTTTCAGAGATCAAAGCAGAAATACTAATTACAATGGAATGATTGAGCGCTCAACTTCTGACTTTAACTTTAGTAGGCTACTCTTGCTAATATTCCGAAATGCACAATGAATACCAAAAGAGCATAACGAGCGCGTAAATACTACAGACTTCAAACAGACCTTCCTCTGGGGTCATAACGCTTACTATTGGAGCACGCCCGCACAGTGTAGAATGTTATTCTAGCTACTAACAATTTAAACGAATATTTTATTTCGACAAACAGTAGCAACATGGGAATTCAAACGCCTGCATATAGCGCGTTGCACCTGTAATTGAGCAATATAAACCAATTAAGGTAATTGTCTCGGATGATTGTGTTTCTGTGATGTTTGCTCATTGCGCAGAACCTACTTGGGAAAGCCCCTAACCTGTGGCGAAAACGAAACGCTGGAGCAGTTCGCTAAGAGGGTAAGTGGTTATCCACACATTATTATTATTATTATTATTTTTTTTTGTTAACAAGGTTTTTTTTATCAATATGTACATGTATCACAATTTCTAATCTTTTACTTATATAACATCTACAATACTGCTTGTATTATTCTTATTGCTTGAGTGTCGGTGACAACTCAACATCATCTTGGCGTTGCCTCTTTGTAATTCTAATGACACTCTCTGTCGGAGGAACGCGGTCGATCCTAGCTCCGCTGTGGCCTCGAAGAGCTTCTTCCCAAGCTCTTTTGTCAGTTTGAGTGCATCCTTGCCCCAAATGCCGGATGACTCGAGGCCGAACGCCATTACAACGTGGTCCGCAAGAAGATGCGCTTATGGGCGCCGTTTGTGCATCTACCATTGGTGACTGATGTGGCCGACGCCCGCGTTCGCTAGCGCACTATAGCCGAGGGCGTACGTGTCGGAGACAGTGACGTGCCACGCCAGCGGCCGATTATGGTCCCAGTCTCGGCTGGTAAGGTCATTCGGTCGACGCTTGTCGTCTCTCTGCAGTCCGTCGGGCTCCAGCGTGACGCGGTGGCGGGCTTGTCTGAAAGCGCGCCCGAAGATGTCATTGATGGCATCGTGGCGACCCTGCGTAAGCCCGGCCAGCTTAGTGCAACTAAGCCGGTGCAGGCCGCGTTCATCCACCGTTCCACCACACGGGCATTCCTCTCTCTCAAACATGGCAATGCCAAGTCTGAGGCCAATGGCAGCACGGAACTGGTCGTCGGCCAGCTTACTGCCTACGAGCTCGGAGGGAAACACGTCAAGACACGCTCCGGCGGCGTCAGATGAGACCGCTTTCAGTCTAATATCGTCTACATCTAACTCGCAGGCCTACAAAAAAGTTAAGTGGGTAGCCTGAGTGGCGATTTGGTCCCACCCCCTCAGCCTAGTGACCTGTTCCTCAGAAGGACGACCAGACTGACGCACTTCCCAGATCCGAACGGCGGCTTGATGGGTCTGCCGGTAGTAGCGGCCACTGCAGAGGCGCAGCTATGCGACGAGGCAAAAAAGCGGGCAAGGCAGGGTCCGTTGCCTGGCGAGTGCCCATTCCACCCAGCCGGACCAATAGGCTTGCCTGCGTCCATGCCTTATTATCAGGCGTCAGGTCAAGGATGTTTTCCAAGGCTCTTCTCACCTGGTCGTCGAGGTCCAAAGTTTCTGACGGCAGGAGGAAGGCAGTTGACGTCCGTAGTACATACAGGACCTTTTACTCCCATTGTTTGCCGGAGCAGAAAGTAGGCTTGATGTCTACTGAGATGGCCCAGTCTCTGGTAAAGTCAGGAGAGTTGTTCTCTCTTCTCGGCCAGTACCGGGCCGATCATTTCCGAGAACACCGCCGTACCCAGCAGATCCAGTTCGCACCGGTCCTTTACAAGGATGCCCGGGAGGTTGCTGTTAAATTCTGCAATCACCTGCTGTCGCTCTTCGTCCTCGAAATGTAGGAATAGCTCGTATTTAGATGGGTTAAGCTGCAGCCCGCTGCATTGCATCGTTGCTGGATCGTTGTCAAGGAGAGTCCACTTCTTCTTGACATCTTCCCATCGTCGAGGTAAAACAGAGGTACCTTGGATGTCACCTGCTTGACGTACTGATGCAAAAGCAGGCTAAACGCAAGAGGAGTCGCTACGTTTCCCTGTTGACAACCGGCTGATAACCTAATTTCAACCTCACCGAACATCAGGGGAGTCAACCTGCTATATGCCTGGTGCATCATTGAATAGAGGGCTGGGGCGTCCTTGGAAACCTCTGCCAAGAGCTGTCCTCGTTTGTTCAAGTTAAACGCATTTTTAAAATCTAATTTTAGGAGGCAGCATTTCTCGTGGTTTTCGAGAAAGGTGCGAGCCGTGTGAGCAATTATTTCTGCACCATTATGAGCGGCGTACCCCATCTGCCGAGGCTGCAGGTAGATTTTCACCCTTATCTGGGGAAGCAGGGTCTTTGTGGCCAGTCTACGCAGAGTGCAGCCAACAGCTATGAGTCGGTATCCTTCGGTTTTCTTCTTCAGAGCAATAAGCCACCCTCCATATATGACGTTTCTCACAGCCTCCGGAACTTGCCCGTTTCGTATAATGTCGCATAGCTTGGCGAGTGTATCCAGCACATCGTTGTGATCTCCGTTGGCAGGTAGAAGGCATTTTAGATGGTCAGGCGTGAAGCCGTCGGGACCTCCGGCCGCACCGGATGGAAAGGTGCGAAGTGCCTTGGCAACATCTTCGCTTGAACAAGACCCGACCACTGGCAAGCCGATAGGGTACGGTGTCACCACGTCCTCTGCAGGAGCAGGAGGGTGTTTTGCGACCATCTCACTAATCAACTCCTCCGTTACGGGCGCAATCGTGTCATCGGAAGACAAGATTCTAATAGCGCTCCGCACATTAAAATCCATGGAAAGCTTGTGAGCAGCGATCTGAGCGCAAGCGTTATCAGTCAATACACGTTTGCTTCGACCCTCAGCCTCCACGCAAGTGAGAGCGGCACCTCCGAAAAGGGCCACCTTTTTCCTGACTACGCTGGCTAAGCTATGTCCGCCTTGGGTTTCTTTGTCGACGTGAAGGACTTTTGGGGCGAGGGTAAGCTCGGTCCAGCTCGCTTCGTCATTATTTTTTACGACATCTTTGAGCAGACGGTGGAAGAGCCCGCGCAGTGGGATTCTCACTCCCTTTGGGATCCTGCGCAGCACCTTGCGTGTCATCTTGGCGTTGGCAAGTAACCGGTGAAGAGGATGGGGAGAAGAGGGCGGCAGGTGTTGACTAGGTGTCGGCCCTCCATTCACTGGCGGTTGGCTGGCGGGTTGAGGAAAGGGTTCTGTATATATCATCCATCATTTTTTAATCTAAAATTCATATTTGGTTCTATTGTATGTGTATAAGCTCAATAATTGAGCTAAAGCGCGTTAAGTTGTTTTGAAGCGTTTGGAATGTAGAAGGAAGATGGTCTTCAGCATCCTAAACTTGGAGGTTTCAGTTCTGAAAATAAACTTAAAGGCGGATGACCTCTAGTAATCACGTTACCCAACAAACTCCCGCTTGATATAACAGTCCCGATTTGGCAAATATGTGCTACACTAATGTTACCATCATCTAACCGAGCCACGTCAAATTTCTGTTCATTTAGACCATTGCCGAATCTGTTGATAGGCAACGATGAGTTTTCCAACTAATTGCAGAAGTTCTTTGAAGCACAAGGGCAAGATATTTACATAATTGCTTTAGAGATATTGTGAAACTAGGCACATTAATTAAATTCAATTCAAATTCATCTTAATTTTGTCAAAAGGGAGCCATTAGGGGAGTAGGGAAGAAAACATCGTTCGTTCAATTATGGTGTGGATTATAAACTACGTAGTTCAATTATGGTGCTAGAGCCCGCAGATATTCCCAGTTGATTTACTTAACGCACTTACGTAGTACGTGTTCTAAATCTGCTTTACTCTTCAGATTCACGACGCAGTTGAGGAGCTAAGGGACAAATATCAACGAAAGTCTCCATCCATTGCGTTGGCTCTTGCAGACCGGTTTACGCTTGAATAGTCATTAGTGCACCGCTGTTGGTTACATTTATCACTAGGTGCGTAGATACAGATGTATACTTACCAATTTCTATATTGTTGCGTTGTCTTATATACACACACGTGTATTAAATTTTGGCAACTATGTATGTAACTCCATGTAATGTGTATATATACTCATGGCGAACTTAAGGATATAACACCAGCAATAAAATATGCAGGTTAATCGCTATGAAGGTTCGCGTGAACACCAGACGAAAAATTGGCACGACTTTGCAAGTTAGTATCATTAGATAACTGGAAACGTGAAAGGGGCACGATACTAAATAACTGCCTAAAAAACGGTTACGAGGAAATGCATTTCGACAAAAACGAAACAAAAAACACTGTGTTCGACGTTAATATACATTGTTCTTTCTTTCTGAAGGCATTATAGAAAGTGGTCAACAGACAAATGGCAAAATTTGCAAAGTTTTGCTTACAGGCTTTTAAACTTAAGATGACAAGTTATGCAAAATCCAGCTGCAAGACGCTTTCTTACTACACATTAGCTTTCCTTAAAATTGGTAGTGTGGGTTCTTCTATTTCAGCAAAAAATTGCAAAACGTGTCTGGTTATAGCGAGCCAACATTGGCTCATCACAGCGGACGGAATACGGAATTTGCATATGTTTTGTCTTGTAATATCCTATTTAGAGATCCACGGTAAGATTATGTAAACATCAAACAGTTTTCTGCAACAATTAGAGCCGCCAATAAAAAGTGTTTATACTTGTCAAGAATAAATATCAAAATCTGCTGTTGCGGTTATTTTCACAAATGTATCTCTATAATCCTCGCTCTAACTTGTCATCGTCATTATGCCACGATTCCTACCGAAAGTGCCCGAAATCATATAAGAACGTATCGCCGACACTTCCTATCTTTGCACTCATTTTGCTGATACTTCGTCACTAATAAAACAGGGAAAATAAAAGAGTTGTTCGTCAATTGCAAAATGATTTACTCTTTTTTAACAAGTTACTGTGCCTCTTAATAACGCGTTAACACGATCCAAGTATGGGAAAATCTATGGAAAGAAAGTACATATGACAAATGACGAAAGCGAGTTCTGTTCTTTTTAATTTTATTGTAACTTCAATTCAAATGAGCAACACTGAAAACAGGTCGCTTAGGAAAAGCTTAAGTGATGCCGGGATGAAATTCTATTATCCTTGTTCCAGAATCTCCGGCTATTTTCACTACTCCGTTCCACCAACACCAATTTATCAATAGACATGCAATTCTTATAGCTATATTTACGCATCTTCCAGATAATGTTTTCTGTGGGCTTTTCTCTATGACTGCGTCACAATCGTCACATTGCAATTGCAAGTGTCTAGCGTAAGCCCCGTCGCAAGTGCAAAGTGATGCAGCTTACTGCGAAATAAGATAGGGCGAAACTATTTTTGTTATGGATCATCAATGACTCGCTAACAAGCATGTTCAGTCGACATCAGGTTCCTCATTGTACTAATTCTATTTTTCGCTTTTAGTAGGACAACAATGCAACGTTAACTGTTTTGTTGGCCTATTAGTGTTACATACTGTTAAAACTTTGCACCTGTGTATACTATTCGTTAGTTTATTGAGTCCATTTTCAGAGCGCCCGACTTGTATTCATTGTATGGCCATAAGCAGCCCATGAAGTCGCATACACAAATGGCGTAGAATTACTTAGCTCTAATGTAAAAGGCAATATCGCGATGCGATGTTCGGTCAAAGTATCTAGATTTCGCTATTGGACATCAATATTGCGGTGATAAATGTTCATATAAAAACACAGTTCAACAGTAAAGTAGGTTAAAACGTGCTGTAAGACGAGATATTATTGAGTTCCAACATTACAGGTGGAAACAACTATCTGCGTGAATCAAATATAAAATTAATTTTTACCAAATAAAGTATAGTTTGTTGTAGGACTAGACAATAAATTAAATACGCTTGTATAAGTCGGAATCGTTCTGCGATAGGTGGCAAAATATTAAAACGAAGGCTAACCGAAATGGATAAAGATATTAAGAAGACCTGTCCAAATATTTACCAAAATAGCAGTGCGTTTCTAAGAAACGTACATTAAACTTTAAAAAGAATGCTAGGAATATTTGTTTCAGACAAATTTTTGTGGGCCGGTATTCATTATACATGTTTCGCAGCGGCGTTTTACACCAGACTCCCTCAAAAATTGAGTTTACCTTTTTCAGCTCTATGACTACATTAGAAATTGCCACCATGATGAAGAACGTCACTCTTATAGCATATAGACAAAGCGAACTGAAATTATGGAGTAAATGTCAAATTATATTACCATTTGTATCGTTGTGTATCTGCATGCATGTAATAGACATGGAATATTAACTGCAAAAATATTAGCGCTAATTGGGTGGAATGACATCATACAGGGACATAGTGTCTGCTAGTCTCCTTTAGTAAAAGCATCTCTTATAATGGGGCCTTGGCGGATCCCCCACATAGAAGCCACCACGGCGAACCGTGTAGAGCTTTTGCTGTAACAGTCGATATATTTATGGCAACATCGATCAGTTCTCTACTACTATCTACAGAGCCAAACGCGCACTAGATCTTAGTGGATGCTAACACGGGATAGATTTTGCACGACATAAGTTGCCAACATGTGCGCAGTCTTAGACTATCTACATCCGTATGGTTGCCCAATAAACAAATTAACTGACTCATATTATTTGTAATACATTCAGTCATCGGTGTTTTTCAGCCCAGCAATAGTACGAAAACAGTCCCACTTCATATCGCACCGCCTAAATCGTGTGGGCCATTATCAAGAGTTTTCTGTCGTCTTTGTTAAGGACATTTTAGCGCAAGGTTTCATAAAGGGTCGACTTCACCGAAGACGCCGAATATGTGACGAATGACGAAAACCAGTTGCCAGAGACTACAACGGCTGACCTATGAAAATTGATCACAGTTCTCACCCATCAAAAAAAAATTCAAAATACTACTTCTCGCTATTTACGAGATCCATTGTGCTTTCGGAGAGTCGACCCCAGCCGCGCACCGATAGAGCCTTAAGGGCGCGTCGTAGCTGCTCCTTCTGAGCGTCCTCTAGTTCGTTCCGACGCCACATGCTAAGCATGTCGCCCTTCAACTTGATCATGCGATTCTCGAGACGCGAGCCTTCGGCAATCTTCGGAATGAGGTTCGCCACGATGGTGAGGCAGCGTTGCGAAATCGCCGGCTCGGAGCCGATAAGATCGAAGAAGTCCTCTCGGATGTCGCTGTCGGACGAGATGCTCGGCGCCCGCCTCCTCACACGACACGTTGACCAGGATCTTCATCGCCTGCAGGGACTGGTCGGGCGTTGCGCAGATGGCCTTCGACGCCAACAGGCTGGTGTGGTTCAGCACGTCGGCGTCCGTGCCGTGCTTCACCGTCAGGTTTGTGAGTACGCACAGCGCCACGAGAGAAATCATCGAGCAGCTCTCGCTGAACGCCAGCTCCAGATAGTAGGGTATCTCGTCGACGAACTCGTCCTGATTGGCGTCGTTCACGCTCAGGTTGATGGTGGCGTTCAGCGCCTGCACCTTAATGGCGTCATTGTCGTGCCGGCTGAGCCGTTTGACCTGGTTGAGAACGCCGTGCTCGCGGAACAGGTTCTGATTGACGGTGAACGCGGCACAGTTCGACACGATGCCGAGCATCTCGCACAACAGCGACTCATCGCTAGCCGTAAGCAGGAAGCCGAGACAATCGACCTCATCTTCGTTGATCGCCCGCGCTCCCTTATACTTGAGTTCCTCGACGAGCTCTGTCAACTGGCTGGCCTGCTCCTCGAGCTGTTCTTGTTGCTGCAGAAGGTGTTGCTTCTGTTGTTGTTGCTGATGCTGTTGTTGCTGCTGCTGCTGTCCTTCGTGATGTGGCTGTAAGGACGCTCCAGAACGTGATGGGTCCGGCCGCGCCATACCGTTCGACTTATTCGCGGTGTATCGAGCAACGAGTTCAATTGATTCCTCAACGGACAGCTGACCC
Organism: Dermanyssus gallinae; assembly: GCA_003439945.1. Taxonomy (NCBI): domain Eukaryota; kingdom Metazoa; phylum Arthropoda; class Arachnida; order Mesostigmata; family Dermanyssidae; genus Dermanyssus; species Dermanyssus gallinae. Next base: position 547,757 of record QVRM01005785.1, on the reverse strand, counting down.
GGCGGTGACCGGCTCTTACGGCCCTGGCGCGCGTTGGCCGCCACAGCCGTCGACTGTGCGTTGTCGACGTCGGCGTCATGTCGGCGAGGCGAATGGCGCTGTCGCTGTAGCGTCGTCGCTGATGACACACTACTATTACGCGTACTACTGTGTAAGTGTTGCTGTATGGCGTGCTTTGAAGCGCCGGAGCCTCGCGATGATTTCGACGTTGGTGCTGCTGATAAAATGTTGCTGCTGGTGGTGGAGGTCGGTGGTGGCGCTGGCCCTGATGCTGATGATGGTGCTGCTGCTACAACTGGCGGAGGAGGTGGAGCCGACGTAATGTAGTTGTCAAGCAGGCTATACAGAACATACAGCGATCCGGCTCCGAATGCGACAATTGCGGCTGTGCGGGTGAGCCCCTCGTTAGCCGAAAACAAATGTGGCCAATCCATGACGCCAGAAGACGAGTATGACGACGAAGAAGAGGAAGAACAAATTGTTCGTGGCGTGAAATTCGCCGCTATGCAACGCGAACACCCAGCAACAGCAGCAACAACACAGCAGCACTGTGTTTCTCTCTCTGTACGGCAAAACAGCTTCACGTAATACGATGCGCCATGCGCCTAGAAGCACGGAACACTCCAACAGGCAGGAAGAGATACGAAATTGGCAGGAAAATCGCGGACTGTCCGCTTGCCTAGCAAGCCAACTCAACGCACACACTTCAACGCAGGCGTTCGCAGGTGTAGCGGCAGCGGACACCATAGTCTCGCGCGCGCGCAAACCCAAGTCAGCGCGCGATTTGTTCCATCCTCCCTGCACTACTCTCTAGAACGAGAAGAACCTTGACGCGACGACGGGCCGAGCCAGGTGAGAGAACAGCAAAGGGGAGATCGGCTATTTTTGAACGGTATTTCGTATTTCGGCCTTCTCATCAAGGACTCTCTCTCTCTCTCTCTACCTACCTACCTGTCTCACGCGCTCACTTTCTGTCTCCGGGCTAGCATTCGCGCGCGCACTCATCAAAAGACGCTTCTTCTCGGCTGACTGACCTCGACAATGCGCCGAGAGACCTATCTGCCGAGTGGTAGTGCACTTGAATGATGATGAAACGTTACTATAATTGTTACCACTGTTGTTAGCACTGTATCGCGCAGTACAGTTTCTCGCCAGCGGGCTCGATGGCTAGCCTCTGACGGGGCAAGCTGGCGGAGGCTGGTACGGAACCGCCTATACGTAATTCTTGAGAACGTGTCGAGAACTTGTCACACGCCCGATGTCACGGGAAGCATGAAAAAAACAGACTACCACATGGAAAACAGATCGGAAATCAATCAACTAAAAACGGTTTTTTCAGCTGATGTCGATGTCAAAGGCTCTCGCGCACCGATGACACAGTGTTCCGCTATCGACTCGACAGCTCTCTACAAACAGAGCCGTCCGAATATTCGGAATGATCGGATACCGTCGTCGCCGTCTTCCGTCGAATAGAGCTAATCGTCGGAACAATGTGCTCCCGGTGTTCCAAATCGAGTGAATCGCTGTGGCATGAAGCTGGTTGGTGCGCGATCTGTCTGTCTTGTCCATGCGTGCTTGTCGACAGCAGTCGGAAACCTAAGTAGTACTAATTGTGCCACTTTGGAGTAAAGTGGTCAAGTGGTCAAAGTACCTGGCAACAACCGAACCTACGACTGGCTGTCCGGTCCCGTGCATGCATACAAGTACAGCAGCTCTTTCGGTAAAGAGAGAAAGAAACCTGTCGGTAGAGAGACAGAATGAATTGTTCTCGGCTGTGTCGCACAGGCCGATCGTTGTTATGTCGTCGTTCGACGTCAAGGCTCTACTGCAATGAACCGCCCACAAAACCGCCCGCGAAACCGCGACCCGACGTTTCACAACTGCTTCGAGAGGCGTCGAGCTTCGAGTTGAGCTCAACAGACGATCGCTGGGCTAGCGATACGTATCCCATTGACAAGGAGCTACGAGAACAGCTAAAAGCGGAACACAGCGACGAGTCCAGACTACGGGTGGATCCCAGGACAACGTCGGTCATCATATTTCCTGGACAGGTGCGCAGTGAGTGGTGCCGAGTATTTCGATCATTTAACACGCGCCAGACGTCCACCAGAGTACACTTCACGACAAGCGTTTGGCAGACAGACATTTCGGTTGGTCGAGAGCGTTCGGTTGTATTTGATTTGACAAAATTAAAGCCACTTTTCTGAGAAGAGTGCTTGTAGTCCATCGTACTAGCAGCTGGGACCGGTTTGTCTATCTGTTGGCCTCGGACCACTTTTAGTGTAGAGGACCTCAGAACGACGTATGACGAGAAGGCAGGCCTTCGACACTCATGCTCGTGCTAAGTGGGAATATAAGACTGCGATTGTTTTGATTGACGTTATGTTTAGAAGACCAGAGCGATGGCCACTAACAACTAAAGCGTTCATGTTGCGAAAGCAGGCACTTCGTAGGCCGGGTTTCGTTTGCAACACATGAAAGTCATATGAAGCTTTTTTACACGAAATGAGTTTCACGAAATAACGACTGAGTGCAACTGCACCCGCCGACGAAAGTGATGTAAGAAGGCTGTAATACAATTTTGTTTAAAGTATATAAGGTGACGCGTGTTTTGCCGGGTCAAGGCGGCCAAACGTTTGTAGGACTTGAACGTCAGCGACTCGTATATTTTTGCCGATTTGCGTTCGAAGCTCTAAGCGAGCCCGGAAATACAGCTGCAATTCTTATTATAAGTAAAATCTTCAAGTGTTCCAAGGTATCTACCGGTGACCAACACATCGGGCGCTGATCTGCTCCAGGCCTTCTAATACTAGATAGATCGATAGATAGGTTTTATTATTCTCATGAGTGGTTTTCATTTGTACAGAGGTTCACAGCTCTATGGTATGGTGGCATCAAAGGCTAATACTTATCATGTGCAGTTAAATACAATATTAAACAATGATTAAATCCTGTGACACACACAAAGAGAGACGGAGAGAGATAAAATAACGAAACACAGGGAAGCAGATGTCTTAATAAAGGTACGCTGCATGACAAGTTCTCATTATTCTAAGGACAGAGCCTTCATCACAAAGCTGTCAGTGGAAATTGATATTATGAAAGCTAACTTAGAAAAGGTTTATTGGAGCGTTTGCCCCTCCTTGTCTGGCTATTTGGTAGCCAGACTATCATAGTATTTAATCGTTTACCTGCTAGACATGCAATTATTATTATTATTATTATTATTTATGTTTGTTATAAATAATATTATTAAACTTTTTTGCAGGCCCCCAAATATATCCCTAGTTATATAGTTTTCTACATACATATTCGGTCGATACATACACAAAGAAGTTTCGACTTTTCTGCTATAAGGCATGGTGCTCGCTTTAATGAGCACCCAAGAGTATACTGCTAGAGTAGCCAAAAGTGTTTAAACATACGTTATGTTTCCCGTGGCGTTGCAGGGCGCTCAGTATCCCGGAATGGCCGGCAATCTGGTTTCGGTACCGGGCGTCAGAGATATGTTCGACTACGCGTCGTCCGTAATGAAGATCGACATACTCAAGCTATGCCTCAGCGGTCCTTCACAGCTACTTGACATGACGATTAACTGTCAGATGGCAATGCTTGTGACGAGTCTGGCCGTCTTAGAGAAACTCAAGTTGAGCCATCCCGAGGTTATCGAGACCTGCGTGGCCACTGCGGGCTTTAGCGTTGGGGAGTACGCGGCACTTGTCTTTGCGGGAGCGCTCAGCTTCGAGGAAGGTAAGTGACAACGTCGGGAATCGTTCTATGACCCTTACTTACACGAAGTAACACAGACAAGACTGCAATTGCTAGATATTCGTTTATCTGTACATGAACCCCTATATGCATACATGACACCCATATGGCACAGAGACGCCGCTTCAAATTTGAGCAACACAATCTTAGTGTACGACAAATGCTTAAAAATTAATTCGCGCAACGTTCCGTTCAAATAACGTCTTTGTAATGCGGATACAGATATAAGCTGTGTATCATGCTTTTTATTGGAATCACTCTGCTTCCTCTCTCCTGGTCATGGTCGATTATAGCCGATTTAGCTGCCTGCCTTGGCTCACTCAAAGTAATGATAACTAATTTATTGATGTCCATTTTGGGATTAGACCCATACCACTATGCAAGAACGTTAAACAACCTGGGCGGAGATATACATAATAATTTATTTCTTGTGAGTAGTTAATTTCTATGTGTTGTGTCTGTGTAGCTGTTCAGGTGGTGAAGATTCGTGGCGAGGCGATGCAGTTGTGTTCGGAAAGCCGACCATCTGGTATGATGACAGTATTCCTCTCGTCTGCGTCTAATCTTAACTATGGTATGAAAGTTGGCTCGCGAATGGTGTTTTGAACGTGAACATATCAAGGATCCTGTATGCGAGGTGGCTAATTACCTGTACCCGCATTGTAAGACCATCGGTGGCGACGAAAAAGTTCGTATTTTGCTTACATACACGTGCATACATCTAGATTTCACCATGTGCATGTGTCCCTTAACGGATTTTACTTCGACGCTCCGGCTGAAGTTATATAAAACGTTACTAATGTTCACTCATTTTACGTCAATGATATATATGCCTAAATATAAAGTTCACACGCATATTATAAAGTGCATACGGCCTTCAATATTTGAGCAAGTTATGCCATCAATTGAATAGCAGCATTTGTATTCTGAAAACTGTAATGTTCAGTGAGAGTGTATGACGGTGCCGTAAATAGTGATACAAGAGTCGAATTTTTGCCTCACGCTTTAGGAATGCTGGGTTGCTTTATCATAATGCTTTCTTGTTGTTAAATTCGGTTTTTAATTAGTTTGACTGTTGGACTTATCCAATTAATTATTTCTAAAGCGATGCTACTACAGCAGTCCAGAGATGATTGACACAAATCCTTTTACAACCAAATAAAAATATTGTAGCTTATATATATATATATATACAGTCCCTGAAAAAAATATAGGGCCACCCATTTTTGTTACATTTCGCGCATTTATTATAACCAATCGTGTGAAGATCACAATGATACATGCTCACAGAGTAACAGCGGATACTTCTATCGACATGTGGGGTCTCGGATTACTTTGAACCACGAGATTTTCACATTTGGCACAGCTACACTGCGAAAAAATTATAAGGCCACTAGCAAGATACCTGTTTTAACAAATGAATTAAGCGGATTAACATTTGGCAGGCATTTGGGCTAATTTCACGGCATTTAGCAACTATACTTAATACTCAGTGAACTTCCCATTAAGTCGTATAACCTCAAAGTGCGGTTTGGTATAGTGTTAAACAAATTTTGGATGACGTTTTGCAAGAGCTCGTCCCAAGCTTCGAAAATTGTTTTTTTATCGGTGTAAACTTATTGTTCGAGCCCGCTCCACACATTCTGGATCATGTTTAAATCAGGTGAGAGTGCAGGCCAGCAAAGGAACTTCAATGTGACATTGATCGAATCAGCTTCCGATCAGCCTGGCGGTGTGAATCGGGGCGTTATCGTGTATAAAACCGAAGTCTTGCCCTCCCATCAGCTTAAAATGTGCCGATTGCTCTTTTAGTAAATCCCCGTAGCGCGTCGAAATATACACGACCGTCTAAAAACACAATGGACGACTTTGTATAATACCCGACAGCAGCCCAGATCACTACTGAACCGCCACCTGAGTGACGTTTTGACAAAAAATTGTTCTTCCTTGTGGACATCGTGCGAATAATAGTAAAATCAATTCGATTCATCAAAGTTAAATTTTTTTCATCCGAAAAGAGCACTTTGTGCCACTCAGTGGTCCATGACATCGTATCGTGGGCACTCAGTAATCCATGACATTTTATCGTGGGCGAAGTCAAGACGAGCTTTCATCGGTCAGCGGTCAATCGTTGTTTTTTTTTGCGTTTTTTGCCAATGTGGTTTCCTGAGGAAGCTTTGCACATTTCGCACGTTCGTTTGCACGCCGTCCGCCGCCGCAATTGCCTCTCGCCGAGGGCGCAGAGTTCGACGCTTTCTTCAGAATTGAAGCTTGTTTCGTTCCGAAATAGAATTTAGACGCCCGGTACTCTTTTTTACGGCGTATTTTTTACCTAAATTAACAAAGGTATTTACTGCTTGGGCACAACGGCACAACAATTGACGGGAAATTTTGCGATTAGAGAGGCCGATGTCCTTATACGCCTTGATATGGGCCTTTTCTTCACCCATGAGGCGCCAGCCTAAGCCTCAACAACGAAAAAACGTATGGTAGGAGGTCTGCTCTTGTTTCTGTCGAGCCGTTAAATGAGCCCAATTGTCGTTATTCTGCTTAATTCACTCGTTAAAACATGCATCTTGCTAGTGACATTATAATTTTTTTCGCGGTGTAGCTGTGCCAAATGTGGAAATCTAGTGGTTCAAAGTAATCCGAGACCCCAAATGTCGATGGGAGTTTTCGTCCGTAACTCTGTGAGCATGTATCACTGTGATCGTTACACGATTGGTTATAATAAATGCGTGAAATGTAGCAAAAATGGATGGCCCTATATTTTTTTCAGGGACTGTATATATATATATACAAATGTTTAGTTTAACTATCAGCATATACCTGATACGGGTTAGTTGCGTTCAGTTTTACACCGACTCAAGTATCCCTCATAGGGATTTACTGGAAAATTTTATCATGCACAGTTGTTTTGTAAGGTCTCTTGCCCAAACTGGGACAAAAATTGACAAAACATCAACCTTTTCGTTGCGTAAAACGTCTATGGATAATATAAACACCGTGTGAAGTACACACATATATATTATAAGTATTAGCTGTACGTAGGCTTTCAGTTTTGCTCACAAGTCGCAGGCAATCATGTTAACGTAAGGCTATACGTTTCTGGTGACCTAAAAAAGAATAAACTACGTATCAGGTGGTTATTTTTTACTTGTTTGTAAATAAAAAAATGCGTGTTTAAAAGAAGCTTACTTAAATTAAAAAGAGATTGGTTTGTATAAACACTGTTGTAAACTTGTTGGCACTGACTAGAAGCTATACTATATATTGCTGACTAGTAAACATACTGGCTACTGTATAGTCTACGTGTGGCCGCACGTCATAATGAGATCATAATTTTAACTCGAATCTGCAAATCCTAAGAAGGATCGAAGGATTGAAATGCTATGTATCGCGCCGGGATCGAACCCGCAACTCCAATGCCAAAGTCGCCGACCATCTTCGCCATTCCACAAGGGAAGAGCGGAAGCTCTTCCCTTGTGGGAAAACCCGTCGAGGGTCACTTAATGATAGTACTTAATTTGACTTCTTGAAATAACTGTAGAAAGACGTGTGTGGATAAAATACATTGTATTCTGTATTTGTTTGCGGGATTTCAGGCACTGGACTTCCTCCAACGGAATGCACGAGAATTAACCTGAGGCGGTCCAAGAGGCTAGCCGTATCCGGCGCTTTCCATACGAGGCTGATGAAGCCTGCAAAGAAAGTTCTGGAAAAGGCTCTCAGCGAGGTCGATATTCGCCATCCAGGAATAACGGTGAGACCCGAACGGTGACCGGAGTCAAGAGCTGCTTGCCTGGAAGCTTGTATGGGCGGCCTATGAGCATTCGTGGGCGCTTATTAGTGGCTACTATTTGGTTTTAAATATCGGATTTTCTGGCCAGAAGTCAATTGACGGCGGGGTTTATGCTTCGCGTGCATTGCACTCCTCTTATAAGCATATGCGCTAAAGTCTACGGTTTGTTTATGAATCCGCTGAGCAAATTGTTTGTTTATTAGTCGGGTGGTATTTTGTACTGACGTCACCTTCCGTAAGCGGTATTATTCGTTATTATAATTATTAGATCTATTGCATTCACGAGCGGAAGCTTATTTAAATTATGCGTATGTACGTTATAAATGATTTAATTTATGTATATACGTGAATATATATATTACATTAGAATTAAACGTTGCCCTTGATAGAATGAGTTTGTCGACTTACACACAACTGAAATTACGCCAGTGATAATACCTAAATCCGTTTAGAAGCTGAATAATTCAGAAAGAGAAATAGCATGATCTCAGTTGATTAATTTCCGCTAGAATCTTCGCTATTATTGCGAAGACTGTCTCCATCTTTGTACAACATAGTATTTGAAATTATGTATATATATATATATATATATATATATATATATATATATATATATATATATATAGTGAAAACATACTGTAAATATGTATCAAACGGTGCGCGCACATTTGTACAAAGAAACCACTTATTACTTATTTTACTTTTGCCGCTCCACAAATGTCGTCCGGTAACCGGAAGTCGCTGTACATTTATTTGTCCGACAAACTACCAGTGTCAGTTCAACCATTCCAACAGACTGCCATGCAATTCCCCTCATGCATTGCACACTGCTGTCACATACACTCGCCATCTGTCTCTCTGCCTGAGTGATCTCCCTTTCTCTCTCCACGTATTTATGTATATCTATGCCATTAACCATTGCAGATCTGCGGATTTTGAAACAGTTCGGTGGACCGTTGGTGTTGATGTTATTGTGACACCTAGCTTCATAGCACATGCAGCAGTCAGTCGTGTTCTGCTACGAGATGCTCGCTGCTGCTTCCGGCTGCGCGACCATAGCGTTCAGTAATAAGCTCGTTAGCTTCTCAACTTTCTTTACATCTTGGGCCACCTGCGGGTAAACAAAGCCAAGTCAGATTAGAGGCCACGTGGGAAGGATAAAGAAGGATTAATCGTCTAGGCGTTACCATACTGGTCCAATCAATCGTCGACTTCACAGCAGCGCAGATATCTTTTCAACTAATTGCAATAATGCCACTCGATTATACTATAAGTATGTATCTTGTCTTTTATCGGTAGTCGTCGTTGAATATATTACACTGTACCTACCAAGAGTAGACAGTGTCTTTTAACAAAATCAACAGGTTATAATGAATTTAATAAACGCGTTGTTTGCACATATAGCACCAGCTGCGTGGGTGTGTGTGTGTATGTATATTTGTGTGATTCGCCAGTGGCATACTTAGCTACCTCCGTTTCATATTGGTAGACGGTTGTGTCGTCCGTGATCTTGACGAAGAGTTTGCCGTCGGGATGTCGGTTTTTTATGACAAATCGACATTTGTCTGGATTGTTGAGATAGAGCCGCTCGGCTGCACGCGAGAACTCGTCCCACGATGCGATGAGCACCATTCTGCATCGTCATCACCATGATCACATGTAACAAAAGTAATATATATATATATATATATTATATATATATATATATATATATATATATATATATATATATATATATATATGTGCTTGTTGCTAAAATGTTTATGCGACAGGCATTACGGCAAATCATACTTGTTTACACGCCCCCCACTACCGCCGTTTTGAAACAATCGGGCATAACTAACGGATTCATTTATATTTATATACCTTCGCCACAACAAGTGCATTGTGCTAACTGATCAATCGAGTTCGGCCAGCTAAAACGAACCACAATCGTATTAAGCCATTTAAGAAGCCCGTAAGAAATTTAATTACTAACGGGAATAATATATATATATAGGCGAAAGATAGTCGGAGCACACGGTTTCTAACAATAATTCCCTATTGGTTGGCAGGTGATCTCGAACGTGGATGCAGCTCCGTATACGGAACCCCACGTGATACGAAAGAAACTTGTTGAGCATATCTACATGCCGGTTGAGTGGGAGCAGTCAATGCACCGGCTTTATCAGCGAGAACAAGGAAATTTGTTTCCGAATACGTACGAAGTGGGGCCTGGTGACACCCTGCGACCAATTCTTAAAATGGTCAATGCTAAAGCGCACAGCCAGTCATTTAAGGCAGATCTCTAACTAACTGTACAGCTTGGTACGATCCCACTCATCAATAGGCAGGTGACTCGAGGGCTTGTAAAAGACAGGATTTGCTGGCTGACCACTCCAGAAAGACCGATTTTAGAATCACATGCGCCGGCCAATACAAGCAATTTCGACTTTGGTCGGTTGGTACTTCCTTTTAGCTTGTCCGACAGTGTCGATTGTAGGCTTATAATATGAAAACCAGGAGGGAAACCAACTAAGCAAGTCGAGCAAAGGCGATCCCGAGATCTGCCCATTTGAGTGAAAATACATTCGGTAGGTATAGTATTAAAAGTCGTAGTACTTTAATGTAGCGTTAGTTCATTGCTAGAAGGGGAAGGCGTGTACACACAAAAAAAAATATATATATATAAGTATCGGTGAATTATAATTCTGCGTATAGGTATATGAATGGATTGGGAAATTAGATAAAGCACTTGTAAACTCAAATGAAAGAAAAATAAACAGCGTTTGCTTTGTTATGTTTCCATCACTTTTCATTCATTCTTTGTGAGCTATAAATATTTAATAGCTAAAAATAAATAGTGCGCTCAATGGACTCTTCAGTCGTTGCACAGCCAAGCTACACTTCACGGCAATTTTCGTCTACATGATTTTGATCTAAATCACTAAACTGAGTAAATTGTTCGATGCAAGTTATTGCCGAGCTCTTTTCGGATTTATCAAGTCATGCTACTCTTAACGACTGCCTTGAATTTTAAGCTTCTCAGGCGTGCAAACCCGCACAGAAAACTGCCAAAGTCTCAAAAACGCAAAAATGACGCTTTAAATATAATTTGACTATAGCGTCTTATAAAGTTCAATATTTAAGCTTACAAAATCGCGCATGCGAGAAGGGCCCTCAATGCCTTCTCCATATTGACAACATCTGCCCGATACACAATAACACATAACAATCAAATCAAAAAGAATATCCGTAGAGCACACACAAATGTTCTACAGCTATTTGGAAATACTAGCTTTACCCCCAATAATGTTTCTCTTTTGGGATAGGGAACATCCCTGTTGGGATAAAAACAACATCGTTTCGAATGTTCCATTAACGTTTGGTGAGTGCGTCTTTAATGCTTGGTAGCTGCGTCAGTATGTAAAAGAATTCAAATATAGAGGCTACCCGCTGTAGCCTAAAACGTTCAATAGGAAACTAACTGCCTTCCCTCCTAGGTATATAATATAATAAATACCACTAAACATGTACGGTATGCGTCGATATGTGCATGTGAAACTATTTATCCGGAGTCAGACAACAGCATACGTGAGCGTTTAAAAAGCCCGTTGAGATTAGCACCACCAAAAATCACGCGACTCTGATCAAGACTAGCGGGTTTGTTTGCACTGGTAACAGCGAAATCAAGTCAATGTTCTACAACTTTCCGCAAGCGGAAAAAGAGCGAACAAGAGCGATTGTCAATCAAAGCCTCGTCTATCCCGCAATCCCATCATAGTAAGTAGGACACCAAATCATCGTCGAACCAATACAGAACGCTTATTCGACCACAACAATCATAACAGATGGGAGGGAGAGTGATGATAGTTCGTCGTAGCGTATTACACCAACGAGAAGTCTCTATCTGTCTGTCAGCTCGAGTCGCATACCTTGAGGTAGAGGAACGCGAGGTTCCTAAGCACACTAGGAGAACTTGGGGCGTCGTGCAACTTAAATTCTGCTACACCCGCTGCTGCTGCCTTACCTTGATGGCAAGGCACACACCACTAACTAGCAGGCAACACGACAGAAGAACGCGACGTGACGTTGTCGTCTGCTGTATTTATAACAACGGCGTTCGAAGTTCGAGACCCACACAGCGTCGTTGGCAGAACTTCGAAAGGCGCCATTCGGACAGCGTACGCCGTTTCGGTATCGTCCCTGAGACCGTCCGCATCGACCGCCCGAGTGGCACATGGTAAAGATGGCTGCGGAGCGAAGAACACGTGTGGAGCATTTGGTCGTCGACGCGAACGCATTTATTCGAAATGTCAACCTCTACGTAAGTGATCCCTGTCTATCTGCCTGTTGTCGTTATCGTTAGCGTCGCCGTCGTCTCGAAGAATAAGAGCACAGGCTTCAGATATCTCAACAACAGTAGAGCACTTGGATCTGCTCAAGATCCCCTGTGTTGTTTTTTGATGTGATTGTACTTACTGCTCGTGTGTAGGTAGACACTTGTCTGTTTCCGACTAAAATGTGTTGATCTATTGTTCTATCTAATGTGCCACTACCCTTCGAGGGCTAAAGGTACTAATGAGAGTGCTAGTTATATATATATATATATATATATAGATATAATGACCCCTACCATACATATTAATATCGAGCATTTCGGCGGAACTAGAAACGAATTACTTGATCGTAATATATATATATATATATATATATATATATATTATGACAGTAAAGTGTCATTTATAGGCTAGCCTTCAAAGCACGACTCGCGACTCGTAATAAAATCGTGACCGTAGGTTTATGTATATATTTAATTAATTGTATTTTTTATTTAGAAAACAAATAGTCTATTCTAACGAACCACTGGCCAAAAACAAACAAGTTATGCACAATACTAATTGGTTCAATGCATCTTTATTGGACAGAGGGTTCCGCCCTCAGGTGATTACTTACAATGTTAAAAAATCGATTTTCTTCGCCAGCGGCAAAAATTCGCTTTACATCACAATGGTTGGCCTCTCTATGTGCATCAACAACATTTGGTAAAATAATTGCATTAGGACATGTATCATAGCATTCACTTACAGGTCTTACGCATTGACGCCGAAGTTTCTCCAAAATATCAATATCATAGGATTGACTTAATCCCATACAGCAAAACAGTACAATCAATCTGCAATACACGTTTTGGACATTTTCACAGTGTAACTAACGTTCTTCACAATTAACATCCTAAACGATAGATACATATAACAGGTGCCGCTACCTGCGCAATGTACTCTTTAAATTTCAATAAAGGCTCACTATTGAGAGCATACTCGTGATTTAGGCGGCCCACATTTAGAGCTGCACATTTGGAAACGGAAAATGTTCTACAATTTTTTCATTCTCATCATCCCAACGAAATACACCATCTATGCTAGACTACGGTAGCTCGCAGTCATTGTCACGTTAAACGTTTGCGTATAAACTAAAATCATCCGCATACAATTTATAAGACACTCCATTTGGTGCATAAGACTTGATGTCCAGAATACAAAGTGATCAGAACAAAGAGCCAAATATATGAATCGTGACTGATAAAATCTATAATTGGCATTTATCAAAGAGTTGCTGAGTAATATTCTAGTCCAGTCCATACAGCAAATACCTACGAGTTGAGGAATAGCCGTTTTGCAATAATTCCGTTTGCCACTAAAATGCTTTCTGAGCCAGTGCATGCATTGATGGAAAGACTATTTTTATCACCTATATATATATATATATATATATATATATATATTACAAGTAGGAAATGAGCTCATACATTTAAAATTGCTATTGCGTACGAGATTTGCTGTCTGCTCGTACATTTTAAACAGGCGAAACGTAAATATCATAAAATGGTAATCGTCATAGGTAGGCATATTCGCCATAACTATAAAATTCCATCTTGATTGTTTTGTGGATATGTGCGATCTTGTTGTAACGGCGTATTACTTGCTTTCTCTCTCTCACACAGGAACTTGGCGAGAACATCTACACCCTGCCAAATGTGGTGGCCGAAATTCGGGATGCCGCTACCCGACAACGGTTGCAGGTTCTTCCTTATGAGATCAAGTTTCGTGTCCCCGCTAGCGAAAGTATCAAGGTATAATAGCAAGCCAATACATTGTAATAGTAACACTTATCGTCATTACTATCATAATTTATTTAATCGTGCTGAATATTTATTAAAATTTAGAAGAATTTATATTAGAAGTAACACTTATTATAGTCATAGGTAGACCATTTCATAAAGTCGCGGTTGCGTGTTGCATTCCTGGATAAGCTGGGTTTTAGGAACGAATTTAATTTCTTAAGAGTCTTTTTAGCCTACGGCAACCCTGCGGGCCACTAATACAGAGAGTGGATTTAGAAAAGTGATCCATTGGCCTTCCCCTTGTTTTTGTATGTGAAAAAGTTGGTAGAATGCTTCCAATGCATTTTAACATATAATTTCATGATAATAGCGTACTGAAGGGATTGTACCATGCTGACCGAGACAGACTGACATTACCGGGCTTACTTCGAACGGTTGAGTGGTATTTTGTTCAATCCAGGCAAATACGAAGTTTAAGTAACTGGCTTGGACGATCCGACTTCGATGGGCGTGACCGGTTTGGCGGACCTTATGTCAGATTGCAAAGGCATAAGGAATCAATATGTATACCTCGTCGGGGTGCCTCTGTTTTCCGAAGGCGTAGAGAACGCTTTAGAAAAGTAGAAGGAAAAGCTGAGGCTTGCAGCATTACGTCTCAACCACTGAACCTTACGAAGGTTTATTACATTTGAGATCCTGTTTCTCATCATCCTACTTGACACATTTGCTTAGAGGGCCAATCTCCTGCACCGAGTGGGGTAATCTTCGAATCCTTAGCTACGTGTTTCCTAAAACAGGTGGACTACCTTCTCAACATTCGCTTGTTCCTGAGGCGCGTTTTCAAGCACTACTCTCGGTTACTGCCGTGTCATCTTTCTTGACGTATTGAAGTAGGTATCCGCTTAGACACACCGTGGTCAGGCATAAGCACTTAGTGCCGACCGCCGGGCGCGCCATGAGTACTCAATGATACCGTCAGCCGGACCTTGGGCTCTGTATACTCAAACATTGAGGGCTAAGCCGGTTTGATGGCAAGAGGACTGATAGATTAACCCTGTCCAAGTTTAAAAGGGGGGGGACATGCTTGTGTTGGACGCCACCGTAACTTGCTAACTCAGTCGTGACTTGTTAGCTCTATTGATGATTAATGCCGCTAATGCGAAGTATGTAGCGAAGTCGACCGAAGCCAACGAGCCATTAGCAAGTATGCCAGCACAGGACATCATTATTACTTTCACTTTGGAGCCTTTACCCTAAGCGATCCGGGCTCAGCTTAAACAGTGTCAACCGTGCGCTCAATGTGTTCTTGAGAGAACTTTTGCGTCAAAGACTGTCACTGGATATGCGGAAAGGGAATGCCGAATTTGTTTAGCTGGATTACTCCCCGGTTGGGAACACGAGTGTTGTGGCTTCCTTTGGGTGGTTTATTTTGCGAACACGTTCACATGGAGACATTCGTATCTTTAGTATTATTAAATAAGCGAGAGAAATCAGTAGGGACTCCGTTATTGTGGTATTTTCTACAATATTGGAACGCTACTTGTAAACGCCTTTAATACTCACCCCTGCGACAGACCGTGCTTAACGCGAATTCGCAATGCATTGCTCAGCTATGTACCGAACTTATCGAAATGAAATTTTTGTATAGATAGGTTCCTATTTCCGTGTGCTTCGTTTCCCCGAGTGGTTGTTCGTGGAAAATATAGATCTTAATTGATTCAACCTACAGGATACCAAGACGAGCGCTCTTTTGTTATTTTAATTCTCAAGTTCTTTCGTATGAATTTAGGTTGACTTTTCAGTACAAACCAGCGTGTGGGTTACTGCATCATATATATATATATATATATATATATATATACGGAAAAGTTAGTAAGATTAATACTTCAATACTGTAGAACAAGTATTTTACTTTGAGTTAAGAGTGAATAAACCTCACATCATCATTAATGTTTATTATTTTGATGTTAATGACCTTAGGCGGTTACAGACTTCGCGAAGAAGACAGGCGATTATACATCATTGTCATCAGTGGATTTGTCTATTCTCGGATTGACACACTTTCTCGAGAAGGAAGTCATGGGCAGTGTCGATCATCTTAATTCGGAGCCCAAATGCAGTCGGCCTCTAATAAATCCGAGAAGAGGGGACGTTGCATTGATTGGAGGTGTCGAGGTTTCCATTCCTGCCATCTCTCAAGCGGCCGCAACAGCTCCTCATCAAGATGAAACAGACAATCCGAAAGGTAATGCAGATAAATGATAAGTTATCCCTCGTTACTCGCGAGCTTACAGAACGATACGATATACAAGCATGTAATGTATGAATGTTTTACCCTGCTACTTTAAGTAAGAGGCATAATTAGGACTCTGTTCCTTCGAATATTCAATCAAAATATTCTCCTGGGGTTTCCTCTATCGATTTAGAAAATATCGAGGATATTTTGCCTCTCATACAGCTTCTGCTAATTTGAATGTCTTCGCTGGACCACCAAGCATATAATGGAAGTGCTTTTTGGTTAGTTTTTCACTTTGAATGTGCTCATCGCTTGTGGTAAATTCTGGATACTATCGAACTACAACAAATTCGTTTCTGGGGCAGGTTCACATCGCTGCCGCTACTACTGGGACGCCAACATTTAAAAATACGAAAACCGAAAAAAAATGCTCGTCAACTTAAATACTTAATTAGCAATTACTAGTGTTCTACACTTTAGGCCAATGTACTTCGAAAAGTGTTTCTATTGGCTACGTGTGGTTTTGTTGCGTAGAAGCAACTTGTAGTCGTAGCCTTGATAGCGACTGCAGGTACAGAAGGGTAGACTCTATTTTATTAATATTAAGTGATCAAATGTATACGATGTCATAGGCATATTTCAGTCATATATATTGTTTTTATTAGAGACGGTATTGTGCTCTATTTTAACTTCGTAAATCAAGTTTTGCTATTGCTTATTTACTCTTTGTTCCAACTCGCTGATTGTTCAGAGCCAGGACCCGCTCGTTTGGTTGATGGCGCCAAATCCAAAGATGACGAAAATGACGAGGGGCATGAAACCGAGGATGAGGAAGCGCTACATGACGAAGTTCTCAAGAAGATTGATCATCTTTCGGTCGGTGAGAAAGCAGCGCATTGTTGATGAATCCGAACTCAGTGGTGATGTCGAAACAGAGTCTGCCGGAGACGAAGCGGATATTGTGCACAGTGAAGAGAATCATGAAAATGATGACGAAGTTGATGTTGCAGACGACGACGACGACGAGGACGGATGGATTACCTCAGACAACATCCAACAGGTTTATACAAGCAAACACATACGGGCACACCTAACGGCTGGGGCACCACTTTTAGTTAGGCAATGACTATTTGGCAACATACGTACTTCCTCTTATCTTCTGCGAGATATCGAGTGATAACTTTTGGCAATCGAAATTAGGGTAGATTAACTTTTATTATAATTGTTATCATCACGTTTGTTTGCCACTATTGCACCGTGCGTTGTGATTGTTTTAGGTAAAACAAACAATGGACCTCGGCGGCATAAGCTCGTGTGAAATTGAGGAGATGCCCGAGAGTGGCGTGCATAACCGCATGACTTCTCGATGCAGAACGTCTTGATTCAGATGGGTCTGCACTGCCTCTCGATGGACGGCATGTGCATTCGACGTGCACGTACATACATTCTCCGATGCTTCGCCTGCTATAAGCGCACTTCCGACATGTCAACCATATTCTGTCCCGCTTGTGGAAATAAAGGCACTCTCAAGAAGGTTGCCGTTGAACTCGACGAGAACGGGGAGCTTAAAATGTTTATCAACTATAAGAGGCCGATAAACCAAAGAGGTTTACGCTATCCACTGCCCCAGTTTAAGGGTAGGTTGTTTTTGCTCTATCACTACGATTATTAGATAAAGAGTGGTAAAAAGAACGGATAACCAATTGGTTTATTGTGTGGTTAAGCTTTGCGATAATATCGACCATTTGACGCAATGTGGGGAGTATTCAACTTAATATAATTGGAGTACTAATCCAAAAAAGCAACAAGCGCTTAATTTAAAGACATCTTCCAAGTGCTACAGAACTTTAAGTTCACTACATTACATTTGCGTGTGTTTATGTGTTCTTTTAACTGTTGTTATCCACACAGGCGGAAAACACGCAAACAACCCGATCTTAAACGTATACCAGCCGCGGCCGCAGCATAAACTGCCCAAGAAGGCACTGATGAAAATCAACGCACTTGATCCGGACTTTATTGCTCAAGAGGGTCCGTTTGCCAAGAACGACGTTCAATCCCGAGCAGCTATGCTGGGGGTTCGCCAGATAGGCGGGCTCCGACACGGACTTGACCGCGACCCCTACATGAATAGAGTTCGGACAGGCAACAAGAAGCGAAGAAACCGCGTCCAATAGCCGTTCTTCATATCAGCATGTGGCCGTATATGGTGTGCCTTGCTGTTTCATCTAAACTTGCCACTGGCGCATCTTTCGTATGCATGTAAAGTACATGCACACTATTATTGATACTCTTTGCTTATTGTACATATGTTGGCAAGTAAGTAATATGCCTTCTAGCGCCGATATACTAACAGTAATGTTAATACGATAATAAAGAACCACGCACGAGTTAGTAAATCGAATTTTGGTTTTTTTCTGTATACACATAAGTGACATAGCGTACTGTCATATTTGTTGAGTTTGCTGGCCACTTATCATATATATGCACAAGAATGTGTGTGTTCACGAGGCCAAGAGTCATCTCAACACGATCATATGAATACATATATACAATACAATATACGCGAATTTTCCTCTGTATATTACGTTATCTCTGAGTAATTGGCCCGTCTTGTAATTCGCAAAACGCTCTAAGGCGTGCAGCGGTTGTGTGTGTATTTTTCGCATGACAAATTGCATAGGAACCCTAGCAGAAAGCATATAGAAGAAAACACTAACACTTCACGGTAATTATTCTTCCTGCAAATATGTAGGTATGTAGATATCGGTAATCAGAGCCCACGCGTCTTGTAAACATGTAGCATCCCGGTTAGGGCGCCCGATCCATTTTTCACTCCATCTCGAGAACATTTCTTAAAAACCTGAAATGTTTTTTCGCTTCTTTGTAACTTCAACGTGTTTAGCATGAGAAACGCTGTCACATGCATAGGCATGCCAGTTTCTAATTAAGTGATGGATCCCGAGTACTCATTTTATAACATTTTACTTGAGTCATTTAGTAGTCAGTGCGATTGACCTTTGATAACCTCTCCCATAGCATATGTGGTTAGAAACTAAAAGTTTGTAAGAGTGTTATATAAAATGCTGGTTTTTGTTCATTGATTTTTGTATGATAACTAGTCACTTGTGAACTCGCCATTTTAGAATGTAATAGAAAGTGTCTTTATTTATCAAGTAAATGGTGGGACTAAGATAATGCAGTAAAGCCCCACCTTAAGCAAAGTGGTGTTAAATTTTATATTTGAATATATATGCTTTAGTTGGTGAAGTAGTTCCTGTACTAAACGATCTCCTTGCCTTAGCACCTGCAGGCTTACTTTGCGGTCCCAAAATCAAATTTCAAATTGAAAGTTCGTGTCATCGCTTCCATCGAGACATTTAGCAGCATAACGTGACAGAGAAGCGTGACGAACGTGTTAAGAGGCGATTCCAAAAGACGACTATCCCTAATTAAATTTACAATTTCTCTTTAAGCACTTTTATCGTGCCAGTCCAAAAATATAGTAGAAACACTGTCTATATGTGTATTTGAACTCGAGTGTGTAGGGCTCTCATTTACAAGGGATCTATTGTGGCGAATTTAATAAATTCACTTCCCAGACAGGAGTGAGCAGGCGTAACGTAACGCCTCGGTCACACGTAAACGTGTGTAGCACGCTGTAATTGCTTTTAGAATCAAAGTCAAATGCGCCACAATATGGATACTAAAGTACTAAGTTATCTGTTTTAATATAGTACTAAGATATTTGGCGATAGGGGCAGGTACCTGTTTATGTCCAAAACAAAACGTTTATATATATATATATATATGTATAAAGCAGAGCTCCCGTCTGTACCCCAGAACAATAGGGGGCTTTCCGACAACAAAAGTAGGTTAGTTGATAACTACCTATGATATATGCAGTACTTTAAGAAAATCACACAAGGTTCGTCAGTCGTTTACCACGTCATTAGCAATCACTTAAGTATAGGCTGTACAATATACAACTGCTCATATATCTCGAGTATATAGGAGGCGTGTGCGCTCGGGGAGCAATTTCCTCTATACAGTAGATATTTACTTCGATAATTGCCTATGCGTTTTTAAAAGCAGCTATCACTAGCGCAATTTCAACGCACCACTTTTGTGCTGGTTGGTTAATCAAAATCCGGCTGATATCGCCGAAATTCACCAACCATCGACTTTCGTTAGCTGTGACATACGTGAATTCTTTGCAGCTCACACCGTCTCATATCTTCAACATATCCAACCACTTCGTCCGATAAATGCTGTTGCGTCCTAATTTGTAAAATTGTCCCTTAACAAAGCTCCATATTATCTAACAGGCCTCTCATTGCGCTCCCAGCGGGGGTGAGGGCGATATTTTGTTTGACAAGCAGGTTGGATGGAAATAGGGCATCGTCGCTACAGGTACCATGTATTTACAATGTGACCTCGTCCCTATTTAATGAACACCAACGACGTATGCACAAAAATATAGTCAAGTAGAAAAAGTCCCAATATTGTTGAGAATATAATGTTAGATCACTTTAACGTATATCTCCTTCGAAACCTGTATGCTCATCTCCTGCTCTCTTGTCTCAACATGTATTCCGGGTCATACAGCAACTCGTATTATATATGCACTGATAACGTTTAATCGAAGAATGCTGCTGACAAACTAAAATGCTTGGACAGGACAGACTTCCAAAATAACTGATTCAGACACAAAAAAAAACGAAAAGTGCAGATATTGGCACGTAGAGATCTTTCTGCACGTAAAGTTTGCACTGCCTGCATCCTTCGCACAACAAACATCTTGAGAGTTGGCGACCTCTTAACGACCAACAATGTCAGCGCGCGACCTCAACAAAACGGCACAACATCAGAACGATAGGTCTTTGACGCAGCCTGAAATATGTCTCATTCGATACCTATAGGAATGCCTCGATGTGCAAAGCTCGGGCGTTGAATATATGAATACACTGTAAAATCACATGGGCGTCAACAAGGGGTCACAACCCATCGCCCTCACCCCCGTTGTATACACCACTATCGGGGAGCAATCGATATCCGCTCTGCCGGAATCCGCTAGTTGTGCGTGAGGTCTTGCGTATAGATGACGTAATGCTGCGCTGGAATCTTGGTTGCAAGAAACGCTTTGAGCTCTTCGACGAACTTACGGCCTTTGACGCGTACCACCATTTCGGAAATGACTGGTATGGTGCCAAAGCTGCTGTCGGGTCCCTCACCAGTGATCCTCGCCCTCTTCGACGACGAGGCTGAGGTACATTGGGGTTTACTGTGAGAGCCGTTCAGACTCGTCGTCAAAGCGTTGTTTTTGCCCTCCTCGTTGTTCATATCGCGCATCGGACAAACGCTGATCTTGAGTGGAATTTCCACCTACCACAACGATAGCAGTTGCAAGCATCAGTACTTTCAAGTCGCTAAAGACCGCCACACCCTTATTCTTATATTACTGATAAACAAACCATAAACTAAAACCTTAAGCAATGAGATCAAAATCAATTAAAAAGCGAATTTTCTAGTAAATTGCGCGATCCTTCGATTCCTACGATTATTCAATTATGTTGTATATATATATATATATATATTATGTTGGTACTCATGTCTCTCACTTATGCCGACAAGCTCGTCCATTTTGAATGTTCACTTAATTGTTGACAGCTGCTTTGCTTGCACGTGTTTTGGATCGTCTTCGATTTTTACCTATTCAAAAAAATGGATCAAAGAATCTGTATCAAATTTTGTGTGAAAAACGAAATTAAGTGCGCGGATGCATTCCGAATGTTGACTGTGGCATACGGAGAAGCTACCTTGGACCGAAGCAACGTTTATCGGTGGTACAAAATGTTCTCAGAAGGCCGAGAAGATGTGAACGACGAAGAGCGTGCCGGACGCCCGAGCACTTCAACAACAGACGAAAAAATTAATGAAGTGGAGAAAATGGTATTGGCCAATCGTCGAATCACCGTTAGAGAAGTTGCTGAGGACCTAAACATATCGATTGGCTCGTGCCATTCGATTTTTATCAATGATTTGGGCATGAGACGGGTCGCCGCGAAATTCGTACCAAAATTGCTCAATTGCGACCAAAAACAGCATCGCATGAACATTGCTAATGAGATGTTGGACTCTGTCCGCGACGACCCAAATTTGCTCCAGAGGGTCATAACTGGTGACGAATCCTGGGTTTATGGTTATGACGTGGAAACCAAAGCTCAATCATCTCAATGGAAGCTGCCGCACGAACCAAGACCGAAAAAAGCGCGCCAAGTTCGGTCGAATGTGAAAGTTTTGCTGACAGTTTTCTTCGATTGCAGGGGCGTGGTGCATCATGAGTTCTTGCCACAGGGTAGAACGGTCAATAAGGAATATTACCTGCAAGTTATGCGCAATTTGCGCGAAGCAATCCGCCAGAAACGCCCGGATTTGTGGAAGAACAAAAATTGGCTTTTGCACCACGATAACGCCCTGCTCACACATCGTTGCTTGTGCGCGAGTTTTTGGCCAAAAACAACACACTAATGATGCCGCAGCCACCGTATTCCCCAGATCTGGCCCCCTGTGACTTTTCTTGTTCCCTAAACTGAAGAGGCCCATGAAAGGACGACGTTACGCTACGCTTGACGAGATAAAGACGGCATCGAAGGAGGAGCTGAACAAGATAAAAAAAATGGTTTTTTGAAGTGCTTCGAAGATTGGAAAAACCGTTGGCACAAGTGTATAATATCTCATGGGGAATACTTTGAAGGGGAAGCTCTATATCTGTGTACTTATGTGTTTACCTTAGATAAAACCTGGTCTTGGTAATGAAGTTCCGCGCAGAGGGATGTCTTCTTCCTCCCAATCATCATGCAGGACGAAAGGCATACAAATGAAAAGTTTTCCGTCTGACCCGAAGGCTCGAACGCCGTTTGCAGGAGTGGTATTTGAATTCCAAAGTCCGCTAAATAGGACACATATGAGTAAGCAAAAATATTGTTGACGAATTAAATTAGTCACATATATCAAACTTCTTCTGTATAAAGAATTCCAACCTGATATGCCAGGCGTAACCAGCCTTTTGGCGTCCGTTAGAACACTTCCCACAAATATCACGTGAAAAGACAGCAAATTATTATGTAAATGATACTTGTAAAGAATTCATTCAACAGCAATAACACCAAACAATATACCAACATATATACCAGTTTCTGGAGGCTCCAAATAGGTAACAGTTCGCTCGCCGCAGTACTGCATAACGTGGCGTGGATGTGGCAGGTTCTGTCGTTGATTCTGCCGTAGATGGTTTGGACAGACTTCAACTTGCTCATTCTGATATTGGACTTCCCAATAGCGAAGAAATACCAGTAGTTTCATATGCCGGGAATAAGTGCCTTGGCAGGTAAACCGTAGCGGAACTTTCTCATTTGGCCTAAGGAAGAGCCGATCTAAAGCCTTCGAATAAATCTGCAAATGAAACAATACATAAATCACGAACTAAGTCAGTTAAATGGGGCTTAAATATATATATATATATATATATATATATATATATATTACTCAGAATATAAATAGCAACCTCAAGTGCTGCTTACCTCCCTGCTCAGAATGCCAGGAAAAGCACTAGTTGATTATCTAGTCCTGTCCCGCAAAGTGACGTCGATCCCATCTAGTATCATGTTAGCTTGCTTGGCGATGCTCTTAAATTTTCTAAAATACTTAGTCCTGAGATGTTTTCCGCGCTAATTTAATAATAATTCCTAAAAATGCATGTTTCTACAAAAATAAACGAAAGCAAGAAAAATAGCATAATTATTAAATAAACGTTTATTATGGGGTGTCGACCACAAGGTTAACCTGACTTACCCATGGAGTGGCTTTGACGATTTTGTGTTGTTCGAATGTGCTAACTGCAAGCGTCGCGTGAACGTCACCAATGCTCTTCTGTGACGAACCTTGTGATAGTACCACCAGATTATCAAGATTCTCTAAGGCAAGATCCTGGGTTAAAACGTGCATTGTATCTGAAAATGAGATATGAAGTACACGCATATATATATATATATATATATATAAATATATATATATATATATATATATATATATATATAAATATATATATATATATATATATATATATATATATATACATATACTTTGCCATCGTATAGAAAAGCAACGATGAACCAACTTTTGCCTTATACGTTATATACTAAAATCTAAATTAAGTTACCGTACCTAATAATTACCGAGGTTTCACATAATTCGCTCGAAATAAGTTGAACGCGAGCATCACTCTTTCTGAATAGAATCGAATAGCCGATAGAATTTCAGAAATGTACAGCTCAGTACGTACGACGTTTTTGCGTGAATCGTGAAGGCCTTCACCAAAGTGTAGGTACGGTAAAAACAAAGCTGTATGAAACCAAAACTGTATGAAGAAGTTTGGTAAGGATCCAAATAAGGAATATTAATAATAGTAATTTGCCTTAAAAGTCGCCAAGTCTGGTCAGAAAAGATCAGCCCGCGCACAGATGAATGTCAAGCGTTTAGACGCGGCAAGCCTCGACGCTGTTGTCCAGGACAAAGATGAGGTCATGTACTTACTCTGGCTCAATGGAAGCTCGAAGTTTTCCTCTTTGATTTCTCCATTTTCTGAAAGTTAGCAGGTCAAGCGTATATATATACATGTATATATATGAGGGCGTATATATATATATATATATATGAACACATACAGGTACACGCGCATATATGCGCTCACTTATATTCGCAGTGTGAGCCAGTAAAACAAATACATATGCTATGACGTGCAGTACACACGTACGATAAAGACATGTCTCAATGTGTGCTTAAACTTCAACTCAAACTGGCGAATACAACCAAGCATGATACAATTATGTTGGCTAGATGTCATTATTTAACAAAAAGCGCAATGTGCGCAGGTTTATTATAGAGCTAGTATATCAACTTAGCACGAATTCAACCTGCAGTTGAGAGTTCTAAGTTTAAAGTTTAGACTAACAAAAACGATCGTAAAATAAACAACTACAAATTTCAGAACATTGTTCAAACAGTTGTGCCTGAGACAGACACCTCCATCAGTATGCCACCAATAAGCAATAATAAGATAGATTACGAACACTGAAAATGTGTAAACAAAACAATGACGCAGACGTGAGTGTAGAGACAGAAAAATAAACCCGGAGGATAAGATAGTACAACAGTAATTTCCTCTATGAAAGTGGAGTGTAACACTTAATCACAATTTCCTCTATGAAAGTGGAGATTAACACTTAATCACTTGTCAATTTGTTTGCCACTTCTGTCCTTCAGCGGTGACATACAATTACCAAGGATAGCACGCCTAATGACTAAATTCCCGCAGCGATAATCTACTAACTATGATGTACCGGTCAGTACAAAAAGCATCCCTTCGCTTGAGGAGAATCGGATCGAAATGTATACACTGACTGATTTCAACAGGTGAGTAAATGGACTGAGGGCAGGTACAAACCGAAGTCGTCGTCGATAGCGTTAATGATATGGTCCTCATTCTGGTGAAGACTAGTGGTCTCCATGCCGTCGAATGGTTGAGGTCGAGGCACACAACCCAGATCCGAGCCTGAGTTAACACCAAACAGCTCTAATCACACAGAACAGTCCAGGTGAAGTAAGTACTGCGCATTGATGATGCTTGGAAACTCTGATCTGGGACAGCGGCAACAACGTTGGCGTAATCAAACGTAAAAGCGCAGTCATTCAAGTCATACAGTGCGCGGACTTACAGACAGACTTGCGTTGAAGTTTAAGTAGGGACATTTCGAAAATCAGTCCAGGTAGTATAGTACACGGCCATACGTACAAACACTAGCACCATCTACCGTAAAGACCTGTCACACGAAAAAAACGACGACGAACAACAACAACAACATTAACAACACCACGGTCTGACAATTTTTTGTCTGTCCACTTTTTCTGACTGACGACTCCCAGCTGGCTAAAGCACTTTAGTAGATAGACCATGAGGCTGTGTATATATGGATATGTGTATACGTCATTTATCTCACTCGTTCATGACTTTCCTATCTCTCTCTCGCTCTCTCGCTCTCTGCTCATTCTGCTACGATAGCGGGAAAGCTAGATTTGCCCGCGCGAGCACTCGTTACGATTTGTTCGATTCCTCGCGCCTCACAGCAGCAGCGGCCGCAACAGCAACAGCAGAACATAAACAACACCGGCGCTTTTACTAAGTAAGCGGGTGAGTTCAGTTTTACTGAATAATTACTCCGAGTTACTTGATGAGCGGTAGTTATATAGCTTTGAATAGTTAGTAATCGTGCGTGCGTAATTTAGCTTATAATCCAACGACTTTTATTCGTTCGTATGTCCGTCTGTTCGTCAATAATTCAACAACGTTGGCTGGCTTGATTTCACCTTCTTTTCTTTTCATATGCACGCTTGATGTGCGCGACTTCGTATCTTGTTCAGCAGCGCCGCTCGCGTAGCTTACAGCTGCATATATCTAAATAAAGCCCCCCCCCCCCCATGCCAAAGGGTGTGTAAATCTATATGTTTCGTGATCAAATTCGCCGGGTGCCAATTAACAAAGCCACACTAAACACAAAAGGCGCAGACGACGCAGACGATATCCGATAAAGCTTCAACCAAAAGCAGACGCTTCTGCCGCCGTTGACCTGAGGCCGGCCGCCGGCCTTCGTAGAACGAAGGCGAGACATAGCATAGAAGAATAGTATCTTGTAGACTTTGTTTTACGTGTAGACTACAGACGGATTTTTTTTTCTTTCACTGCACTGATATTGCTTGCTTTTGCTTACTGTTGCTGAGGTTGTGTCTCTTGGTCTCTTGCTGATGCTAATGTTGGTGTTGTTGATATTGTTGTGTGTGGTACGATCACCGTGCATTTACTTGCCCGCCAGCGTGAGCGTTGTTGTTGTTGTTGTTGTTGTTATTCTTATTATTGTTATTGTTGTTGTTTCTATTGTATTGTCGTCTGTTTATCTCTCGACAGCTGGCGCAGTTTGGGGGAGTTTGCACATCTTCTTCGTCGTCGCCGTCGTCGCTGCTATTGTTGTTGTTGTTGTTCAAACACCCAGAGCACCCAATCAGCTAGCCAGCTGCGCGTTCGAAATACTCGCAATAACCGAGCACGACGTGTAATTTGCGTATAGAGAGA
The DNA here is from genome assembly GCA_003439945.1 of Dermanyssus gallinae. Lineage (NCBI taxonomy): Eukaryota > Metazoa > Arthropoda > Arachnida > Mesostigmata > Dermanyssidae > Dermanyssus > Dermanyssus gallinae. Next base: position 520,663 of record QVRM01005785.1, on the reverse strand, counting down.
GAGAAAGAGCGCTGGAGCCGAAGGGAAAAAAAAGGCATTTCTACTGCCTCGCACGTCAGCCACATTAGGACAAAACTGCGGCGTATTCGTGTCCGGCGACAAGGCGAAAGAGGCGTAGAAGTGGCTCGTCACATTGCAGTTGCATCACGGCTTAATTGATTCCGTTTCATTCATTTCATGTGAACTAGTGGTTAATTGGAGAACGATAACTAACGAGTCGCGAGCCATCTAAGATTGAACAAGTGCATAAAGAAAGATTGACAAGCCAGAGTGAGTAAGAGTGCGCGCGCTATCTGGCTACTAATTACTATTGGCTGGGAAAAAACTGCTCTCGCTGTTTATGTAAGGTCGCCAGTAACGTTGCTCCTTCCGGTCAAAGTCAGCCTTTGTCAGCCACACATCATAAATACAGCGACAACAACAACAACAACAGCAACAATTACAACAGCAGCAGCAGCCTATAACGTCACAATCGTTTGATTGCCTGACATCTTTTCTACTAACCACTATCAACGTTTATCGGTCATCAGTTGAATACACACGAGACGCAAGGAGATGAAGAAGGAGCAAGAAGAATAAACTACACGGCTACAGAGGAAGACGTTATCGGTTTGTTGTTCTGTTCGTTGTTGTCACCGTAGCGACGGTGATGACATGGTGCATTGTTGTGGCTAACCTGTGTTGTTGTTGTTGTTGCTGCCGCTGCTGCTGCTGCCTTTCAACCCAACTGAACCAGATGACGGTCGCTGGTGGTGTGTCGTGAATGAAGGCTGACTGAGTCATCGTCGCGGCCGAATTCCGAAGCCAGGACCCTCTGTTCTTCTCTGCTGCTAAACTTACGTTGGCTGACGTCCTCGGTGGTGCTGCTGGTGGTGGTGTTGTTGTTGCCATTGTCGGTGCTGTTGTTGTTGTTGTTTTGCCGTTGTTGTCGTCGTCGTCGTCTCGCTTCAGCTTGTCGCCTCAGCGTCGTCATGCAAAAATATGAGCGCCTCGAAAAGATCGGCGAAGGTTCGTTCGTTCGTTCGTACGTGCATGAACGCTAGCTAGAATGCCAGATATTCAGATGACCGAAACTAAACTCTGGCGTGATTTCTCTCTTCTAATGATACCGTCGGGCTCTCTTCGGGCGGCAAATTTGCTTCCATTTCATTCATCATGTACCATTACAGAACAGAAAATGTACATAATTTACACATGTTCAACATTTGTAACCATTTAGAGTATTTTACAGAAAAGGCTATCTATCGTTCGTGTCTGCTTGAGAGGAGAACGGCAGTAGAACCAAAAAGAGCTAGAGAGAGGGGTCAAGGGATCAAGAGAAAGAGATATTTTATTATTCGAGCGAGAAAACAGATCTCACAATATAACCAGCGAATGTGTGTCTATGTGTGGGTGACACCTTTAACTGCTTTCCAATTCAACGATCTGAGCCTCTCTCCCGGGATACGGTTGAACTCTTTTTTCTCTGCTTCTCTCTCTGTTGTGGAAATTGAACACCACATTTAATTTAACATTCAACACGCTCGAATAGAGAAAGAAAAATGGGTGAATCGTTCCACCCGATATATATATATATATATATATATATATTGCTATAGATTTGGTACCAAAATGATCGCTATTAAATGCGCATTTGCCTGAATGGTTGAGCGCTGTAAATGGTCGTAGGGTTATAATTTTAGGTATTGGACGTGAAAGCTAAACAACCATGTTGAATATTCTGACCGGCGTTATATGTTCTTAAGAGCAAGCAGAACGGTGTGCTTAGTGTCAGTATGGGACGACTGGTTGTCTCGCAATGGTACATTTTATGCTCCTATATTGGGCAACAACACCAGTATAACAAATTGTAGTAATTTCATTGTCACTGCGAAAAAACTTCTCAGAGACAATGTTCCATTGGAAATAATATTTGCTTTAACGAGCTCTACGTCGCTCTCGAAACAGTATCTCGAAATACCTGGAAGACCTGCTTTAAGAAGCGACAGAACTTCTTTAAGAGTTAAAGGTCAGACATCGTTTCACGAAATGCGCCAATGCGTAAAGGTAAACGGCTTGTTCGGTGGAGAAACACCAGACATACCGTCGTATATTGATCTGATACTTCCCACAAAAGCTATTGTCACTACATGCTGTTGGCTCGCCTGCATACACACGGCCAATTGTATTCCTACATTTTTAATCTTTCACAAGATTAAAAATGCCAGAAGGTGATTTTCTGAAAAATCATTACTGCCTCACCATTATTGTTCTTCCATTAGATTGAAAGTATTTTACTTGGATCTATGTTTACTGCAGAAATGTTAATAGATGCATGCTTAAATCCGTTTTCGGCCTAGTTTAGAAGGCTTGACATTCTTGGCTTCAAGGTACACAAGTTCATTTCCACTTCCAATATGTAAAAATATATTTGGTTGTGTCACTGTATGATGTTTCGCTTATCCGTTTACAGGCACGTACGGGACAGTATTCAAAGCGAAAAACAAGGAAACACAGGAGATTGTGGCCCTCAAGCGGGTTCGACTAGATGACGATGACGAGGTATACCTAGATTCACCATTGTCAAACACCCACGATCTCTGCTCTGAGATCGACTAACTGATTGAGTCGTTCCGGACGTCTACAGTGTAGTAAGAAAAAAAGTAATTAGAAAGCAAATCGGATACATTGGGGGAAAAACAGAAGCCACATCCATCGTTGAACTGTATATTGTATGCGTTTAACATACGTATACCTACGATTGTATCTCGTTTGATCTAGGGTGTACCGAGCTCTGCACTGCGCGAGGTGTGTCTGCTCAAAGAACTGCCGCACAAGAACATAGTTCGGCTGCACGATGTTCTCCATTCGGAGAAGAAACTCACCTTGGTATTCGAGCACTGCGATCAGGATCTCAAAAAGTATTTCGACTCGCTCAACGGAGAGATCGATCCGGATGTTGTTCAGTCATTCATGTTTCAGCTACTGCGCGGTCTCTCGTTCTGTCATAGCAACAACATCCTTCATCGAGATCTCAAGCCGCAGAATTTGCTCATTAATAAGGTCTGTTTATATGCAATATAGCCTTCCTATTATGCTTTTTATGGTCTGCTGGACACCTGAAATGATAGTTTGATCTAATGCCACCTACTTATTGCACACTTTAATTCAACACGTGGCTATCTTGGTTAGTTTGGCAATCTGAATTAGTGATCTTCGTTGCAGTCGCTAGTAATTCAGGTGTAAGCTAAAACGTTATGATACGTATTGTTGATGATATTGCAAATTTGACGTTTATGGTTACAGCATCCGATTTATTTTTGGGGTTCGTTTGAATTTTAGTGTCGTAATTGAGGAATAACCATAGATGGACGTTGGAGTAGATTTTTTTTGCTACAGATTGTTTGCAATATTATTTGCAATGTTTTAGTTTGGGTATAGCTGTGTTAATTTAAGCATGTGCGTTTGCCAGCGAAACATCACAGTAGAGGGATTTCGCGTTCCATAGTAATAGGATATTTAATTCAAGGGTATATAGGCTGACTGCTAGTCGGCGAGGCGTGCTCCGGTGTTAAAGATCGCATCCATGCAGTTATCCGTTAGTCTGTTCGCAATAAACGTACATAGCTATCGAACTTTTTAGATATTGTGTATTTAGTTGTACTTTCGTTTTTGTAAACTTGTTTCTTGACTGACCGGTAGAACGGCGAGTTAAAGCTTGCCGATTTTGGCCTGGCTCGGGCGTTTGGCATACCCGTACGCTGCTATTCGGCCGAAGTGGTGACTTTGTGGTATCGACCGCCGGACGTGTTGTTCGGAGCGAAGCTCTACACGACGTCCATCGATATGTGGTCCGCCGGCTGCATCTTCGCCGGTACGTAACTGCGCGTCACATAGCCTTGCCCATTGCTCGTACGTAACGCTTTACGGAATGGAAGATCTGATGCTCGAGCATTCGTACGAATACGATAACCAGGGACTGCTACCTTAGTATTAGTTTTTCTTGTCCCGTTAAGAGTCGATCGCGGCATTTCTCTAGGACTTGTATTTATCATCAAGGAAAGGCTCGCATAAAAATGCAACACTTCTGAACAAAGCAGGAAAGTTCTAAACCCTTAAACCCCACAACAAAAAGGCGAGTAGACAGCGGAGTAATCAGCAATTATGTCTTCTCTTGTCCTCAGAGAGAGTTATTTAAGATGTATGAGCGGGGGCACGCACACCTGGAAGAGTCCGACCGTAGTTAGTTGGAAAAATATTCATAGTTTTCGTGTTTTCTAAGTGCGGGTGCTAAGATAAGACGTGCAAAGTTGCTGCGGCAAAAGTGATAGTTGATACGACTATTGTGGACTAACACACCCTACGATGACTCTGCTTGCTCTGTTGTTTCATGACTGTATTTAGAGCTGGCAAATGCGGGCCGGCCGTTATTTCCAGGTTCTGATGTCGATGATCAGTTAAAGAGAATATTTAAACTGCTTGGCACTCCGTCAGAAGACACGTGGCCGAACATGAGCAAGCTACCGGAGTATAAAGCTTTTCCGGTATACCATCCGACTACCAGTTTCTCTCAGGTACAGACTTACCGACGCATCTGTTTAATCGTGTCCGTACCACGTTTGCTACTATGCTATCATTCTGCTGAACACCTTTTTTTTACTTTTATCTGATTTTGTTTGCTTCTTATTTTATGCTGTGTTTACCTTGGGTTTGTGTTTTTGTCTTTTACCCACCGCAGGACCGCTAATTAACGAGGCAAGCTGAACATGTAAACATATAATGTAATTGAAATATTAATTATATTAACATTATTAATAGTAATTAATATACTATAATATATATAATATATTAATATAATATAATTTTATATATGGCGTAACGAATTTAGGATGTGCACTATGCGAGCGCGTATGTCTCGCTTCACGTCATTCGTTTAAAAATGATAGATGGGAGATAGGGGTTATCTTCAGTCTCTTAGTGCAGCCGTTGTTGTTTTCTGACTCACTGTTAATACGATTTGGTTCGTTGCGTGTTCCGTGACAAATAGGTGGTGCCCAAGCTAAACGCGAAGGGGCGGGATCTTCTTCAGAAATTGCTCGTCTGCAATCCCCAGGGAAGACTCTCGGCCGATGAAGCTATGCTCCACTCGTACTTCCACGATCTGCCTCCCAGTACGCAGCACACGCTCGCCGGTGTTTAGGTCTCTCTCATCGTCGTTATTGTGTCGCGCATGCTGATCTTTTACTTCGCTATTTGTTATTCTTTGATACTCAGAGATGAGTATGTTCGTATTAGGAGTGGTGAGACTACGGCGAGCGGGCGCAACTTGCTGATAATGGCGGTACGGCAAAGAGAGCAGAAGCGGTAGAAACGAAAGCCTCAGCTACAACCGGTCACTCAATAGATCAGGCCATCTGGGTCGGGGACACGGACGACCGTCCGTCGCGTGGATGACATATATATATAGAAAGAGAACATTTTGCTTGCCCAATCACTGGTTATCATACATTACTCACCCCCTCCCTTATACATGTCGATTTCCTACCGATCAGTGAAGAACATGTATAAATAGCTGGATCGTCATCAGCCGCCCAATTAGATCGTTAAATCATTATAGCCGCTGTCTACGTCGTTACTAGTGTGGCTGAAAATGTATAAGATCTCGAGCGTCAAAACTCCTCTTCACCTGCAATATCGTCATCATCATATCATCACCACACTTTCCACTAAAAAAGTTGATAATATTGTAACCGGCATCGTCACAATTCATTGATACAATGCGCAAGTAATGCCCGAAAGGTGAACTGGCGTAATTAATAATGGACAGTAGTTGACGCGTACTTGGTGTTGGCTCGTGTGGCGTTTGTATGCTCGGATTTAAGTCGCTGCTGAGTGACATATACTGATTATTGGGTGCACAGCCATTTACTGATCCATCATTTCAGCGATTGTTCCATCGTCGAACATTTCTCAGTCTGTGTGGTCGTTGCTGCCACCGCGAATAATGCCGCTGCTTGCTCGAACTGCTGTATAGACAAAAGGAGGGTAAATAACTAGCGAGGAGCAGTTGTTGGTCTAGCAAACAAGCGTTGCTAGTCATGTATATGTGTATGGATAGGATAGTCCGCGCAGGAAATACGTGTACTGGCGGCGCTCTAGGTCGGTTGTTCGCCATTCATGTGGGAAATAAGCTAAACGCGAAGCGTGAGAGTTAGACTGCCGTTTCCAGTGGTGACCGCCGCGTGACTGGAACATGCTGCATAAATGTTTGGTCCGTCACTTTGCCAGTTAGCTAATCGATTCATTCATTTCTGCTTGTTCGCTGGGCCAGAATTTGTGGCTCTCTTTCACAGTAGCCGTCGAATTCCAAAGAGGCGCATTAAGTTAGATAAGCGAAAACAAGCTTTAATTCGAAAGGGCACCTTAGTAGGTTGATATATTTAAATATATATATGTGTGTGTGTTGGTATGTGACTATGTAATGTAATTAAAGAAAATTTGTCCCTTTGCGTGAATTTTTCGATGTAAAGGATGCTCCTATAGAGGCAGCGGTATGAGGTGCAAATGGGTGTCTTACTGAGACTTAAATTTTCATGCAGGTCGGAAAAAGAATACTGAGACGGCTTACTCTTGCATCAACTAGCAGATACAGTTGTGATCTTCTGTTTATGGTTATGTACATTTATTATGTTGAGGAATTATATACACAAAGTCGCTCTACATGCCTGTCATTATGGTAATGTTAGAGCATTTTCTGTTGTTAAAAAATAAAAAAAACACTATTTCAATGCAAAGAAGTTTCGTCACTTTTGCGGGATCTACAGCTTTAGTTGCAGCACCCTATTTGGAGGTTATCAAACTTAGGGAAAGGCATGTTATTTGCAAACGAGCGGAATTATTGGCATAGTCCAGTTATATACATTTTAGAATGTAGTTGATAGAAGATAGTACTGGTAAACGCATGATATGCAAGCTTGATAAAATTGTATTCTCTAAGGCGTTAAAGCATAGAAAGAACTTTAATGTGAGAGACTTACAAAATACATCTCCTCTAGCTGACATAGAGGAATGCACAAAATTTGTGAACTAGGGAAGTGCCTGTACTTGGATGTATTTTAAGCTGCGCATTTCTGTCCTAACTTTTTTGTCGTAAATGCAAAGTTTCAGTTTAGGAAACTATTTTGAAACGTGCGTGAGTATCACAGCATTTTCAGTGTGGCTAATGTCCATTAACGATTCACTCTTCTTTAAGACTGGTTGCGACATTACTGCTTATGGTGATCAAGCAGTGTCCTGAAACAATGTGTATACGTGGCTTCGTCGATTTCGCGACGGCCCGTAGATGGCTCCCGTTTGGGAAGGCCTTTGGAATCAATAGTAGTATCATATCGTATTCAACAATAACCGAATTACTATCAGGGATATATGTAATGACTTAGAGATATCTTGTGGATCTGCTGTAACATACTTGACCGGTACTTTATGCGTTAGAAGACTGGCAGCAAAGTTCGATTAAAAAATAATGAACTTGCAGCAAACCAAGCCTTCAAGCAGTAGCAGAAGACCCTGGATTGCTCCAAAAATGGTATGGATATATGGTTACGACATAAACTCAGCAAGTCCTCCAGAATGCAAGTCTTTGCCTTGCATTCTGGAGGCCTGGGTTCGAGACCCAGACCAGCCACTCTTAAATTGGTTTTCATGGTTTCTAATTTAGACAAGGTGAATGCCGGAGTGGATTGAAAATCGGCCATGACACGAAAACTCCGTACACGGGCATTAGCCTTACGCAACAACTAATAAAAAGAAGAAATTCAGACAGAGAAGATCCAATACCAAAGAATTTTTCGACTACAAAGAATAATCTTCCATGATTGTTCGCCACCTGGTTCTATGATCAATAAAGAGTACTACCGAAATTTTAAGAAGATTGTACAAGTACGTCTCACGGAAGAGGTCGGAACTCTGGGAAAACAAAACGCACTGACGCACACATTGTTATTGATTCATACAATTGGCAACCAGTACCACAATACGATGGAAGACATTGGGACCTGACCACCGTCGGTACAAACCTGGCGGTAATAGAGACCTTTATAGATCCTTAATAAGGCTGTGAGCTGAGGGCGTAAATGCTGAGCTCTTTGAGACCACATACATTTTTTTCGCTATCATTGTACTTTCTTTTGCTAAACTCTGGGCAACAACCGTCTTGTTTGATATGCGGAACCTCTTTCAGCTCGTTACTTTCATATGTATCCCGGTAGGTTTGTAAACAATTAAACATGTTGATGTTTTTCTACCCTTTTTATTGCTGCTATTATCCTTTTTGTCAACCTTACAATTGTGATCCAGTCAGCAATCCAAATATATATATATATATATATATATGGCTGTCGTCAGTGTAAAGTGAAATCACGCGGGCGTTATTTTAGTTTGTTTTTAGGATAAACAATTCAGTTTCAACGAAGCACCTTAGCGATTTGTGAGGTGGAGATGCGAAAATTAAGCCTATTATTTTACGTGGTGCTCTTAGTTAAATTACAATATGATGACAGCAAAAGCGCAACACTCTTCACACTCACCTTAAATAGCACAAAAAACTATATGTATCTCCCCACAAAGATTTATAAGATACATAATACCGAACAGCTCTAACCTTGCTGGAAATTCCAAAACTCAGTATTATACGGAAATGCTAGCAGAAAGCAGATCACATTTTTCTAGCGGAAATTCAATTACATTAGGCCGAAGCACTTCCTACTCTTTCTGTTCTGCAGAATGACTTCCCGTAATCTGATCTATTCGATTTTTGCAGCATGATGCCTAGCAGGGCATAGTGAGATTAGACAAATCTGTTTTCAAGAGGCACATCCTGTTTATAAATTGAGTCCTTCGCTCAAAGTTGTTGTGTGAAGGCTGTGAAAACTGCACCTGTCAATAATTCGGTCCTGCCCCGAAGGCTGCAAAGTGACGTTGAGTGCTACTGGTACCGTACTGCCAATCTGCTTGGTGATGCTTTTAACGTGTCTAAAGTTAGATGGTGCTGAGATGTCTCTAGCAGTAATTTTCCGTTGGGGCCGTTTCAGGTCGGCTGGTTCTGTCATTCTCCGTAACATGGTCGGCCGACATTCGGACACCTTCTGTGGCAGCAATGCATACAAGAAAGAAGTGCGCGCAAAATAAATTAATTTAGAAATGAGATCATAAATTCGTATTTGCTGGGCTTAAAAGGCCGTTATAATGTATCAGTTAGCTAAGGATAAACAAAAATTACATATTTACCAGTGAGCATTAGAGATAAGGGGTGAAAGAGGTTGACACTCGCCCAATAAGGACATCTGAAGTTGCTTGGAAAGGACCAATACAACATTTCCTATTAGTATTCAACTGTTCAACTGTTTCAACTGTTTGTTTATTGACATTTCTTGTAGATAATTGCACACATTAATTTCAAGCTCCATTAAGCACATAGCTTGTTCGGAGCCCCTTTTATGAATAACAATGTATAATTTATATATGCCATTTTCACCTATTTACAATATATCGCAACATGATTGTATTTTTATATCACTTTTAACCAGATACCAAAGTTTCAAGATAATGCTCTTTGAGATCGCATTTGAATTTGAGCTGGGACTTTGTCTGCCTAACGGAGGCCGGTACTTTGTTCCAGTAGGAGGCCCCAATGTTTCTGATTGATAACCTTGACTGGTTGGAGTTGGCGTGTGACAGAGTAAGCAGGTTTGATGCGTTACCCCTTGTAGATATGGGTGTTGCTGATGTTGCCAGACCATATAAGTTTGGATGCACTCCAAGGAGTATACGCTTAATTTCAACTACGAGACAGTATTCTATAAGTTTTGGGAACGGCAAAATGTTAATATTTTTGTAGTGCGGTTGCACTGAATTTCGCATCCAGAGGTCCAGAGTTGTTCTCAGTGCTCGTTTTTGGAGTCGGTGAAGCGACCTGATAAGACGCATCTGTGTTAAGCCATAAACTTCTACAGCGTAGGTCAGGTGACTATGGACGTAGGCAAAATACATCGCCATCAGGCAGTTTTGGGGAAGAATTCGTCGAGCTCTGAATAGAGCTGCATTGCTGCCAGATATTTTCTTACGTATATGTGTGACATGCGCTTCAAAGGTCAGCTTTTCGTCCAACGTAACGCCTGGGAACTTCGTTTCCTTTAGAAGCGAAGGGGCTATGCCGTCGCACTGAAACAAGGTCAACTTTGCATGTTTTGTTACGCTAAATATGTCGTTAATAAAGATGTTGAAGAGAAGTGGACCACCTATACTGCCCTGAGCCACTCCAACAGATATATTTCTTACATCCGAGATTGCCTTGCCCACTTGAACAACTTGCCTCCTATTCGACATAAACGACCGCAGCCAAGACAAAAAATATCATCCGCTCCATATCGAGTTAACTTTTTAATCAGAATATTTACATCAACTGTATCAAATGCTTTTCTAAGATCTATAAATACGCCGGCGACTGTCTTTTTTAACATTAGGTTTCTGCGAACCTCTTCAACAAAATCCATGATGGGTACAGTCGTCGACATTTTGGATCGAAAACCGAACTGACGCTGACTTAGGCCATTAAACATCTCAAAGTGTTCGTTCAACTGCTCATATATAGCTTTTTCGAAAATCTTGGACATTGGAGGGGGAATACTGACCGGCCTGTAATTTTCCTCGCTTAGTCTGTCACCGCCTTTAAACAGTGGTACAACGCGATACAATTTGAGGGCCGTAGGGTAGATCCCCTGGCGTGTCGACAATTAACTATGAATGCCACTGCGTCAGCAATAACGTCAGCGCAGTGTCTCAAGACTTGAGAGGGTATGTGACCTTCTCCCACCGAGCAAATTGTGACCGTTTTCAGCAGGTAATGCGCTCGATCCACAGGGACTGGCCTAGGCGAAAATGGCTCGTGCAGTTCAGGTATCGACATCGGTACTATCTCATCATCAATCTTTAGTTTGACACACTTTTTTTCCTGGGCACCTCCCATGACTGGCTGGATGGCTTCCCATGGGCTCCGCCTCTCCTGTATTCCTATCGCAAACAATCTTCCCATTCGCCTCCAGCCTGCACTTTCTTGAAAACGAGACAACTTTATTTCTCAGTCTGACATACGCTTGACGCCTGCGGGCGTTGGGGTCACTGCGATACGCCGTATAGGCTGCCTCCTTCTCCTTTATCATTTCAAGCAGCTCGGCAGTGACCCATGGCTTACGTGGCTGACCTTTGTTTAACTTTTGCCTAATTTCTCTTTTGCCTCTAGTCACTGCCGCCATCAATCTCTCGTTAAAGCATGCAAACGCCTCGTCTACATCCGAGATATCGTATAAGTCGTTCCAGTTAGTTATTGCAAGTTCTGCCAATATTTGGTCGTAATTGTATTTATAGGTCATAGAGGCAGGTCGGCCTATTCTCTTAGAGACTACAGAAATAAATGTTGCGTGGTGGTCCGAGAAGGTAGTTGTGAAGCTCCAGATGCGAGTAACGACAACGTCTGCACGTTAGTATAGATGTGATCGATGCAAGTGGAAGTGTTATATGCGGTTCCTCTACGTATTGTGATTGCCACCCTGGTTGGAACATTGACAACTTCTTTATAGCAGAACTGTTCTAAAGTTTCAATTAATTCCTGTGCCTCGACAGACTCCGCCATTGTATTGAGATTTGCGTCACCGAGTATTATGGATTTCCTATTACCGATTCTTGACAAGAGAGTCTCCAACAAGGTAACAAAGTGCGCTGAGTTTCCCTTCGGCTGCCTATAGAAGACACCTACAATAGTGGTGTCCCCTTCAGCGCCACCCTCTATTTCCAGAAACAGACTCTCACAGAGCAGATCGTCTGAGATTCTGAATTTGAGATCATTACGTTCTCGCGCAACATAATCACTCCTCACATATAGTGCCACTCCTCCACCCCGACCTTCTCTACAACTAAAGTAGGAGTTGTATTCAGTTAACTTAAGTGACGGACATTCTACCGACTGTAAGCCTTGTTTCGGATATTGCTAGGACCGATGGCAACCGTGGTAGACAAGATAGCATGGTTTCTACATCATAATATGCCTTTTCAAGCCATTAACGTTACAATGTATACAGAGTAGTGCATCCGAGATGCACTGGAACGTCGATATATCTACAGTCTGACTGCACATGATACATTAGGGATATCTGTTTGCTGAACTGCCGAGCGCAGCGAGATCCATGTCTGCGGTGAATTCCTTCCACGGCGAGTTACTCGTTGTCTTAATCTGCAACCGACAGTCAGAAGTCCGAGCATCAAAGGCTTTCCTCTGGCCCTTGAGCTTACGTAGCTGGTAATAGACGTTGGCATTTTCGGGCGTAAGATGGTCGTTAGCGTAGATAGAGTTGTTACTAGCAGAGAAAGCTGGGAGAAGGTTAGATCTTGGTTTTTTCTCCCGGCATCTCCGCTGTACCTCTACTTTTCTCCACCGGCAGACGAAACGGACCTAGCACTGAGGATCGATCGGTAACGTTCTTGCCATTTACTTTTACCATCCGCGGGCATCGGTGCGCGACATCAATGTCTCTCTCCTCGACCGGCGCCTCAATCTTTTCACACAGTTCAATGATGGTTGCCCGAAGTTGCTCGTCTGTTTCACGTTCTCGCGCCGGTATTCCGCTGAAAAGAATATCAGAACGTCTTCCATATTGATCTAGAAAGCGCGCTTGCTTCTGTGCAGAATTTGCCACCTCTCCGGCTGATGTTATTGCCCCGCGAGTAGCTTCCGCCGTCACCACTGCCCTTTCAGCCGTTCGAGCCACCTCATCCACACTATTGGCATAATACTCCATTGAGGAATCCACTTGGTCAACTCGACTCTTGAGCGTATCAAACTCTTGTTTTAAGTGAGTAACGGCATGAGTGAGCTGCAGACACTCACTCATCTGCAACTGCAATGCTTTTATCTGCTCGGACAGTCCTGCCAAACTGAGCATGATGCTACGCATATCAATATCACCGACAAGACCACCATCCTTGACGGTCGCACCAGCCACCAGCCGTCGACCGCTGTCGCTCACACAACTGCCGCTCGCGCTGTCGCTGCTGCTCGAGTTCAAATCTTCGTTCGAGGCGGTATCTGATGCCACTTCTCCACTGTCGCCAGAGATCGACGGAGAAGGAGCGTCGTATTGGTCGTTAGTTGTTTGATGGAATGCAGATACTGTGTATGCAATGGGTGCCAATATTCCGTCCTACCGTAGGACCGTTTTCTATCTGCTACTTATCAGGAAACAACAAGTAGGCCTAGTAGCGACACGTTTGTGCTCCTCACACCTACATGTGCTTTTGTATGAAGGTTTCTCGCAACTCAATGGTATCGGCTACGATATGCTGCATGTATAGTAGCGCTGGTTGAGACCATAGCTCGATCCGCAGGTATACCAAAGCATAGGTTTGAAATTTAGTGTAGAGGTCCATCTTGTGCGGTTAATAAAGAAAAACATGGGCGGAGTTAAGACTGGAATGTATATGAAAAATAACATTAAGCGGGCGATGACTCGTCTTCAATATTTAGATTCAACAATAATATTTAACTAAAGGCAGCAATAGTCAAACGGAAGTCTTGACAGAAGCGGGCGAGCTGGTGGTTTACGCGCGCCTGGTACTTGAGACGTTGCGAGGTTAAAAGGTGTCAGTAAGGGCTTTTTAGTCCGACCCCCTAGACAATTGCAGAACGTAGGCAGACTTGTGGGCAACAAATGATGGTGTACAAGCAGCTTCTGGCAGAGAACAGATGCCGATTTGATAATCAGGAGGAGATGCGACTCCTTGGAAGGGCGGAAGTGGAGCCTCATATCTACATTATACGGCGGCGGAAAAACATGCACAACATTCCCCAGGAGCTTCATAAGAAAACTCAACATTTCATTTCGCCTCTGTTTGACCCAAATGCTCGCACAGTATGAACCAACGGTTGAGTCGATACGGTTGAGTATCCACTCATCATGGATATGGTGAGTGGAAATTCATGGATCAGCACCTTATGAATGCCTGGATGTGACATGTGGAGCGGTAACACCTTAGAGATGAGACAACATGTAAGGACCCCGCGGAGAAACCGACTCAGCTGTCTGCTACTCGCTCTACTAATACGCTAACCTCGTGTCAGGGTGTCGCCTATTGCGACCCGGAGAATCGCTGGCCATGGTGGAGGCTTATCTTCACAACAAATGCCTCTAAATCGATTAACGGAAAACAAACGCAATGAAGTTCCGCCGTGAAGTCGAAACAGTTTGACCGTGTAGGTCAAAGGTTAAAGTTCTTTAACTCCTTCCCACACTTAGGTCTGAAAGTCCGATTATATGGGCACGAACGTAGGTTGTGAACACATTTCTTGGCGGCAAACATTGCTCAGCTGAAGAAATGTTTTAACTTATAAAGCGGGTTCTCTGTCTTCCTTGGACGGCAAACGGTCTCATATTATTGGACGCTGGCTGTAGACTGGCAGTGAAGAGAATCAGAGTCGCGCAGAGTTCACTGGTTAGCAAAGCACTTTTTGCAGGTCTTGTAGGGAAAGGTTGTCGAAGCCTCGGCTAAGATTGGACACCTTGACATCTATAATTCTTGATACCTTTGGGAGGGAGCCGCGTGCGTCTCGTAAGGCTTATTATATATATATATATATATATATCTTGGAAAGTGCAACTTAGTTGAGAAATAAATGAAATGTCAGTAATGACGTTTAACTAGAGGGAAAATTAGTTAAAGAAAGGGTTGGCTGCTGTAACATTATTTGAAATACTTACGACTAAGTAAGAAGAAACCTACTTGCGCAGCTGTTAAGGTCAGCGTGTTTGGTATCTTAAATGCACAATACAATCACACCTATCAATGTGAATGTGCCACCTAGCAAATACGCTAGTAACACTATGTATTTATTAGCGTATAGTTGCAAATGTATCGTATTTGCAAAGTTAGCAAATTGATCGGCTAAAAAGTGAAAATATAAGCAATTTATTACCTCCATAACTGCGCGGCCATTGACAACGTGCTCGAAATTGTACGGAGGCGAAATAGAATCTGCTGCCAATGGACCACTCCTCTTTCTAATTCCCGAAGATAGTGGCCGGTCTTCAAACAGTAGGTGCCAGATAAAACCCACGTATCTCTTTCTGGAAAGGACAACAATGGTGTTAAACGAAGTATATATATATATATATACCACAAAATCAACTTTATGTTCATAAAACAGAGGTGTGTACTACAATTTATCACAGTCATATATGTATTGTTTTCACTATGCTCACTCCTTCAAGGAAAACTAAACTAATCACCAATTAGGCGGGTACAATTTGAATTTGCATACGAACAACCCGTTCCTAAAGTTAAAACGCGACACATATATGCCATTGCAGATCACCGTACAATAAACAGCACCCCTGTAGAGCTGGTAAGTTATTTTCCATATTTGGGGGTAACTCTAATTTCAAGACTCTCGTTTGGGAGGCACAATGAAGAAAAAATGGCCAAAGCAACGGCAGCTATAATGCTTCTTGGAGAACTTCGTGACACCAACCTAAAGATTGCCGTCAACCTATTCAAATCCTCCGATATAGCTACAAGTGAGTGATCGCGCCTCACCTTAGGCTGACAGACCTCAAGAACATCGACCGAGTTAAAAATTGCTTTATACAGCGTGTACTTGGACTACCTAGGAACGCATCGGCGACACTAGCGCTAGCACTATGTCGAGAGAGAACCTTTACGGAGGACCTCATATCTGACGGAATACCATTTAGTGCAGATGTGCTGGACCGATACCTAGAGCTTAGAGAAGAAAGAAACATTAATTTTGTACTATACAGAACTATGTCCGTGCAGATACCTTGTAACTACTTATGATATGGTGAATAAACTATATGATGAAAACGCGACACAGCCTTTGGAATGATGGAATGATAGCTGGCTCCTTAGATTATTAGAGCCTAGATCAAAAGGTGCCCTTTCAATTCACATTTTGTAACTTGGTGCAGGGCAGATAAAGTAAGCCTATACTAAGAGCAACGTCCAGTTGACACGCTCTAAGGGCGCCTAATTAGCAGGCGCCTCAGATACGTGTCTAGGACACTTTCCTCTAACTTTCTATATTTAGCCGTAAAGTTTCTCAGATGGGAAAGCAAGACATGAGTTTGGGAAGAAGAAGAGAACGTACGTTTTTTATGAACGCGAATGTACACATGAGAGGTCGTTAGAATAAAGCAGCGGAGGAGGGGCCTCAACAAGGCGCAATTATGCCTTCACATTAAAATTGGGGCTAAAATCAAGATCAGGCATAAGGTAGACGCCTAGGTCACGTGTATAATAGTAAATCGGTAAAATGCAGTCGTTTATTATCTAGTGGAGGTCTCCTGCTGCTCAAGTACTACGCATTTAGAGACTGAGAGAATCGTGCCACTTTCAGAACATATCTAGCAATGCCGTTAACAGCCGCTCGCGGAACACCATAGAAATAACTCAAGCAAGCAGATACAAATGTATGTCGTATGCTTGTTCAAGATAGTTTAAGTTAGATGGCAGGTGTATACAGAAGAGGAGCTAAACATCCATTCTGGATAATGCCAATTATGGCCGACTTAGTTTGTCACCAACCTTTACTTGAAGGTGACGGTCGCTCAAAAATGTCCTTATTGCACTGTACGTGTGTGGATACCTAGAGATTCTAACTTGAGGAGCAAAAAAGTGATCTACTCTGTGGAATGCGCTTCTTTGGTAAAAATAAACTTAGTGAAACATTCTTCGAGCATAGCGCAGTCCTGGGTCATTTCCAAATGCAAGTGTACATATAGACCGAGGGGTAGTGAAGCTGTGCTGGGAAAGAAAGCGGTGTAAAATTAGGAAATTATTTAAGTGGCTGAATAAAACTTCCTCAGAGATGCAGCACGGTACAGATCATTGCAAAACAGGACGTTAATTTTCACTATACGTATTCGAGCGCTTCTTGTGGACTAGAATGATAAGACTAAGTCTAAAAAGGTCGAGCACAATACTGTCTTTATAAAATCCTTTCAAAGTCGCAGTGGCTCGGCTAAGAATAACGCAGAAGGCTTATAAAAACTTGTAGGAATGTTTTCAGCTGTAAGGCTAGTCTCCGGCTTAAGACCGGAAAAAGGATATATATATATATATATATACATCCTTACGATGACGGGCGTATCTATGTTATTATATTATATATTACAGATCAATCACGAGTTATCTAATTCACTACGATTTTTCGAGCGTTAGATAGTGATCCAACTACGTTTTGCCACAACAAGTGAGCACGAGTGAAGTGCAGTCACTCGCAGGACGAAACGCGGAGCTCAAAAATGCATCCCTCAAAAGGCATAGTAGTTACTCGAATACAAACAGGGAAGGCGAACTTTCCCGGTGAGAGACGTTTAAGGTAGCAGATAATTGATTTCGAACATTGCTTTCCTTCACGAAATGACGATACATGTTTTCCCAACTACATACTGAAATTGCATTAGATTAACCCTAGAGGTACAAGGTCAAAATCCCAAGCGTGCTTTTCTTCGGGCTGATTCTTAGCCAACATTTATCGTTCACGACTTGCTTTCGCATTGGTTCGTAACGTGGAGCCCATACATACAAATGTGCAACGGCGGGGATCAAACCCGTGCACCTATGTGCAGTTTACTGACTGATCTGAAAGGGCTGTTAAACTACATGTGTTCATGTCTATGTTATGGTCTATGTTAGATTACACGATTTAAGGCTGATTGATGATGTGGTGTTGCTTTTAAAGACGAATTGAATAGTTATACTGATGACAGATAGATCAGTATGAGCCGCACTGTTGCCTCACCTGGCTAACGTGGACAACGTGTTCAAAGTCGTATGGTGACGAAATCGACAACGACTGCGAACGTCCTGCACGACGGAACGTAGGAAAACCGAAGCGTGTCATCCTGCAGCGCCAGAAGCAGTTCGACTTATTCACCGACACACGGCCCGAGCTGCGCTTCGACGAAGAAGACGATGACGCCAAAGACGGATCTAACGCAGCCAGCCGAGCTTCGAAAGGTGATCCGAACTCGGTTCTTCTTTGTGGTCGAGACGCGACGGGGATGGGCAGCGCAAACCTCTGTTTCGCCGGAACTTTGACTTTGAGGAAGAAGGCAAACAAACTAGCGAATAGGAAAGCAGCCCTGCACAGACATACAGTGCGTACATACAATTGTGCGTACAAAAACGCACACGAAAACAAACAGTACTGTCTACAGTTCACCACCACTCGCGGCTTGATGACGCAATGGCGGGCCGGACAATGAAGCAAAGTTTGGCGGAAGAAATGGCGCTGCCGTCACCCACCACGTGTTGTTGGGACTAACAACTAAGAGCGAGCGATGCGTGCACCAGCATGGTCTATGCAATTGACAACAACAACAACAACAATAGAAGCAGCCAGACTAAACGAACTAAGCACGTTGGTCGATGGACGACAGGAAACAGACCGGAACGCAGACAACCCACGGAACTAGATGTGCTACATGTGCACGTATGCACGCGCGTGCATATTGCTATTATCTGTTGTCATCATATAGACGTTCTATAGCTAAAATGAGGCGTGTCGCAGACTGACGCATTGCGATTGGTCATGGCATGTGTTGACCTCGCCATTCATGAGCATTATGGAAAGTGTCCAGCATATCAATATTCAAAAGGGGGAGAATTGTCACAGTGTTTTCCAGCTTACTGATGAGTGAGGAACACTGGTGAATCATTTTGATGCTTAACTCCTTTATTTCAGCGATCCTCAGCAGCCTTTATACCACGAACAGATGAATTTGGTAAAATCTGTAGAACCAAAATACTCATCTAAGGCGCATATCGCAACTGCTCTGACATATATTGTTGCTCTGATAGATCTTTCCGAAGAGACACTTCTTGAGGTTTGTAAACAGATAATAGTCGCACTAAATTCAGGGATTGTGGAGAATACTCTACCATTTGGAATCTAAGTTCACGTAATTTCAATACAAATTGTTCATTTTGCAATAACTTTGCATTTCAAGATAATACATAATAAAAAATTAAAATACAGTCATCAATATATACAATTTAACACATTAGCGACCGTCCCACCGGGAAAAAGTGCAAAGACCGCCGATGCGTCTAGCAGCTCGCTGCGTGGTATTTAGCGCACATCTGAGAGCAGAACCGACAACGACACTGATCGTCAACCTGGTGAAATCCTTGGCTCAAACATATCAAGTGATGATAGCCATGCACAATGTACCTTGTGCACACGTGCTGACTAGTGCATGCCATTTTATCTCAAAGCTCCCTGGCGAGGTACACATCTAACTGCGCAACCTCTGTAGAGGTCCCGGTCACTTTTCCTCTGCCACTCCAACAAAAATTGCTGAAGTGGTCCTGTAATAGGTGGCCTAAGCCTGACTCTGATTGTTTTCACTGCCGGCCCGCAACCCGCTAGCTAGTACACGAAACAGCTTCTTATCGTCCGCGGTAAGCAAAGAACCCGCTTCATATATATTGCGAAGCATCTTTCTAGCTGCGCAAAATTTGCCGCTGAAAGATGACCCCACATCCCACCAAGGCTGTAGCTCAACATTGGCACAGTCTCAAGCTCAAAAGACGCACTGCCGCACTCAGAGACAGTGCTATGATGCGTTCCTTCAGCCGGTTCAAGAGTGTTGCGTAGCACTCTCCAGGTATCGCACTTCCTGAAGAAAGCTAGTAAATTCATAAGATACCTTTTGCATCTGGGTTCTGGAGTGAAGTGAATGATCTAGGTTTCATTTGTGGTTACGAAGTGGGTTTTGTCTCAAAAGCTCCAAATTGCTCTCTGAAATGAACAGGCGTGTCAGTTTCCACTCTATGGTTCTCTTGTGCGGTAGCCACTATGCATTAATTTGTCTCATGCTGATGCAATATTTGACATATGCACCATAGCTAATGTATCTCCTTCGCTATTTCACGCAGCTTCACCGGTGAATAGGTACCACGAGTTTGTAGACTTCTTGCACAGTTTTCTCATCCGAAGCCCGTTCAGCCGTACCTGGTGTATTCTCAGTTACCATACTACATATTTTAAATGCGGAATTTAATTTAGTAACTGCATTTAATTTAGTAGGTACTGTAACACGGTGCATTCGTTTTTAGTATGCATCTAGTTTCGCTTCAATTTCAGTTGAAGTTAAGCCTCAAAGAATACGTTTAGTCGCAGCACCATACCTTGTTCAACCTCATTGTCACTGGAGTGTGGGACATGTTACAGCAACTCGAAAACAACCTACATGATACTTATTAAAGGTAACGTTAAAGAACGTCCCCTCTCCGGCGATGTAGTCGACTTGCGCTTTTTGAAACTGTAGATAGAATTTGGTACGATCTGTTTAATTCTAATATATGCAGAAATGTTATAGCTCGGCGAAGCCTGTTGCTAATATAGTGCTGATAATAACGATTAGCTGGCCACCAAATATGCACATGTGCGTTTATTCGTATGCTTCTCTTAATTCATGACTATATATATATATATATATATATATATATATATATATATATATATATATATATGTGCGTGTGCATTTGTGCGCATTAGCGATCGTCACGCACATAGCGTACGGATGGCTCCCCACTGTTTCCTTTCGGTCCTAAGGAAGGCTGTAATACCAGAAAACGTAAGCAGGATTTAGTTGCGTCGGGACCGATTTAGAGGACTTTAAAGATAAAATTGCATGCATTCCATGCAAAAGTATATTCAATGCGTTAACAGTAAACCAATTACACTGCTTAGGCTAACGGGCTTGTCGTCAATCAATTCAGAAAAGTGTCATTACATTGAATAAAATTATATACGTAATTAAGTAAATAAGCGTGCCGAAAGCACGCGCACAGCGCAGTTGTTTATGTTGTTTTTATGTATTAGAAAAAATGATATATATTACTATATACGACATATAATCAAGCATACACACAGAAGCTATGCATGCGCACAATTAAACTTGTTCGGAGCAAACATTTCTGAAGTGAACTTGTTCCGAGGCAATTTGAGTGCGATATAGTATCATATTCTTAGTGGGTGGCTTTGAACGTAAAGTCTTGTTTTGTAGAATATGTTGCACAGCACGTTTTCTTGACAGCTAAGCGATGCAGAACGCAGGTAGGGTTACGTTCATATTAACACAAGTGGAAACATCGAACAACGTTGTCAGGATCGAAGCGCGGCTTAGATTTATGCCGTTGTGATGAGGTCTGAGAGCAGTCTCCAGTGATTTTCCTGACTCTGTGCAACGCCAAAGGGCGGTGAGATAACTGGGTCTTCTTCTGGATGGAGCTTCACCCCAGCAAACTGGGCTGGAATACATGTTTTTTGTTGCACCTTGCATTGATACTGCTTCAGGGCAACTTCACACAATAGATTCACAGAAATTACTTTGAAACATACGCTAAGCGGCTATACACTCGGCATGTTTACGCGCTATTAGTAAACAAAAACGAGACTGAACAGCACAGAAGTTTTAGTTCAGCGTTTGTCTTATATATATAAAGATATTTTTACGCCGAGCCGAGGGTTCTCAGTGAGAGTTGAGTGTATGCCTCTCCTCAGCAGGGCCGTGTTGGCCATGCTGCTTAACCACGGCTATTGTATTTTAGCCGTGCTGTCACAGGCAGCTCTTGCAGACTTGGAGAAGAATGGCAAACTTCGGCATAGTACAGCGTACACTTATCGTTGTAGTGTTTATACACGCATTCGGGATTGGCGCGTGAAAACCGGCGGCGTTACATAGCTTGTCGTCAAGCCCATGTACTGCATAGCTGGCCTATACGTTCAAATACTGCTTCCATGCGTCCAAAGCGAACATTTAAGTGTTTTTTGCCCGTGCACGTAGGGACTTCCCCAACAGACGCATTATTCACTGTAATCGTCGTTTGCTCAAATCACCGTTTTTATTCGAGTAATTCGAACAACAAATAATTGTATTCGAGACTTAAACCGCTTATATGCGTCTCGCAAAACCTGTCGATCGAGATTTGCAAATGCTCGTTGAATGGAGGCAGAGAGCGAGGCAGTGCGTTGTTGCGTCGGGTTTTGTTGAGCTCTCGCTCAATAACGCCGTACACATTGTAATCCAGATGCTTCTGGACTGCTCGGCGGACACGAGTGCTTATCTTAGAGCATGCTTAAATGCCCCGCCAGCCACCCTTACAGTAAACCGCTAATATACGCGAGTGCATCGTCCCTGCTGAAAAACGGATTTCAAACCATTAGGCACATCATTTATCCAGGGTTCCACCGCAGTTCACAGAGAATGCAAGCATACTTCCTGCGCCATTGCTTGGGCGCTTTGAAACTGTATTGTGTCATCATGTCTCTTGCCTTTATTTTAAACAATGTTGGCTAGGCAGCACAGTCAAGGCGTGCACCTCAGTTGGGAAGTTTGCTCTATCCTAGAGTAAGGACATTTTCAGGTTAGTGGACAAGCTGATAATCATTCTGTCGGCTGATTTGACTGCGTCTTCAGTGAATAACTTCTTGTCGGAGAAGACTCGAACACGGCCTGCTGCTTTATGCGTAAAGAAATCCAGGAGCTCTCGGCATCGAACACGGCCTGCTGCTTTGTGCGTGACGAAATCCAGGAGCTCTCGACATCGAACAAGTCTGGGTGCTTCATTGGCCTGAGAGAGACCTTGTCTGACTTTTATGGTACAAGAGTGCCTACTTGAGGTAGTTCTAAACTACTATCTAACCAATGATACGTAGCCACACTATTGTAGATTGTCGTTTTTAGAATACGAATTAACTTGGTTAACTCATGAGGGGTCATTCGACGCAAAGTGCAGCGACAGCAAAAGCTAATCTTTGGTAAAGTCTTTCGCGACGCAGTTGCTTGGGCGGCCACATTTGTACTAATTTACAGTCTATTCGAAATAGGCACTATATTGGGATTCGTAGGATTTGTACCAGCGCCATGCGCCGTCCTAGCGGAGACGTGTCGGCCTTCTACAACAGCCGACTAGGAGACATGAAGGAGCTAATGGTGAGAGCAGATCGTGTGCGTCTGTTTTGCGCTTCTTAACGAATTAATATAGGTAGTTTATTAACTAAATAGAGGATATTATCTTTTGTTATATTAGACAGTTTACAAAATTCGGTTTGGATCATTTAATTAAATTATATGTGATGCACTGCATTTCCGAAACCTCCTAGAACCAAAAAACTGCTGACCACAACGTCAGCAAGCGCATGAGTCGTCAGCCTCATGGTGCCAGCCAGGTCGTGCACAAATTTTATGGTGAAGCACGTGCACAGCAAATCGAAGAGTAAGATGACAATTTCTCATATTGGGACCTTCCACGTATACGAGGTAAGGGCAGGCGTCATAAAAAGGGCTGGCTCGACATCGGCTATTTTCGCCTTTCAAGTTTGAATATGCTTCAAAATCTACATAAGTGTCCGATAACCGCTGCAAGTCCGTCGTGTCCGTTGTCCTGCGTGTGGTAGAGGCGCCTTCACCTTGTGTACACTGTCGCCTTGAGATGTTGCAGGGCTCATATTCCGCATGGTACCAAACACTATTTATCACGCATGACCTTACACAAAAGTGAGTCCGAACGGTTATATATATATATATATATATATATATATATAGCCCATACCCATGTTAATTATGGGCTTTTGTAGAACAAAAATGTCACATTAAACCATGGTACCAAAGCACCTTTATATGATAATGAAGGTACTTTTTGTTATATTTATACCTGTATAGCTGAATCATAAACAAATATTGCACTGGTGTAGTCGTCGTGATTCAGTTGTTCTGTTCAGATTCAGCGTATCTAATGCGGGTAAAAACTCGTTTGCAGTTACTAACCGAGGTCAATTCGACGATAGTAATGTCATTTTCGTCAATGACTTGCAGGTTCGAATTCTGTAACACGATGCAACCCACAAATTAGGAACAAGTGACACACACGAAACACATGTCAAAGCAAAATTAATAGGCATATCACGTTTAGATTAATATTTCTATTTTTTTGTTTAGTCTTGACATCCAAGTGTTTTTATATACGTACATTCAGTATCCTGGTACGCTGGATATAATAGAAATTACCGTCAAGGTATTAATCGTAGTAGAAATGCTGTGGCTGCACGGAAAGCATTTGTAGATTCCATCACTAGTGCCAGTATATGTAAAATCATCTAGTGTCGAGTTCGACGAGTTAAGTTGCGCTGAATCATATTTTTAACAACGGGTAAACAATTTAAAAAATCTACTAGGTTTCTGGCAATGCTTGTGTGCAATGTGCAATTGATGCATACTGTACAATAATATTTTTGCGGATATATAATGTCCTACTTCGACATCAACGTGTTTGACTCAGGAAATATATATGGGTACATATATTTTTTAATTATTGAGTTTTTACACAGCGCAGAATATGTCTGACGCCTACATCTGGTATGTATATAAAACTGGGAATCACACTTAAATGATTAATGAAGAGCGGGAAAGTCACGGTAGAGTGCGCTGTGTTAGAAGTAGCGGCAGGTACAAACAATGCTTTGCACGTGCCAACAATGTTTTGGGGTTCAAAGATTTGTTTTAGTTTGGACACAACCCAGTTTGAACCAAGCGATATCAGGTAATCCCGAGTTAGCTGCTGCATATATATATATATATATATATATATATACGTATAAAAACACATGGGCGAGAGTGAGACAAGTATGAGAATGAGTACCAGATATTGCGCAGGCGGAATAATGTCTTGTGCATCGAGCACACACTGAATCGCCTGCAGAAATGGACGGCGTTCGGTGGCGATGACGCGGGTGATGCCTCCAAGGGTTTGCCAGACGCACTGCACACATTGTTTACGGGCAGCCATATGTGACAGGGTCTTGCAAGTCATGATAAACACGTCGAGCACCTGGCCGTTACCACCGATGATGATATGATAATGATGATGGTGTTGTTGTTGTTGTCGTTGTCGTCGTCGTCGTCACCGACGACAGCGTTGTTGATGTTGTTGGTCGAGGTCACAGATTTTGAGACGTTTACAGGTCAAGAAGTGTGTGGCCATCAGGCCCCAGAATACAAGTCAGTAAATGGACAAGTGTCTGTTAGTTATGATATTCAGGCGTTTGGAGACAATGCATTTGCCCGGTTCATACATCAGAACGGATCGGCGGAGATACACAAATATGCTCACTCCTGTTTACTTACATAGAATGATTTGTAACTAGTGGCTAGTCTGGCTGTTGAAGTTTCGTACTCCTAACTTAGTTTATTGCATCATCAGTAAATATAAACTAGATCAGTCTTTTATTAGCATGGACTCTGAAGGTCAACGGATTGGCACCAACTATTGAACAGGACAGATGCCTTTTGGCTAATCGTTTTTCGTTTCACGAGCACAAAAGTATCTTTTTTCAATTATTACTCAGATTGGTTTACCCACCAAAATGTGCTGTTTAATGACTATCCTTTCATAAGGCTTCTGAGCTGTTTAGCCACAGTACAGACGAATATCTTTTGTTACTTCCTATTGGCAGCATCATACCGTAACTGCTTTATGAACACGCACTATGCGTTATCGTTCTCTCAAAAATTGAAGTTAGATTTGCCTTAGGGATTGAAGGCGGCGCGTTACAGTCAAAAGCGCAAAGAGCGAACCAAGCTCAATTGGAGTCGGGTAAAATGACCAATGAAATACAGCAGATATGAAAATATAGGCCGTAAGGTATTACGATAAACGTAGCATTGGTTCATCGTTCCACCGTCATCCATACGTTCGACTATATATATATATATATAAGGCGAGCACTGCCGAGTGTGCAAACGTATTGTAAATGATTAATAATCATCACAATATTTATATATATATATATATATAATATATATATATATATATATATATATATATATACTGATACGCCTGCATATACATACGTGCTGGGCGCAGTTTTCGAAGGCTTCGCGGTATTCTTCATATGTGGCATTTATGGTGATGTGCGCTCGATCCACACAATGAATACAACGGTGGGTGGCATTTCTAGCAAAATAGTATGTCCGATTTCCGTAGTGTCGACGCTCGTTTAAAGTGCCCTAGATGAGCGTCAAAATGGCGTAACGGAAACACATAGTAGTTGAGCTGGCTATATATAGATATAAGGTGAACGGGCACCCGAAACCGCAGTTCCATTGCATTTACAGGCGGCACTAGGCCAGCAGACCTTTATCATAGTTTTCTGTGTCATCTTACTGATACTATACGAGCTAAGATGTGTGTATATTATTTTTGCTATCTGATTTTATCGATAATTTTACACAATGAAAAATATGCTTTGCATTGACTACAATTACAAACGTTATGATAAAAAGACATTTTAGACTTCAGTATTATGAAGTTCCTGTTGCATGTCTGATAATGCAGCTTGTTGTGGATAACGTTTCAATTTAGGGATAAATAACAAATAGATAAAGCGCACTTGAATTTAAATACCATTGGTAAATATTTGAAAACATAGACACTAAGAAATATGTGCAAGCAGATGGGAAATTATTTTTGACTTGATAAAGACGAGAATTAATCTGTTGTGATGGTAAGCATAATGCAAACGTACAAAAATTTTATATACCACTTTTCTGTAGGGATGACCTTGAAATTTAACTGCCAGGCTCGGCATTATATTTGAGCACAGCTTTGACTTCATTTCGATCTTCGGATGTAACTGGGATAAGCATAAAAGATACGTTATAAGATTTTATTACATACACAAGACAATACTCTCAAGAATGAATACCTACCTAGAGATAACTATGAGGCTTATAGTAAACCTATACCCGACCGATGTGAATATCATATGAGAATTATATTCTTAAGTTTTTCGAAAGATACAATGCGTAGACGGAGCGTAGTTAAGTCTAGTCGAATATGCTTAGATTAGGTGAAAGAAAAATTAAAAGCCATTGCACGGAGCTGATAATGAGGCGTTCCTCTGTTGTGAACCAGATTTATTATACCAGCAACATAGGAATTATCCACCGGCGCATCAATAGCTTCGCGCACCCTAAACGTAGAAGTAATATAATTAACGTTAGCTAATCCATTACTACCAGCTACTAGAAATCATATTGCAAGTTTAGTTAAAGTAAACAGTTTAAACATCCTGCTCAGTCAGGTGATTTCAAGGGGACACTTATGAATGAATGAAACACATAGCTTTATTCATAAGTACCTGCAAATACACTCGAAAGCATATAGCCTCTGTACTATATATATATATATATATACATATAAACATATATGTATATATATATATTATATATATATATATATCTATAGGGTCTCCCAGAACTGGTTCAACAAACTTTGATACCTTGTAGATGTCGGCAAAAATAATGTTTTAATGGAAAAAAAGGCGGAAATGTCCACTTTTAGCAATCTCCCTCTCAATCGAAAAAGATACATTTCTGCCTCCGTATTCCATTCGAAAAAAACAAACAATTTTTTCTCTGAGTTGTACTAGACCCCAAAGATTGTTGGACGAATTCTTGGAGATTCTTTTATGTATAGTGTAAGCAGTCATTTAATTCCATAGCCAGACAAAAATAAAACAGTAAACGCTGGCTAGCGTTTGTATACCCACCGGTGGTGTACATCGGTACGAAGCAGCTTGTCTCTGAAGAAGCGAATAGAAACGGCGACGAATGTTAGATACAGATACACGGACGCAGAGGAAACTGCCAACTGCCAGACAGGCAAAGCAAGAGAGTTAATTTTTGCGGAAAGTCGTAAACATTCATCCGCTGTGTAAGGGAACGTGTCTGTCTCTTTCTCGCTGCGTAGGTTGCGGCTCTATGAGAGCTGAACGGAGCGAAGCGGAGGATTAACGTTACGTGATTAGCTTTACAAAGAATCCGCGTCTAACAACGATACACGACTAGTCGTAATCAGATAGAAACCAGCTAGTCCGAACCAGCAAATCCGGAATGATGTATAATAATCTTGACTAATTGTCTTAGCGGTAACAATACGAGCTCCCGGCGGAGACGCGGACGTCCCCGGATGCTCGGCGCTTGGATATACTTCGGAGTTCGGAGTGCCCACGTGAACTCGAAATGTTTACAGGTTCTTGCCTGTTCGAGCGTAGCGTTGGGCTCGAGGTTTTCGTTGGCAAAACACTCCCGGCACTGCTGAAGGGACTTCATGTTGTACTCGAGCTGCGATACATTCTGCATCAAAACACGTATAAAATATAACGAGGAAATTACTTTGAGAGCCGTTTGTGTGCTTAATATATGTGCTCAGTCTAACTGCATTCACGCACCTCCCAAATATGGAATACAATGCATGCTTTATCTGCGGCATGACGCAACTACTGTGAATTTGCAAGCCTAATCTTTTCCTTAGCAGTATCCTTATAAACACGACTGCTTTGTTTTTAGCCTATATCATGTAAACTTGCGCTCCTTTGTGCGAAGTAAGGGCAGTTGGAAACATACTTAGGAACGTTCATTTCTAGAAGAGGAATATGTCCAAGTCGACAAAGTGTAATCCCGCGTCCGATACAAAGATCGGAAATGAACGCGGTTGTTATTCCGTCACGCAATAAGAATAACGTCACGTTAGTCTTGTGACAATCTGATCTTTGAACTCGAGTTGTTCCCTAATGCTTGGCTATGTTTATTCGCGCTGGAGTATATTTACTGATATAGAGTAGGGTCGGTCGGGAAAACGCGTCTCCCAGTCGCGTCTGCGGCGGGCCTCCGTGGCTCTTCGGTGGTTTCGGAAGAAACGAAGGATTCGATTGCGTTGGTCAGCTGCCAAACAGGCTAGCGCCAGCTGTTCCCCGTAATTGAGGTGCGGTAGACATTGACGAAGCTTGGTCATAGCCTGAAATTAATTTTTAAGTTAGTGCATCTTATCTTGTCAATACAGAGGCAACATGCATCATCAAGGAACCATTATAAAGAACGATATCCAAATAACACTTCTACTGCCAATAATTATTTCATACTACACATCAGCAACCATGATGCTGATCAAAAGGCAACTGGGAAGACAACAACTTTAGCAGCAGCAATGCGCATCAGTAATATCTATACAATTAAAATGACGACGACCCGAATAAACAACTACTAGCAGTTATTTTATTTAGCAACATAATCCTTCCAGCAAAGTTGAAGCGAGCTTGAAAGAGGCGGGCCATTCACTTAATGATGAGCAGGTGAGTGGCCACTTTGCTACTAATTTGCTATTTTGCTTAAACACGATACGAGCACATCCAATGACAGAACTCCCGGTCTCATTGGAACAGCCTACCATGAATAGCCCCATCACAATAGGCGAAGTGGGTGCTCAGCTTCAGTACCTTTCTATAAGCACTAGGTGCAATCAAGACGCATTTTATAGGTATTTTCCTTGATTTGTTCAAAGGGATTCTGAAGGAATGATGAGTGTCCAAAGGGTAGTGCATAGCCAGACTATCGTTTACCTTCAAAAAACACATTGACGACCAAAACGCCTCAAACCTTCACCGGGAAATCGCCTCAGAAAGCTATGTTCGCGATGTCCACTACTGAGTCCGCGATGAACCACATTCTTCCGCCCGAACAGTTCAGGTTTCGAGGGAATGTGAAGACGCAACACGCCATTTGTATGCAGTCGATTTAACCTCAATTAAAAACCTTTAAATTTGTTTTGATGAGGACGCTATTATTTGAGGGTCAACGAGGCGTTCTTGAAGTTAAGCAAAGTGTGGGGACCCGCTGAACTGCATCTTATTCATGCTTCTCCTCTCTAGGGTAACTTGATTAAATGAATTAATGTGCAACACAACAAAAGAGCTTGAAAAGAAGCTCTTTGAGGCCACAGCGGAGCCAAAATCGACTACGTTTCTTTAACAGAGTGTGTCATTGGAACTACAGAGAGGCAACGCCAATATGATGTTGAGTGATCACCGACAATAGTTATATATCCTTGTACAAAAAATATATATAATTATTACTTAGTTAGATGATACTTTGTGTGATAGTAAGATGTTAAGTAGTCACCGACTTTTAAGAAATAAAAATAGTATAAGCAATATATATATATACATTAGTAATTGTGATACATGTACATAATGATAATAATGAACGCTTGTGCAAAAATATATTATTACTTAGTCAAATGATATTTAATTAGATAGTAAAATGTTGTTGAATGGTCACCGGCTCTCGAGAATTAGTAATAGTATAAGCAATATATATATATATATATATATATATACATATACATATGTAATTAAGATACATGTACATAATGATAATATTAAAAATTATTATTATTTTTTGTATCACGAAGCAAACAAATTCGCTCGATAGAGGTGTTGTTTTAGGAATAGCATGGTCGAATGAAATGCGGGTGTCTTTGGGCGTAGCGGGCGTGTTTCGTGAGGTCAGGCTCCTAGGCGGTCCACGTGTAATGCTAACCGATACTGTATGCAGCTTGGCAACGACGAGGTGAGACCGAATCCGTTTTCCCAGGTGAGAACTACTAGACCACATACGAGTAAATAATGCACACCGCCATCACCTTCAGTGCCTTCACAGAGAACGCCCGTGATTTGGCCTTGAGTTCATTACCTATAGCAGTATTGCAGACCTGATCTCGTGTAGCACGTGTTTTGCGGTCGTGTTAACAAGCAGCTGGGTCGGCACATTCACAATATGCGTACATACATTAAATACAATGTGTGTATATCTAATCAGTTGCAGTTTGTTGCGTTATCCTTGCCAGACCTAAGAGAACATCCCAATGAAGTCAATCGCCGTACCGCCCCTGAGTATAGTTTAAGCCTACCGTTTATTATTTTACGCGAGTATCAGTTTCTTGAATGAAATCGATTGTATTTGTCTTGGGTTTGCATATTGCATCTTTGTTCAGGGTTTTTAGCAATGTTCTCTCGAACTGTTCGGTGTTTTCAAATTAACTTCACCTACATAGGATTGTTACACAATAGATCGCATAGTTTTTGCTTTTTGCAAAAAAAAGGCCACAACTAAAAATAAATTATTATAAATTAGAGGGAACGTTACCTTTCTTGATTCCATGTCATCGGAGAGAAACACATTGTTAATACAGCGGCGGCAGGTAAGAATCGTTTCGTTGTTGAAATGCTCATCGCAATGAACAAGGTATTCTGCTCGATCCTGCTCGAAGTCGTATTGGTACCTTTAACATTGTGTATATATAATACATAAAAAAACAAAGCATACATCTTTGCAAGTTAATAAATACAGATGCATGCGCATATATATATATATATATATATATATATATATATATACAATGCTCTTACCCCGCGTCGTATTAAAATTGAGTACACGATTCGAAAGAGAAATAAATCAACCTTAATTACAACTGCCACGTTAGAATTAGTTTTTTTTATATTTAAGTTGAATATGTCAAAAATGACTCGCGCATAGCTTTCATGATTTCCGGAAGTATTGCTGAAGCTAGACCTCTGGATTGTACCCCTTTTTTTTCAGCATCTTCCACATATGTTCGACAGGTACGTGCAGCCGTATACGGCCTAGCAATGTATCGTGTATAAAAATAAAGCGAATACTGACAGTCTAATTTGCAGTTGAGACTTGAACTTTTTCCCCATGATTGTTGGCTTGATAAACCTCCTGGGTCACTTTGGGAATCGCTTCTCCTCCTTATGTATATTGTACCCCAAACTATGACTGAACCGCCGACGTAACTGACACGCTCCACAATGCACGCGTGTGCAGTTATCTCTCCTTGTGGACCGCAAGTAAGCTATTTCGCAAAACATTCAATTAAAATAAAGCATTCAACCTGATTAGTTGTAGCTGGAGTCCTGCCCAAACAAGCCCTCTAATAAAAGCTGCCTCTTAGTGGCTACCTTCGGTAGACTCCGTAAACGGTGTATTGGCTTATACTGAGTTACCGAGCTGCAGAATATTAGGCAAGCTCGTCAGCGCTCCTGCAGATCATCGAAATATATAATCCGTAAATAACTGTATTTATAACTAATATTTTTGTTCGCTAGTTTAATTTAAACGTTTTAATTGTTGCTGCGTTGTCAAGTCTCAAAGTTGTCGGGTGTAGTCTCGAAGTAGATAAACTGCTTCTTTAAAAAAAACGTCTACTTCTGGTCGACTGGAATGCACGCAATCAGCTGCTACTATGATAGCCTGTTATCTGTTAGAATCTCGCGGTTCAGAAAGGGTCAACGAGAACGGCCAGGCGACTTGCCCTCCCACGCCGGCTCAATGTGAATCTGCTCCTAGAACGTGCTCATGAAGTTCTCCCTGTGCCGAACGTGATAGACACGGAGGTGTATGCGCAGCGCCTACTCGAAGTGCTGCACTCTAGTATACAGCCAGTTTCTTTTTCCAAAAAGCACAGGGCGTGGTTCGACCACAGCTGTCGGCTTGCTCGCCGAGCCCAGATTACCTTCAGGTTCCTAGCGGAATCGCGTCCGGGTTACCATCAGCTGGCCTCGATATTCAGAACAATTTGTAGGAAAACATACGCGACGCAGCGTAAGAGGTACCAGGAGATGCTGGAGGCTCGCCTTATAGCCGACGAAGAGCGTCATCCCTACAGATGGCTGGCCCACCGAGGGAGCACCGCGGCCTGCCCTATCAGCTCGTCAGCCCTCATTAATCACTTCTCGGACACCATTCCTCGCGAGGTGCCAAACCTAGTCGCCGTGTGGGGTGAATCGACGACATGGCTACGGGACTCCCTCCAGCAGGAGTTCACCGTCGAGGAGGTCCTACAAGGACTTCGAAGTCTCCGCAATAATAAAGCCTCCGGCCCCGACAGAGTACGCAATGAGCATCTAAAATGTGCACTCTTTCTTGCTCCTTGATGGTCCGCGCTATTCAACGAATGCTTGCGGACGGGCAAGCTCCCAGCAAAGTGGAGGGATGCAAATCTGCTAGTTATACCCAAGGGTAAGGGGGATCCGGCCCTGCCGTCATCTTGGCGGGGCATCGCGAAGAAGAGCGTATGCTATAAGCTACTCTCTTGTCTGCTGACATGGAGACTGTGTGACTACCTGGAGGGCGTAGGAGCCATCCCGACCGAGCAGCATGGATTCCGCAGAGATCGCTCCACAGAAACCGCCTGAACGATTCTGATGGAGGACGTTAAGAGGGCGTTAGCCATAGCGATAAACCCACTATATGCAGTCTTCGTCGATTTCAAGGCAACATTTGATTCGGCGCCTAGAGACATTGTCTTACGCACGTTGGCAGAGGTCGGAGTGCCAATTCAAACATTTATTCACCTTTGCCAGGTAGTATAAACACAAATATATATATATATCTCTTCACTGTATACAATAGCGGCTAAAATTGCACCATTGGGCATGGTCGTGTCACATTGGGGGTTGAGCCCACAAGACATCCGGTATATAAGTATATACTACACGGACTATATGGCTACAACCCAATTTTCTCCTATATGAAAATAGACTAGAAAGTGCTCATCGCGAATATTTTAAGATCGGGTCAGTCAGGCTACTTAGGGAAGGCACCAGAGCACAGGAAGCGGCGTGGTATCTTCCACAGTGTGCTTCGCATCTGGAGCACCTGCAATGCTCATCTGGTTCGTGGAAGTCCCGCACGATACACAGTTTATGATGAAAGCCGTGTACGGCATAGCGGGTTACGACGTGACGGTTGTAACGATACGCCCCTCTCAATTCGTTACGTGTCATAGCTCCAGTTTCGAAGAATTTATCATCGATATCCGCGAACTTTATCTCCCAGCATTCGAGGTTGTTCTTGAAAGCCGTCGTCGTTGACAGATCGAAGCGGTGCCGCAGATCTTCGATGAACAGCGGTGTGTCTGCTAAGAGATATACTAGGCGGTTCCGGGTCGAGATGTGTAATCCCAGGTCCCTCTTGAGAAAGGAGGCCTTAACACGGTTAAGCTGTTCGAGGTTTTGCGCCGTGAGGTCCTCCCAAATGACACGTATCCCATGCGACGCGATCGGGGCTATTTTGAGATCGAACAGTCTCAAGGCGGTTCCGAGTGACAATAACTGCGGCGATTTTATTGCCCATACGGCGGTCACTGCATTCCTGCACCTCTCGGCGATGTGTGCGGTGAAGCTGCGTCCGTTATAAGAAAATAGTAGCTCTAGGTATGGGAACCTATTTACGTACGCGAGCGGTACACTGGCGTATCGCAAGGTGTCAGTGCCAGTGATCCTGCCGCCCCTCCTGAATTTCATTGCTTCTGTCTTTCTCTGGTTTACCGTTAGACCTAAAGCATTTACAGCGACGTAAAGACGGGCTAAGGCTTGCTGTACCTGAAACCTGCTTGGACCATATATGACCAAGTCGTCCGCGTACAAGATAACTTTGACTAGATTTCTAGGGCCTCTTATTTGGGCGGGCAGGTCCTTCAGTAGGACAGAGAACAGGAGAGGGCTCAGGTTGTCACCCTGAGCTAGGCCTGTTGTCTGGGCAAAAGGTTCGAGTTCGGCGATACCATCCTCGATGGTTACTCTGTTCTCCTGTAGGATGGCCGCGAGAAGGTTGAGCACTTTAACTGGCACTCCGACCTCTGCCAACGTGCGTAAGACCATGTCTCTAGGCGCCGAATCAAATGCTGCCTTGAAATCGACGAAGACTGCATAAAGTGGGTTCATCGCTATGGCTAACGCCCTCTTAACGTCCTCCATCAGAATCGTACAGGCGGTCTCTGTCGAGCGATCTCTGCGGAATCCATGCTGCTCGGTCGGGATGGCTCCTACGCCCTCCAGGTAGTCACACAGTCTCCATGTTAGCAGACAAGAGAGTAGCTTATAGCATACGCTCTTCTTCGCGATGCCCCGCCAAGATGACGGTAGGGCCGGATCCCCCTTACCCTTGGGTATAACTAGCAGATTTGCATCCCTCCACTTTGCTGGGAGCTTGCCCGTCCGCAAGCATTCGTTGAATAGCGCGGACCAGCAAGGAGCAAGAAAGAGTGCACATTTTAGATGCTCATTGCGTACTCTGTCGGGGCCGGAGGCTTTATTATTGCGGAGACTTCGAAGTCCTCGTAGGACCTCCTCGGTCGGAGTGCCAGTTAAAGTGCTCAACCTTCTCGCGGCCATCCTACAGGAGAACAGAGTAACCATCGAGGATGGTATCGCCGAACTCGAACCTTTTGCCCAGACAACAGGCCTAGCTCAGGGTGACAACCTGAGCCCTCTCCTGTTCTCTGTCCTACTGAAGGACCTGCCCGCCCAAATAAGAGGCCCTAGAAATTTAGTCAAAGTTATCTTGTACGCGGATGACTTGGTCATATATGGTCCAAGCAGGTTTCAGGTACAGCAAGCCTTAGCCCGTCTTTAGGTCGCTGTAAATGCTTTGGGTCTAACGGTAAACCAGAGAAAGACAGAAGCAATAAAATTCAGGAGGGGCGGCAGGATCACTGGCACTGACACCTTGCGATACGCCAGTGTACCGCTTGCGTACGTAAATAGGTTCCCATTCCTAGAGCTACTGTTTTCTTATAACGGACCGGACGCAGCTTTACCGCACACATCGCCGAGAGGTGCAGGAAGGCAGTGACCGCCGTATGGGTTGTCACTCGGAACCGCCTTGAGACTGTTCGATCTCAAAATAGCCCCGATCGCGTCGTATGGGATACGTGTCATTTGGGTGGACCTCACGGCGCAGAACCTCGAACAGCTTAACCGTGTTAAGAGGGCTTCTTTCTCAAGAGGACTCTGGGATTACACATCTCGACCCGGGATTACACATCTCGACCGCCTAGTATATCTCCTAGCAGACACACCGCTGTTCACCGAAGATCTGCGGCACCGCTTCGATCTGTCAACGACGACGGCTTTCAAGGACAACCTCGAATGCTGGGAGATAAAGTCCGCGGATATCGATGATAAATTCTTCGAAACTGGAACTATGACACGTAACGAATGGAGAGGGGCGTATCGTTACAACCGTCACGTCGTAACCCGCTATGCCGTACACGGCTTTCATCATAAACTGTGTATCGTGCGGGACTTCCACAAACCAGATGACCATTGCAGGTGCTCCAGATGCGAAGCACACTGTGGAAGATACCACGCCGCTTCCTGTGCTCTGGTCCCTTCCCTAAGTAGCCTGACTGACCCGATCTTAAAATATTCGCGATGAGCACTTTCTAGTCTATTTTCATATAGGAGAAATTTGGGTTGTAGCCATATAGTCCGTGTAGTATATACTTGTATACCGGATGTCTTGTGGGCTCAACCCCCAATTGACACGACCACGCCCAATGGTGCAATTTTAGCCGCTATTGTATACAGTGAAGATATATATATATATATATATATATATATATATATTGTGTTTATACTACCTGGCAAAGGTGAATAAATGTTTGAATTGAATTGGTTATCTGTTAGAAGGTGTTGGCTGTTCTCCGGAACGCTGTGGCAAATAATGTTAACTTACTTTTAAAAACAGTATCTATTGTACACGTTGTTTTGCACATTTGAAAGTCGTGGCCATCAATTTGCAATACAACGTAATGACGTGTGCAACATGTGAATCTATTCTACCTTCGGTCTCGAAACAGCCTCCCTCGGAAGTTGATCATGACAGTTTTGATGGAGCTGCCCGTCCGCACGCACTTCTGTCGGCCATGAACATACTCGTCGAACGTAACCCGGACCGGGGTCTTGTCAAAACGAAGTCCAGCCTCTGCGTAACACCGGGTGCATTCGGAAACAGACTTCGGTCGAATCAACTGCCCACATCAACAACAACAGCAACAGCGATCATGGTGTAGAGGTTAATAGTGAGTGCATGCATGCATTCACGAGTGCATGCGTCAGCATCATCCGATGCTAGAAATATCCACATATTTCCTAATTTGATCCGTACGTCCACATATTTATTATTTGTAACCGTAATAAGTACAGATGTAATATATCGTAATATTATAGTATGCATTGTGAGAGGCTACAGATTAAAGCAACATCCGCAAAAACCGCATCATCTTATGTCTGGTAGAATGCTTCACATCGAACACATTTGCATGATTATTGCGAATAGTAATAGTAGCTGGATGCACAATGAGCGTGGTAAACTCGTAGGTACGAATCGAATGAAAAGCCGCATATCCGTCAGCAGATGGTTCTTGTAGGAGGAGTGGAATCCCAACATTCTCATGAAAAAGGCCGATTCAATGCAGTCAAGTTTTGTGTTTTGTGATCGTTGAATTTAAACTGCACAAATGTGATCCTTAAACCGCGATAGCATTAATCTGATAGAAATATCATTACTACCGTCAAGCTAGAGCGTGTGATTGTTATTTCAGTGTCAACAAGCGAATCTAGCACACAACTTTTTTGACGTTAGAATAAACTCTCTAAGAAGTGCTCCATTGTCGAGCCCGGAGGCGTGGTGCATTCCGCCTGCGCCTCGCGACCGAAGAAGACACATAGATGCGCGGATTCGGTCCCCACCGTTGCACATTTGTATTAATGGGAGTCCGTCTATGAATCATTGCGAAAGGCAGTCCCGTGAACGTTAAATCTTGTCTGAGGTTAAGCCCGAAAAGTATTTTTTTAAGAAGTGCTCCATATACCCGAAGGCAGTTGCATGCAGTAAACACATAAACAATATGTTTGCTTCGGTGGGCAAACATATCTACCGAGAGTGTCAAGCGTACCTTGACACTCTCGCGTATCAGTGTACGCGAGAAAATTATTAATAGTGTTGGTGCCCGTAGAGAACTAGGCTCTCGATGGGGGACTTCGATCCCTTACCTGGACCACACTGATCATAGTTTGCTACCTAGGAGCTGGAGAGTATTAGTAGGTATGTTTCCACGGTGAACTAGATTCGGTATTATTTACGGAATCGGTCTTTTGTCAGAGTTACCTCAAGACGTCTGTGCATCTCCTTTGTTATATGAAAGGTTTACTTATAATATTTAATCATCTACTGATTTGTATACAAAACAACCATTACCGTTTTGTGCAAATAAAGGTGTATTTGCACCCAGGTACAGAGGTAAGTAAGTCACATATTCTTTGCTTACTTGGGAGGCCAAGCAACCAAAGAACATGTGATTTGTGTGAGGCCGGGTGTTGCAGCTGAACACCCGTACATGAAAATGTTCTTGCTATACTGTATATTTCGCGCAATACGACACTTACCACTTAATCGTTGTGCAAGTCACTGCAGTTGTAATTTTGCGTGTAAATGGGATTTCTTTGATCGCTTCGCTTGAATAGAGTCTGTTATTTACTTGAGTCGAGTAGTCGGAAACGTCATTACACCTTTGAAGTAATGCAAACTCTAGCAATGATGCGCATGAGCAGGCCTATACAACATTTTTTCAGTCCCAATGTTTGAGTTAAGGAATCAGTTGTGTAAGTACCATCTTCTTCTGCAACTGCTACCTCAAGGCATGGGTCTGAGCTGACCGTATATTTTATTCAAAGGAACGACGTATTTCACATGCTAAAAACTACCATGCTAAATCTAAAATCCTTATTACTAATGGACCACAAAAACGTTTTAATTATGCTCATGCTAAAATATTGAAATGTCTAGATTTGCCTTGTCAAGGACAGGAGGTCCGTACGATAAGGCATCGAGAGTCAGTAGCACTAGCATAGCATAAAGCAACAGCGTTTTCACGCCTATTCAGCTTGACCCTTGATCATTGGCCTTTCACGAGAAAAACAAGGGAAATAAGATTGCTATGAGTCGCTTCCCATCATTACCGCCTACGACGGTCGATGAGCTGGCTAGACTAAACATGCGGTTAGATTTGTTCATCTGTGTGGCTTACCCTGGTGGCGATGTGGAACCCATGACTTCTACGCGAGGCGCACTTGCTGATGAGAAAGTGCGTTATATTGAACTGAAAATCCGAAAAGGCATAATTAACTAAAGACAACGCGTTGCATTGCCCGCCGGCACTATGTTCTAATAAATACATACAGCAGAACCGGCTCCAAGCCGAATCTGCCCTATCCGAGAAATAACTTTGAAACCACAAAATTATGTCCACTACTCATGAAAAATGTTCCTTCACACTCAGAATAAGTTCTTTACTTACACCATTATTACACATAATTTTAGGGTTAATGCCGTTTACAGGCATTTAATATATATGTTTCCGCTCAGCGCTTAAACTAGAACAGTTTTGCTATGTGAAACTAGCTTCACCAAGATCGGACATGGTGAGGCACGTCTTAAAAAGTGTACTAAAACAAAATTATCGGAAAACAAATGTTCGATTTTCGATGGGCCACTGGTACATGTAGAGTTTCGATAGGCTGTTTGCACAAACAGTAAGACAGTTTAGTAGAACGAAGGAGATACTTCTTAGATGTACGTGCTTGATCAAATCTAAATATCACAAGTTAAGCTGGATCGTTCCCGGGTAGGTGGGAGACCCCATGGATTCAGCGATGAACCAATCAAGCTTCACGCGCAGTGGGAGCTTAATATACGTGCTGGCCAGTTAACTGTCGGTATGTAATTGTGTAGGAGTGTTAGAAAAGAGGGAAGTGACTGAACGCAGCCCTCCATATACGCACTGCGGCGCCGGTGAAATGAAACCGCAGCTGACAGCGGAGATAGACCTGACGAGAAAAAACGCTAAGACATACGGCCCGAGCCCTGCAGGATCAGTGGCAAAACATGACTGCGGATGTTCAGCAGAGGCTAAAGGAAATCAAGGCAAGAGAGAGAGATCCAAACTGAGAATTAGGAGGAGCGCTCAGAAGTGGTACAGCAAGATCGGGTCAAGCAAAAATTAAAGGACAA
Organism: Dermanyssus gallinae; assembly: GCA_003439945.1. Classification (NCBI taxonomy): domain Eukaryota; kingdom Metazoa; phylum Arthropoda; class Arachnida; order Mesostigmata; family Dermanyssidae; genus Dermanyssus; species Dermanyssus gallinae. The sequence goes on along the minus strand of QVRM01005785.1, from coordinate 480,833 downwards.
CAAGAAACAACGGCACCGCGCCTGCGACAGCAATAGAGAGTTAATAAATTGAGAGAAAGGCTGGCCGCTGTTGAGGAGACAACGTCAACGGTATCGGCCAGTGTCAAAGAAATGAAGAAAATGATTCGAGGAAAAGAAGCCGGATGAGGAGAAGGAGAGGCGCGCCGTTGAAGAGGAGACGTGGTGGAAGCAAACAGTGGCAGCAGACGACAGCTACAGAGGAACAACAACAACAAGACCACCGCATGAGAGGGTGCGCGGCGATGCCCACAATGGGACAAACGCGAGCGGGAGAGAAAGAGAGAGAGAGATGGGAGAATCAGCGACAGTAATAAATAGAGATGTTATCGGTAGAGGAACGGCAGCAGCGACGGCAAGAACCGCTGAAACAGCAAGAAAACATATCTCGACAAATTTTAGCCGACCAACCAGGGAACGCGGTGGTTATTAGACCAGCGGGGCAAACGGTTTCTAATCGCTGGATGTTTGAATGTAGGAAGAACAGAAGAACAGATTAATCAGGTGGCTGCTAGTACAGGGAAGGGTTCATTTTATTTCGGTGAGGAATGGAAGAGCGAGAGATATTGTAACAGCAACCAAGCAAGATATTAACATGCTTGATAATGTCAATAATAAATGTTATTAACACAGACTTGTGTTTCATAAGGGATTGTTTATTGTATTTCAGGCTTGCGGTATAGAGGTTGGTATGATTGAAATCGGCACACAGGTACAAGACTTCCAATGGTAGTAGATGCTACAGAAGGGCGCATTATCGGAGTACGTTCAGGGCAGTCAATAGAAAGGTGATGCAGATGGGTTATGAGATACACTTGGGAGAATCTGAGGATCATGGCCATTGGTATTCCAAATGGAGTGCACCATATAGAGAGAGATGTCGTACTAGCGGCACGGTCAATTGGACATGGAGCCAGCGACATCGTGCCAGCGCACCAGGAAAGCGAGCCCCGCAAAAATGCGATTCCCCGCAAGAATGGGTTTCGTTAGATGTCAGACACAGGCAAACAGGATGGGACAACAACAAGCAACAAATACAAGGACAGGAAAGACAGGAGGGACCAAAATGGATACAGGGAAGGGTAAGCCAACAGGAAGGATTACAGGTACAGGGGGGATCGGGACAGCAAGGAACATTTCCCGAGAGCGTGAGAGAACACGCAAGAGGCGCGTTGGCGATCATCAGACGACAATTGGTAATCAGAATTATATAAGCTGCTAAAAATAAGGTCGATGTAAATATTGTTGTCTAGCACATTGATACTACTAAGTCAATTAAGTATAGATTTGGTCGCTGATATCCCATATCTTCACTCATGTACAAGCCTTGTTTTCTCAATATTTATATAAGCTGCGGTTAGTTTTATATGATATTCATATTTCGGTTAGATATTTGAATCGTATCGGTATGCAGAATATTCCGAGACTGAGTCAATTACAAACCGATTTTAATAGCACTTTAAAAACTTAAATGGCACCTTGAAAACATTTAAGGAACATGTTGGGCAGACAATGTGGATATATCCTTCGCCGCGGACAATATTTCTTTTAACGCTGTATGGAGGTCGGAAGGCAGGATCACCTGCTTTACGTTTGATATTGGTCTCTTAGAGACAACCTTTTGGAGTTCGACATTATATCCGAATGAACTGAGGTTCCGTTGCTAGAGACGGGAAAGTTCACCGACCATTCAGTATAGGGCAGCTGGGCGCGAACTAACAACGAGCCTTTTTTCAGCAGTCGTCAATGCCGATCCTATAACTACAACGTTACCACTGGAAATAGTCTTGCTTTGGAAATATGTATTGCGCTTGGAATTGGAACAGTTCGATCTTATGGAGTCGCATCTGGTCACTCTAGCGTGCAACAATGGAACGGAATATAGTGAACATTGCGTGTGTGCAATGTCGAAAAACAATGTACTATAATTTTGTAAATCGCACTATAAGGTTTTTGAAATTATTTGAATTTAGAAGACATGCAATCGAAAAAATACGGCTTAAACTGCAGAGTAAACAGAGAGGATGCGTTTGCTATGCCTTGCAAGTCAAAATAATCAAACAAATACCGCAGCCCCAATAACGTATCTTCTAGCTGTCATTAGCCAACCGTTAATAAAGGTCTATACGCCACTGTCCGAGGATACAGTTAAGGTCATGATCATTGTTGTCAGTGCAGCCGAGGTATTGATGTCTCCCTGTAGATCCGTGCTAGTGTTTCGTCTAGGTGGGTGCAAGGACGGTGCGAAGGAAGACAACGGTAACTTAGCGTGCTGCATACATAAATACCTACATGCTAGGCAAACCGAACAGAAGACGTTAAGGATGCGGATAATAACACCACAATCGTTTATATTTCTATCCAAATAATGCAATGTTTAACATTTGACACGAAATGCAAGCCTCTAACAAAAAAGGGCGGTCACTACGTACACGAGTCCGTATACTCAAATAATTGAAGTGGCCCAGGAGAATCCGGCTACCCTCCTTCTTCTGATTTTGTATAACTGGAGACATTATTATTATTAATATTTATTTGATTGATCTAGTTATATAACTTTTTTATGTTAGCACTTTGGAGTTAGCACACTGAAGACATTATCATCGGGGGCAGCTCATTTTCATAAATCGCCGTCTTTTACTGTGTCTGATCACCCAGGTAATGTTATTTTTTTTATATAATTTAAAATATAATAAATATTAAATTTTCATCATTATAAACATCTGCAGGAAGTATCTATAAATCAGCAGATACATCCTGCGGTAGCGGCAAAACCTCGCTTAATAGCTCGACGATCTGTGTTGAATGCTTTTGGAAGCAGCGTCCCCCCTCATCGTGAAATGTTATGGAGAAAGTTCCAAGTGAAGACAGACTGGAAGACAGACGGTTCTACGCCAAACGTCGCTAGGTGGGTCCATACGCCTATGCTGTAACCCAGAAGACCAAACGTATTGCTTGTTGCTCGACGATGTAGGGCTACAAACGTGTGCGCCTGCGAATTCTTTACAACCCAGAGGCCTCGGCCGTGGAGTGTGCTACTAAACGCGTTACATCTGAGGCTTTCCAATTTGCCTAGTAAACAGCTGCACAAGAGTGTCGGTCTCTGCCGATTGACTGCATCAATCATTGTGTAAGCCAGATCCGTTCTGCTACAGAGGAACTAGAGTATAGTTGATAACTCGGGCCCTTTGTTGGGGAAAGGCGGTGCTTTTTTTTGATGACGGATACCCAACCAATTCGCAGGTAGGGCGGCAAACGAATTAAGCGAAAAGTAAGGAATAAGTCGGAATTCCACTCATAGTTTGGCAGCATCTTTCGTGGCCACTTCCGCTTGTTACTCCCGACTCCTGGTTCAAGGCCTTGAGACGCTGATTTTGATCACGTTTGTTTATTTACCATCGGAGCTCTCAGATGACAACGTATGTATGATGGATTACATATATATATATATATATATATATATATATATATTTATACGAACCCTATAACGGATATTGTTTATTGCTAACTTTAGTTATATTTCTTCTGCCATCTGCACCATGATCCTTAACTCTAGTGAACTTACAGACGTACTGCTTGAGAACTGTCGGCATTTTACTTGCCATGGCACCTGAAGGCTCCAGCAAGAGTAGTCATTGTCTGGATATTTGTAAGGTCCTTAAACTTAGCATGTGTTCAATACGTATTGTAGCCAGAGAGAATAGTCCGCTGTTAAATTTAGACGTTTTGCGTACTCCGAAACGAGTCTTTGGTTGCTTTGTCTCCGACCGCGTGCGAGCTGCAACTGCGAGCTATGGCCATCGTTCGAAAAGCAGTTTGCTGTCTTACCCAGAAGTACAGTCATAGTTTTTCTGCAGTTGCCGCGTATCGCATTCAGATGACACACTAACACCTGACGGTTCTTTAGATTTATCGTCTCGATAAACTTGACGCTGCTTTGCCCAAACGTGCTCGTGGGCTTCTCAGAAACGCGAGTGATACAGTTACGTTCCAGCTCGCCGGTACAATATTGCTCACTGAAAACCTGGTCTGCCACTTCTCACGTCTCGCCCGCTTCACTTAAATAGAAAACAGGAAATAATACTCGTGCAAAGTGTCTATGCTGCCCAGCAGAGTTCTACGCGACCCCAGCGATGACGACTAAGGGTATAAATACTGCGGGGCGGGATTTTGCTTATACCACCGTGCAATCTGGGACGCATACATTTACATACTTTTATATATACATTTGTATAACTAATTGGGGGACGTTAATTGAGTTAATAAATAGACAAATTACGCCATGTGGCGGGTTGCCCAAGCGAATTATCAATACAAACATGTGTATATCTGACTTCTCCCATTCAATCACCGCTTCTTGTCTGCGCGTGCTCGTGAAATATGTGCATACGTACTAAAACGGTCGTCTTACGTATGTAGTGCAGTCATAAACGATGCGATGAATAAGCTTGTCCTCGTCTTCGTTCTCGAACATCGGCTTGTGCCACGTGAGAGCGCAATGATGGCATTGCTTCGGAGAGCTTGCAAACTGAAAATTCCATGCCATATAGCAGCAAGATATATGCGATCAAAACCAAATAGTAATTTCTATCAAAGTATACATTTACAACATTTCATCGAGCTAACACTCAAATAGCTAGCGCTGGCCGACATGTCTCCTGATGATATTGAGTATAAATGAGATGTAGAGCGACACTCAGCGTAAGGATACTGAAACCCAGCAACCCAATGACACAGTTTGTGGTGGAACCCATAGACGGCAACACGGGTAAGAACGTGGCGCCGCTCGAAGAGCGGTTCCATCCGTGCATTGTCCAACATTACCGGTGTACTGTACAACGCTTGTGGCACTTTTTCGTATTTTGCTCAAAATTCCCACGAAACTCTCGCCATGAAGCCATAGGCGGAAGTTGAAAGCTTATTATTCTCGATAGACAGCGTCGTCCTCGATAGACTATAAGTTAGCCTGTTCTGTGCATTTCTAAGGAGGCACATAACTCTCTTACGGAACGTTGCCTTCACCGTGTTGACTCCGTTAAAAAAAAATGAATGACTGGGGTTTTACAGGATATGCAACTACATAAATATGCGTTTGCAGGATACTTAAAACCCAGAACCTCGCTTATTAGAAAAAAAAATGCTTACTGAAGAACGTTAAAAAATCTAAGCAAGTCACAAGACAACACAAACACACTTGACACTCTAACCCTATTGCATTTCCCTCTCTTCCTCACATTGTATCTAGGCTGTCAATGTTTGCTTTCGGCCCCGTCGTGCTCCAGATGCCTTCCCGTAATAACGACAGCATTTTATTTACAGCAGCAATCTGGGCAAACCTTGGAGTATATGGCGAAGCCAGAAGGTTTGATCAGAACCTCAGTCCGGTGACCTCATATTCTGCCTCCCGGTCCTTTTTGCCCAGTTCTGTCGTCAACCCGGACCTTGTGCGCCCTCAGGATCATCGAGCCCTACTGGCGCCCGTTATAGGAGATATGGCACGGTGTCTAGCCGACGCATTTGCTACACACATTAGTTGGATGATATCCTGCTACGTAGAAAACTTCATGCCTGGTGATTTGTATGTATTTGGCTGTAACTTTTTGGCGGATCAGGATCTATTACGATCTTTCAGTAACCAGTTTGCCCTTACCACATTACTGCATTTAGACCTCATGTCGGAGGAGAAAGTCCAGACCCTTTCTGGATCTCGCTTTCTGTGGTTACGACTAACTTGGTGTCACAGACGCGATTGGCAATAGACAAAAGGTAAACGGAATCAAGTTAATTATATATTGGAACTATACATTGTAGACCGTTTTTTTTCAGGTCACTATGCATGCCATACCTATGTAACAATAGTACGACTATCGTTATATTATGTCTTAACTGCAAGATATTTTCTACAGATTACGTTGCAACAATGAATATCAGCGTGTTCAGCGCCTCGAAACTGCAATGCAGCGAGCAGTAATGGATCGTCGTGCGCAACACTGAACAAGCCAACAGATGACTTTGGCGGGCCCTGTATTCTGGCCTTGCGAAGCCCAAAAGAGAAGAGTCGTATCTAGGTGTGTAACAGGATTACATTTTTAAAGAAATACAGTAGGTAATTGGGACGTGGCTTCGCCGCTCTGTTGGAAACAAGCGATGAGAGTATGACGTAAATTGTGCAGGCTGATAGAATTGCTGTGTTAGATAAAGAGTGAGAGATATATAATTAGAGAGATAGAGAGTTCCAGTGCATTATTTACCTGAACAAGTTTAGCACAGATTCGAGCCTTAGATACTAGCAAAAACCGCCGAGGAGACGTGGTGATAAACTTTAGACGCCCGTTAAAGCTATGCAAACTCTCTTCTAGTCATAAAAAGTGTTATGCTTTAATCAAGTGATGTTACAGTGCTTCACAATCAACGTATGATGTTTTCGATTCTGTGATGTGTTGAATTTCTGAGAATAAATAAAATATAAGTAAATGTGTCAAAACGAGCCAATGTAGCAAAGATGCGTGTGGAATTTTTGGTAGATATAATGTGATGCAACAAATGATTGAAGCTAATCTATTGTATCCAAAACAGACTACCATAGATCAAGAGCGAAATCAAATGAAAAAACCTTTGCTTCTATCTAGTCAAAAATAAAAAAAAAAGTCCTGGAAACTCCATATACAGGGTCTTTCATAACAGAATGTAATTATTTTCAGGTTTAGTAGAACTCGTCAAGAATATAATTTTCTCAATGGAAGGAGAAGGAGGAAACGCCTTGTTCAGGAGCGAAGATGAAATTTATAAAAGTTGCTGTTCCGTCTTTTTTCTCCTACATACTAGTGCAAAATGTACTTTTGCGGGAAAATCAGTCCATTTCTGAAGGAACCGATTATACCGGCTATATCGGCCTATCAACGGAAATTCTGCATAACAAATACCCCCGGCGCAAGCTGGCGAAAGGCGACTAGCGGGATTAAGGAAAGCCATAAAAAATAAATATGTTGTTCTGTCATACGATGAAGCTTTCACGTGCAGAGCCGTAAAATTTTGCCATTACGGCCAAAAAGGAACGGCCAGAATACTATTCTCAGGCAATAGCACATTGAATGCCCATTATGTTCGTACCAAGGTGATAATGCTGTGTGACGTAGTTGCCGAGTAACTAAGCTTTTTCAGCAGCTATATTGAACGCGAAGGCATGCATAATTACGTAAAGTGCATCAGTTAGGGAGGATGTGAAACCGCAGTGCACTCGACTCGATCTTTCCTGGAGTCACGCTGAAGTCTGAAGCTACCCTTATGGTCAAGCTTGACTTCAGAAACGCCTTTAACAGTATTCGGAGGGACCACTTATTGAGTGCAGGTGAAAGCCTATGGCCCGAGTATGTTCCACCAGGTGGAACTAGCTTATAAAGAGCCTTCCTGCCTTCTCCTGCCGCATGATGTCATAATGTCGCAAAATGGAGTACAGCAGGGCGACCCATTGAGTTCCCCCTGTTCTGCCTGGCTGTCAAGGAGTTAGTCGACTCTCTTGAATGCCCTCTAAACGTATGGTACTTAGACGACGGTGTTCTGGGTGGCGCCCTTGATGGGGTACTGAGGGACATCCACCGAGTCATTGAGTTTGCTGAGCGGAGTGGCCTGACCCTAAACCCTGCAAAATGTGGTGCTGCTGACTCCGAAGTGCTAGAGGCTCTTCTAGGGTGCAAGACTGTCGGCACGGATTTAGAGTTGCTAGGCGTCCCTTTATTACCGCAAGGACTTCCGTATGTTCTCGAGAGGTGGCAGGTCGAGCTAGAAAATGCAATGTCACGCATTCACTTGGTAGATTCTCACCAAGGCCTTTTTCTTCTGAAATCATAATTTTCGGCCCTTCGTCTCAACCACTTGTTTCGAGGGGCAGACTGTTCGCGAGCTTCAGAAATCCTTGAACGACTCAACGACCGCGTGATGTCTACAATAGAGGCGTTGCTAGACCTCAGCCTATCCGCTCGTGCGCGCCAACAAGCCTTACTAGCCGATCTTTGGGGAAGCCTAGGGTTACCTGATGCGACTGTCTTATCGGAGACAGCTCTGGCAGCTTATCTCCATAGGTCTATGCAACAGGCAAGAACCCTCCTCGATTCTGTTGCTCTCCTGTGCGGCCACGAGCCCGCCGAGGCTGAACACTAGAGAGAATGGTCAGCAAGTTTATATGATCAAAGAGTCGAAAACCTTATTGCGGAATGCGCCACGGACGCCGATAAGGTCAGGCTACGCGCCGCCTCCTCCAAGGGGGCGAGCGCATGGCTCCACGTCATACCCTGTGCTCAGATCGGGACCCTGTTAGATGAGGAGTCGGTGAGGATCGCGGTTGGACTTCGTTTAGGGACAGACCTTGTGTGCACTCATGCCTGCGTCTGCGGAGACGTCGTCCAGCCAGCTGGACGCCACGGGCTGTCCTGTATTGTCAGCGCAGGTAGGCGAGCAAGGCACCAAGCTTTGAACGAAACCTTTAGCAGAGCTTACGATCCAGTGGTCTACCGTGCGTCCTGAAGCCCGTCGGACTAGACAGGGAGAGCGGGAAGAGAGCTGACGGTCTGACTTTAACTCCGTTCGAGCGCGGATGCATGCTGGTTTGGGACGCGACAGTTACTGACTCATTAGCCTCTTTAATGGTCAGTGCTGGCGCGGCTCGGGCTGGTCATGCATCGGCTCTCGCCGAGGCAGGTAAGGTTAGAAAGTACCAGAACATCGGTTACCCGTACGAGTTTCACCCACTTGCTTTCGAGACCCTGGCGGGCCGGGTCCGTCTACTCGCAGTGTGCTACAGAAGGTCGACGAGCGGCTAATTCTAGCCAGCGGAGATAAGCGAGCCGGCAATTTCCTCAGACAGCGTCTGTCGCTGGATGTGCAAGGGGGCAATGCGGCCTCGGTTCGAGGAACCCTCCAGAAATGGCTGGTCCCTACACTGGACCCCTCGTAATGGTGCACACGTTCGTAGGGACCCAAATGTCATGGTCCGACCGCGAATGATTGATTACATTGAATAAATATATGTACATATACAAAAAATCAGGTACATATTTCGAGGTTTGGTAGAACTCGGCAAGAAAATATGTTTTCTCAAGGAAGGAGGGGGCGGAAACGTCTTGGCTAAATTTTACAGTTCTGAACGTGAAAGCTTCAACGTGAAACAAAACGACTATGGCTGTGGAAAAAGCTATATATATACACGGATTTGCTGGCCTGGGAGCGAGCAGAAACAGCGCTGGACGGTGATCTGGACCCCACACGGGCCAGATTAGCTACTTTGGACTCTTGGCAGGAAGAATGGGTGAGGGCAGCAGTTCCTGGGGAGATCACCAAGGGTCGCTGGACCAAAAGTCTGATCCCGGACCAACGGCAAAGGTACGATTGCAGACACGGCGAGCTATCTTATAATGCGTCCCATGTGCTGACCGGCCACGGCCAGTTCCAGACGTATGTGGTTAAGATTAACAAGGCCCAAGTCGACTCCTGCGTACTATGCGACTCGGGGGAACCGGATGATGTAGAGCACACTGTTCTGCATTGTGGGGCCCTCCGGGAAGCGCGGGACGCGGGGGCGGCCGCTGTGCGAGGCCGACCGGTCAAGGAGGTCCTCACCCATATGATGACTTTAGCGGCGGCCTGGAAAGAAGATATTGCGCACTTTGATGGGATCATGTGCGCGAAGGTGGTCAAAAAGACTGCTAGAAGAGCTTGTCTTAGCGTCCACTCAGGCTCGGGTCGAGAGGGGGAATCTGTAGACGGGAGGCGGGTGGGTGATAGGCAGGCAGACCAGGCTAGGCAAATACAGCAAAGGATTCCCCAGATGATGACTCTCGACGCACCCACGGGCGAGCGGGCTGTGGAAGGTCTCAACAGCTTTCTTGAAGTCGCCGCTCCGCACCAAAGCAGGTCAGGGCGACTGTAGGAAGGCTCGAGTAGGGAGGAAAGGCAAACTGACCACTACCATGGATACGAAGCGATGCCTAGCAGTAATCGTTCCCTGGGGGTGGGGGGAGACGGGTGTTAGTGGGTTTGTGAGTCCCACACTAGTCACTGCCTGTGGTGACGCATGTGCATCACGATTCCCATAATCCCTCATATTAAGCACTGCCGAGTGTGCAATCGTATTGTAAATTATTGATAAGTATATATATATATACTTTAGAAGTACTCGTAGTAATGATAAAATCAACCGATGTCTTCTTTGAACGCAGAAGCTCCCATCCCCGTGTCTCGACGGTCTGCCGCATGAGGGGATTTTTAGTGAATTGCTCTTATTTAGCCCTAATGTCGTTTTGTCACGGGGGTATTGACCCCATCGACGTTAGTTCACTCTCCACCGCCACACCCAGGCCTATCTCCGAATAGCGGCCCGTTTTCATCCGCGTCCACCCTCGGGCTCCATAATGAAGGGTCCGTCGGTAATTTTATTGGTGGTCGGGATTATTCTGGTTGTGCTTAATTAGTTGCCATCAATACGCAACGCTATCGTTAGACAGTTGGCATACGATGACGATTATTCCGCTTGTCTAAGGCTCACTTAGGACGGTAGGCGTATTCTTCTTTGTTCTTGTGTATCACCGACGAAAATAAACTGACAATATACTGGATATTATGGAAGAATGTATGAATAAAGGTAATATGAAGATGAGATCGAAAGTGATATGACGGTGAAAACAGAAGTAAAGTTGGACTATAATTGAAGAGACTACGATATAATGATTCGATTGCCGTTAAAAAAAACTATCCTACGTAATTTCAGAACGTTTTGTCTGCTGCCCAATTGTTTTGGACCAAAATATTACGTATGTGTTAAACATACATCTAGTAGCAAATGGTCTTTTACTGCAGCAACTTAGTATCTGATCAGTATCCTGTCAGAGTCGGAAATAGGACTCACGGTCCCGAGAAAGAGCGCCCACAGGCTGCAACGCCAACGAATAGGGAAGCTGTCAAACATAAAAACTGACCTAAATTATATTTCAAAGACTCGTTGATGGTGTGTACCATCTAGCTTCACTTCTTTATTAACAAGTAGTGCTTTCTTCGGCGTTACACGTATCTTGGCTCAGACCAATACTACAAAGAGTATTTAATTGACTTGAACATAGTATAACATACTGGCTTTGTCTAATATGTATGCCATATACTATATAGAACAAAGTAGTATATACTGGCTAACCTATATATATTTTTATAAATAAGGCTAATGTTCGGTAATCTAATTCGCATCTAGTTTGGAGCAACTAATGAGTAGACAGCATCTTACATCATCGCGATTGCTGCAATAGCTTTGTTCTAAATAATCTAAATGTATGATAACTGCCCAATAGATGCAGCTCCTATAACTCTAATTTAATTTTAACATAGAGAAGATAATTTCAATCAAATAAAATTATCTATAGTATGTTGGTGTTTTCATTTATGAAGAGCCACTCACGGAAGTCAGTTACCACTGTAGTGCTCACAAAAGCCACGACGTTTCCCGAAAGGTCTTTCTTAACAAAAGACAACAAAGACAAGACATCGGATTGCTGGGATAGTGCATTGAATATAGAAGAGAAAAACGGTCACACACGTTTTGCCTCCACGTGTCTACCACAAAGATACTGCTTTCTGACAAGCACTTACGTCTGCATTTAGCATTTCGCGTCTACACAGAGGTAGATGCACAAGCCACTCAGTTAGTGTGGTAAGGCTAATTTCTGCTAACCGTGTTAAGGTGATCGCGCTATAAGAGGACTCGACCTTAGGCCCACAGACACACATGGAGTAGGTTAAACGTGATGATGCCTTACAACTGCATCTAACAATAGCACAGCAAGAGCGGTTATTGACAAAGGCAGGGACCTTGCCCGCTGGGATCCATCACTGCGCTTGAAGTGTAGTTGGGGGTGTTACGCTTAGTGCGAATGTTCAGCATAGGCAAGTAGCCAAAGAAGAACAACAACACGGGCATTGTCTCACTGCAGACATGCAAGGAAAAACACATAATTCCTAGCTATTCGTTTTAATAACCTACAGAGTCAACGGTACATTAACCAAACGCAGTGGCACATAACCAGACTGTTTGTGTGGCGCACGTCTAAAAGAAAAAAACATTTTACGCTCAGGAGAAACCTCTCAGCCTCTGCTCAAGTGTTAACTAACAACTTCCTTCGACACGAGCTTAACAAATTATAAATTAAGGTCAGGGGGAGGTGTTTAATCATAATCGAACCTATTTATTTCCAGTATTGGTATCACCTTCATCCAGGTTATACCGCGCTTATACTGAAATTATCCGAGCTTCCTGTAGCAGCCGGAAAATGCCGCCTCAAATACACAGTCGAAGAATGTAGCTGTAGGACAAATGTTGGAAGACTCTACAAATTACGCAGAGCCAGTGTGGTGTACTGCCTCCACCAAGCTGCAGCCAAGCGTCAGATATTATGAAAAAAACAGGTGAGTGCAGCCAATTGAAATGACCGTATGAATCTGGCGTCCGGTATGATGACATTAAAATTTAGGTAGGTATGGGTTGCGAGAGGACCATGGACCACCGAGAGGGAAGTAGGTCTCTAAAGGGAGTCTGCAGCAGTACCATCAGCAGTCGCAGAGACAATGAATTAGGGTCGACAACGTCTCAAACACGTTTAACAATAGCGCAGCAACAGATCGGGAAGAAATAAATTTGCGACCCACGGCTAAATGCGCCACAACATCCGTTATGAGAAACGACGCAACGAAAAATCGGCGTGTAGAAGAAGCTTTATTGATAGTGGCCAAGCCTTGCGCTATCGTGGCAATCACAAGAACGCGGTACCAAATGCCCCTGACCAGGTCTGCCATAACGAGCAGCTGACCGAGGGAGTAAGTACGTCGAGAGCGAGCGCAAGAACAACATGTCCATGTAGAACTCAGACGCAGAAGGCAAGTACCAGCGACAGAACAGCGCAGCCAATGGGGCGCCGACACCATCACAGCACTCCTGTTACAACGGCTGTTTTACGCAAATAATACGTTTACAAACCGGCTTTCGCATTCGAAGTAGGGTAAAATCTTTACGAAGGATCAGAAATAATAATTGGGGAAGAGTGGAACACCGATACTAGTATATTATCGGAAACTGCGGATCACATTGGGAGGCTTTTAGTAGACAACACGACACGAAACATAACAGGCAGTTGGTACACTGCCTGTTATGTTTCGTGTCGTGTTGTCTACATACGATACATAGTAGTATACGAAGAGGCTTGCATCCCGAGCTTTATTTTGGACATCAGTAAAGGCTATGACGTAGAATAACAGTTCATAATTGACAACGATAGATTAACATGCTAGGTATGGGACCATAACGTTCTTATTTTAAAGCTCAGGATACTAGTTGTGAATCGACGCAAAAAGAAGCGACGGGTTACTCTGATTAACAAGACGATGGCAGCCAAGGATGTGGTAGACATCTTACCAAAGCGAGATGTGCCTTAAGGCGACTCTATCTCACTAGGATTACAAGTTAGGCTAAACATCTAACTTTCCAGCTGCGAAATTTAAAAGGCTAAAATGTAAAAAGCAACTTTTGTATGATTGCTAAGTTTCCATTTAAAAACATATATTTGCTGTATCCTGGTCATGAATTGCCGCCACCCTGTAACAGACGAACCCGAGCGGAAGAATTAAACGTGTTAGGCTGCATATAAGAATGTTGTTTGTATTTAGTTTATCTTATATGAGCAAGCTAAATTATCGAAGCTCGCACATTTTCATATACGACTAGCCTATAACGGCAGATGTAAGCGTTTATTCACGTTGTTATTGAAGCACGGAAGGTCTCCGCCTTTGGACCCTATAAGACGCTGTACTTACGTGCACGGGATCGTAGTTATTTAGACAATTCTTCGCTGCAATCTTCCGAAGTGCAAACGCATCGTGGCGGAGATGCTGAAATGGATTTTACACGGAGGCTTGGTAGAAGTTTATATGTATATATATATATATATATGTATGTACATATATATATATATATATATATATATATATATATATATATATATATATATGTATGTACATATATATATATATATATATATATATGTATGTACATATATATATATATATATATATATATATATATATATATATATATTTATAGATATATTTATATGTACATATATATAAACAAATATGGCTTACATAGTTATCACTCGTGCTTTTAAGCAAATCCTTAACGACAATGCAATTCTTGTCTGGTGTACCTCCTTACTTTCTCATTGTCACATTTATTTCACTTATATTAAGTATGCATATAATGTTGTTACCGCTTATACGTCGTACCCGATTAAGAGCACAGTTGACAGATGTACTCTGTGTATTCCTTGTGAAAGTTAGTTTTTAGACGGATCCGAAAAATTAGCTATAAATTATGAACTATCAGGTATAGATGTGTCACGTGCAATATCCGACCAGAGGTGAGAACATACAGAACATCTAAAATTTCCCGTCACATTTGTTTAATTTGATTTTCCCATGCCAAGGCAAAACTCTAAAATGCATACTGTACGCAGCGTCTTCTATCTCAACCAAATCATCTCGACACAAGTGCACAGCCTAACAGGAGTATACAAAACGGCATCTTATCTGCATCGAAAAGCAATGTACTAAACAATGCAAAACACCTTTCAAGCAAAGCAAAGTTTTCCCGAGTGAGGTGTCCCCATACCCCAAACATTTTTGTACGGTCAGCCGCGTACTTCTTCAAAAAGAGAGACTAGACCTGTGCGCACTGTTTTGAAAACGTGCGCAGCGAATGCCGCGTCATTCATATGGACATGGCTCCATTATAACGAAACCGAATGGAAACCTTCGATTTCATTATAATGGAGCCATGTCGAAAGAATCGACAAACTCCAACGGCTAGCCGCCGCAAAATATAACGTCTTTGGCAGCCAACGGCAAAAATACCCTTGTCAGAGAAGCGATGCTCTTGATGGCACCTAGGTCGCAACCAATGCTCATCTGCACACATCACATTAACGTTCTTTTGGTGCTTTTGTCAGATATAGCCGACAAAATTGGCAAGCAGAAGGGTAAATGAGACGTAGCTTAGTGGGTTTTTATGCGGGAACCCCGCTTACCCGCAACACATTATGCTTACCCTCTAACAGTAAAGTATCCTCACCAAAGACGCTCGAAATACGTATAGGAGAGAGCCACCAACTCCAGATGTGCTCCAATATAGGTCGGCAAGTACAAAAAAATTGCCTATAACGTCTATAAATGCGCTTTGTCGATGGCGTCCACGCAGTCTGTAAAGATTGCGTACAAAGAACTTCCGGTTTTTGCCACAGCTCGTTCTGTGTCTGTCTGAAGCACATGTATTGCATCATGTCGTTCTCCGACCGCTCTTCGGGAGCCGGTTTACTCCGACGAAAAATCACTTTCTATATCTAGTCCAACTTGGTTTTATACCACATCAGTGTATGTGGGGTTCACCAAAATGTTTGGGGTATTTTGGTTGGCAGTGCTAATAGCGTTAAAGAGTAGACGAAGTAAGCGTTCCTTGCGGTTTCTTTGATCAAGGGAGCACTTTTTAACGGGTCGTTAACACATTTGCGCCTACAACGATGCCGCATTTGGGTGCATTAACTCGGACATTTTCGTGAAGTAAGGCAGTTATTCTGCTCTTCAGTCTAAAGTTTGTCGTATTTGTCTATGGGATGTCTAAACTTGACAACACAATCAACCATTGTAGCAAGGTTCTGTGGGAGAAGGATAATCGCCTTTAATTTTATACTTTAATATCGACAAACTTAGCGTTATTCGCTAGTTGGTTGGATTTTAATTTATAGTCTATTACGCGGAAAACACAGAAACTGTTATTGGCCGTGTTTCACTCGTTATATTCTAAGAGTCCCTGTTTATTATTATTATTATTATTATTATTATTATTATTATTATTATTATTATTATTATTATTATTATTATTATGCGTTATAATCATCTGCGTCGCTTCCAAATGTTTGGACGCCTTGGATAAAAAAATAATATATAAATGTGCGCCACTGCGCATAATTGGATAATATTTTTCTTACCCCGTGCACGAATTGTGCAAAGTCCAAAAATTAAAGAAAATGTTGAGGGGTTCCCATCCTAGGCTGTCACTTCTCTGCATGACTAAAACGCGCGTTGTCCTGACAAATACCAACTCCGTTTTTGTTGATGAGTCGTAAATGCGTTTAAAACAATATTTTTTTTGGAAATTTGAAAAACAATGCCCCCGTGGTGTAAACACTGTCTTTCACATGTCACCAAATATACAGCACGATGTTTTTAATTCTACTTATTTGTTTTGCTGGTGTTGACCATGGGAACTGTTTGCGCCTTTGGAATGGCAAACAGAGAAATATTCCGCAAGGATAATTCTCTGTTTGCTTTTCCTGATGAAACCCATGTCCCATGGCAGGTGACCAAAAGATTGAAAACTAAATGTGTAGCTCTGGCAGACAAGCTGTGAGGCGTATGTGCGCAAACAGCCCAAATTGCTGGCACGACTCAATATGGCGGCAAACCGCTTACAAAGCTTAGCAGTGACTTCAATCTTGCTGAATGCTTTAAGAATGGTTGCATGCCTCAAGCTCTTGCGTGAGTTTCAAGATGGTATCTATCAGTTGTATCGTATTTTGAGGTATATGACGTCCTTCTTAAGCACCGAAGGCTTGTCGGACTTTAATTCACCTTCCAAGTTATAGTTAATTATCTATATGCTCCAACAATTCATGGCAACTGCGGTCGCCACAAATCTTAAAGTTTTTCTCATACATTTCGGCTACGTTATGATGATTGTTAATTACCTTGCATTTACAGAAAAATGCTACACCTCAGCTTTTCTCACGCATTTAACTTCTTCGTTAACAGAATAAGGCTTTTAATTTATGCTATGTCTCAGTTATATAAACATATACATTATTGCTCTCTACATACAAATCGCTGCCGGACTAAAACCACCAAAGCCTTCCGGTTAGTTTTGACTAGAAGCGCCATCTATGAGCTACGCACAGGCGACATTTCGCGTCGTCTATCAATTGAGTTTGGTTGAAAAAGTGAAGAAAACAAGGTTCGGCGATTTTTAGGAAGTCGATAGTCGAGAACCAACGAATCTGCATTAATTTCTGTGTCAAAAACCAAATCATATGTTCTAAAGTGGTGGGAACGTTACGATGTGCTTATGGTGATCAAACGGTGTCCCAAAACACTGCGTATACGTAGTTCCGTCGATTTTGCGAATGGACGTGAAGAGACCAAATATGGCCTCCGTTCGGTAAGAGAAAAACAAACAACAGAAGAAAACGTTGAGAAGTTCGTGTGTACTCAACATTAGGGCTATTTAATTCCTCAGCTACCTCCCTATCGTCGAGCCCCGTGGCGTGGCGCATTCCGCCTGCGCCTCGCGACCGGAGAAGACGCATAGGTGCGCGGGTTCGAGCTCGAGCCCCACCGTTGCACATTTGTATTTGTGGGGGTCCGTCTATAAAGCATTGCGAAAGCAGTCCCGTGGACGTTAAATCTTGACTGGGGTTAAGCCCGAAATCTATATATTTAGCTATCTTCCTATCTGGAAGATAATTGGGGAATTAAAAATATCTTATGGATTAGTTGTAAAGATCTTGACCGATATTTAATGCGTCAGAAGACTGGCAGCAAAGTTCGTTTAAAAAATCTTGAATTTTCAGCAAATGAGGACCGTCGATAAATTTCCAAATATTAGCTTTAGAGAGTGATTTCAAGAGACGAGTTATGGTTATATGTGGGCTGCAACATCCAGACCAACTCCCTACACAAAATCCTCCCAGTGGTGCTTCCATATGGGGAACCGATCGAAACGATTCAAACAGACCAGATCCAACACCAAGTTTCTTTCATTTGACACTGTTTCTTCGACTAGTCAAGTCAAGTCAAGTCAAAAGCACCTTTATTCAAGGGTCATATATGCCTAAGTATACATTGTTTTTAACAAAATATTTAACCTCTGAATATAATTAGAACATACATTAGGTCTGTCGACTTCGCAGACTTCGTGGAACTCTCCACGAGAATGTGTTGTTTATCTTCACTGAGCGCGCAACTTCCAGTGATCTAACGTTCACACCACTTCGCAGTCCATTATTTATATGTTTAAACATGGTCTGGTCAGTCCCGAGACAACACAATTTTTTATAAAGCGATAGATCACCTCGTGCGTGTAGTGTACGTATTGGCACAAGAGATACGCTTTCACGAGGAATATTACATCTTTTCGATATCCGTCTGATAAATTTGGCCTGTACCCTCTCAATGGCATTTATATCTTTTGCCAAATAAGGAGCCCAAACCTGGCTGCAGTAGAGAAATTTGGGTAATACTAGACTTCTGTACAAAGTCACATAGAAATCAGGATTTTTTAAAATAAAGCATCTAAATATGGTATTACATAGTTGTGAAGCAGAAGCAACGGTGGTAGTAATATGTTGAGAGAAGTCTAATTTGGGGGTTACAATCACACCAAGATCACGAAAAGATTTAACTACTGGTATTGCATCGTTAGCGAGTGTATACAGTGGCGAACTGCCATCTGACGACACCACGGCACATTTAGGCACAGATATTTGCATCCTATTCTCACAACACCAGTTTTCAATATTATTAATTGCTAGTTGAATAATACTTGTGGAATTGTCGACTGCTGAGTATATTTTTAAATCGTCCGCAAATAAGAGATAAGTGACACCTTCTGGAATCACTGTTGGGAGATCGAGGGCGTATATTCTGAAGAGCAGGGGCCCAATGCACGATCCTTGCGGCACCCCTGAGGTGCAGGGGAGGGGGTCACTTTCTACGTTACCAACTTTGACGGTAAAATTTCGCCCAGTAAGGTATGCTGACACCCATCGACAAGTTGTGGAGTCAAGGTCAATACTTTCTAATTTTTGTAACATAAGTTTGTGATTCACTTTATCAAATGCCTTTGAAAAATCAAAATATATGCAATGAAATGTTCTACGATTATTTATGTGTAGACTCCAATCGTGGACCATGGATATAAGTTGTGTCCCTGTAGAACGGCCCCTGGCAAAGCCATGCTGATTGGCGTCAACCAATTTGTTACGCACTAAAAATTTTTCAATATAATCAACGATTAACTTCTCCATTAAAATACACGCAATGGACAGTTGAGCCACCGGCCGGTAGTTATCCACTAAATCCTTAGCACCTTTTTTGAATATAGGCGTTACAGTTGACCTTTGAAATAATGAAGGAACTTGCCCATCACAATACGATCTCTGAAAAATATACAGTAATGGTTCGGCGATAAAATCACAAGTGTTTTTATAAAACACTGGTGGAATACCATCTGGTGTAAAACTGCACTTCTTCTTGAGTGTTTTGATCTTTTTAATTATGTCATCGATTGAGATTAAAAACTGCTTATGAATTGTTTGATTTTGGCGTCTTTCTATACGCACGCGATTTGTCAGTGAAGACGGCTGATCATCCGGAGGTGTATATACAGACTAGGGAGGTGTATATCCATCCGGAGGTGTATATACTACAAGTAAATAATCTTCCACGAATGATTGTCACCTGGTTGTACAATGAATAAGGAACGCCAAAATTTTAAGAAGATTGCGCGACGACGCATGAGGCCTAAACTCTGAGCAAACAACTCTTAGATACTCCGTCGGCACACACATCATTACCTATTTAGGGACTGAATCCGTGCAACTTTTCCTGTTCCCATGGATGACCAGAATTTAAAAAAACAACGTTTCGAGACTATAGAGGATATAAAGAGAATTGAGCAAGAGTAACTTAACTAAATTTCGGCGGGCCGGAGGAATTTTGAAGAAAAAAAGCATTTTGTAAGATTAAATAAATATTCTTATTTTTGGACGTATATAAGAACTTTTCGATCCTCGTTTGTATATGTACTAATCCGTATATGCTTATCACGCATGTACGTACATTTACAAACAGGGCAGTCTTGACCTGTATGACAATTCACGCACGCATGCACGGCGTCACCGTAACAGTGTTGGCTGCATTTGCTTAGTCAGCCTCACTACGGGCCAACAGGCGTGCTCAATCATTTTTTATTCGTTTGAATGCTGAACTCTATATTGCTAGCCGATGCACCTCGGAAATCAGCGCCGTTTGTGGCAATGCCGGAAACTGGTTGTGGTTGTGGCGATCTACCACTATCTATGGTCGTAGGCACGCCATCTTTAGCTGGGGTCGTCCGCTGTCTGCAACCTCGAAGACGGTCCCGACAGACGACATTCGCAACCGGCATTTTGCCAATACCGCTTGTTGTCGATTTTCAGATCCTACGGATGCTGAGCGCTTTTTCGTATTCGCCGGAACGCAAACTGGTCTTTCAGGTCTTCCCTATCCCCTGCCTACACTACGTACCTTGACATCGAAGTCTGGCGTCGAGACGTTGGCCGCTTGTGCCATTGTCAAGGCATTGAGTTCTGCGATGACGAAGACGATCCAACAGAGCCGCGCTAGCGGCCTCATTGTCCGTGGATAGGAAAAATGCAAGCAAAATGCACCACGTTGTATTAGGCTGAATCACGACCAAAGCCTCTCACACGGACGTAAAGGACATGGCAGCAATGAAAGACGCTCTTTAGGTGCACACACAGGTGGATCTGCTGCACTCTGCGCTTATAGCAACCCTTTCACGGTATTACTAAAGGCAAGTTTTGCAAAGGCAGATTTTGACGACGGCGACGACACTCGAGCACACTGCGACTTTAGTATGGAGAGAAGGAGCCCCGTTGAAGAAGGAGGCTAGCCTACTCTTATTGCAGCGACACTTTGCCTCGTTTGGATTTAAATTAGCGAGATACAAGCAGGGTATACATATATAGGCCCTGATTTTACCTTGTTACACTAAAAAGGCAAGGGTAGTTCGAGTGCACCGTGTCGCCTGCTACAGTCGGTGGTATCCAGAAAAACACGTATTCTCCAAGGCAACAACGTGTGGAGAAAACGAGATAAATGTCTCTGAGTAGCTGACGTATGTTTGAGTGGCGGTTGTCTGCCCATCCACTTCCAAGCGGACCGTGATGTCTTGTCGAATCGAGTTTCAGCGTCGATCATAAATGTCACCGTAACTATTGAATCAGCTGGAAAAGTCTGTCAAACTCAGGTTTATTTCGACACACAGTTGCGTGCATTTAATAGCGAGACATGTGCAGGGGAAACAAGTATCGCATGTAGGCCTACAGGTGACGCCGCCTTTGTATGTAAACAATTGTTTCGCTACTAGTTTAGCTCACGTAAGGTTCCTCTAACGAACAAAACTACATGAGGTGGAATTGCGTTCTGCCTGTAAAAGTATAAGATACAAATTTGCGCAAAAACTTAGATTTCTATTAACTATAAACGCGATGAAACTAGCAGATGAGCTACATTTTAAATATCTAGTTCATTAGGTAACTATAGAAAATGTTGGTTTCCTTTATATCAGATATTAGCAGTAGTAACACCAGCTTAGATCTACTGTTTTCTGATAAGGGTAGTAAAAGCTTAGCTCTATTCTTTTAGGCCTTCGAAATGCTATGGTACAGTCAGTTGAATGTCTGATTGTATGGGTTTCTTTCAAGTAAGCTTTCGCGCAATTCAAGTAAGCTTTTCTTTGTGTTAGTCGCTTTGCTTTGCGAAACGTGGTCGCCTCACCGAGCGTCAGCAAACACTCGAGGCTTTCATTGCATCCACGCATTTAACCCTCTAACACTCTAACGACCGTCGACGCAAGACTCCTCACATGCTGCCGAGCGATTAGAAACGGTCGAAAGTAACTCTAAATTCCCCAAAGTGGCTTTAACTACTGCGAAGGGACGCGTTGCCGGCCGGCCCCGTCGCTCAGACAGCTGAAAGGAACTAATCTCGGCGCTGCCCGATGATGAGGCGAACGGAGGCATTGCGGCTCTTGTAATCTCGAAGGGGTCGTTTGGACGGCAAGGAAAACGCACGACACGCGATGTCGTGTCTGCTCCAGCTGATGATAGCTCCTCAGAAGTCATCAGCAAGCCGGCGGTGAGACAAACCGTCTGGCAGCGTCTTAGCCGTATTAGCGTAACGCGCTGAGCTGGGGAGCGTCCCGTCGTCCCACTTGTATCTGACTTGCCGACCGATGCACCTATGTTTACGTGGAGAACGGATACATGCGGGCCGGCCGGCTGGCTTCACGAACCGCCGACGTACTCGGCTCTGGCCCAGGTGCGTGCGGATCGGTCGAAGACAGCACTGGACAGCAAGTGATGTCTTCCACAATGATTCGGCGTGCGTCGCACAAGGTGTATGTATACGTCGATCCGAACACGCGTTAATCTAGTTTACTGGTAAAGGCACGCGTGGAACTGTTAGGGCTGCAATTGCTGCTGTAATGGACACGTGTAGGTATGGATTATAATGGTTTTCTCGACTTTACGATCCAATTAGTCAAGCGCAGGTCTCAGACAGACCACGACGCGACCACGAAAACGGGGATAACGTCTTCCATAACTAACCCAGCTTATCCAACCGTTAAAACGCATCGACAACGTCGAAAAGAAGGGCCGTAGTGATGCGAGTGCAGAGACACAAGAGCCAGTAAGTGCCATATGTACTTTACAAAATCTTAAGAGATTTACGAAGGTCCTTCTGTCAAGTGACAATCGACGTTACATCTACAACAAAGCACCAGCTTAAGTACAACTCAAACGTTTTTGCCGTTAGTTAGATCAATATTATAATTATGTAGTTTAAAGTACAGTTGGGCGACTTTGTGGTAGATAACCTAATTTCTTTGCATCCCCCAAACTGTGCACGCAGCGAAACCATTGGTTATGGTTATGACGTCGGACAGACTAAAGAGGTATATGTGACCACCGCTGAGTTGGCAACCTAACTCATTAACGCGGATATAAATATAATATATGCAGAAGTTATAGTTCATCTCAACATTAAGATGACTCCACGTAATTGCATTGATTCATGAAACATGTTAACAATGAAGGATTAATGCCGACACCCGCGTGGCTCGTTGGTGTCATCGACCGGATGCCTGCGAACAAAACCGCATTGCCGCAGTAATGCGTAGGCATTTAGATCAGCATTCCTACTTTAATTAGCGTATGCGAATTCTGATCGTGCACAAGGCTCGTATAATACACTAAAGGAAAGCACTGGTAGTTAATTTGTCTGGATGCCTTTTCAATCAATCAAATTTATTTCACTCAAATACGATTATGTTCACGATGCTTTATGCTATTATTGAACATAATTAGTTGTTGTCTTGCATGTTTCACCGAGAGAAAAAGTGTTGAGATCTTTGTTGCAGTGCTGGACACTCAACCGCGTGGTACTCAGCGCAGTGCTGCAAGCAGAACCGACAAATACACTGAGTACTACTTCATAAAACTCCCTACGGGAGCATGCGAGGTAATAGAACCCGTGTTCGATGTACCTGGTATAAATAGAGTCGTCGAGCGTTCTTACCTCTGCCGCTGCCCCCGTGACTTTGCGTCGCCACTCTCCCAAGAAGTGCTTAAGTGGCTCCGTGATCGACATACGCAGCCTAAGCCGAAACATCTCCACCAATGGTGCACAGCCGGAGAATACATACACGAGGCAGCTTCCCGCCTTGATTGAAAGGCAGAGTACTCGCTTCACGTAGAGTGTGAAGCACTTCTCAAGCCAATGAAGTTTCGCTTGAGATAGGTATTGCAACACTCTGTCTAAACTATACGCCAACTTTGGCAAAGTCTTTAGCATAAACAAGCGCATTGCCGTACCGACCGGCAGTCGTCGTACATCTCCGACCCCTCCGTAGAGAGCTGCCAGTGCCAAGTTAACACTGTTCTCGATATATGCAGTGAACGATGTTCCCCTTTAGTCCGGCGATCCAAGTATCGGAAAGAGTTTACAAACTCTAATGGCCTCCCGCAGCAGCCAAAACCGACGTTTGCAACTAAACGGCCTTCGCGACGAAACTTAATCGCCTTGGCTTTACATGAGTTTAAAGGCTGCCTGCTTCATAGAGTAATAGAAAGAACGTACTTTATATATATATATATATATAAATATATATATATATATATATATATATATAAAGTACGTTATTTCTATTCTTACTTATATATATATATATATATATATAGTGTTACAACAAATACAAAAATAACCCGTATGGGTTTGACCAACACCATTGTTTTTTGAGAATGTTGTTTTTAATTCATTCTCCGTCCCCTACGAGTTTGAAATCGCCGTGCGGCATATCTTCAATGCACATATTTAGGATTTCTCCAACAGTCCTTATGGCAGCATGGCCGCTGAGTCTCAGCGGTATGTGGTTTATCTATTTTTAGAAAGCATCGCTCAAGGAAACGTCGATCAATATCGGGGTCGAACTGGCGACACCTCGGTAGATGACAAGC
The DNA here is from genome assembly GCA_003439945.1 of Dermanyssus gallinae. Lineage (NCBI taxonomy): Eukaryota > Metazoa > Arthropoda > Arachnida > Mesostigmata > Dermanyssidae > Dermanyssus > Dermanyssus gallinae. Next base: position 456,378 of record QVRM01005785.1, on the reverse strand, counting down.
TTGATCAGTGTATTCTGTATTATATTATCAGGTGATATTTATTACATTATGTCTGTTAACATCTTAAAATCTACGTAATCTGAATTCAGGTTACGTTAACGTATATATATATATATATATATATATATATATAGATATATATATATATATATATATATATATATATATTTTCTTTTTTCAAAAGTATTTATTGATAATATGCTATTTCACATATTTACAATCTTTCAAAAAGTCGGCAGCAACTAGACAGTTACCACTGTGATGCCATACAGTTACTTTTGTGTTACCAAAATATGCAGCCGGAAGCTCTAAGGCGATCAAATTTTAGTATCTTAGGCCCGACCCTATGGATGTTCTTAGAAATCAAAGTTAGGTTTTAGTAGAACAAAATGCGTTGTAGAACAGCTTGCATGAAGATGCTCGAATTTGCTTTTACGTATATTGATGAGCTTGTAATGGTAGAAAGCCGACGGATAAGGGACTCTTCATGCGCGTTATCAGAAAGTCATACATCCACTAATACACTCAGTACCTCGACATTCTTAAGTCTTTATTTAATAGTAAAATCTTCCTATTTTGTCTCTAGGTTGTTGCCTATATATATATATATATATATATATATATATATATACGTTGTAAAACCAAGAAAAGACGTAGGTGAAATATTGTAAACATTAATTGACTGTGCTAAAGTCAAATCATTGCTCAGTTAAATTGTATGAAATGTCATTGCAGGCATTGTGCTCACTGCCGTGCTGACCTAGCGGTGTTATGAGGAGAAAATCGCCTTTAAAGAAAGAATTCCAGAAGTAATTCCTAAAGAGTTAAACGTGCTTTGCCAGCTATACATGCACTATAAGTATACAATATATATATATATATATATATATATATATATATATATATATATATATATATATATATATATATATATATATATATATATATATACAGATAACTCATCAATCAAGAGCCAGGTGCAGCAATTTCTGTCGCTAGAAGTGAGAAGTCGAGTATTCCTCGGCTCGGACACGAGCCGGCTATCAGCTTGCGGTCATTAAAGAGCATCTATTGTGCACACTTGACCATGACCTACAGCAGCAGCATCCATAGCAACAACCGATTGCCACGTTGTATCGACGACACAGCTAGCGGAAGGCCGAAAACATTCAGGAAGTGAGTTCACCGGCCGAGATTCCACATGCCCGACAGCTCCGCTCGTCGCAAAATGACCGACTCTACAATAGCCTATTCTATCGATTCTCTCCTTGGCGCCACAAATGTCGGATGGCGGTAGTCGGCAACCTCAAAGCGGTTAAGCCCGGCTAGCGCTAATAGGCAATAACCGCTAAAAGATAGCCTTTACGGGTATAGAAGGATGGCCGGAAATAAATTTTGAACGTCCGATGTACGTTGACTCAATAGTGACAAGGTTTGATCAAGATCTAAACCGACTCAAGGGTGACAATAATTGGCGCACAGGCTCGCTACACAACACAAGGTCAACTCGAACCTGGATCGCACTACCGGAACATGAGGCGATGGTGACAAAGAGGGAGCTAAAAAAATCGTATGTGGAGTATCAGCGGCACCCGTTGCCCACACGGTCGCATTAAGGGGCCTCATTGGTGCAGTGAGCATACTATTTTTGAGGAGGATCTCTTTCAGTTGAAGTTTAAAACCATTTTTAAAGCACGAGCTGGGAAAAGTTCTGTCTCTGTTTTATAAAGCTTTGAAGTAAAAGCCCTCCACTCCCTGCCTAGACTGAAAGTAACAACCACTGCTTCATCACAGCGCCCAGTCTGCCTATACTCATTTCAGAGACCTAAACAATCAACAGCAAATTTAACCGTTTACCCAGCCGACGTACGCATGCGACCACTGTAAAGAAATATGCTGCAAGATCTGCGGGCTCACCGAGCACGTACGCTCACAACGAATCCACATCTTTCAGCATTAGGATAGGCAATCAGAGTGTGGCGCAGACCTTCGACCGCTCACGGGACTATTGCTAGAAGCAGTACTAAAAACAGAGCAGTCTCAATAGGAGATGACGGCGGATGTACGGCGATATGGTGGAGGTGGCGAAAAATCCCTGATCAGACAATGGCAAGTCAAGGATAGAGGAGGGGATTCACGGGGTCCACGAGGTAGCGGTGCTGTACAACTGCAAACTTTGGTCAAATCGACATATTGAGAAATTCGTGGAATTTCCTAGATGGTATACGTAGCAGTGTACAACGAAGCGCACGGAAAGTAATCATAATCATTCTAACTCTGCCAGTACAGACTGGGGCAGCAAGACCACGCCAAAGGCGGCGCCTTCATGAGTGGATGACGAACCTAAATCTGGACGTGGTCAACGACCAACGGCCAAAATGCCTTTTTGGGCGGGGTCTACACAGCTCCTCCATTGACTTTACACTAACAGAGGATACCACACTGCCAACAGTTACATTTTATATGCTCTGGTGGCACCGGCCCGGAGAATTATGGCGGCTGCCGATACAAGACGCTGGCAAATGGGTCACCTTGACCTGGTCAAACTACGCCAGGTCATGGATGAGAAACCTCTGCCGATAGTGGAGAGACCTGCGGCCAACATTCCAGGCCATTCATTACGGCCCAATTGAAGCTGGAAGCGCGCAAACGTATCGAGGGAAATGGCCAGACACACTTCTGCAAATCGCAATAGACGACAATAAAAAATAATAAAAAAAACAATAATAATATAATAAAATAATACAATACAATAATAATTAATACAATACAATAATACTTATATATAATATAATAATATTTACTTTATTTTTTTAATTAATAAAATTAATAAATGTTTTATTTATTATATATATAATTATTTTTTTTAATTATATATTTTTTATTATATATGTATAAATTTATTATAATAATATAATAATAATTACAATATAATCGTCTTAGACGCTAAACTTGGTCTCAGAAAATACGTGACCCTTTGTACTCCAAGCAAAAGGCACAGCAAAAACAACGCCACCTGGGCGCATTCGTGGGAGACGAAACGCCTTGCGGTAGACAAGGCTCAAGATGCTCTCTGAGGTCAGGGGCGCCGAAGAGTTTCGGACTGTCATTCCGACAGGTCTAGGCGCCTAGGAATGTGTCAGCAATGGTCGAGGTGCCACCTCAGGCATAAGATAAGTGTGCAGCGTTTTTGAGGTCAACTTAGACAGCCGTGCCTTTGGTTGTCCCAGTCGGCGTTGGATGCGTCTGATGGCTATTTTTGTTGCTGATCTTTGAAATTGGATCCTATAGCAATGGGTCTTTTCGACTGGGCAAACATTCAGATGCACATTCCAGATGTCTTCGGATACCTTGTTTAATTGTACACGTAACTTGGGCGCGGAGGAGACGCCGTCGAACTGGCGAGAACTCAATGAACGTGAGAGGACCCTCACCTACTACCTTGAGAAAGCTACTTAGCTGGAATATCACTTTGACAGCGGTGCATGCCGAGAAAAAGGTGTCTTCGGCCAGATCCCTGAGGCTGTCGTCAGGCTGGGCTGAAGGATTATTATCGACCATCTACTTGAATGCTCCAGCGTCGCCAGGTAACACCATATTAGTGTCTTTTTTTGTAGAGGAGTAATCGGAAAATGCGATTTACATGCGCGGACACCACTGTGGGAAACTCGTCTGTAAGTGTGGGGCTCCAACCGACTAAAAAACAGTCATCTCCCCATCCTTCCAACCGACCGGGAATTGTATGTCCAAGAACTAAAAAAAATCAAGGGAGGTGTAAGTCTACTCGTGGCCAGCTTTCTCCCCGAAGGCCTGAGGGGTGCGTGTCATGCGACGTTTACTTGCTGTAGACTTTTCCAAAAGTATCTTCCTAAAAAGTGTCGTCGCTTCTAGCCACTGGGGCAAAGACTCCTGCATTAATTTGCAGATGCTGGGCAGGCCCGCCCCCAGCGTATTCGATGTTGGTCTTGTTAAAAACTCAGCAGAGGCATACTGTTACGCCCATGCTGGACACCTCGGAATCGTGTGTTATGGGGCGTCCTCGAGTCCATCGCCGCAGTGAAACCATCTTAGTGTCTAAATACAATAGTCTCACGGTACTGCTTACGTCGGCGGAGACCATCCGGCGACGGTCGGCTGCTTCTGCAGTAGACTTGTCTGCAAGAGTGCGCCATGGCAACGAACGGATGCGGGCGACATTAATCATTAAGTGCGTCGAGTGCCGCGAGGCTCTTCTTAACCTGACTGATCTTGTCACCCCTGCGGGCATCCGGATGGAGAGTCATGTTTTCGAAAAGAAGAACTTGAGTCCATGCTTCCGGAAAATTTGACTGTGGCGCACTCCCCGGGACCTCGAGATGTTTGTCGGGGAGGGCAACGCAATAATATGAGAAACGATGAGTGGCCGGCACTGTTTTAGCCTGCAGAGCAGTCAGGTGGGCTCCCAACGCGTCCTGATGAGCCAGACGAAGTAGATGAATGGTGGCTCTGGGCTTCTATTTGAAGCGAAGTTCCTTCCTTCGTAACGTAATGAATTCGCAATCGTCGTGTTCTTCCTCTGAGTTCATCATGTCGTCGTGTCAATGCTGCTCCTGCGGAGAAGCTGCTTCTTGTCCGGTGGGCTTTGCACGATGAATGTGAGGTGATTCTTAATATTATTATTATTATTATTATTATTATTATTATTATTATTATTATTATTATTATTATTATTATTATTATTATTATTATTATTATTATTATTATTATTATTATTATTATTATTATTATTATTATTATACCAAATAGAGTTATAATTGTCGTCATTATGCTCAAAACAGACGTCTGCTTATAGATAGCACCGTTGTCGTGTCAATCATTTTTTTCTTCAGTTTTCTATTGGTTCCAAGACTAAAGCTGTCCTACAGATCTCACCGTCTTTTGTTGTTTGCCGTTTATTTGACTTAATGTTTTAAACAGCATGAGCTATACAGCTGCATATGTCTTTAGGTATCGCTTGTATTTAGGTAACTAAAGTAGCCGGCTTTTTAATTTAATAATAACTCTGCCGTTAATCTGCCAAACGCTTATATATATATATATATATATATATATATATATAGATGACAAAATTTGATTTAACTCATAACGGGGCGTAAACAATTGTCCCCCAGCGGTATATATATATATATATATATATATATATATTTACATATATATATATATATATATATATATATATATATATATATATATATATATATATATATATATATATATATATATATATATATATATATATATTTACATATATATATATATATATATATATATATATATATTTACAAATATATATATATATATATATATATATATTGTATTATTATTGTATTGTATTATATAAATAGCCGGCTTTTGAATTAAATAGGTGATAACTCTGCCGTGAATCTGCCAAACGCTTATATATATGTATATATGATTATTTTGATCTGAAATGATCAGTTCATTCGAGACCCGCAACTGTTATCTCTTCCAGTCAGCGAGCTAAACATAGCTAATGCGCTCCCTAGGGCGCCATCGGGGTAGGCCGCTGGGCCCGAGTTAGTCCCTAATGGATTTCTACGTTAAGCAATTAACCTAACACTCGACTTTGTCTCCCTCTTTGATGAAACACTAAAACCTCAATGGTAGTTTGGTGGAAAATTCGTTTTCTCGCTGTCGTTTCGAAGGGCAAAGGTGACCCTATATATTTGCCGTCGTACGAAGGTACGCTGAAAGAAAGCGCAATTTAAAAAGCAGCAACACACCGCGGAGAACTCCTTCTGAGAATTGTTGAAAAGCCGTCTGAGATGTCTTATATAAGTGTCACATGCAAAAAAAACTTCATTCGATATTTAAATTGAGGATTCAAAAAAGTTTGATTGCGTTTCGAACAGCTCCGTCGAGAAGAGGGAAATGGAGATGCGCGCCGTTGACTGCTGGTGGCCGTAGTGGAATCCACGCCTTGAATGCGGCCTCGGTGTGGCCCGACCTAACCCTGCGGACCCAGAGTAACCACCGTGCCCTTAGCGCACCATCGCTATGCGCGTTTGCAGAGCCTCCAGGACGGGTACTACCGACGTCCTGCAAGTGTTGTCGCGCCAGCTCCCGTTGGACTCACTCACGACCGAGCTTAGAAAGCAGAAGTTGGGTAGGGTCTCGCCTAGATTCAGGTGAGGGCTGCGACCTTCCACGACTGGACCGTCACGTGGGTCAACTACCTTCATGGCGACACACGCGGAATGTGGACCCGCAAGTCTATTACGGGAGCCCGACACAACGATCGCTGACGTACTTCGCCGCACAGGTTCTGACGGGCTAGATTTATATGCAAAGAATAGGGAAATCCTTGACGGATACCTGCGTTCTATGTAACTTTCCGGTCTTCGAGGCACGGTAGACCATACAGTCGCCAACTGCCCCTCGCTCTTTCGACATCGCCACAGCTCAGTCTACGTAGGCACTGGACAGAGAACGACGGAGATCGTGCCCTGCATGCACTTCTCGGTCGCTGACTAGATAGACTGATTTCAATATCTCGATTCTGCAATGAGGGAGAAGACGCGGCAGGAGGAGACCCAAAGAACCAAATTGGTGCGGGGGTCAGTCCCATCCCCCCCCCTGGATCAGTACCTGAAGATTTAAATGAAGGTTGAGTATGAGGCTTGCCTGTCCTGATTTCAAAGTACTGTTTTACAATTCCGAGCCGGGAGAGGGTTGGAGAAGGTGGTTTATAGTGGCACGGTTGAGTCATATACTCTCCGCCGGTGTTGAGCCCCACACTACCCGCCATTACTACCAGCGAGCGTGCGTAAAATAACTTTGCCCTTGTTGTGAAGAGTATAGACGGTATAAGAACGCCTATACGATAACGTTCGACACTTCCGGCTCTATAACGAGCAGACGCGCTACGGATCAGATACCGCTAAGGCAGGAATAACCCCACCTCCGTAAAATGTGACGATAACCCGGAGGTACTGGCACACGTTATCCTTAAAGGCTGCGGCATTCATTTCATGAAAGACCAGCGGGTGGTAGCCCTTGGTTTATATAAGGAAATCTAGCGTAAATTCCAAGTGACAAAGTTAGTTTCGCGCATTCTTTTTCCGCGATCTATTCTTTGCAGGGGCTCTAAAGTTTACAATTTGATTTGGAAGTCTAGGTCATATGATTGGCGGAAGTGACACCTATACGTAGAGCCTGAATGATGAATTTCAATCAACAAGACATCCGTCCGGAGACGCCTTACAAAAGCTTCGGACAGTCGAAAGCTATTCCACAGAGACAGAGTCACAATAAGTAACAAATTAGGGGTATACGGCTAACAAATTGACCAAGACACACATTGTCATTTTGGCAATAAGATAAGCGTTCTCCATAGAATAGGAATATATATATATATATATATATATATATATATAATGCATCGTGCACGCCTTGAGTTACGATAATATATTTAAGCATGGCGTCTTAGTGGAATAGGGTTCTACTCAGAAACCATATTAGCTCGAACGAGTCTTTCGGACCTCTGATCATGGGTATGGGGATACGGGTCGAGTTTTAGCTTCAGTCGCGTTTGCTTTAGGTCACCCTCATTTATTGAATAATGCAAAAAGCCTTGCACCTTCGTTGGTAAAATTAATAGATATCCTAGGTTGGTCGTAGAGGTAGGAATTACGTATTGGCGTCTCTACTAACTGTATTGTTCAATGCACTAAAAAGGGGGCTTTAAGATTAAACAGTTTGGACAAAGTGTGACTTCTAGATTCAACTCTGCTACTGAGAGCACACTGAGAGTGTAGCATGTTCGGATAAAAACTATTGCAGCTTCGAGCTAGCGTCTAAAAGTGGTGACGCATTAAAAATTAAAATTAAATACACTTAGTCGATATTCTTTGAAAAAAGGATGCCACCAAAGTTCTGTGTCTCCTCGTGGTCTTCTGTTCCCCCGGTTGCATATGTGTATACATGGGTTAAAATAATCGTTCCTTTTTGTCAGATTCTAGGCACACCCTAACGTATACGTGCCATGTATTCAAATGACGTTGATGGCACTCAGAATTTCGGAGAGCGTTATATGAGAGAAAACGTCACGTTCTCTCATCTAAGCTTGGTGGTTCCGGTCTAGCCAGCATGTTTCGCCTAAACTTCGGGAAAGTGCGAGAGCAGCGCTCGGTTACGGTGGCCGCTCGAGTTCGAACAGTTCGCCTAAGGACGTGTAAACTTTGCACAAATCGGGACGAATCGAACACGTCTGGCGAATCACGGAGACGAACGAGAGCTCCTTTGCAAAAAGGATGTCTTACAGCACGGAAGAAATATGCGCTCATGTCGCCGCACTGGTCGACTGAGGCAACGAACGGAAGCCGCCGAGAGAATGCGGAAGAGCTAACGTGTCGGGCAGCGATCTGGCCAGTTTTTCCATTACTAACCAGACGCTCTTGAGTTTTGGTCGCCGGCTAGCTACCTTTTCATGTACCAAGTTTGTCTGTCTCAAAAAAAGAAGCCAGAGACATCGGATTCTGTAGCTGTAACGTTTACGGCTCTGCAGTTAACAAAAGCAGAAAATACTTTGGAAATAATTATCCGCACCAATTTAGTCCATTGGCGTTCAAGACTTCTAATGGAAGGTCTAGGCCTCTTACATTGATTCAAGGTTAAGTTGATTCAGCACGTGGGTAAAAGCTTACATGTTTTGACGGAAGACTCGAGAGCATCCGATTTTTTTTGTCAGGGGCTGACAATCAACGAGAAAATGCAGCATCTGTTTGGGGCACATTGCTGAACTAGGTTAGTCTTGGGCCAGAAAACGGTTTATTACACGTTCGTGCGAAGACAATTGTTCTATTTTAAATGCGAATATATATACATATTTTTATAAGACCGTCTTCTCCGGACGGCAAATTTATTTAAATTTAATAACACTTCATTGAGCTTAAAATTTCCATTATTACATAAATTCAAACAATTTATACATGTTATGTAAATTTGTATTATTATTTATTTATATAACTTTGCTATTCAAACAATTATAACTATTCAGTATGCACTATGCATGAAAGTCGCTTAGCAGCAACTCTTTAGACATATTGCGTTCGTTTCAAACTTTGCTTCTATATTGCCCTTTAGTTATATAACTTCAAAATGGGTTACGCTTCCAAACGACAATTGAGCGTTTATTCTTTGTTTTTGCATAAAAACACCTCAGTTTATTTATTTGTATTATACGCAGTACACTTGTATTACAAAATTAGGTCAACCCCAGTAAACCACTGCCTGAGGGCAGCGAGCCTAACACCGCGGCCGCATTTCCACGTTGCACTTCAATGGATATTCTCTGCAGCAGAAATTCCCCCGCCCTTTTTTCATCTTTCTCACTTGCCGCTCTTTTCCCAATTTCTCTCAGGAAACGTACTGTAGATTCGCCCATGACCCCCATTGTTTCTATCGCAACTAGCTGTACTATAAAGGTTGCCTCCAACTCGCGATACTTCAAACTTTTTCGCTGCTCCGCTAAATTGGCAACAGCGCCTGTTGATCTTGAGGCTCGATCCCTGTAAGATGGCGCCAGTGTGTCCCACACGGTTGCGTCCCACACAAGGGCCTTTCCGGAGGTCCAGGGAACCAGGGTCATCCCGTCTGGCCGTAGGGCTGAGTCCGTTGCCAGTCCGACTGGCTCTTTTCTGCAGGGCACGTTAGCGGACTGCAGCGCCTTTGAAATAACTTCGTTAAGAGCGGCGTGGCGCGAATGTCTTCCGCAGCTTCTAGAACAGCTGAGGCCATGCTCTCCCCTCGGCGACACCGGTGTGTCGCAAAGGGAGCAAGCATGAGGCGCGCAAACGGCCACCCCTAGCCGCAGGCCAGAAACGATGCGGAGTGTTGTATTGTTCAGCATCGTCCCCAGCTGCGGCGAGGGAATGGCTTGTAGCCATTTGGCGCTTGATTCATTGAAGGCTGCTAGAAGGCGTGCTTTGCCAAGTGTATCGACAGTGTTGTCCAGGATTTTCTTTTTAATGGCTTCGACTACGAAGGCGTCCAAGGTAGACTGACGTGCGTCATCAAACACCACGCGGTGGCGGGCGGCGAATTCCTCCTTTTTGGACTCTATAAGCCGTTCTAGGAATGGCTTGGCGTTCGGAGGAGATATAGATACAATCAGCTCGTGCAACGTAGTGATTGAGCCCAAGAATGCGGTTTGGGCTAAATCCGTTGCACGACGGATTCCCAGACCTCCGGCTGAGGTAGGAAGGGAGGCCTGGTCCCAACTTACTCCATCCAAATTCAAATTTAACACCTGTTTCACGCATTGTCGTAACTTCTCGTCAAATTGTTCTAAAATGCCTCTCTGGGCAGACGCGTCCGTGCAACGGAGAATATCAATAAGTCTTGGTGTCGAAAGACTAGTTCGCATTAAGTATAGTGCTGGATGCGCATCCAGGGATTTTAACCTAGAACACCAGAGATCCATAAGCTCGCACTTCCTGTTCATGGCGAGTTTTGCTGAGGCCATTGTGAGGGGAGCTCCAAGAAGCTCGATGTCTTCATCGGTGCATAGCTTGATATCAGGAAGCAGGTTCTGCGCCCGGCGCAAGCACTCGTCACGAAAAGCGTTGTCGGATGATAAAATGAGCAGCTCACACTTTGACGCGTTAAGTTGCAGTCCAGAGGTGACACCAAAATCGATTACCTTTTTCACATCACTAAGCGCGGAATCAAGAGTACCGCCAATCGTTCCATCGTCTAAGAACCATGGCTTAAATTCCGACTCTAGAGCGGAAAGCAGTTGGCAAATTGTCAGGCAGAAGAGAGCCGGGCCACAAGGGTCTCCTTGCTGCACCCCACATTTGGATAGTATTATCTCTTTCCCCCAAAAGAGATTGGATGGACTTCTGTACATCTGATAGACCGCAGGATAAATTGCTGGAAAGTCAGATCTGACAGTGTCGAGAATCGCATCTCTTCTGAGGGAATTAAAGGCATTTTTAAAATCAAGTTTTATCAAAACCTTATTTGATTCCGAGTTGATATTTATAAAGGCTCTTGCAGCGTGGACCGCAGCCTCGCAACGTCCTTTAACTCCACAACCCAGTTGCACGGGAGCAATTTTGTCGACAATCTGCGCCATGAATTTGCGGATTAGCACTTTACCCGCCAGCCGCCGCAGGGTATTTCCGACTGCTATTGGGCGGAGACCACCGCCCTTCTTTTTTAAGGCTATAAGGTTGGCTCCATAGAAATTACTAAGTGCGAACCCTGGTAGGCGGCCATTCACGACAAGGTTGCAGAAATCCGTCAGAGCAAGGAGGAGAGGGCAGATCTAAGCGCCTTTTCCAATGAGGTCTTTAAGGTGTCTAGGCTTGAGGCCGTCAGGGCCTCCGCTTGAGCTGTTTGGGAAACTCTGGATTGCTGCTCTGACTTCAAGGGGGTGATGTTGATTTGGTCGGCTGCTGGAACGTCTCTGAGCGGTGGCGGAAAAGCCGATGTTTCTGGCATATCCGGATATTTTTCGCTAAGTGTGCGATGCGTGTTGGAGTCTTGTGAAGCCATTAAATCCGTTGAGATAAGAATGCGTGCTGCTGCAGAAACATCCCCCTGAGCCAGTTTTGCCTGTACCTCCCGTGCTCTTTGCCTATTATCGTTTCTGCTAGTCTTCGGCGCCGCGCACTTGTTGGCAATGATGGTGGCATCAAGGTCTCCTAAATCGACTGAGGTTGTCCCGAACAAGTGAACACAATGAGCTTCCTTTTAATTTTTGCCGATGTATAGTGAGAACAGTTGTTGCGAAGTGAGCCAGACGGGACCACGAATACAAGTCATTTGTTGTGCAAATCGACTTGATCGTGTTGGTCAGTTCGGCTGCGACTGTGGGCCTGACACCACGCGGAACTATCGAGAGCATCTTAAGGTTTTGGCGGACAGCGGACAGTCGTTGAACAGTGCGAGTGAGGGCAGTTGATGGTGAGATCGGCGCTGGAGATCGTACTGTCGACGCCGAGGTAGATGGCGCCGTGGTGTTGTTCTGCGTTATCGGCGTCGCCCACTGACGAATGTCCTGTTGTCTATTCGTCATTGGGATCGCGAGTAGAGGACCCCGTATTGACACTACCTGCTCCTCCGCCTTGGAAATATTAAGCGCAAGTCCAAAGCAAAAAACACATATTCTAATCGATAAAACCGGTAATCCTCTCAAACATGCTTTTGTTCTGCAGAGTTCAGGCTTGGACATTCAGCGTGGAAACGTCGCTGCAATTCAAAGCACGTTCAAACGGTGATCGCCGCCCGGACTATAGACCATATGCGATTAAAATAATATTGGTCCAGAAAGTACAACATCTACTTCTTAATGGCAAACTTTTATGTTATTGAAGATAAACCGTACAATACATACACACGTATGAACGTATTATATACACATTTTCAAAGGAATGAATTACTCGGAAAATTTGGAATTGTGCCTTAATGTATGTTTAACACAACATGAAGTCCGATAAATGGACCTTAAGGCCCAGTGCTGCCCGATTCTGAGATCAATTTCACCTTGCTTAAAGCTGCGCTTATTAAACATGGCCAGTAGTGAAAAGCGAACAGAGAAGGGCGATGGTAATCATGAGTCAACTTCTAACGATCATTCTTAGCAAGTGAGCTTTCTCCAGTAAATGCACAAACAAATTTAGTATACTGGGAAGGCGGCGTGTAGAGTTGACGGAAAACACCGAATGCGACGCAACAGACCGGAATAGCTTTAGAACCGGATGATCGACTACACTTACGATCAAGATGGATTGTTGTATATGCATTTGATATGCAAGCAATTTGATATATGCAAGAGCTCACGATGAAGGTAAATCGTCACATGTAAATAATCTGATATGCAAGCAAACGTTTACGATAAAGGCAGATTGCTGGATGTACATTTTATATGCAAGCAAAACTATTACAATCAGCATACATACCAAACGAAGCTGAATCCAGACATATAGGAGGCAGCCAGATGTAAAGGCTCATGCATTCTAAACAGACAGATCATATATATATATATATATATATATATATATCATTGACGAGGCTATATATAAATATATATATATATATATATATATATATATATATATATATCATCGACGAGGACAAACTGTACGGTTAACGCGTTGTTCTGAAAATTAGGGCATCAATAATACCTAGTACTCCAGTATCCAATCTGATCTAAAACTAAAACTACCTAACCTATTACTTTGAAGAGGAGTCGCTTAGAGGTTCAAAATTTTTAGATGTTGGTTTAAGGAATCTTTAGGGGAGACGCATGAAGGCTGAGAGGGCAGGACACAACCTTCGGACAATACGCTGTTTAAGCTAGCCATTGAGTTAGCACGGAATTAAAAAGCTGGCAAATTTACCTCATGACTTCTACTCAATCGCTGGTAAAATCTAGTCACTAGATTTACTCGCCCAGAAAGCCCTGCTCTTCTTTAGTTCAGAGAAAACTTTACAAAGAAAGCTCAAGCTGTTCCCGGAAGTTTTTTTATACCGCCGGCAATGGTTACACAGAACTGGCAGAGACCACTTTAACCCAGCCGGGATCTTGTGATGCTATTCACGCTATGGATCATACCAACTAAACTAAAACTCTGCCACAGAATAGACTTCCACCACTCTGACGTCGTCTGTGAGTGCCGCTAATGCGACCGGCCGCGTCCTATCTACCATCTTGAAACCTGTCAGAGATCTATTTCCCTTACACAGTTAGCTTTCCGATACTTTATTACTTAGAATAATTTGCTTTATATATATATATATATATATATATATATATATATATATATATATATATATATATATATATAGTGCAATAAATAAATTATGATTCAGGATATGAAGTTTGAGTCCGACACCTGAATAGATCTGAGAGACAGATAACACTGTATACTAGCTTCTATTTGGGTGCTTTTTTATCGACAATTGCAAGAGAGTCCCTTTCTAGCGACAACAATGTCGTCTGCATGTCATATACAGGTTTGCTTGCTGAAGGGAACAAATCAAATTTGCTCTCAAATGCTCTTTTGTTGATTATCGATTGGGCAATATACAGCTAACATGCATTGCACAAGAGATATTTGGCGGGATTTCACGTCTATTTAGATAATTTAAATAAGATTATATAACGATAACAAGAGACGTGAAACATAACATTTTTTTAAATTTAATGCTGCGACCCCCGTGGGGCAGCCGCAATATCGTTATTAAAAAAGAGAAAACAAGTTTACCAAATGGCACAGAGATAATATGAATGAGTTCAACGAAGGAAGAACCCCCACGTGCTGCAGAAGAGGGGGTGAGTAAACATCAACTCTGGATTTGACCCTTGAATGTGTTTGCCAGAGTTTAGAACTTGAAGGGTCCTAGAAGACGTGGAGTCACACAGCGACGACAGACATATTGTATTAGATCTCGGCGCTTTTTGTTCTGGACGGGGCCCACATCTTGCGCCAACTGGCGAATAGTCAGCGCTAGCTATGTCAAAAGCAAGCTAAGGGCAGATAAGAGCAATATGAGACTTGCGGTGGGCACGAGTTGATGGAGGTGTTCACTAACTCGAACGCATAAGCATCTGTGAGTCCATCGAAAAACTCCCTGCGGAGGCGCCGCATTACGACGTATTGGTGTATGCAGAAAATCGCTAGCAGAGCAACGCGAGCATAGGATTTTCATCGGTTCATGCAGAGCGGCCCGAAGCGTAAATGGAAGTGCTCTGTGATGAGACAAAGCCACCCCTAGGGGGGTAGACTGTCTAATAGCAACTAGGAAGCCACAAGAATCCCTTAAACAAACTGGCACGGAACACTGCCCCCCTCTTACGTGCCCCACCCCCGTCACATTCAAGCAGGTGAAGGCTATGATCAGCACTAAAGACGGAAATGGCATTATGTCATTAAGCCGAAGACAATCAAGGCCACTATTCGCAAAACACCGCAGATGTGCGTAAGTGCACTGCCTCAAGAACAATCGTTTGTTACCCACCATTGCTCGAAACACCTCATCCAATAAATTCAGTGCTGCGCGAGTATACTTAATGTAGTGCCGTGTGCGCCCGTAGGCGGGAACAACAAATTAAACAGCACTTGTTTATGTGCCATGACAACAGGACTACTTTCTTCTTACTTTTATTGGAGTTGTGTAGCTTTTTGGGCTAGTTAGAGATATGCAAAATAAACAAAACGCAATTCCATGGACGCTAAATGTTAGCTGAGAGTAACAGAGATTTGTTTCCACGAAATACAGCCATCGCCACATATGGATCTCCCATCTAAATAAGCATGTTAAACAATATCTTGTATTGGGTCCAATGCTAGACGGGATTCTTCAGCAACGGCTTGAAGGGCATGCCTATGTTATCTAAAATTAAAAACATGTTTTAAGGAGGTTGTTTATGGCTATATTATCTATTGTACTTAATGTTATCTCCTTGTTCTAATTCCTAGGAAAATAACAGCGTTATAGAAGCTATTAGTCTTGCGAAGAGTCACAATAAAAAGCAATACACAACATTTGTTGGCAAGGCTTTTTGTACGATCTTGACTACAAAAAAAAGACTGTCGGATAAAAAAAAAACAGGTCTTGGGCAAAACATTCCACATTGTTAGTCTGACCGAAATATGGGATTGTTATTAAAAATAACTATTTCAAAAGGCAATTGAATCGAATTTGATTCAGGTTCGCGTATTCTAAGAAATGGAGATCTGACGCATATTATAGCATCGACGAATGTACTATATTTGCAAAAATATATATTTTGAGCAAATAACATAATATAGTCAATGAGGTTGCTGAACACTATCTAGTTACATTCTGACAAATGGGTTTACGCAGGGTGGAAAGCTTAGTCCGCTCTATTTGCTTTGCTGGCTGTTGACGTCACGGACCAATAACTAAGCATTTGGTGGTGAAAATTATTATGTACATCCACAGCCTTGCTTTGTAATCAACTGAAACTCTAAAGCGCAATTATAGTTAGTGAGCAAAGGTATGTATTCGGGCATCACATGGACCTGGCAAGCAGCGTCGCTTATAGCGCGCTGAGAGTCATTTTATAGCGCACTTAAAGGGGAAATTAAGCAATGCTTTGATATTAGCGACGCCTACAGCGCTTATCTTTTTGAAAGCAGCTCTGTGCCATTCCTTGCAGATAACTCCAGCTTCTTATGGCCTACAACTCTGTAGGCAAAAGTAAAAACTAACCATATAGTTTTCTGGACAGAAGAACAACCTATTATGACCTGACTGAGTCACTAACCTTCAGTTCTCCACAAAAACCGACTTGTTGACGCGTTACCGAATACTATAATATGTATTAACACTTTTCGTAAGTATGTTCTGCCTAAGACGCTCCCGTATAAACAGTTCATAATATTCAAGCAAAGTTCTCTCTACGGCCAAATGGGCCGTGCTTAAACATGGCGGCGGGAATTCGATCATAAAAATATTTATGCTTTCTTAACTCTCACGTAAGAACATACGTGACGGCAAACCTTGAGTTGCAAACCCACATCCACCAAGGTCTCGTCCCAAGACATCTTTCTTTGTGTCAATGTGAAAAGCCTGGCCGCACTCGCTTTTGTTGTTTTTGTAGTCGAAGTCAAGTGTGCTGTGGATCAGTATGATGCCTTCGGTATGTGAGAAAAAGCGTGTCATTATCAGAACACCATCAAGCAAAGCCGTCAGACAAGACAGCCGATTGTAGATTAGCAGGGGAGCCACTCTAGCAAACGGGATAATGTAGCTTTACTACTGCAATGACCCAACCCCCACCCCCGCCACTTACGCCAAACCCCTACATCCCCAACCCTGATCTCAACTGCGTTTCTACGCCTATCTCCCTCCTAGAAACGCAATCAGCTCTCCGAGGGACATCTAAAGCACTAGGCTTGGATGGGATTAAACTAGCATCCCTCCGTAAACTCCCCTTAGAGAATGTCTGCTGTCTCCTTAATATTCTATTCATTAGCGATGTTTTCCCCTGCCAACAAAAGGCTCGAGTAGCGTTCATCCCCAAGGTCACTGATGCCTCCTCCCCCAGTGACCTCCGACCCATCTCGATTAGCTCTTACTTACAAAGAACGCTTAATAAAATCCTTTCTAAACGTATCCAAAAATCTATTAAAATTCTCCCCACTCAACGAGCCTTCCTCCCATTCGATAGGACTTTCGAAAACCTGACGGTTCTCGATGGCATCATTCATGATGCCAAGTCCACAGGCCGCGAATTGCGGATCGTGTCGGTCGACCTGCGTAAGGCGTTCGACTCGATCAGCCATGACGCGGTCCTGTGGACGCTCGGGGCCAGAGGGTATCCGGAAGTATTCATCGAGTATATCGAGCGCCTATACCAATCATCCCAAACTCTCCTCGAATTCGGTAAAAAATGTCGTACTATCAGGCCCACCAGGGGTGTTCGTCAGGGTGATCCCCTGTCACCCCTGTTATTTAATCTAGTTCTTGACGACATTCTCAGGAAAATAAACTTAGACAATTTAGGATATCGACTAAAAGAAGGAAACCGCCTTATGGGCCTAGCCTTTGCGGACGACCTCATCCTCCTCGCCTCCACCAAGAACACCCTCCAACAACTCCTAGATTTAGCTTTCCCCTTACTTAAAGAAAGAGGCCTTGAAATCAACACTGATAAGAGCTTTACGATCTCGCATCTTTATGATAGCCGGGTGAAGAAGAGCCTTTATCAGTCAATCCCCGAATTCTCCGTTGGAGGGAGGCAATTGCCAGCCAAGGGTATATGCGCTCGATGGAGATACCTCGGCATCGAGTTCGACAGTAATGGCAGAGTCGACACGGCCAAGGTCACTCTCCTAGAACTACTCGGCAGACTAACATCAGCTCCCCTTAAACCCCAGCAACGCTTAACAATACTGAAACAATTCCTTATCCCGAAAATTCTCTATAAACTGGTCGCTGGTCCCCGACCGTCTCAAAAATTCCTCCTAGAACTAGACTGTGAGATCAGGCGAACGGTGAAGTTGCAGTGGCTCAAACTCGAAAACAGCGTGCCAAACGCCTTCCTATACGCGCACATCTCACACGGCGGTCTGGACATCCCCTGTCTCCGTACATTAATTCCCAGACTTCGCCTCTCCCGCCTCACTGCCCTGAACAGATCATCCCACATAGGCACTCAATGGCTGCTGTCGACCGAGTATCACAGTAAGGAGCTGGCGAAAACCAGCGCTCTCTGTGTGTTCGATGACACGACCAATAAAGACGCCGCACACGAGACCGAGTACTGGTCTCGTACACTACATAACACAGTCGATGGGGCTCACCTGAAACACACACACCTAACCCCTTTTACAAATGACTGGGTCAAGAGTACTCCTTACCTATCCGGTAGGGAGTACATAAACCTGATTAAGTTAAGGATCAACGCACTACCAACGCGTGCCAGACTCGCAAGGGGTCGCCCCGGGTACGACAAATTTTGTCGTCATAGGTGCAACGCTGTCGAGACGCTGGCCCACATCGCTCAAGTGTGCGATCACACCCATCGCCCTATAATCAAGCGCCACGATGACATATGTGAGCGAGTCACCCGCCTACTCCGTGTTAAAGGAATGCAGGTGGAACGAGAGCGCACCTTCCGAAGACCCGCCGCACCGGCTCGGAGACCAGACCTCGTCATAACAACACCTACGAGGGTCTGGGTCTTGGACGCCGAGGTCTGCGGCCCCTCAAGAGACCTTGCATTGGCCAGACGGGATAAGATCAGGAAATACGATATACCCGGGGTCAGGGATCAACTTCCCAGCTCGCTTCCCCACCGATTCGGGTCCATCACCGTGTCGATGACCGGTGTATGGGAGCCCGAGTCGGTGAAGGAGGTGCCATATCTTCAATGAGTGTTCTCTCTCCGCACATCTCTAAGGCAAGTGTTGCTGATGCGCATTTTGGAAGCCGTAATATACGCCTAACATAGCAGGCCTTCAGTTTGTCCAGAGTTTTTAAATGGCTCAGGGTCAGGTAGGTGCAGGTGGTGCAATTGTAGAAAGACAGTATGTGGCTACAGAGAGTACTTTGATTTTAAAGCAATTCATAGCTGTTTTTACGTCCACATAATGCATTTTGCCTAACAAAAACATTGCAGACGAAGCTTTTGCTTGTATCTCCTAGATATGTCTACTAAAAGAGAGTCTAGAGATTAGTGTGACGCCTAAATACGAGAAATGGCTAACTAATTTACGTGGTTTTCCATAAACTGATAGACCACGATCCCTGACCGCGTATGACCCTCCTCTGCTAAAACGTATGACCTTTGACTTTTCGGCGTTAATATTGAACTTGTTTTCTTTGCACCATTTTGCAGTTTCGTTGAGGTAAAATTGCAGATGGTTACGAGATTTTTGCTAAAATGACTAGGTCGTCAGCATAAAATGCAAATTACAAACAATTATGATAATGCCGTTGGCAAGATTACTTCAGGCCCCATACATCGTATTGTTATTGCAATACGACATTAAAACCTTTGTACGACACTCACCCATTGTATGTGATAGTAATTATGAAATCGTGGTATGTACCATTGGTATCAACTGCAGAAAATGTTCCACCCAGTGCTGTACTTCCTTGTTTATTGGCGTGCATAGGTATAGCAGCATCGGTTTCTCGGACTTCCCAGAAAGACAGTTCATGGCATGAACGTAATCATGCACTGTTTAATAGCATTTAATACATTTATTTCACGTAGATACGAGATATTAAGTGGCGGCGTGGTCTAGGGGACTAGTGCGCTAGTCATGGCTGTTATCTACCGGGGTGTCGCCGGTTTGATGCCTGTTGTTGATCGAATTTTCGTTGAGCGATGCTCATTGAGAATGGATGATAAACCACACCGCCGAGAGTCAGCGGCCATGCTGCCACAAGGACTGTTGGGGAAACCCTATATATTTCAACATGTCCGGCCCTCGGTGCAATATACCTCTTGGTGAGTTTCAAGCCCGTTGGGGACGGAGGATGGCCTAGAATTAAAATCAACCTCCTTAAAAAACGATATATTGTAAAACGATTGTCCCCGTACTAATAAGCAGGACGGGTCTAATATAGCCCTATCTTTCCAACGTAGAAGCACTTAAAGCGTGCGCGCTCTTTTCATGAGTTGGAATGGCGTTGCAGATTTGGTATAGTTATTTTTTTGTTCTCCACCAGTTTTTATATCGAACTCATCCACGCAGCTAAAGTTCGGATGGTATGATAGGAATTAGAGAAAATTTTGATTTTTATAGATTTTACGTACTTATGCAGGTTTTACAAAGTTATCTTCGCTCACCGGACAGTGTTTAGCAAGGCCCTAGGTACGACGGCATACGTTTGCGCGAATTAAATGTGTCAGCCCATTTGTTTTAGCCGTCTGCATTAGATACTGCTATCTTAGCTTGGTCATATGATTTATAAGCCCCCTGCCTGTGTGAGTTTTAACTATTTTTGTTTAGAAAGAAACTGTGAATTCAGCAAGCAGTTTGCCCTTCACAGTTCGACCTTCTTCGCCTTTCTGTTCTGCCTTCGCGTTACGGTGATCTCCTAAGATTCGGCGGTTTACAATTGTATGAGCCTAGCACCTGGTTTAGCTAGCACTGCGGACGTCGCTAGTTTCCGTCTGAAATGCGATGTTTATTTAGATTTTTGTATTGCGTCTGTATAGATTAACATACCTTCTTTGCTATCCTCGTAACAACGAGAGTATACGTTACTGTTCTAAGACGTACAATATATAAATTACCTTTTCTGTTATGTTATTATAGTCTGGTGATTTATTCATTTTAATATTACAACTATTCCTCTACATCAGAAGCCGGCTGGACTCAATGTATAAATCTATTTGTCTACCATGGCTATGAATATGTCCGATAAAAAGTATACAAGCGGGTCGCTCGCACATTTACCGTTGTTGCATTCAAAGATGACGTGTCGATTATTTTCAGGTAGAGGCCATACATCGCTTACAAGGTGTCCCTTCTCGGCTCAGAGGAATCTGTGATTTCTAGTTAGTAGCATTCGTGTCGCATGCATCTAAGCCACATGCATTGTCGTAATGGCTCCACTGTACTCCCGCTTCTTTTTATGACTCGTGTATTAAGTGGTGGACCTAGGCCTTTCGAACAGTTTGCTGGACGTCGAATAGCTCTATCTCTGCATATCTCGTTTTTACTCCACAGACCTAGAGTTAAATGTTCGTACTCCAGCTCTAACGTCGAGTCATTTATCTTGCTGCACCGACAATAGACAAGTTCAACTTATTAATAGACCTACTTAAGCTGCAGGCTCGACACGCTGGTCATCAACGGGACATAGTTGACAATTAAGAGACTATTTTACCGCCAGTGCCGTCTGATGATAGCACTACGCCTTTAAACGTGTGCTGGGCGTTCTGGATAACTTACCCTCTGTAGAGGAAGGCTAAATTATAGGAAAACTAAGAGAACATTGCCGTAAATCAGAAGCGGTTGACGAGCTTTTGCTTGTAGGGACTGTCGTATGTTAACGCAATGTATGTTAAACGCCGAGTACTGTCAGTTTCTTCTCAATGTGTTTGCGCCGTAAAAACTTGGCAACGGAACAGTCAAAGACAGAGTATTGCCGCCTGTAAGTGAGACTCCTCTAGACTAGCACACGAATTGCCGAAAAACGACTGTGCATCTTAACCGAATCAACACTTTACTGAGGCTGTGCTAACTCGTAAACTTGGATCCATGCAAGAACAACACGCCACACACGAAAGCCTATATTTGAGAGCATCATATTATGATTATGGGGTTGTATGTGCTATAATGCATCTTCAAGAAAATACTAAGCGCACACCTTAGAGAATTCTTCACCCTAAACCACTTCCTAGACCCTACATCGTTATCAAAATAGTACACGATTGGACAATGATATCAAAAGCTAAACGGACGTTTCACTATGTTAAATATATCAAGAAGATTTTTTGGCCGGTGGCAAAATCTCTTTTTCTCACCAAGATACTGTTGTTAGGATTTGCACTCGAATACTATAATCGGTCAAGTAGATGTACGAGTTATCGGCAGTTTTAGGTGTAGACTATAACCTGAATAACTTGCTTTCTATCTTATTTTGACGTTCGGCACGGCGGACGCGTCTCCTTTCGGCTCTATGCCATGTTCGTCCCTAATCGTATCAAATACATTTTGTCTTAAAGTAAATAAATCGGATACGCTGATGATAACACGTTTTATCACCTTGTTTATTTCCTAGACTATCACGCGATGCTATAGTATACGATCAATGGCACTGCCCGCTAATGTGTAGAGAACTGAGGACTGTTAAAGCATAAAACTTCCGGCTTGGCCACACAATAGATCGAATAATTTCACCCAAAATGACAGATGATCTCAGAAGCTGTAATTCGTTTGGGTGCAGCTCATTTGTTGCGTGGCGGGTCGCCAGATGGACACGCACAAACCCACCACAGTCAATATCCCTGTAAACTTTTACTTTCGAAACAACTATTTCACATCATAAATTAATATACATATACTTCTCTATGTAACTCTAAAGATGCGCCTTACTTTATATTGTGAAGAAGTCACTGTGTGCATCACAGCGCAATTCAAATCTACTCTAATCGACCACAGCGTCCAACGTTCACCGACCGATACATCTCAACCAAAGTCTCAACCAACCACAGCCTTTCGCGCCGAAACACCAACGACATCCGCCGTCCAAAACGATCATCGGTCGACACCTGGAGAGGGTCGACCTATGATCGGCAATCTAAGTCAGACCTAAATTTACCTGTATTCGTATACGAAACAAACACAAACCACTGTAAATTTCGACCGATTTGAGAGCGGGTTCTGAGACTCTTTTGGGTGTCAGCACGCCGCGGTGTCTTGTGAGTCAATAAATAGACCGACCAGCCTGTCTAAAACACACTCGTTGCTCGGTCATGCACTAGACCATATGCTACGCTTTGTCATTCTTCGTTCCTGAGTTCCTCGTGCTGCAGTACCTGTCCGGCTGAGTCTACATCCCCCGAGCTGACCAGCGTAACACAACAACGTTACAATATGTTGCTTTTTCCGCCCTACCACCCCTCCCCCCGCCCTTCGCACTCTATTAGTATGCGCCTGGGTCCACTTTTCGCGTGGCAGCAGTTTTTTTTTGGTAACTTCCCTACTGTAGCCATTTTCCACTTACAGCAGCATTAACCAACGGACTCATTGGTAATTTAGCAACCATATAAGAAATTATGTGGCTTAGCAGTTCATATTTAAGCTGACAGTAGGTACCCTTGACGGTTGTACTGCAGGGAAAGGTTGAGCGGGCTGTGGCAAAGCCGCAGGTGTGCATCTGTACGCAGTCTTGATTAGTTGATTTAAAGCCTTTGACGAGGCTTTCGTTGGCTTCACGGCCTCGATAAGGTATGATATTATCTGATTTCGGCGAATAGTATTTTGGTGGAGCAATGCTTTGTTCTTCAGATAAAGCAATTTTGTGTGCTATTGAATTAGGCACATCTATTGTTATTTATTTAGGCACTATTAAGGTGCCTACAAGCTTTGGTAGTAGCTAAACTAGAGATTGAATCAGCCGAGTACCGACAAGCCAAACAAGAAGAGACCTTCAAGTTGCGTTGTGAACGATGGTGGGTGTCTCTTTCTGTACGGGGTCATTTTTGATGACGTTGGCGGCAGCCGCTAATGACGTAGCTTCGTGAAGTCACTCGGTTTAAGGGTGGGCAGCTTTGAAAGAGTATTACCTATAGGCAGTTTCTTCGGTAGCTTATGTTGGGCCGTTGACCTTTTTAAGTAGTCAACCACCATATCATGGGCATGCTTGGGTTGGCAATTTGTCATCTTGTCGGGACAGGGCCCAAGTGGGTAATACACCTGATCGAGCTGTGTCAGTCCAAGATAAGGTCTCAAGAGTGGCACTCCAACTCGAGGCCGGTGATAGAGTGAATAGCTGTGAGGCACACGTCAGAATCATAACAGCATAGACGATGACCGACTTTATGTTTGCAGAAGCGTGTTCACTCGGAAGAACTTTCACTGCACAGAGCGCTCTGAGACGGGGTCGCTTGCTACAGAAGGGCATGCATTTCTGTGTACGCAAGGTACACCGTACACGGCTATTATCATTTGTACTAGAATACCGAGTTCCTGGAGAACTATATTGCGTGCACTTGTCGGTATTTCTCGCACCAGTGCGTTAAATACCACGCAGCTTGCGTGCATAACATAGCTCGGCTATCAACTTTTTATTCGATGCTGTATGTTTCCACTTTAATATTTTAAATACTAATTTATTAGCTGAATCTCAGATTTAAACAAAATGTTACATCTACGAATGATTTAGATAACCTTTTTTGAATATATATATATATATATATATATATATATATATATATGCATTAACGTTCAAAGGACCTCATATATGCCGTCAGTCAAGTGGATCATGAATATTACTTTTATATGAGTTTTGACACAACAACAGAACTCTACGAACTCAACAGACGTACAGTCACTGAAAAAAATATAGGGCCACCCATGTTTGCCACATTTCACGCATTTATTATAACCGATTGTGTAAAGATCATAATGATACATGCTCACAGAGTAACAGCGGATACTTTTATCGACATTTGGAGTATCGGGTTACCTTAAAACACGAGATTTCGACATTTGGCACAGCTACGCTGCGAAAAAATTATAAAGTCACCACCAAGATGCATGTCTTAGCGAGTGAATTGAGTGGAATAACAACGTTTGGGCTCATTTCACGGCTCGACGGAAACGAAAGCAGACCTCCTACCAGAAATTTTTCTGTGCTGAAACGATGGGTTTGGGTCGGCGTCTCACGAGTGACGAAAATACCCAAATCAAGGCTTATAAGGATGTCGGCCTCTCTAATCGGGAAATTTCCCGTCGATTGGGGCGTTCTCGCCAAGTAGTGAACAACTTCGTAAATTTGGGTGAAAAATACGGCGTAAAAAAGAGTCCGGGGCGTCCAAATGCCATTTCGGAACGAAACAAGCGCGCAATTTTGAAGATAGCCTCGAACTCTGCGCTCTCGGCAAAGGCAATTGCGGCGGCGGCCGGTGTGCAAACGAACGTGCGAAATGTGCAAAACCTCCTCAGGAAGACACTTTGGCCCACGAGAAAAAACTTAAGAGAAAACCACGATTGACCGCTGAGCATCAGAAAGCTTGTCTCGACTTTGCCCAGGTTACAATGTCATGGACCACTGAATGGCACCGAGTGCTCTTTTCGGATGAAAAAAAGTTCAATTGTGATGGACCGGATGGATTTAACTATTATTTCCACGATGTGCGCAAGGAACAACGATTTTTGTCAAAACGGCACTCAGGTGGCGGTTCGGTAATGATCTGGGCCGCTGTCGTGTATTATACAAGGTCGCCGATTGTGTTTTTAGACGGTTGTGTTAATTCGACGCGCTATAGGGATCTACTAGAAGAGCAATCCGCACATTTTGAGCTGATGGGAGAACCCGACTTTGTTTTTCAACACGATAATGCCCCGATTCACACTGCTAAGTTGATCGAAACCTGGTTCGAACAACGCCACATTGAGGTCCTACGCTGGCCTGCAGTCTCACCTGATCTTAATATTATCGAGAATGTATGGGGCTGGCTTGCCCGAAAGGTTTACACCGACGAAAAACAATTTTCGAACCAGGTAGAACTAAAAAAAGCAATTGTGAAGGCTAGGGACGAGCTCTCGCAGGACGTCATCCAAAATTTGTTCAACACTATACCAAACCGCATTTTTTGAAGTTATCCGACGTAATGGGAAGTTCACTAAATAATAAGTATAGTTGTTAGGTGCCGTGAAATGAGCCCAAACGTTGTTATTCCACTCAATTCACTCGCTAAGACATGCATCTCGGTGGTGACTTTATAATTTTTTCGCAGCGTAGCTGTGCCAAATGTCGAAATCTCGTGTTTTAAGGTAGGCGTGAAATGTGGCAAACATGGGTGGCCCTATATTTTTTTCAGTGACTGTACCTATGCAAACGAATAAATTTGCTTTAAATTCGACTTCTAGTCACTTCTCGCAAAATAAGTATATCTAATGAAGGTTATCGGTAGGACGAGCAACACATATCCTGTAGCCTTCATTTTTAGTTAACTGCTACATGTTATGCTTTCAGTTAACTGCACAGAGCAACTTCATAAAAATTATATATTAAATATATCATAACTGGTGTAACTATTTCGTGTCCGTGTGACGACTGTTTGTCCCAACATTTTCGGAGCCTTGCCGTGAAAAAGACCGGCTAAACCTCTTCTACGCAGTAGATGCAAAAGCAGCGCATAGATCTGATAGATGTTCGCGTGATTATGGAACTTGCTTTGCTTGGTTGTCGAGGCCACGTGATCGTATTGGGTGGCCGTAACTAGATAAGGGAGTCAGCCATAGTGCTGGCCCACACTAAGATATGGCCTCCCTCAAACGACACGAATGTAATCCCGTGAGGACGGTCACCTTCAAACAGTTGTTGGGGTGCGGATCCAAGATATTCCTCGAAGCGTCGGGCTCGTGCAAAACTATCATTAATGACCATGTGCGCCGAGTTCTGTTTCGTGCACAAGACAATCCGCGCTGAATTGTTGTTTCAACTAGCTGATTACAACACGCGTGGTTATCTGATCCCACCACGCAAGTGCCGAGTGCGAAACTGGCGCAAAAACAAATGGACTCATCATGGAGTAAAGGGGTACATCGTTGCAAGATAACGCTTCAAATCAGCTCCTTGTTGCGGGTGGGACATAGCTAGAATTCCACCTTTTTCTTCATGTTTTCTTTAACTCGCAAAGAACTATGGTACTTGGTAAAGATAATAATTATCCCATTAATTTCACGCATATCAATTATTTATATAACATTGTTACGTAAGGGGTAATGCAGCGATCTCTTTTTGAGGGCCAGGCAGGCAGACGCATGATACATCGTAAACGCTTGAGAGCACAGTCGACAGATGTATTTTGTGTACTTCTCGTATTCGAACAGACCAGAAGACGATAGCCATGAATTATGTATCTGGTATAACGTTGCGATTGTCACATGCAAGACCTGACATGGTGAGAGGTGAGAGACGCGAGCATTCTTAGGCAAAGCTTTCGAAGGATACTGTACCGTCTTCAACCTCAAGCGATTTTTTTAGTAAGCGGTGCAAAGCCTGGCATGGGGTACACGAAGCGGTTCCTCACCCCTATTGACAAGTAGCGTACTCACTGCTCATTAGGAGACACTTTTCATACTCTATTTATACATACGTTTTGGGTCATCCTAAGCTACAAATTATATGAATAGTCCTAAAATCTCCTATATTTCAAAATTGTATTAGTGGTCGATATTAATCTAAATGTGGTGCATTAGTGGTAACATTTTGATTTTTAAAAATATCTGCCCTCCGTTACGAAGTAGGGCTATACATTGACAAAATGGTTTTTGCATATGGTACTGATGTCCGCCGATTGTCCGCTGCGATTTCCGCCTTTTTAGTTGGGCGCATTGATTTGCTTAAAATTGTTCTGCGAATTACCACTGTTATCAATATATGGCTACCCATAAGGATTTTTTTTTTGATTTTCCCGTAAGGCAATTGCCCGTGTACGGATTTTTCATGTCATGGCTAAGTTTATTCCACTCCGGCATTTACCTTGTCTAAATTGGAAACCATGCAAACCAATTTAAGAGTGGCCGGTCTGGGTCTCGAACCCAGTCCTCCCGAATGCAAGGCAAAGGCTTTGCCACTAAGCCACCTTGCTCGGTGTAAATAATTGCTAAATACGAAGAATCAAATAAAAAAAATATTTTTACATAATCCGCTCGTTTTCCAGGCTCCAAAAAGCGTAAATCTGGTTTATAGGAAACCGCTGTAACTGCTAGGGTATTGTTGTTCAGCATCAAAAAAGCCTTTCGCCCCAAGTGTGCCCACTGCAGCAATGAACTCGACGGGGGCAGAGATAGCATTGGTTTTTACTAGGCTGGAGCTTCGCACTACCGGTCCACACTTGCAAACAAGTTTCCTGTAGTGCTGTTCGTATATGCGTAGAGCATTTTCAAATTATTTATGAAAACGTAGATATGCCGCCTTTCGGGATACAGCCTACAACCGGACAGTTGTATTGGATCATGTATTATTTACTTTGTTTCGTTATCACAACTTAAGTTGGACCAATAGCCAAAAGTCAAAAATAAATCAGATTCGGCCCTGTTGTTGTGTGACTGCAGCTGAGGAGACAAGTGCTGCCTCCGTTTTCCAAGCGCCATTTCCACATAGCAGCGAAGGCGCATCTGGTTTTTCTAGCTGAACAAAATATTGTCCTTGCTCTTCCTGTTTTCCTGCTGTCGAGTGCAGCTTGGCCGAAGGGGTCGGAAAATTGTCGCAACAACGACAGCAGCCAGAGACGTCGCTGCAACGGTTGATGTTTGTACCAGGGAGATAAACTGAGATATAAAGGTCAGACAGTGCAAGACGGTTTGAAGGGCAAAACAGCCCGGCAAAACTAGGTTGGAGACTTCACCGCGCACAGGCACCTCAGCGGACCCGACTTTGCAAGCCAACCGTTAGAAAGACAGATGATGACTAGTGGGAAGCTATGCCTTATTTGCAGCCATATACAAACCTTCACACTTAGTCCTTACTTTTCTGACAGAGTGTTCTTCTTTCACTCTTTTCCCTTTCTTTCTCTCTTGTCCACCTCGGTTGTAAAGGCCAAGCCAAGTGTTTTAAGGTACCTGTCGAATCCCGAATAATCTTGCCAAGCTGACTGCCGGTAGGTGAAGTTAAATTGTAAGTAATAAACATTTAAATATTTGTAGTATATCTACACTCGCGGGGTGTTTTATGCGTTTTATGAGGTTACGTCCAATGTTGTAGAGCAAATACATTATTACACACACGATAAATATATATATATATATATATATATATATACGTTAGCACGTATGCCTAAAAACGTGTCTAACATGTTATCGCCAGCGCAGCTTCGGCCCCACTTTCAACATGATATAATAGCCCAAGCACAACGGCAAAGGCAAATAAACCATGCGGCGCTGACATATGCGTGCCTTAAGGTATAACACTCCAACGATGCTTGAAGAACGATGAGGTGTTCAAACATTTTCTGTCGTTTTCTCCAGCGCACAAATGTCATTGTTGTTGCAATTGTAGGCAACCAACAGGTGGTTGATTTTAATAAATGCTGTGCCGAAATGCCCGTGAGACAAACCAAGCGGTAATAGCCGCGCTGGCCGCAGCAAACGAGGCTGTAAGACCACATGCAGCCAAGTGTCTCCGTCGGCAGCCACCGACCTTCGAAGTGCTTTCCCATCTAGTTTACCTAAGCTGTGCATCAGGAGAAACGAAAGGACCTGCTCGAGGTACAATTCGGATCAATACGCGGTTAACATAGCGCCGGAGAGCACTTCCACTCGGCAGCACAAGCGGCGACAGCACCAAGAAGCCGAACAAGAGCCAGAAAAGGTCGCATGAAAGGCGCCCAAAATGACAATCATATGCATTTTAAAGAATTACACCTATCTGGTAGAAATTTGTCCAAACGGGTTAAGCTAGAATTAGGTGTGTTCGGAGCAGAAGGCGTTGCGGTGATGCTGGCGAAAAAATGCACATCTGATAAGCTCGCAAATGGCGGCGTATGCATATCCGGGAGGCAAGCTTTCGTAAACAGTGCTCAATACGAGGAATTGATCGGGTAGTATCGACCGTTCGGTTTAGTGCAAACTACTGGAACCTGATATCCATGTATATGACTCATGCCGGGAAATATGGCTCATACCCGGTTGAGAACCAACAAGTCTTACTCCCCGAAAGTCAATTGTAACTAGAACGTTGTTCTAATAGCAGAGTGCTTAAGCGTTCGTATGCCACAGTTTCCGTTAAGGCTTACACGGCTGTACAGTAGATGTACATCAATAAAATATGGCACACTATTACACGATCAGATCACAAGCAACACTTAAACTTAATGTAGGTGGAAAAGTGGTAACGGAAATTTACACAACGCGCAACAGAGACGCTTCGAAATAAGACGAATCAAGCTTACCGACGTTCGCTACGTAGTACCCGATACATAGGTAGGTTCTCTGCATATAAACCATAATGGTAAGGGTTTTTCACAACTGTGACAGAATGTGAATTACGGGTTTCTGAGCATAGGTTAAAACTAAAGATTCGCTGCATTTAGAAAGTTGTAGGTAGGCTCAAAGAAGCACTGGATAAGTGGTAAGTTAGCGAAAGGAGGTAATAAATTATTAATATTTCACCAACAATTGAGCTTAAGGCGCTCTTGCAGCCATCCCCAAAAACACGGCGACGGAACTATACTGAGTCTATCTAGCGGTGTACCGCTAAAACCGGTTACGCCTTTTACGGCACCCTTGAATTTCTGAGTCGTTAGATATAATTAAAATAATAGCGTTAAGAGGTGAATACATTTTTTGTTTTAAGCTGTGATCTTATATATATTTTATTTATTCATATAACTTCACCATGTTAACACTTTAGGGTGGACAGTTGTCTCCGGTGAATACATTGATTCATATGCCTTTGTCCGAGAATGAATATGTACAATATGTATTTGTGATCTCCATATCTACGCCATTCCTTTCCGCCGACAAAAGCCAGAGAGGCGTTCGTTTTGCAATAATAGATATAAAAAGGAGAATATTCACGTATGTATGCACAGATGCCTGTGGAGGGTTATTTTTGCATTAAAATACATACGAGGAGAATACTCACGTGTGTATGTACAGATGAATATGTATGTACAACACATATTTAACTCCACAATCGTGCTGCGAACGCGTTAGGTGCACTGACGTGACTGGCTGGAACTTCAATCAATGTCTAACTTTATCGGACACTAAAGAAGAAGGGGAGTGGGTTATAGGAAAACTTATACGACAATATGTGAGGCTCGCCTCTACTGGCTCTGTGTCGGCAAGGTATGGTGCAGGATAGAACGGCAAGTCGCTAACTCCGTTCTAAACCTGGAATAGACCGAATCTGCGATGGGTGCAGCGCTAATCCAGATATAATGACACAAGTCATCGTTGAATGCAACGAGAACACTTTACAGAACCCTACCTGGTGACAGCAAAATAACGGAATCAACCACAGCAAGTATCAACAATTTTGACTACTGAGCCTAAGTATTTGACTTGGTGCTACACTACGAAAGAAGTTTCGTTATGCTCGTAGGCAACAGTAATTCTGGCTGCAGGTATATTTTAGGTAATTATGACTTGCACTTAAGTGGAGAAGAACCTTGAAATGCTAGTGTCGCCGGACCTTTATTTTCCGAGCATAGTAGAGTTGTTGTTACCAAACCTAAGAAGCTGGCAAACTTGGTTCTTAGGTCTGTACTCAACTCATATATATATATATATACGAGGGCGGATCGACAAGTTCCGATTCTTTATATTTTAAAAACTGAACCGATAAGAAGGTCTTCCGGTGTGTTTCTAAGGGCATTAATCAGCTACACATGGGCAAAATTTCGCGTTAATTGCTGGCGGCTTTTATTGTTTGAACTTAGTTCAAAAACGTAAAGAAAACGAGGTTCGGCGATTTTTAATGAGCCGAAAGATCAAATTATATGTTTTAAAGTGGTGGAAATGTTACGAAGTACCTATAATGATCAAACAGTATCCCGAAACACTGAGTACGTAGTAACGTTGATTGCGCGAAGCACATGAAGAGACCGGCGATGACCCCCGTCCGGGAAAATGTTCGAATTGAAGAGGCGAGATAAAAAAACCCGGGAGTGTTTCTGTGACTAGAGGAGACGAGTCATGGGCATATGGTTACGACATCTACCAAAGCTACATCCTCCCAGTGGTGCTTCCAAAGAAAGAGCCGATCGAAGAAATTCAGACAGGGCAGACCCAACACCAAGGTTATTTTGACTTTTTTCTCGACTACAAGACATCATCGGTAACGATTTTTTGTTACCTGTTTCTACGGTCAATAAGGAAAACTATCGCGAAATTAAGAAGATAGCGCGAGAAAGTCCGGCGATTTGATTTCAATAATGCCGTAAGCTCTAGAATTAAAGGAATAACATTTTGAGGTTATAGATTAAAAAAACATTTGCAGGAGAGCCTAATTTAATACCCGGAAGACGCGTTTAAAAAATGTTTCAAGAAATGGCAGAGGGCGTGGCACACGTGCACTGTGGCGTTTCAATATATATATATATATATATATATATAGAAAAACGTTAAGCAGTAATTCTCAATGGACTTATGCCGGAAATCTTCGAGCGCCGGCCATCAATAATGCGTGACTTGGTATTTGTGCCCCGTGTACGAAAGCAAAAACGGTGTGCAAATCACTAAGAAGAGTGACACCTAAGCTTCGGGTCGGTGCAACAACAATCCTCTATTGTCAGCAACGAGATACACAATGAGAGGGCGCAATTTTGCAATTGGTCAATAATACGTTTCGTGACGAATCGTAGCACGCGCACTCTCAATGCGCAAAGAGCATTTTACACATGCTTTGTTGTTTAATAAAGAAGCGCATGGAGAGACAAATGATAGCACGGTGGTTCGAGGGGGATCTTCATACATACACACATAAGATATCGGCGATCAATTAATTGTCTCTACATGAATTGTAGGTCTGCCGCCAAACCAGGTGCCATTGATGCACTAAGAAGCTATTCTTTGCTATATGACGTTGACGTTGTTCTAATATGTGAGACATGGTTTAACGAAAGCATACGTGATGCTGAAATCAGCTTGAGGAACAGATACAGAGTGTTTCGTAAAGATAGAGATTCGCGTGGAGGTGGCATCTGTGTACTCGTCAAAAACTCGATAGGTGTTATAAAAGCTGATTTCAGCTTACCGGGTGAATACGTTTCCCTTGACGTAGTCTCCAAACAAGACAACTTTCGTCTTGTCTGCTGCTATGCATCTCCCTCGGGGGACAGTATTTAGAGGGAAAAACGCATAGATGATATATGTGCCATTATAAACACCTGTTGTCAAACAGACTATACTGTCATATTGATAGGCGACTTCAACCTTCCGAAAATTGACTGGCAATCTCATATTACTCTCAATGACTCTATGGAATCGAAATTTAGAGCCTGCTGTTTGGCAAATGGACTATCCCAGCTAATTCACTCACCGACTCATGTGTCTGGATCCATACTTGACCTTCTTCTTACCACTGACTCAGATACAATTGATAATGTTGCCATTATCCCTCCTCCCATAAAATCTGATCATCGCGCCATACGTTTTAATATTGTACTTGCTGTCAGTGACATATTGCCGTCGAATGGTCGGCTCGATTACAAACGAATGGATGCCGCTATTATTGCGAATCATCTTGACGTTGTAAACTGGGAAACTTTTTTCATGGGTTGTCCAGATGTAAATGTAATGTACACCAAATTTGTTGACTATTGCTCTTATTTAATTAACTCGTTTACTCCGCTGGTTCACCAGTGCGATTCCATCAAGGATATGGAGACTTACAAAAATCGTCTTGCTCATAAACTAAAGTCTTGTAGTACCGCATCTCAGTCTCTTGAACGCAAGCTAATGAAAGTGACCAAAAGTCTTCGTATTTGACATGAGTCTAGAATGAACATTAGGGACTCTCGCTCACTGTTTCGGTATGCCAATGAACGAATTAAAGAAACTGAACCTCTTCCCCCCATCATTATTGGCCCTACGGTGGCTTATACTGATTCACATAAAGCTGAGATTCTCGCTGAACATTTTTCTACCCTGTTCTGTGCATCCGGTCCAGGTTTTTCAACGGCAAACAACCCACGCAACATTTCACATCGCGATCCCTTGGTTACCTTCTCTGAGTTTGCAATCTATTCACTTCTTTCTGGGCTTAAATTGAAGACTAGCCTTACACCTGAAAACATTCCTCCAATTTTTTACAAACAATTTGCGTTGTTTTTGGCGGAACCACTTAAACTCATATTTGAAAGATCTTATAGTGACGGCGCTGTGTCCGACCTTTTTAGACTCAGTCTTGTCACCCCTATCCACAAGAAAGGCTCGAAAATGAATGCTGAAAACTACCGACCAGTTTCGCAATGCTCAATACCATGCTGCATTTTTGAGAACATTTTAGTTAACCACTTAAATCAGTTTTTAATCTTAAACCGCTTACTTGACCCTGCCCAACACGGCTTTACTACCCACCGTTCTACATGTACACAGCTTTTAGAAATGACCCAGGACTGGGCTATGTTTATAAATGATCGAAAACCGTTTCACTGTGTTTATTTTGACCAAAAGAGCGCATTTGACAGAGTAGATCACTCTCTTCTGCTTTGCAAATTGGAAGATCTAGGTATCCATGCATGTACAGTGCAATGGGTGAAGGCATTTTTAAGCGACCGTCATTTTCGAGTTAAGGTTGGTGACAAACTTAGTCGACCATATCCTGCAGTATCTGGTGTACCTCAAGGGGGATGTTTATCCCCCCTTCTATACACAATTTTTGTATTGGGCATAAATAAGTACCTACCACCGGCGGTCTAATATCTTGAATATGCTGATGACTTAAAACTTTATTATTCTATTTGCTCTGGTGACTCCCACGCTGTTCTGCAGACTGCCGTCGACGGCATTGCACGATGGTGTTCTGAAAACAACATGATTCTCTCACCCTCTAAATGCATTGTACTGAAAAATCGTGCACTTGACTTTGACTACAAAAATGACAACTGTATTTTACCGACATTCTCTTATACCCGGGACTTAGGCATATATATTACGCCTGATCTTAACTTTAGCCTTCACATTACCAAGGTTGTGGAGACATCTCTGCGCACAATAGATACTATCTTTCGCTCTTATATTTTAACGACTTCACGTATGTACATTCGCCTTTACAAATCTCTTGTTCTTCCTAAACTTACATATTGCTCCCCTGTCTGGGAGCCTTATCTGTCCAAATATAGGAAGTTGGTGGATGGGGTCCAAAACATGTTTCTAAGACGTCTGCGAATCAGGTGCGTGTTAGATGACGTTGTTCCAAGTATCGACACACTTTTCATGCAGTGCAACTTACCTGTTCTACATCAAATTCAAAAATGTGACTTGTTAGCACACTTTTTTGATGTACGCTCCAATAACCTAAGGAGTCAACGATCAATCACCTCAAAAGCCGTGGCCCGCGGTGAATTCGTGAACGGACTGTTTGCTTGGCGTATGGCCAAATGGGCCCATGATAATCCAAATAGTGCTCGCCTATTTGGTGATTAATTACGATTGTCTTACAGAAGTATGTATATTGATACCAATCCTTTTATGTGAAATAAAAGTGATGTTATGTTATATACTTGCACCAAAATGCTGGTACGGTATGTGCACTTTTGCAAATAATTTCTTTTTTTTGGGCTGCCACCTTTTGGGGCCCACCGTTATTGCATATGCCACCGTGATGTTTCCTCCGTTTCGGTCGTCCCATCACGGTTTGCCATATGGACACCACAGGCGTGGACACTTAAAGACGTCGCCGCACAGATGTCGCTTAGGAGAACTTCAGTCATACACGTGTCCGGAGACGATTTCGGCCGAACAGCCCATATGAGCTCTCTTACAACCTGGAAAGCCTTCCTCATCTTGTCTGCCTCAACGAGACTTGAAGCATGCTCGGCCCGGGCTGCGCCAGCACTGCCCATCAAAAGGTTTAACGACTTAGTAACTGTCGCTTCACAAAACAACATGTTACTGCTCACAAATTAAGGTCAGACCGTCAGGTCTCTTCCCATTCTCTCTGCAAGTCGGACGGGTTCCAGGGTGCACAATAGGCCACTGGATTGTAAAGCTCTGTTAAAGGTGTCATTCAAGGCTTAATGCGCGTGCCTGCACTGAATATACAGGACAGGCCGTAGGGTCGGACGACGTCCCCGCAGACGCAGGTGTGAGTGTACACCAGGTCAGCCCTAAACGAAGTCCGACTGTGATCTTTACCGCCTGGCCCTACCAGCGTCCGTGGCGCATCTCAAAATGAGGCCCTGTGCTTCTATAGAGTCGCTAACCATTCACTCTAGAGCCCAGTTTCGGTGGGATCGTGGCCGCACACTGCTCTTCGGCGGTTTGATGCCTGTCGAGCTTCTAGGCGACGGCGTAGAAAAGACGTCTATCCTGTCGCATGGATCAATGGAGAAGAGCCAGAGCTATCTCCGATAGGGCAATCGCGTCGGGCAATCCTAGGCTACCCCCTATATATATATATATATATTTTTTTTTTTTTTTAAATATTAAACAATGGGTGAAATGGTCAACACCGGAATTAGTAGGCAATGCAAGCTTCAAAGTTTCAAAATGCTTTCTTACGTACTGCATGGCTCTAATTTGCTACACCTAGCAGGATGGTAGAACATTATTTCAAATATTTAGTCTGCCATATAATTATACAGATACTGTTACAGAGGTACCTACTGGCTCTAGAAAATATCTAAAAAAAAAAGATCAAGAAAAATATGTACAATCCTGGTGGACAGTATATAAGAGAATTAAATCACTGAATGAACCAAAATAATAAGACTACAAAACTGATGACACGCATACCGAGATATCAGGTGGGATTTTACGGCTCACGAAACTGTTGTGGGCCAAACAGGAGAACCACATGAATCCAGAAAAGACTGCTTTATTTCAAGATGATGTGTTTCCCGTCAGACAAAAAATAGAAACTCTTCATAGCTCGAACATTTATATATATATATATATATATATATATATATACACTGGACAAAATGTAACATTGAGTTAAAATGAGCGGCGATTTTCCGAACCGGTTCCGTTAGATATGGCACATTGCGACTAAAACAATAATACGCTTATGTTAACCCTACAAACTGGCTTACAAAATAGCATATTTGAAACCTCTAAATAAAGTGAATACAACATCGCTTGCTTTAAACTAACCGAGCCTATTATATGCGTACGCTTGATATGAAGTGCAAACTTCGGTTCAAACAAGGGCGCTTGTAGGAGAGGACGTTATCGTTAGTGTGTATGTTAGTGCTATCTAAGCGTGATGATTAAAACCTGCGGTAGCGTCACATGCGCACAGGTGCAGTAGCAAAAAAACTTACGCGTAAAACACGCACACAGCAAATACATCGACACAGGCATAGTCAAGTTCATTCATTGTTCTAGATAGATATATGGATGGGACGGTTGCTGCGTCTATGCGTCCCTTGAGAGTAATGCACCTGCCTACCGCCACAGTCTGCGTGCGAGTTGGTGGGTCAGTCAGCTCGGTCGCTTGGTTGGCTCGTGGGAAATAGCAAGTGAACACCAACAACCGTCGTCGCTAGAAACCGTCTCCCACAGCAACGCAAGGTGACAGGTAAACCGGCGGTCGATTGACGACGCGCACGCCAAGCTGCAACAGGACCTGTCTGCCCTGAAGGCCTGTTGTTTGTCCTGAAGCCTGTTCGTTCCAACCAAACAACACTCTTCTTTACGCAGAGTAACAGCAGCAACAGCAGCAGCCGCAGCGGCAAACACGGGCTTTAACTCCACGAGTACACGAGTGGAGAAGCCAGTAGTAGTAGTAGTAGTAGGGCGTGTAGACAATGCTTGCAACTAATCTTGCTACGCCAATAATCAGCTTATTCGAGTGTACGTAAAGGGCCACGTACTCAAGTACGTTCAGTAACTTTGTTCGAACTTCGTACGGGCGCTTTCGCAGCAATCGCATGCTTTAGCACCTATTTTTCTCTCTCTCTCTTGCTCTCCGATTCTCTCAATCTGTATCTCTCGAGCCGTCTCCTGTGTACGAGCAACTTTTCGGGTTAATACACAGTAACGCTTCCCGACTGCTGTTGTTGTTATCCGCACGCATTCGCATGCACAATTACTTTTTGCAACTCTCAACAACCCGTGCGCTGCGATGATTAAACTCAAACGTAAACAGTGGTTTGTATGGTTGGAGAAATAAACTGGTTGAATGCCGTCGCATCATTTATTCGAGTAAACGTTTGTCTTCAAAGCAAATGTATGCTTCTTACGGCTTTGACAACCACAATTTATATGCTCGTAATGAGCGTAAGCTGCCTGTGGCACGATAACGTCAAAATGTATCTATCGTCATCGCGTTCTACTGAAATTATATACAAAGCTTTCTCCAGAAGATGTATGAAGTAACAGCAACAGGGCAACGACAATCACGACCAACAAATACAACCAGCAAGACCGGGGCTTGAACTGGCTCGTTTCGAACGCTGCATTAGCCTCATAAGCCACCGCGGCTACAAATATGCTTCCTTTTAGCATGCAAATATATATATATATATATCCATTTAATATGGTCATCTGTTGTCTACGAGAACATCGAGTTCATTTCGCGGCGCGGATGGGCGTTATAGCTCCCCAATGACTAACCAAAGCAAGTTAAATGCTGACCAACGGAGCTGAAATAACACCTGCTAAATCACATCATCCTCTTAAAACGCTTGCTCTGGTTGAAATAGCGACGAGCACCCTCCGTACCGGTTTTATACACTCTGTGTGCATAGTGCAGAACGAATCCTTACACCTCTTTACAATACGGACTCGTTAAACGAAAACAAATCACACTGCCATGCTACGTCGCTTTAAAGCTACGGCGGTGGCAATAAAACGCAGCGAGTATTTTCTCATCATGTTAAATATTACAGTCGCCTCATAAATACGCAACGGTGCTAAAACAAGCACGGAAGATGGAGAAACGAAACTTACCCTTACTTCCGATTCGAGTAAACGTTTGTCTTCAACTCTTCTTTGCAAGCCTAGCATGCGTTAAGATAGTTTTTAGTCTTTTGTAGACGATATGAAGCAATGTTACGCTTTATAGGTTACCGTACCTCATTCTGTTGAACGTGACATGTTTCAGGTGTTATCTCCTTAGTAAACTGATAAAATATTGGATTTTACCTGGCAGCTGTTAAACATATTGGATTTCCACCTGTCAGTCGAAACGCCACCTTCCCCACAAGTGGCACCCCAGAGCCACTGAAAATGTTAGCCAATCCTGTTTGAACTCACAACACGCGTTAATACCTACTCGACTTGTGAAGAGCTATAGCTGCTTCAGGGGTTAGTTATATAATTTAATTTTCATACAGGTGCGCCAATGTTTGAAAATTAAAAACAAACGGCCTTGGAACCTTTTATTTTTTTTGGCGTGAGAGGGAAAAGCTTTTACGCACATCCGGAACGGGTGTGGACATAATTCTTACTACAAAAAATGTTGCTTAGAGCCTTACGAGGAGGATAAAAACTGTCACCTTTTCCTTAATATTTCTTCCAACCCTGCCATTACTTCAGGGTTGTGTGGGTAGAGCACACATTGTGGTCTGTACCAAGAAGTTCTAAAGTTCCGCGCCAGCAGCGCCCTGTTCGCGATAAACGCCGTGTACGCTTCGAACGTATGCTTGACGTCGTTTTCTTGTCCTGAATCACAGAAGATGTATACCGGCGCCAGGACCTCTCAGAAACCTTTCCTAGAGGAGCCCGTCCGATACGGTGCAAATCTTTTTTAAAGTACTGTGGTCCGTAAGGAAATAGGCCAGCGTGTAGGCCAGTGACCCCCTCTGCCATTTGAACCACTCCCTCGTATCTGGGATAATGGAGCGCGTCTAGAAGCCCGGCTGGCCCGCCTGGGTCTTCGTCCGTATTTTGTTCCATGCGTCGATTGCCTAACGTCGCGCGTCCGTCCACCAGAGAATGTAAGAAGTCAGCATAACAGATTTTTTTTATTGCCGCAGTTTTGTTAGTTCTTGCTGTATTGATGGCCAACGAGTTCTGCGTTTCATCCATGAGTCACCGAAGTGTAACCCGTGCAGGCGTACGCTGCCGCAGCGGTGCTTCGTATAGTATCATGCTATCATCGCGAATATCTTGCAAAAATGTATATTGTTGTTTATATTGCTGCGATCGCTTATTACTGTCGTTACTAGTGCTACCACTGTAGTAATTATTATTATTATTATTATTATTTACACACCCTTTGGCAGGGGGGCTTTATTTAAGATTCTCGAAACTTAATAACAAACGCGCCATCCGGCGATTTAGATGTTTAGCTGTACATGATTGCACATGCGGGCTGTGCGCCACGCGAACATTCTATTTACGATTTCTTTCCTGGCTACAGCTTTAGCCTGAATGTTTAAATCAGAGCGAGTTATCGTCGTCATGACCTCAAATAACTTGTTGAATCTATCAGGCTGCTTACATATGCTTGTACACGTACATCTGTTAATATTATTTAATATCAGTCAACATTATTCCTGCTAATGTTGCAGCGGTAGGCAACATGCCTTATGAACTTTTTATGAACTGTGGCCAGAATCTTCTCATTACATGCGAATCCTTGATGTCATACGGGGGAAGAGTATAATAAGACCGGGAGAACATATTGCTTATACAGTCTCACATACAGGGAAGCGTCTTTAATAACAAACAAGCGCAATATCCAGTTTAGTTTTCTTGTGGCAGCCGTAACCACTTCAAGTATAAGAGGTGTATAGTTCAATGTGTTAGATGTCAGTATTCCCAAGTCTTTGATCGCCTTTTTAATGGTTAGTTCCTTAGAGCCTAGGGTGTATTTGTGTGCAGGATTGTTATGTCCAAAGTGTAGCACAGCACATTTTTTAACAGTTAGTTAAAGATCGAGGCCATTACATCATTCCAAAAATGTGTCTAGCGTCTCTTGAAAAGTTACTATTTTGCTTCGATCAACTACGGGTACATACATTTTGACGTCATCAGCATAAATTTTTACATGAACGACTGGAGGTATTACATGCTTCATGATGAGTCGGTATACAGTATGTACACTAAAGGGCCGAGAATGGTACCCTGCGGACAGCCCGAGGTAACCTGAGCCTTAGATGACAGACAGTCGTTAACTCTTACCCTAAAGAGCCTATCACTTAAGAAGGCCTTAATCCAATTAACAATTCGACTACCCACTCTATACTGCGGAAGGTCTTTGATTAGCTTAGAATGAGTGGTACTCTCGAATGCAGCTTTAAAATCGAAATACACGCAGTCAAACGGTCGTCCATCATTTATGAAGAGGGCCCAATCATTTTGAGTCTAGTAACTGTAGGAGAGCAGAATGAGCGGGACGATCTGCGATTTGTTCCCTCGAAATTAGACCTTGCGCATTCGCGTTCCTGTAAATCTCCTCTGCTATGACCTTCTCAAAGAGTTTGCAAGACACGGAGGTTAGCGAGACGGGCCTTTTTTTTATTAGGGTCGCTTTTATCACCGCGCTTATGCCCAGGACAGACGATGGCATATTTAAAGAGATTAGGTACGATTTCCTCTTCGAGGGACCGGCGGAAGATAATCGAAAGTGGCACACATATATCATAGCCACGCTTCTTATACACGATAACCGGGATACCGTCGGGAGTGGCGCTACGCTTGTTGGCCAGTCCGCGCAGATGCCGTTCGAGGTTCTCCGGAGAAGAGTCGACGTTGTTCACCACTGCACGCTAGAGGGTTCGTGTAAGGGGAGAGCGGGGTGAGTGTTTCGTGATAGCAGTTCGGCATGCGTTGGGCAGGTTGCGGCAAATACATTTCTGAGCATTTCAGCTTTCTCATGGTCATCAGTGGTAGTAGATCCGTCTGGTTGCTTAATTGAGGCCAGGGTGCCCTTGATTTTCATACGTTTTTGAACATACTTGTGGACAGCGCTGGGGGCGGCAGACTGAGCAACACTACTCTCTTCAATGATCCGTTTTCTATGGAGCATCCTCTGTAGCTTTTTCTGCAATGCAGACCCTCGCTCCGGCGTAGCGTTGTTCAACTGTCGGGTGGTCCGTTGGATGTCGAAGCGTAGTCTACTCTCGATATCCGAAGTTCTCCGAGGTACAAATATTTCAAGCAGGAAATTTATTATACATGCTATCTACGTCGGGACAGGCGACGAAAAATTAGTCCAGTCAGTCGCAATCAGATTTGTGATCATCCCTTCGTAGTCACCTTTACCGTAGTCCCACCAGTCAGTGCGTGTCTCAGGCGTAGTCGGACCGCGAGTTAAGGTGAACTTGACCATTTTATGACCAGTGGCGATCGGTGCGGTCGATACAGTAATGTTGTCAACTGAGTCATTAGTAGTTAAAACAACGTCCAATATATTCAGTCCGCGGGTAGGGGGGCATACCAGCTGCTGGAAGCCAGCTTTGCAGCAGAATTGCAGAAACTTTTCCTAAACTGAAAGCCCACCCCCAGCTGTCGATTTATCAGCCCGTCGTGATGACGATCAGCGCCAACCCGACCAATTTATTCCAGGTTGGTTTTTTTTTTTTTCTAAGAGGACTAACTGGAAAATGCGGTTGCACACGCGGACACAGCAGCAAGGGAGCTCCCTGCAATTGCGTGCCGGTAGTGTGGGGCTCCAACCCACTAAAAACCAGTCGTGTCCCCATCCCCCACGCTGACTGGGAACTGCTTGCGCATATCATCAAACAGTCAGGGGGGGCGAGTCTACTGGTCCAGGCGGATGTGTTCCCCGGGAGCCTTGGGGAGGCGCGAGCGGACTCGGAGGGAGGCCCTTGTCTTCTCTTGCAGTATGTTCTTAAAAGCTTGGGTCACCTTGTTCCATCCTGAAATTGATTCCGTCATTTTCATAGTGAGGTCGTGTACGTTAAGAGCTGGGTTGTTACTTAAAAACTCCGTTAAGCTTGCGCGCTGCTCCGCCCATGATGGACACCTAAGCACCGTGTGCTCTGGAGTGTCGTCGAGTCCATCGCCGCAGTAGACGCACGTGGGGCTGGGGACCTTTCCAATCCTGAACAGGTACGACTGGAAGTCGCCGTGACCTGTGAGGACTTGGGTTGTGTGGAATGTGATTTCCCCCCCCCCCCGGCCGGTTAAGCCAGCTTCTGATATTTGGGATCAGGGTGCGGAGGCTGGCGCCTGGGGCACCCTGTTCGAGGTCTTCCCACTCCTCCTGCCAGAGGTCGATTGTACGCTGACGTGCCTCGTCTTTTTTGAGGCCTGGGTTATCCCATAAGCGGCGGCGCTCGGCTGCCTTTAAATCCCACGGGATCGTTCCGGCAAGGACGAAGGCCGCCGCGGCGCTAACCGTCCTGTACGCTGAGATTACCCTGAGAGCTCCGACCCTTTGGGCCCTACGCAGGCGAGCCCTGTTCGCGGCGAATTTTAGTGTGTTGGTGGGCCAGGCCGGAGCTCCGTACAGGGCAACCGACTCGGCCGCGGACATAATTATTCGTCTTCTCAGCTGCCGTGGGCCATATGTGTTGGGCATGAGACGTGCGAAGTCATTGGCCGTCTTCGTTGCCTTTTCCGTCACCCGCCGCACGTGTTCGGTACCGCGGAGACCCCTGTCAAGGGTAACCCCGAGGTACCTTACGTGGTTGACGAGTACGATCTCCTGGCCATCTAGGCGGAGGTGAAGGTCGGGGCATTTTCTTCGGCCCACCAAGAGTATCGCCTCGCTTTTGGCTGGGGCGAGAGCGAGCCCCGCTTCTTGCATCCAGCGGGCGACGTCGCCAAGTGCCTCGTTCGCACGGCTCTGCAGCAGGTCCGCGGTCCGAGTCTGGACGGCTAGGACGAGGTCGTCAGCGTAGGCAAGGAGGTTGACGCCGGGGGGGAGATCACTCAGCCGCAACACGTCGTCGTAGGTTATAATCCATAGCAGGGGGCCAAGTATGGATCCCTGTGGCACCCCTGCAGTCATGTTAAAAACGGACCCGTGGGACTGGATTGTTCTGTCATGTAGATAATTTGATAAAAGCTTCCGTAGATAAAAGGGGACCTTTTTCCTGTGGAGAGTCCCTAGGATGACTTTCCATGGTAGGCTGTTAAAAGCGTTCTTGGCGTCCAGTAAAATCGCGAGGAACAAGTCCCGTCTTCTAGGCGGGGACTCGCGGAGGAGTTCAACCTGCGTCTGGATCCGCTTTATGGCGCCGATGGTTGAGTAGCCCTTGCGGAATCCGTAAATCCAGGTTGGTTGAGATCTCCAGAGATAACAATACTCACATCAGCAGTCACAAGTGCATCGAGATTGGCAATAAATTTATTTCTCCTGATAAGAGCGCGATCCTGTCGGACTAAGATACGAGCAGACGAGACGAATCTTGCAGTCAGGCAGAAGCAAGTCAACCGCGATAGTTTCGGAGGCTAAGGATGAGTTTCGTCGGGAGACTTCGGTACAGGGAACCTTGGAATTTCCAAGCAGTAAGACGCCTCCACCACTCTGGTCGACACGATCATTACGAAACACCTCATATCTTCCACCCGCGCTCGTTCAGCGGACGTTACCTTGCCGGTCAGCCACGTCTCCGTTACATACGCAATATCAGTTTCTTCTATTTCCATAAACGCGTGCAGACAATCAATCGCTCCTGGTTCAGCCAGTGATCGCGCGTTTAGGGATATACATTTAAAATCAGAGTATGAATTACTGTTGAGAGTCAAATTCTTGTGAGAAAGCTTGTCCGTGCTTAAAGCTGATGTTCGTTGGCATGCCCTGTTCAGTCATTGGTATGGATGTCGTTCAATTACATCAGCCTCTCGGAGGCGCCCGTTG
This sequence comes from Dermanyssus gallinae, assembly GCA_003439945.1. Taxonomy (NCBI): domain Eukaryota; kingdom Metazoa; phylum Arthropoda; class Arachnida; order Mesostigmata; family Dermanyssidae; genus Dermanyssus; species Dermanyssus gallinae. The sequence goes on along the minus strand of QVRM01005785.1, from coordinate 411,750 downwards.
AAGATCTTGACAATTGCTTATTATTATTATTATTATTCCTTACAATTGTGGGACCTAAACGTGTACCCGCCTAGGCTCACCCCCACTCCTTAGTCCATAGAGCCGATGGTAGTGGCGGCGTTTCTCCTACACACTGCGAGCGAGAGTTGCTGACGCAGAAACTCGTCTTTGCGCTGGTCACCTGTGTTAGCACTAATTCTGATACCTAAGTTTTTAAGGAAGATACTTGTGCTCTTGCTGATTGAGCCCATCGTTTCCATGATGACGGGTACGAAATAGTACCTTCTCTCCAGGTCAGGGTATTTGCGTATTTTTGCGATCTCAGCATGTTTAGCAGCCCACAGTTGAAATTGCACAAAGAAAATTATTATTATTATTATTATTATTATTATTATTATTATTATTATGCATCACATCTTCTAATATATTAATTATATACCATCTACAATCCTGCTTATAGTATTATTGCTAATATAGTAATTGTAATAATAATAAACCGTTGCTAACAAATAATATTCCTATGATCATATTTGTTAGTGTTTAATTCTTACAATCGTGCTGACTGAACGTTTTCACTGATAGCAGTTAATTTTCTTCAGTTGGCCCATGGTGCCTCTAATTGAAGCCGCATCCTTCCTGCAAGCAGCCGATGTCATCATTTGTTTCAGAAACAATGTTTTGCGTCGGTCGCGCGTAATGTCCTCCGTGCGTTTTGTAATATCCTTTAAAAACTTCACGGTGCCGACGAACCCAGTCCAACAGGCACGAAATGGTAGCCCTTTGATAGCTCGAGATACTTTCTTTGCCTTTCCTCGCGCTTCTATTTTCTTATTATTATTGCATCTGCCACTCTCGTTGTAGCCTTTCTTTTTTTTACTTTTAGCTGACACTGCTATTGCTGTTGTCGACCCCGCCCCGCTAATTAATGTATCACTATTACAGGCATGGGGAGCCTGCGAAGTTCCGTTGTTTCGCTGCGCTTGCCGTGTCAGCGTGGGTCACAGCGATTGTCAATCACGTAGCGAATATGGCCGCCGCAGCCGGCGAGAGATCGATTCATCTCCGAATCGACAGGTGTGTATTGCAGTATTGCATGCACACATTCCGCGAGCATGACGTTACGGTAATTCAGCCACCACTGTGCGGCCACCGGGCGGGTACAAACAACATGTCGGTGTGCGCTGAATTAGTGCGAACTTGCAGCATTGCTCTCTCGTGACAGCTGCGGTGTTTGTATTGACGGGAGTGAATCGGCGACGGGAGTAGTCACGGGTGTGGTCGTCCGGGAGCGTGGCTGTGCGGTGTTGCGTCAGCAACACATGTGACATGTGTACCTGTATGCGTGGCCTCCTGCGAGCAGCACTCCGGGTAGTCTTTGCGCAACGAGTACATTTGAACGTTCAAGGTCAACCATGTTGGCAGTTGAAGGCTAATGGCTAATATGTGGTCGCCATTTATACAGGGCGACTACCGCTAGCTGCACCGTGGTGCACTGTTCTTGCCGCTACTACTACAGCAGCAGCCGCTGTGCCGTATTAACTTGATCCAAGTTTTTTTAAGCAGTTGTCGCCGCTGGCGCCTATTCTACAATTGGGTTGATAAGCGAAGCGAGAGAGAGAGAGAGAGAGAGAGAGAGTGCTAGATAGATTTGCCAGTGTCTTATGGTGGCTACATGTTGATATAGGACTGGCAACATCGGCGGCCATTTGAATCGTTGCGTCGTGAGGGCCAAATCCAAATCCACGTGTACACGAAACGCAAACTTGTTGGCCGGCCGCGTAAAAAAACAGGTTTGTGCGTCTGCGCTTAGACACGTCTCGACGGGCCAAACGCAATGCTCGCGTTTATGTGCTCAGGTGATTGAATGATGTCTAGCGGGTGTATCAAGTGAACAAGTGGAACCATCTGCTGTACAATTAATGCCACTGCCCATCTGACTATTGCTGACCGCGCACTTGACGTAGACAACGCAACGCACCTCAAGAGGAAGTAAGTTCATGTTGAGTTTTTCTACTGTTGATAAAGTGCCCAAACAAAGGCAGGTAATTAAAGACAGTTTGGAGTGGCTGTGTGAATCGCGTTTGCAAGAATGAGCAGGCTCACATTTTGATTGTGTGAGAAGACCTACAATATGAGCGAATGGTTAAGAGTGAAACCTTCTTTGCAAAGAGGTCATATTGTCGGTGGTTTCGTTTTGCAACATATTTGCTTCATTTCAACCAGCAATATTCCGACCATTCGCCTATCTCTTTAGCGGTATTGAGCAAACGATGCTATGACGACAAGAATGGCCGTGATGTATATATATATATATATATATATATATATATTGTTTTTTTTTTTAATCAAAGTATTTTGCAGTGTCGCTCTCGTTAGAACACTATCCAAACTCTGTCGGCAACACATATGTATGATAAAATAAACTTTTTGCTTGCTTCTAGAAGTAACATCTTTTCTACAAGCGAAAAGTACGATTAAACGTTCGAGTTGATACACATTCTGTTAGTACCTACTCAGTATTTTTTGGGAATATAAGGTACTACTAATATATAAAGCCCACAATATAGGCTTGCCTGAAAATGCAAGACGAGAGCCTGGAGTACTAATATTAAGTTCAGTAGGCACCTTTCTGAGAAGAAAATTAATTTTTTGTTGTTAAAAATATGCACACCATCTGTATGTGCTGACAAAGAGGACTCCTTGGCATAGATTCGTGACAGTTAGTACTATATAAACATAGTTAAATATTATATATATAGAAACACCTGACACAGAAACATCTGTATATACGCTATGCCTCAAAAAGCTGGCCTTCAGCCAAGATTTAATGTCCACGGGACCGTTTTTCGCATTGCTTCATGAACGGACCCCCACTTGATTGTAATATCTATGCTCAGCTGAAAGCCCATTTTTGTTTACGCTTTGAGAATAACATTTTAGACGCTCGAAGTTGGCTAAGATGCCGGTGACACGATAGCGCCTACATGCACCCATCGGAATCGCATTCTCATTACTGGAAATAAATGTGCTTTCTCCGTTATAGGTATATAGCAGCTGTGCAATGACAACCACGTCCAACAAGAAAGACCACCAAGATCGGGGCTCGAACTTGCGCTTGCCAAAATGTTAATTAGGATTGCCATGGCGACGCCCTTTGCGAGCGTTGCGTTAGCTCCCCCAAGTACCCGCCGCTGCAAAGGATCATAGAATGAACAGGATATGAGGCCAGGGAGACTTCGTATTGTCGATTTTGTCTCGTCAAGCTAATATCGTCGAAATTGGCCATCGACATGTTTGGACACTTCTTCGGCTCTTTGGCGTGTTGCCTCGGACATTATAACTCCGAGAGCCGTCGCATGGACCTATTAATGGACCATCAATCAAAATTGGGAAGACCGCTCTCCACTTTTGGCTATTACACGCTAGTCGTCATGACGGGTGATTTAGACTAAACTTTGCTAAATACTGTAGTATATATATATATATATATATATGTCATGCGATCCATGCGCTGTTATAATCTGCATGTAGTACAAGGTGTTTTTGGCGTTCCCTAGCACCCACAGATATGCCTAGATATTTTCCATGGGTATAGGTTGTTGATGTAGTGCTTGCGTGCGATAAACACAGGAACCATGTTGCTCGCCTGACGTGTTGCTGTTAATATATATATATATATATATATATATATATATATATATACAAAAGTGCTGCTATCTCAACAGGACTTTGTTCCGTCCTTTTTTATGCTGTCAACCTATTACCAGCTGTTTCGCAGAGTGAACGCGGATGTTTTATATTTATAGAATGAGAACAATTCGGCAGAAAGTCCTGCTATTAATTTTTAGTGCTAATGAACACCTGCCGCATAATATTGACCAGCAATTCTGCACAGGGGAGACAGGTTGGCGGCTTCTTTGTTGCTGCAATTGCTGTTGTTGTTGTTGTTCTTCTTCTTCTAGTAGTGCTGGAGTTGTGCTCCCTCTAGTAACCGTTCTCTGTCTACGGTGCTTCAGAGGCAAGTCGACGACGATTGTTTGGTGTTTGTTCTTCCCCGTTCGCGCCTGCCTGCTAAGTAAGTGCACATTAGTGATGGAAAAAATACGCAGTCTAAATGGCTTCTGAGGCGATTCCACAGCCATGTATCGGTCAGATAGAATTTCAACAACAAGAGGCATATTCTCATCGTCATAGGTGGTCGTTGATCGCTAACGAGAAGACCTACGTACGTGTTTGGCTTGACCTTCTTACTCTTTGGATTGACTAGATTCATATTTATATGCGTATTTCTCACCGAGAATAGCTGCTGCCTTACCTCTAACAACAACAGCAACAACAGCGACAACAACAACAGCAGCAACAACAACTACAACAATGTGTGAGCATGTCAATATTACATTTAATTTTAAATATAGTATTGTCATTGTAAAGTGCATGCCATTGCATTAACTGCGCAACCTCTGCCGAGGCTTCGGCCACTTTCTTTGCCACTCCTACAAATATTGCTGAAATGGTCCTGTAACAGGTGGCCTAAGTCTGACTCTGTTTTTTTACACTGCCAGTCCGCGACCTTCTAGCAGGTACACAAAGCGGTGTCTTTTGACGATATCGATGAGCTTCATATACGTATGTATGCATAACAACAACAAGAACAACGACAAAGACAGTACTAAGAATAACACCAACAACAAGGCCAACAACAACTATCGCGACACTTAAGTAATATGAATCTGAACACCAACAACAGTGATAATATCGTATCGATCGATGATTATGAACGCAAGCTAGACCAGCGAGATGTCAAAACCCTTGCGCAAAATTATCCATATGCGAATTAGCTCCTCCTTGTCAACGGAACGCGGCGATGGCCTACGACTCTCTGCGGTGGTCCTGTCGCAACCATGTATAATATCAAAACAGCGTTTAACTAATTATACGGTTCTTTGTCTCTAGGCGACTTACGCATGATTGATTGAGTTATGTATGATTGATTTGCTTACGTATGATTGATTGGCTGACGCATGATTGATTAGATCACGTATGATTGATTGACTTACGTACGATTGATCGACTTACGTACGATTGATCGACTTACGTATGTTTTATTGACCTACGTGTGATGGATTAACTTACGTGCGACTGATTGACTTACCTATTATGGCGGAGCCGGCAGGTGCACAACTTAAACTCCTCGTGAAAGGCGGCGTGGTAAGCATGCACTATGTACCTGGTGTATACGTGGCAACTGTCACATGCAAGATCAGACTAAAGATGCAAGACATTGAAACTGTCTGGCCTGTTCGAGCTTAGCGTCTCACTCCAAAATAAAAAAAAACAATCCTAGGGCACTATACGCAGCATCTTCAGCCTTAGTCGGACTGTTTCAATTCAATTCAAATGCACCTTTATTTTGCCAAAGGGAGGACATTATTTACATTTTACAAACCGTTACCTAGATACATACAATAGTCAGTTTACTTGTGTGCCGACATTTGCACTGTTAGCGTTTCAAGTTCTCAGTGCCCTCGCCATCCGCCACGAAAACATGTTATTTACACAATCTGTCTTGGCAATTTATTTTGATGAGATGGTGTTACCGCTTCTAAGATTGTTTAGCCGAATGCTAAAATAGTTTGATGTATTTGATGAGTTTATAATACGACTGAACATGCGAAAATCCGCTCTGGACTGAAGTTCCAGAATAGGACTTATCACAATAGAGTTTCGGGCAATGTTACATCGTAATGATACACGACGAAGGAATCTCCTCTGTACACTTTCCATTGCTTCAATGTGTTTATCTAAATAAGGCCGCCAAACCTCACAGCAATAGATAAACATAGGTACAACCAAACTATTATAAAGCCTCATGTAAAAATTATAATAATTAATTATGAAACAACGAAATATAGTCTTAGATATAAGATTAGCATCGGATGACTTGTGAAATATGAGTGCTAAAATCCAGTTGCGGTGTCACCGCAACCCCAAGGTTCCAAATACAATTTAAAATAGGGATAGCCTCCCCATGTAGCATGTAATCATGGGCTTCTTTTAAACACAATACAGCACATTTCGGCACTGATAAAAGCATTTCGTTATCCACACACCACTTAGAAATCGCCTCAATCGTACTCTGTAGTACCTGCCTTTCGCTAGCGGTGTTGGAGGTCCGTATAGTTTCAAATCGTCAGCATAAAGCTTGTAAGTTATCAAATCAGGAATAACGTTATTAAGATCTAAAAAAAATATGCAAAATAAAAGTGGTCCGAGGCTTGATCCCTGAGGAACGCCGTTTGTAGAAGCTGGTGGACAGTCCGAGATAAAATACACAAAGCGACTCCTCCTCGCTCGGATAGACAAGCAAAGCATTCGCCTTATATGTACAACTATGATAGTGATAACCTTTAATGTCTGCCTAAGAAGGCATATGTTGAAACTTTCACTTGTTCTGTTAGAGCTTAAAAATCCTCCATTAGAGAAATACAATATTTGCAAAACTTGCATCGAGTCCTTCGATTTTAATAAGGTTATTACCGTACCTAAATTATATATAATAAAGGTGTGGCAGTCACAACAAATGTCGCTGTGTTGTCAAACAGCTGCAAATTCTCGAGTCCTTAAATAATGATTTCGTCTTATACAGAAATAAGGAAATTCTTAAATAAAAAACTGCAACTTTATATACAGGTATGTTTTGCACTGTTTGGATCTGGTGGCAGTCAGCGACACCATAGTGATATGTATTCTAGCGTCCTGTAATTTCATAGATGAAGAGGGTTGTTCATCCACCTAACGCTCACAGACGCACTCAAATGGCCAAATCAAAGGGTGGCGCGCGTGGAAAGGCAATTAGAACTACTACCCCAATAGCAATATGCTGCTTCAGAGTCAGAATGGGCAGATTGTTGAACTAGCTGTGACGTAATATCAACGGCCCACTCCTCCCACTCGTATGCAAACATGTCTGCTGTTGCTGCTTTGATTACTTCTACGGCGGCCAACGTTATCAGGCCCTTGAATCAATTCATCCAGTGGATTTATCGCAGCAGCCAGGGCCGCACAGATAGTCAGAACAATGACCTGTGTCGGGAGTGTCAATAAATGAAGATCAGAGTTTGTGTGCGTAGCCACGTGCGTACTCTCTCGAGTTGTGCGTCGCCTACAGAGCTGCCAACAGCAGCGAAGGATAGCCTCAACAGGCTTCGAGTACCCCTGAAGTTCAGGTACTTTGCGATCGGCTCACGGTGGCGAGTAGATTCCGAAGGGTCAATAGCCTCCGACCTCATTCAACCTGACTGCCAGCTGAAACAAGAAAGCTCAACTGCCAAATGCTAATGGCGGGTATTTATGTGTTCTTTTGTTGAAAAGCTTTTCTGTTCTTCAACCGGCGCGATATCATGTAACCGCGCTAAAACCAAATACCCACTCATTACCAGGGGACCACACCACACACTGTGCATACACTGAATAATTAATCTAATTTGTTTTTATTTAAGTTTCAATTATCAAACAAGTGCTCATTTTGACTGAGCTTTCAGACGGGATTTGCCCGTCAATGTAGGGGTTATGACGTGTGTGCTAACCAATCAGGTTCCATGTCTACTCTTGACTTCTATAAATCAAAGGGTATGTCATTTATTAATTAGGTCTGTCATTGATTAGGTTAGACATAGGCCAGTTTAGTCATTAATGCCAGTAACAACGACCAAAGGAACAGTACAGCAACAACAAAAATCAACAGCAACAAAAACAACAACAACTAACAGTAACGACTATAGCAACAGAAACGAACACAACGGCGGAGGATTACGGCGCGTTATTATTATCATATATATATATATATTTTTTTTTAATTATGTGTATTAATTAATATCATGTTATTATTACTATTATTATTATTATTTGGGATGCAATGGTCGTGATCGTAGGCGCAACTAATTGAGCAAGCATTGTTCTGTGACATTGGCATTGAACGCGATCGTCTCGGGATCATCTACAATACATCGTCCACGCGGCCAGCAGGTATAAGACAATTTAGAAGTCAGTCTAGTGAACGGTACGGTACTCGTCCACCAACAGCGTCGTCGCGCCGACAAGCAAACGTAGTCGTGGCGACTACGCTCGCTTCGTCTCTTTCCTCGTTCCTCCTGCCTATTCCTTAGGCTGACTAGCCAAGACGCTTAGCGTGGCTGGACGACCTCAAGTGCTCGTGGTGGTCGCGATGGTGGTCGAGAACTTCTTGTGCGTGCCTTCCTTCGGTGAATGGCAGCAGACTAGCGAACAGCAGAGCGCGAACAACTACGTGAGCGAGAGATATACAGATATATATATATATATAGAGAAGGAGATCGAAAGGGAGAGACATATGCAAGGGGACGGAGTGGCTGATGTGGCAGTTACGCCCGTTGTGCTATGTGATCTCAGAGGCCTGACTCAGTCGAAAGGCCACGGCATTGCATCCATCATCGCCATTATCGTCATCATCATCATTATCACCATCACCATCAATACAATCTCCCGTACTTATCTCACACATCTTCCATGTATTTATCTACGTTATCCGTTCCATATATCCAACCATATTTGTATATGGGCTCCATATATCTAAAGTGTGGAGTGTTCGTTTGAATGACGCTTTGCGCTAGCCCTTAACTAGCCGTCGTAGCCGTAGTTAGCGACTAGTGACTAACAACAACCTACTTGCCTAGGCTTACTTACGTTACGTACGCTCTCATTTTGTTGTTTTGCCGCCTGTTACGCCTGCCGGCCGGCTGGTCAGAGGCTTTGCCAAATCCAGTATCTACGCCGGCACGCTACGCAGAACTCTAATGAGAGCGTTCGTCGTCTTGCTTTCAGAGAGCTGCGACCGCGCCGCCGATCGGAGAAGTGAGCAAGCCAACAGCAGTGGGTGATCCGTTCGCGATCGTCGCCCCCCCCCCCCTCCCCCCGTCACAGTAACGGCTGTGGCGCAACCAAGCAACGAGGCACGGCTAGCATTGATGCTCAAGCTGCTATCAAGACTCAGCGTCGAGCGACGACGACAGGCATAGACGTCTCCTCCTTTTCGCCCCCCGCCTCCCGCCTACTCCCCACCCCGATACGACGCGAGATCCGAATCCTTCCTGCGTCTCGACGGACGCCCCCGACAACGACGAACTGTCTACACTGTACGGCGACTGCGGCGGCGTCGGCGGTGGCGGCGGCGACTGCGGTGGCAACGACGCCCACCAACAAACTGCCGAGCGTGTCAAGTTGACCGCAGCTGAAAACTGAACAACGTTCGAGTCTCGCAGCAGGAGTTTGTTATTAGAGTTGCCGTCGCTGCTGTTTCCGTGATTGTTGTTATCGCTGTTGTTGTTGCTATTGTTGTTGTTACTGTGATTGGCTGACTGCGCGGTGGCAGCGGCGGCGGGCTCTAGCAAAAGCAGCCAAGCTACCAGCCAGTTCGTTGTCCGATAAAGAGAACGAAAACGTGCGGCTGGATACGAGAAGACAGAAGGACTGGAGCGAAGCAAAAAAGAAAAGAGACACACACACACACACTGAAAAGATGAAGAAGAACCACCACGTAGCGTACGTGCTTTGAACCAGCTGAACGAACGGACCACTGAACGAGCGGCGGCGGGCTGTCGGTCTGTGGCAAACGTAATTGCTGCTTCTCAGGAGGATCTGTCGAGGGCTGAGGCAGCCGAGTGAGCAAACGGACGAATCAGACAAGAAATCGTCAAATCGTCGAAGATGCTCAGCCTTGTGGGAGCCCTTCGGGGTCTGCTAAAGATCAAGCCTGTACATATCGATGGCATGACGTTTCGATTACATCACGGGCCAACCGTCGTTCTGTTGCTCGCGTTTTCCGTCCTCATTACGACGAAGCAGTACTTCGGTAAGTGTGTGCAAGTATGCCTAAAGGTTCTAGCCTAACATATGCATATATATATATATACATATATATATATATATAGAAAATATTGTGATGATATTTTAATCATTTGCAAGATGGTTGCACACTCGGCAGTGCTCGCCTTAAATGAATATATATATATATATATATATATACTAGATATATAGCAAATCTAGCAGCTTACATAGCTTATACAGCTTTACAGCTTATATATATATATATATATATATATATATATATATATCATTTACATTGCACCTTGGCAAACCAATCAATACGGCATGTAAATCACAGCAAATAAAATGCTATAGTTTTCTTCGATGGGTCTAAACACATATCTATCTATACGGGATGTTGAAACCCAGTTTGGTCGGAATTTAGAGGTCGTAGAACTTGTCATTCAACAAGCATATTTTCAGTGGAATGAGGGATGTACACACGTCATGCTTGTTGAAAAGAAAATTTCGCTACGCCTGAAAGACATCAACATGGCTTACGGGAAGAACCGTTATATAAAGAATAGTTTGCAAAAATAAAGATTATTTATTTGCCGCGTTGGATGTTTGTCAGACCTAGCACAATTTTCTCCTAGCAATACAAATAATAGAGTAGTTTACTTTAATTTGCCAACAAGATTTAACAAAATCTACGACCCCTTCAGGTATGACCGAACCGGAGTTTGACATCCCCTATCACATGTGCAAGAACGCGCTACGACGCTACCACTATGAGGATTGGGCTTGGACAAAAACTTTTAACAAACATTCAACTTATTTGCCACTTAGTTTTAAGTTTGTATGTGAAATTCGAGTTGAATTCGTTGAGTCGTCTACTGCCACAGAGTGTTCGGAGCATAGTTTAAGATCTTTAAAGTAAGGAGTAAAGAGTGTTTACGATTTAAAGTTTCATTTTAATTAATTACAAATATATTACATAATGTAGATGCAATTTCTAACGAAATACAAAATCGATAAGGTGATTTTTTTTTTCGTTTTTTACAAGCCTTATACGGAACACTCAATTTAGCATTTTTTTAAAACAAAAATCGGGCTAAATTACATTAATACACACCTCAATCTTAGTATTTAGTTTGCTAGTGGCCATGGGAATATTAGCGTGTATTTTACTTTTTTAAACACCTAGTTCGGCCAAAGAAAATTAAGGGTCATGCTGCAATAACGCTCGCCATTCAGCGTGGCATTCTTTTTTTCGACCAGAATCTAAACCATACTGTAATAGGTTTAGTTTTTAGATCGATAGGACAAGTGGGCTTTGTCGAAAAAAATCAGTTTCCTCACAAAATGCTGCATTATCTCGGAAGCTCAATTGGCACAGTTTTGCCGCTTCCGGTGATTCGTAGGCTTAATACTTTGGGCCAGCTAAATCTTCTACGTATACATCGCTAAATCGCACTGTCGGCTACACCTTGGGTATTTGTACCTGAACGAGTGTTCCGTGGACTTCCACGACTTAGCACATAATGTACTGAACCTGCCCTATGAAACTTTTGCACAAGTCCATAAATGGTGTTCTCAAGACCATTATGTCGGCCATAAATTGCGTAAATTGCCAGCATGCCCATAGAAAGTCCCCTTTGTTATATTTTTTCTCAATGTCTGCGCTTTTTAAAATATGCATGGTCTTAACGCGTTCTTCCGTTAAGTAACGCTCCATATAAGAATTAGCAGTCCTTCCCGCTTTTCTTTACGTAAGATCGCGGAGAGGGCAGAGGTGAGTGTTAAATCCTGAAAGATGCTAGGTGATGATTCTATCAGGAAATCCTATATATATATATTCATCTATAAACATGTCAGTCGTGTTAAGAGACGGCTGCCTCGGCTGTTGTGATGCGCTGAACAGGATACTGCTTGGACGGAATTGTTCCTTTTTCCTTAATTGTGAATCTGGTTGGGCTCTTTTCTGCTGGAGAAAGCCTAGATAAAACCTGTATGAGCACGGTATGATCCGGCCATTATGCAGTAGAAACGAAATCATAGCATATCCATCTGCCAGTCAACACTAGAACAAGTAGGGTCAACTATGCTAGATGCCACTCCCTGACTAACCTTAAGAAAGTAGACACGGTTTTATAAAGGTTAAAATATTTTATATATATATATATAGACAGGTAGTTCAACAAATTCTCAAAATGAAAACCAAGAGTTTTCCAAATATTGTTTTTAATTATTTCTTATTCGATATACTCCCCGAGAAGCTCAATACACTTTTTCCACCGAGATTTCAGAGCATTTATACCTCTTGAGTAGAATTCCGCGTCTTTAGACTGAATATAGGCATTGACAGCAGCCTTAACCTCTTCATTGCTGGAAAAACGCTTTCCACCGAGACTATTCTTCAAATGTCCGAAGAGGAAATACTCAGAGGGGTCAGATCTGGAGAACAGTAAGGTAGTTTAATACGTTCGAACCTCAGTTGGGCCAGTTTTGCCGATGCTTGCCGCGACTTGTGTGCAGGAGCATTGTCCTGGTGAAACAGGACAATCTTCTTCTGCAAAGCGGGTCGTTTCACGATGAGTTCTTGCTTAAGGCAGTCCAACAGTCTTGCATAATATTCTCCCGTGATCGTTTTACCGCTATCAAAGTAGTCGACCAGAATTATTCCACGTTGGTCCCAAAAAACCGTAGCCATCATCTTTCCGGCCGGTGCCGTTGTCCGCACCCTCTTCGGAGGTCCTTCACCAGGTGCACACCATTCCAGGCGGGAGAGGTTTGAGCGGGTCTCCCGGGAGAGTGGTCGAGACAAGGAGCCGAGGGAGGGGGAGCAGCCAGGCCCTCATGGTCTCGACGCACCCTCACAGGACGGATTACAAAATGGCATCCCCCTATCCAACCGCAGGTAGACATGCGGGATGATAGTCAGGGATTGAAGGAGAACGGCAGAAACGCCTCTCCCACGGCTTCGAAGTAAGGCCAAAGTAATACCGAGCCTGGGGGGGTGGAAATCCGGGGTTAGTGGGTTTGCGAGTCTCACACTAGTCACACAGGCTGCTAGTGGCGCATGTGCACCATGCATTCCCGAAACGTCCCAGAACAAAAAAAAGTGCACACCATTGGCGAGATGCTTCTTGGGTCTCGGGAGTGTAGTGATGGCCCCAGCTTTTATCGACGGTCACGAATCTACGCCAAAAATCAGACGGATTTTTTGACATCTTGGCCAAATTTCGCTGTGAACCGGAAACACGCGCGTCTTTTTGGCTTTGGTTGAGCAAATGCGGCACCCATTTTGCTCTGAGCTTTTTTATCTTCAAGTTCTCGTGCAGGATGAAATGCACACTACCCAAACAGATCCCCAAGGTCTCCGCTATCTCCCTAATGTTCACTCGCTTATCTGCGGCAACGATTTTCAGCACTTTTTCCACGTTTTCCTCATCAGTTGCCGTTATTGGGCGTCCTGAACGTAGTTCATCCTCGGTGCTCCTGCGACCTCTTTTTAACTCATTAATCCAGTTGGAAACAGCGGCAAAACATGGCGCAGAGTTACCGTACACCTTGTCTAACTCAGTTTTCACTTGGGTCGCATCCCAACCTTTGAAATAAAAATGCTTGATAATTACTTGAAACTCTTTTTTCTTCATTTTTCAAAATCACGCCGATACGTTGCACGGAAATGCGATCAAACAAAATCGCAACGGCCAATTACCATAATATTTTGACTGCTAGCAGTCGAAAAGTTGCCATTTCCAATAGCCAAAATTCGAATTCTGAAAAGCTCATTTGAAGAACCTGCTGAACTACCTGTATATATATACAGGTAGTTCAACAGGTTCTTAATAATATAATAATAATATTATATATATATTTCTCATCGTGAATGAGTGAATACTAATATAGCGTATTATGAATACATATATATACATATATATATATATATATATTCATAATACGCGCTTTATTTACAATAAAGGCTTATGGTTATTCAAGGGTGTTTGTCCCAAAAATATTAAATTCTCAGCAAATGAACGGCCGTCGGGAAATTGTTACGTTATCGCGATCAAACCTTAATCACTCTCTCCATGAAAACACCACTGGGAGAGTGGTGTTTTTATGGAGAGAGTCAATTGAAGAAATTCAGACAGAGCAGTCACAACACCAAGGTCTTTTTGACTGTTTTTTTTTTCGACTACAGGCAAATGTTTGCCATCTGGTTCTGTGTTCAATAAGGAATACGACCGCAAAATGTTAAGGAGATTGCGCGAGCACGTACGACGCAAGATCCCTGAACTCTTGACAAACGATTCTTGAATCCCCATCACGACAACTCACCGGCGCACACATCGTTAGTGATTTCGGATTATTTGATGAAACATTTGAACTGTTTATTTCCGTAACCTCCCTATTCGCCGAAGATAGATCGGTGCAACTTTCTCCCGTTTTAATCAATAAACAACTTGAAGGGATAAAGTTTTGAGACTATAAAGGAGATAACGGAAACTTTGCAAAAGCAACTTTTTTTTTTATTTAACATATATTCAGTACAAAATATGTCTCGACGCTCGCAAGGGACCTTATAGCCTGTGGCACGGGCGTCGAACGCATACATCCATTTGTTATCGATTAAACCCGTTCCGAAAAGCGCGTTTAAAAATGTTTCGAGGAATGGAAAAATAATGGCACCAGTGCATTGTAGCGGGTAGAAGCAATGTTAAAATAAAATTTAAAAAAACACTTTTAGAAGATGTAATAAGTTTTTTCTTATTTATATGTAGCAGAACTCTTCGATACATACATATGTGACGGATAATCTCAGTATTAAACTTAGACATTCTGTCGGAGATTCGGAACTCCTACGCACTTTCAAGGCCGCAATCGTGTGTGCTGTGCATAAAAAGTCTTTGTACTCTGAAAAACTCGATGCTTTACATAAAACTTTTAACCGTTTTTGTCTTGCCACTTATAACAAAAGCACTGACCTGCCTTAACGTTATATAACCATTTTACTCTATAGTACATTACATACATTCTGCTTCAACGCGATGATGTAAATATATGTACACATTTAAAACATAGGACAAGTTTTCTGTGGCCTCAAAGCAAAATTGTTATGTTACACAGTTATGTAAAATGCTCTGTTTTGCTTTTTGTAAATGTGGTGTGAACGTGACTTGCTCGATAACTTCGGCGCATGTATAAGTATGAAATTACGCTTCCAAAAAGAATTGCAAAATTATTTGCAATTTTTTTTGGAATTGCTATTCCAGAAAGCAATTGGAATAGCTTTTTCCAATTGCCAATAAAACGCCAACGGCGTTATATTGGCGCAACGTTGGCTTGTGTAAGGATTTCATGTAAGAAGCCATTGTATCTGCTTTGTAAAGGCACGGTGGAAGCCAGTCTTTATTAAGGTAGCTTATCATTAAATTTAAATGTTAATAATTAGCAAAGATCGTATACGTACATACTTGGTGTTTTTCATTAAATCAATAGTTTCTTCTTCTCATAGATCGTCAAAAAATGTCAATTCGTAATGTAGATGGCAAACATTGGCACGCGCAATATGAATTTGTTGTCATATCTTGAGAGACCCGTTCAAAATACTATAACTATTCACATATGTTGCTATTTATATATTAGCAACTTTAATATGTTTACATAGACAACAACACAAAAAAAAATCAATGTAATTAATAGCCTATGTTATTGTTATGGCTGTTACCGTCAATATACCATACGTAACCTTATTATTAAATTGCAAACTTTATTTTCATGATATTTTAGGCACGGTTTTGAGTCCATGGTATTAACATTTTATTTAAAAAAACGTCTTAGTGTTTCTTTATACACCCGCGAATACATTTAGTTATATATTTTAATTTAAGTAGAATTATAATAAACAAACACAAATTATGCCAATACACACCTTATATATATATATATATATATATATATATATATATAGACAAAAGGTAATACCGTTAGACAATAAACGTTTGTGCCGATTAGCGTAATTGACATTAGAGGTATTGCTACGCGGAAGCTTGGTAAAGCGCCGACGTAATTTATTTGTTTTAATGCGAGACAGCAATACGAATCCCACAGCAATCATACTTTACTGCGTTTCTATCTAAGGAGCGTATTTTGCTCACCGCAGCGAGCCTATCGCCAACACACAGTAGTACTAATTCACCACAATGATCCAATATTTATTTATAATATTATTTTGTATAAAATTTACGTTTCAACAGCATTCCGTTATATTTGGCAACGTGTTGTTACTCGATAAAAATTCTTTGATTTTGTTAGCTTACGCGTGGCAGTTACAAAATTAAGTGCAATTCTTTTACTCTCTTGGTTCGTATGGGTCACCTGCGTTCAGACTCAGTCACCAGTATTCCGATAATCTCCGGCAACTCTTCTGCTCTCTGAGGTTAGCTTCGCTTGCTCATGAATGTGCTATTGTCTACTGCCAAGCACTCCGTATTATGTGTTAGGTCACGACCTCGTGGTTCTATTTAGCAAGCGATTTCAATCTACGCCGACCCACATGCATAAGAGTCTCACAAATGGAACACTTGCCAACGTTTACAGACTGACCAAACGTTATCTAACAGAGAAGTATGTAATGCGTATTTATGCGCTTATATATATATATATATATATATATATATATATGTATATATATATATATATATATATATATATATATATATATATATATATATATATATATATATATATTTACATACATATTAGCTTGGACAAAATTACCTCTGAGAAGTCTGTGGTGTTCGCAAAACAGATATCTATGTGAGCGCAAAATATTGTAAAATCTCAAAGAGTTTCGTAAAGTCATGTTTTTGCTATGTGAATTCTATCGTAATGGACGGCGAGGAATGCTAAGTACGGTTGGCAATTTTGTGTGACTTCAAAAATGACCTTACTGCCGCGGAGGCACTCCGAAATATTTCGAGTTTTTCGGCGAAGATAGTATTTCAAAACTTCGCGCTCCAATTGGTTTGCCGATTTCCGCCCTAGCAACTTAAGCCTTCTGGATGAAGCCCGTTCTGGAAGCTTATTACGCTCGAGGCAGACAGCTTACGCAAAACTGTGAAACAGAATCTCCGAGTGACTACGCGTAAATTACCCATGGACTCTTGTCCGGAACTCCCCTCCCCAGAAGACATCAAAGAGATCCATTCGTGCAAATTTTTGCTTTGTAATTGGTGGAATAGAGATAGCATCGTTCACCACGAGTTTCTTCCTAACGGCTAAACGATAGATACGAGTGTCTACTGTGATTAGCTTGACCGAGTTTTTGCTGCTCTCTCAAGTAGGAGATACAATCTCGTAAATAGAAAGAGCGTTCTTTTCTACCAAAACAACGCGAGGCCGCATGCGAGTTTATCCAGCTCAAACAGCAAGCTTCGATTTGGAAATTTTGCTGCATCCATCGTGCGCACGGGACATTGCACCGTAGGACTACTACCTATTTAGGTGTCATTCTTCGGGATTCAAAAGCCCGAATTCGAGCTATGGCAATCGATAGTACGGTCTAGAGATGGGGAGAGGTTGTGGCAAACTTTTTTGGGCTGACCCTTAGCCAACATTTAACGTCCGCGGGTTTCCATTCGCATTGCTGTATATATATATATATATATATATCAAGGCGAGCACTGCCTAGTATGCAAACGTATTGTAATTGATTAATAACTCATCACAATATTTTCTAAGCAGAAAAGAACAAGATGAACAAATACGCTGAACTGGCAAGAGCCCATAACTTCAGCCAAGTGGCTTTCGAGACCTTGGGACCACCGGGCCCCTTGACTGAGAAAATACTTACTAAATTGTGCGAACGATGAAAGATAACAACTGGGGACAAGAGAGCCGCGCAATTTTTGCGCCAGAGACTTTCCATTGAAGTCCAGCGGGGCAACGCGATTTCAATTTTGGGATCGCTTGCCGAATGGTGCAGACCATGGCTGCTATAGGCTGAGAGTTAACAAGTTCACTTACACAGGATTGTAATATAAATTGATTAATAAATATATTTTTGGCCGTTAAAAAATAGGATTAGGGACAAAGCATATTTTCTATATATATATATATATATATATATATATATAAATTAATATGAATTGATATATGTATCAATATAGCCCTAACATGTGGTCAGTGTATGCTAAATATGCATGGTATATATATATATATATTTTGCATAAACTGATTACATAGTAGGGCTTCTTATATAGTTATTATTATGAAATCGATAAAGCTGCTTTCTAAAATGACTGGATGTTGGATTAGCAGCGCGACGGATCGATGAGAACTTTTCCCAGAGCAATGCGCGTATTTAATTTTAACGCTTTCGTAGGCAACGTATGTCTATCGACGCCGCACGACGCTATCGTCTAGCCGCGCAAAAATAAAAAACGAATTCGTGATGTATACGTTTTTTGACGCGAATTTAAAGAAATAAAATTTTGTTTAGTGGTCTGCTGAACCGCAGGTTAGCCGAGGTATGGTTCTTTAGATTATAAAGTATTACCAAATCGAAATTCGTTCATTTCCTTGCTTGCAATGGTTGCTCAGTTAAATGCAAAATAAAGCATTTCTAGTTGCTGCATATCGCGAAGTACAAGTATGTAGTGTCCATTGCCCCCACGGCAAACTCGCCGGCCGGTCATGGGGGTGGTGGACACTACAAACTGCGGTGCCGAGGTAAACGTCGTGCTATTGTTTCGAAGAAACTAAACGATTCGAATGGTCACTAAAGCTAACAAGATGGCTCAGGGCTTCGGACGATACGTCCACATTTTGTTACGAACTCGAGTTGAAGAAAAGCCTCTGAGGTTTGGCAAAACTTGCGAGCAGGTGTGTAACACTAAATAAAGTATGTGCGATTTTCTTAACAGGCTAGGCAACATGTTAGAATTAGTACGTTTATTTGGAAATGTTCCTTGTCAGTAAAACTAACTAAAGTAGCGTCACTTTATCTCTCTCTCATTCTGCCTCGGTTTCTGTTTAGGCCATATTACGCCAACTTAGCCTATACTATGACTGTGTCATCGAACAAAGAGCGCGAGAGACAGAAAAACCATTCACTATTATAGAAAACGAGCATTTTTACCCCTGTAACGTATGGCTATATTTTTCTCTCTATCTATTAGATAAAAAAAATTGCCGTAGGAGATTGCTACGATTTTGTTCATTCCATTCGTATTATCGACTATGCTATGACGTATTTTTCTTCTGATTTTGCGTGGCTTTCGCTTATTATTATTATTATTCTTATTTAATCAAAATAGTATTAAGAATATCAGTATTTTTACGGGATCTCAGGGGACCCTTTGGCGGAGGGAAGGGACCCTTCGACTGATGCCGCGTTTGCCCGCTGAAGCTCGATCTATACGCGCTACAATCTGAGTTATCTGTATTTCATCAACTTGCGGGCTTCCACAAGACAAGTAGAGGCGCTAGTTTTCTGGCAAGTTCGAGCAACGTAGGTCCTGGCTAATGTACACGGCACGGCGACGTCCCATACAAGTAGGCGACCTCTTTCCCAAAGGGTTAGTGTTTCACCGTCCGGTCGTAACCCACAATTGACGCTAAGACCTAGCGGCTTTTTCACGGCCGGCACCTGTGCACTATGTAGTGCACGACATACGACGTCGTTCATTGCGTAGTGTCGTAGGTGGCGACCGGCGCTGTATCGACACGATAGAGCGTGTTCCCCTGTTGTTGTTACGGGGAACCGACACCGGTTGCAAAGATGAGCGGCACAGACCGTCTCCCCCAGCCGCAGACCAGACATGATGCGAAGTGTGTTACTGTCCAGCATCGTACCTAGTTGCCGCGAGGGGAGGGCCTAGGGCTACTTGCCACTCATCGAATCAAAGCAAGCTTGTAGTCTAGCCTTGTCAGCCGTAGTTTGCGCCTGAGACAGGATCGAGGCCTGTTTCCGCTCCACGACAGTCGAGAGATTCTTGCGTTAGAGAAACCGGTAGAGCCTTCCGTCGCGCTTCAAAGTCGTCCCGGCTTGTACGCAAAGCCCGTTCGATCACTTCTGATGTACCTTCCGGGCCGATAGAAGCGATTAGATGTTTAAAATCTGTGGTTGAGCCCACGTAGCACGACAGGGCCAAATCCTTGGCTACCTACGAACACCGAGGCTACCTACGTTGACGGGCAGAATAGCCATGCGCTGTCTCCTAGGCGCAGATTGAGTAAGCACTCACATGTCGTTTTGGAGAAGCTCGTCAAAAATGTAGAGCGGGTCAACTCTCTTGTACGTGGCAGAACCTTGTAAAAGATAAATTAAGATAATTGCCTTAGAAGGTACAAGGCTGGGTGTGCGTCTACATGTCTTAATCTACTGCACCACCGTTTCGCATCTGTGAGTCTCTTTTGGAGAGCACCCACAACAACTGCGTCAGCTAAGGTTACCCCCAACAATTCGACGCTTTCCTCCGTTAGCCACTTAATATTGAGTAGCTTTGTTCGTACTGCGGCAGCAGTTTCCTCTCTGTCGTCGTGCGATAAAATGAGGAGCTCATACTTATTGTCGTTGAGCTTTAAACCCGAAATAGCCTCGAAGTCCTGGACCTTCTTAATGTCGGAGAGGACAGCAGGCAAATCGCCTGCAAATGGTCCATCGTCTAAGTACCACGGTCGCATTTCTGACTGCAATCGTGCTTGAAGCACATATATTTCCATACAGACGATGCTATTATTATTATTATTATGCTCTGCTTGCTGCCTGTCGATTCGTGACTCCAATAACAATTTTTTTTGATGAAGAATTTTTTTTAATGGAGGTTGGATGGTAATGCGCCATCTCTTTTTTTATTGAGATATATGTGCTTCCCGTTTTTTTTCGATCATGGTCGATCATTATTAATTCGCTCCGGCATTCACCTTGTCTAAATTGGGAACCATGAAAACCAATTTAAGAGTGGCCGGTCTGGGTCTCGAACCCAGGCCTCCCGAATGCAAGGCAAATGCTTATACCACTAAGCCATCTTGCTCGGTAATTGCCTCACTATACAAGTTATATACATATGCACCGATATTTAAACAGCTAGATGATATTAAATAAATACTCGAAAATAATTCTGTATTAAACAAAATGTATCTACTTAGCAAATTTAAACTCCACTTTAGTTCGATGAGCACAGAATCGGTCCTGAATATTCTTATTTAAAAACTAAATGATGAAGTGTTCTTTGCTGACCGTTCAGCTGACGATTACAATTTGCATTTGGCGTCCTTGCCACAGGCGTCTAGGCCCACTGCAAGCATTAGTATGTTTCTAAATTGAAATATTCATTTGGTATTGTGCCATTGTTTTATTCGTTGTTGTTTTTCCTTCTGGGGCGCTCTGGGGTTGTTGCTTCTGCTGTTACTCATGTCTGGCTGTCGATCGTTTCTCGTAATGCTGTTGTTACCGTTTTAACAACGAGAAAGGGTTTATCATCATTTGGCAGGACGTGTGGTAATTACTACACGCAGACCGTTAAACAAGCGTAGGACAAACGGTCATTCAACTTGCGCTGGTCGAGTTTCGAAATACCAAGTGACTTTAACGGTGCTCTCAGTCGCTCGGTGCGACAGTACAGAGTACCGCTACAAAGTCCTATGACTCAGCGTTCTCTAATCGGCCGGCCGGCACGAACTATTTTGTGTCCTGTAGACTTCGATGCGCGCCGAATGACAGCCAAATGATGCTCCTGCAAGGGCTGCTCACCACCGGCCACTGCCATGTGACAAACTGCCAAAGTCTTATCTACCGTCTGCTTGTTAGTCCACTGATTCTGGAAATCTCTCATCGTCGGATTGCTCGGTGTCGCGTGTCCAACTCATTTTACGTTGGGTAGTCCTCACGCATAGAGAATCGAACACCATCTTCAACCTAAGAGCCAAAAGTGTACACATTCATTACGTTACAATCGTAGTGCCATGCACTTACTAAAACTACCAAACTTATACTACCTGGCAAAGGTGAATAAATGTTTGAATTGAATTGTTAAAAAACTACCAGACTAGAGAGTCTGTTGATTCTGGTGTGTAGACATGAATATAAGATACAAATAAAAATAGGAAGATAAGACAAATATGTATGATCGAAATAGATAAGTCAGCTCAGTATATTATATATAGAGCTGGGCAGCTGTCATGGCTTACAACCACTATGCTGGGCTCTGTAGAAAACACCGTTTTTTTCGACCTTCATAACAAGCTATTTCATGGTCGATCGTGTTTCACATATTATCTTTTGCCACCCATCCGCACTTTGCCATTCGACATACTTCAGCCAATGTACAGCCTTATTAGCACTCGGGCTGCACCAGTTAGCTTATCAGCTATTAAAGCAGCACATGCCGTGAGCTTGAAGTCAATACTAATTAGCCATGATCAAACAAAAAGAAAAAAGTGAATCACAGCTTTTCCGATCAAAGGGAGTGGGTTACCATTATTATACCGACCGTGTTATTATTATTATATATTGTTATCGACCGCGTTTCTCTGACACATGATGCTGAATGGTCACCATCACTCAAGTAATAATGATACAAAAATATTGTAAATATTATATAATTAAAATGTTAGTAATGGTGATACCTGTACATAATAATCATAATAAACTCTTGTTAAAGGTATTGTTATTATTATTTTTTATTAGTTAATATAATAATAACATAATTCTTCGATTATGTTGAGTGAACGTTTTGACTGTTATAAGTTAATTTCGTGCCAATATTATACAAGTCTCAGAAACATCGCTTTACGTCGGTTGCCCATAATATTCTGCAAAGATTTTGCGATATTCCTCAAAAACTCTGCGATGCCGATACTTACATACGTATATTCTACGACCCATCCACACTCGACAGAGCTGTGTCAAAGGTATGATAAGTTCCCCCGCTAAAGGGATACTGAGCCGTTTAAAAACGGTCCGGCTTCTACTGCAATCTTGTAAACTTGTGTCCTTAGAAAACGAAATAACTTTATGATTTAATTGGGGGCCCGTCCAGTTCGAAGAGCGAAAGCGATGGCTAATCTGAATGAGTGCCAAAATTCCCTAGACGGACTCGCTCGATCGGCCATGGTTGGTGTTTGTTTACAATAAAACAACATGTTAATCCATGAGAGTCTGTTTTAAGTTTTGTCTACTTGAAGCAGACTTTCGTTGAATACCAGGCATGACGCATGAGCGCATACTGGATACGTTCACGCAGCTTGACGTTTGACTCGGTTTAGCCGCACTCTGTAATTAAAGAGTCCGAAAAACATATACATATATATATTTTTTTAGGTGCACATTATACGCCAATGACTAACGTTGTCAGCAAATTAATCTTTACAGGCGATCCAATTGATTGCGACGTATCCGGTGGAGCTCCAAAATCCCTAATCAACGTCTACTGCTGGATTCACGCAACGTACTCTGTAACATCACTGTTCCGATCCGCCGATGGCGTTGAAGTAGTCTATCCAGGTGTAGGCACTTGGAAAGGATCGCCGCCGAAATATGGCAGTCAGGAGGGCGAGTACAAGTTCCACAAATACTACCAGTGGGTGTCGCTTATGCTCTTCTTCCAGGTAAGTACATTTTGGCATAACATAACATTACTTTTATTTTGGTTGCTGTTGTATATAAAAAGGTATGGGCTAAAATTGATCATGGTTATACGAGCTCGTATATGTCGTATATGTGAGAACACAAATATGTGAGACGTTTTGCTTTTTGTCAAGCATTTATGTTTCAAGTAGAATGCAAACAAACACCAACCATGGCGAACTGAGCAGCTGCGCCAATGGACTTTTATTGAAGATTAGCTAACGTACTTGCTTTTCGTGCGCAGTTTCTCCCAGGGAGATTTTCGGGCCTTGTTGCCAGTACAAGCACGGCTATAAGGTAAACGTGACTAATTGCCAAATAAGCGAGTACACCTTGCGCATTCATGCGCATATATATATATATATATATATATATATATATATGCATGTGCACAGGAGAGGTCGTTAAAGGAAAGCAATACAAATTCTAATAATAAGGCGCAATTATGCCTCTACAACCTTGGTATTGTGGATGCTAAAATCAAAACCAGGCATAGTGTATGCATCTACGTGGCACGTGTATACGTGAGTGTCGGCAAATCGTTAATTAGATTGTCGAAATCAGTACGACACACGTAGTGGGTGGGATAGGCGTGCAAAACAGATATGGGGGGATATGCACTTACCTGGAACACACCCGATAACTTAGGACATGGACGTTCTAGTTTATCACAAACTTTACTGGAATTCTTTTGCCCATTGCACTGCACAAATAGATAGCTAAACATTCTAATTGTAGGAACATAATATAGTGATCCACTCCGTTAAACGCGGCAATATATATATATATATATATTAAAAGAGACAGAGAGATAAAGTAGTCTGGTCAGGCATTAACACAGACTGTTAATGCCTGTGCCTGACACACTGGGCAGGTGTCAGGAACATGTTTCCTGGGTAACCCAAAGGTTCTTTAAACAGTGCAATAATCACTATTACTATTCATATTTGTACAATTATGGGGTATGAATGTGTGCTTGACCTTCATAGTTCACTAGCCCATGGAGCATCTTTGAAAAGCAAGTTAGTACCCTTACAAATGGGTCCGAAGGTCTCCATTGCGACATGTACAAAAATGTATCTCCTAGCCTGTTTTACAATGTTTTTTACTCATTACTTCACAACCACGGCACAGATCGTCATATGTTTGGTATAATCGCCATTAACTATGCATTTGCTTGAATGTGTTACTTTTGGGCGCTGAGAATAGCCGTAGAGTCATGCTTTTGAGCTATTAAGCGCAAAAGCTAATAATAGAACTTCAATTTTTAACAATTATCGTCTAAACAACTATGTCGCATCTTCTAGCAGGCATCAGATGCCCTTTTCTTTTCGATAGCCGGCGTTGTAAGCAGCATTTTCTTTTGAACACGACGGGGGGTTTAGTTTCTCTATTTGAGGACTGGTTGGCTTGCAATAGCACATGCTAGCTCCTATGTAGGGCAATAATACCAGTGCTGGAAATTTTAGTTATTTCACTCTCACTGCGAAACAAGACTGCTTCGAAGCCATGTTTCCTTACGAAAAAAATTGCGCCAATGAGTTCTACAATTCGCTTTAGAAATAATTTAGGGTCATCCAATATATATATATATATATATATATATATATATATATATATATATATGCAAAAATTAATGAATTTAAAAATGTGTGTTATGGTTCTGACTATATATATATACAGGGTGTGACTGAACGAATTTTATAGCGATACATAAAATTGTAGAGCTCGTTAAAGCAAATATTTTTTCCAATGGAACATGTGCTCTGAGAAGTCTTGTTTCGGAGTTACAGTGAAATTACTACAATTTGTGACACTGGTGTTCTTGCCCGACATAGGAGCACAAAATGTGCTGTTGCGAGACAACCAGTCTTCCTAGATAGAAACTAAGCACACCGTCGTGTTCGTGATAAAATTCTGCTCAATCCGAAGAATATGCAAAGCCGGTCAGAAGACGCGACATGGTCGCTTAGAAGAGAATTCGCAAAAAATAAAGTTCTTTATTAGCGTTCACGCCAAATACTTTAGAATCATAACCCTACGACCACCCACGTGTTCAAAGCTAACATATACAGCAAATGCGCATTTCATGACGAGCATTTTGGTACCAAACGTATGGCAATGCGAGCTGTGATTGCGGAGTAATTACGATTTTTCGGCGGGATGTCCGATTCAGTGCATGAAAAATGACGCGCTGCGGCTGTCGCGCGACACGTCGGCGGTAGTGAACGTCGCCACACAGTCATTTTACATGCACTTAATCTGGACATCCCGCCGAAAAATCGTATTTGCTGTATATGTTAGCTTTGAACACGTGGGTGGTCGTAGGGTTATGATTCTAAAGTATTTGGCGTGAACGCTAATAAAGAACTTTATTTTTGGCGAATCTCTTCTAAGCGACCATGTCGCGTCTTCTGACCGGCTTTGCATATTCTTCAGATTGAGCAGAATTTTATCACGAACACGACGGTATGCTTAGTTTCTGTCTAGGAAGACTGGTTGTCTCGCAACAGCACATTTTGTGCTCCTATGTCGGGCAAAAACACCAGTGTCACAAATTGTAGTAATTTCACTGTAACTCCGAAACAAGACTTCTCAGAGCACATGTTCCATTGGAAAAAATATTTGCTTTAACGAGCTCTACAATTTTATGTATCGCTATAAAATTCGTTCAGTCACACCCTGTATATATATATATATATATATATATATATATATATATATATATATATCACATATTCCTATAATGTTTATACAACGCACTTTCAATTTAAAAACTATTCCTCCAGAACTT
The DNA here is from genome assembly GCA_003439945.1 of Dermanyssus gallinae. NCBI lineage: Eukaryota > Metazoa > Arthropoda > Arachnida > Mesostigmata > Dermanyssidae > Dermanyssus > Dermanyssus gallinae. The sequence goes on along the minus strand of QVRM01005785.1, from coordinate 385,474 downwards.
CTCGTTTTTCCATACCAAGAAGGTCATTATTGTTTGTTATACTTAATGATAATCTTTTAAAAAGCTCCTGTAATAATATATTTATTGGTGAGGTTGTACATTATCCATATATCAGCTATATCAGCACTTAAGCATGGCTAGCCAAAGCCGTAATGAACTGATCCATTTGATACGCTTGACTGGCAAATGAGTATTACAATCTACAAGAGAAAATACTTTCTTTCTGCGTTTTCCATAGAAAGCCCGCCTGTAGTCGAGCTGTTACATCAATATTTGCATTACGAAAGCGACTGAACCGCGTTATTAGGATGCTATAGAATCGGCGATAATTTCGGAAGTTATATAACAGTCCACGAGATAAAATATTTTATCATTATATATCGCGGGAAATCTACCTGCCCGTAAACAACCCGTCATAAAAAAATGTTAAATATGAAAGCAATCGTACAATCATCACAAACAACTTTAGGCTGGGCTAGTAGACAAATCTTTGCCACAGAGGCAATCGCGTGAGGACCGTTTCCGAACTCCGTGGTGGTGAAAAAACATAACTATATAAAAATTGGCTTTTTTATATGCAATCATTTAATTAAGGCATAGAAAGACATCGCGTCGCCAAATTAAGATACTTTCAGTAGAAATTGTTTTGTTAGAGAACGAACTACAACAATACCACACGAAGCTTGTGGACAGCACATGCTCACAATAATTTACTGATTACGAGTAAATCTGATCTTAAATATATAGCCTTATAGATAGTATTTATCTTATATATCTTCTTATATATATAATCTTATATATATAGTTTTATATATGTATATAGCTATAACAAGGTGTTTGTAAACATCGTCATTCTATGCCATCTCACTGTGAATATGTCTCAGAGATTGGAGGTCATTGAGCTATACTATGAAAATGAGTTTGGTCAAAAACTAGTTTGGTGGGCGCGTACTCTTCCCGAAAGCAGACGTTACGTGGCGACGTCGTCCGAGCGACCTAACGCCCATGGACATTTCCGTGGATTTTTTGAACGAGCTGTTGGCCACTAAGCCCGCTACCATAGACGAACAAAGAAAAATGGCTGACGGAAGATTTCGAAAATAACGCGCAAGTTGTGCCAAGAAGTCATGAAAAATGATGTATCTAGTAACGAGAATGCTGAAAGTTCCCCGGGTGGCCATCTTTTGGACATAGTTGCACGCAAGGTCCTTTCTGATAAAGTTCGACGATTTAAAACGTACCTAGACTACTTTGTCTTTTCTGCCAACATGGTAAATCCCTCAAATAACTTTTGTCGCACCCTATATATATATATATATATACCTATACATATTTTTGAATAAATAAACAGTTTATTTTTTGTAATGCGTACATGGTCCATACAAACAAAAACACGTACTGAAAGCCAACTTGACCAAGTCGCTCTTTTGAGCAATGCCAGCGAAGACGACTAAGGCAGGAGCTTTGAAACAAAGAAAGCTCCTGTCTGATGATGCACAGCAAAGGCCATCAGCGTTGGCCTTGACGACCTCAGTGCGGCAAACGTTTCACAGCACGGTGTACGACGGTGAAGCCTAGAAGATGTGGACACTGCTGTATAGGGACAATGAAGTAGCTGCTGTTTGAAGCTGCTGTTCGGACAAGATCGTCGTTACTGACAGGATGACTGCGTATGCCCAAACGCGCCCGAATTACAGGAGATAAAAAATACACGTTTGACACACGGACACCGCACCTTGAAGCCTGCATGCCTGCATAGGACAGGATATCGGTCTGCACGCTGGCATCATGCTGAAGCTATTTGTTTTATTTTGTTTCCTGTTCATTCTGTTGCTATTCTTCGCTTCTGCGTCATCATCTGCGTCGCTCTACGTGGTCCTGCGTGCGACGGCGTTTGCCAGCAGGCTAGCAAAATATTTATAGTAGTTCATTTATGGAAGTAGCAAGCGGGCAAGGGCTCGGCCCACGTCAGCTAGCCGTGAAGGCCTGCCGGTTGTGCCTGATTGTGCTGGCTCGTCTACACGTCCGCAGGCCGACTGCTCTCCTCTCGTGGAAGTCGGTCAAACAGTATAGAGAGTCAGTCGACCCGAGTGTTTGTCGAGGCCAACGAGGTTTAAAGCAGTTCGTGGCACGACGAGCACGAGAATGATTACCACAGCGACAGCAGAAGAAACAGCAACAGTGGCAACAACAGCAGCAGCAGCAGCAGCGGCAGAAGCAAAAAAACATAAACAGCAACAACAAGCAATACCACACTACAGCAGCACAGGTGACATCAATGGCCACGGTGACTGACGACTTACCGTGCTCTCAAGAAATTCTAAGTTACCTATCACGTAAGCCTGTATTTGATTTTGCAACCGCTTTCATTAGAGAAACTACGCGCAAATCTGCAAGCACCTGTGCACAATACAATTCAGTTCAGTATTTATTTCACCATAAAATTGGCAGTCGTGTCGATGCACAATACACGTTTTGCATTTTGCAGACGTCTTCCACATAGACATCACATCAAAGAGTCATTTACTGGTTCCATGGCTGGTCAAGCGAGGAAGAGCTACCATCGCTTTGGCAATTTTTTACCAACCTTTTTATTTCGTGCTGTTGACAAGTGGCACCAGTTAACTGTGCTTGGCGACAAGCCGCATAGTCCTTAAACTTCCAACAAGGTAATTTGTGACGAGGTGCCTAATGCCTCAGACAAACGGTAAGCATCTCAGTAAGCTGTTATTTTTGTATTACTATTGTTACTGCTGTTACGGCACGTACATTCTTTCTGCAGATATACAAAGAGCCTCGTTGTAGCTGTACTTTATTGGTGTCAGCACTTCCGTTCAGGCAGTACAGTAACATACTGAAACAGGGAAGATAAGGGAAAAATACGAGGCAATCAAACATATAAATAAAGTTGCGCGCAGCGTTGTTGGGTGACGCAAGTAGCTTGTGGACATTGTAATAGATGTAGAAACCTCGAATAGATATTGAATGTTTTGCCAGGCAGGCGCCACTTTAAATATGTATAGGTGATATTAGGCATTAGATGCCAGCACTTCCCTGGATGAAAAATTATAAGCACTGTTTTTGCCGACCCCTGAAACGCTTTTTATCAACCGCGATTTTGAGAGAGCTGAATTTGTTTCAATGCATGACTTTGTATTCTTTGAGCTATACCTCAAAGGGCACAGAGGCTGGGTCCAAATCGTCAACCAGTTGACTGGATGGCACTTGTGCGTTCCTATCCCCACGTTTGGACTGGAACATCTAAGCCAGAATTTCCAGAAATTGGGTGGCCGGCTGTCAACAAGTTAAATTTTGTATGGTATTCGTAGACGTAGTAGTAGTAATCGTTGTTGTTGTTATTGTTATTGTTGTTGTCGCTGTCGTTGCTGTTAAGGCAGTTCGATAGGTAGGAATTACCATAAAGTTGCTTCATTGCAATTACTAATATGCACAGTATCAAGTATCGACAAAGTGTTGAGATGCGCTTGCGAAGTGCTGAGATGGCTATTTGCATTTAGCATCTAACACCTGAACCCCAGACTGGCTATACATGTCTCGACTGCCAGTTGCGCAGCGCATTATTGTTTTAAGCTGTCATCTATCTCACTGCTATACTGGTGCCGGTGAGATTCGTAAGCTGCGTGTGTGTTTTGAGTTGGGCTCGCGTTATGTATAGTCATAATAATGCTTATAGTGTATCAGTGATGTATAACATTCATCTGTACTAGTTTCCAGAAACCAGTTTTCTGTTCTTTGACAAAATACGTCCGTAAAACAATACCATGTCGACCTGTAGACGTCGACAGATGAAAAACTACTACCAATACTACTACGACGTCAACTATCGAGTTAATATTGTTTTATAATTAAAATATAGAAAAATAAAACAAACCCTACTATATGGCATTGTCTGGTCTGTCTGAAGTGTAGGGTTTGAGAAGGGAGAACGCTATCGGCACAACGAGCAACTCGAATGGATGTACGCACACAAACCCACGCCGCGGCGCCCGTTCAGTTAACGGCTGGCACTTCCCTTTGACTGACTTGTCGGTAACATCGTCGCCTTCGTTCAAAGCTATAAGAGGTGACACGTTTTGCAAGATAAGCCATTAATCCCCTACCAGCACTGGGTAACACTGCCAACCGAGCGAGAGGCTGAGAGGTGAGGATGTTCGTCGACTCATTCAGTGACATTCAGCCTTGGCGACGTTAGTGGTGTGGATAAACGCGAAACAAGCGGGGGGTTAAGACGATGAACAATGGAAGAGCCAAATTGAGATGGCACACGTTTATCAATCGTGTAGCCGGCCGGCCCTTCGACGTTAACAATGCAGCGCTATGGGTTCCGCGGAAGTGGCCCGAGTAGGTCGTGTCTCGGACTCGGGACGAGTCGCGTAACCCGTGGAGACTGCCGCCGACTGCGTGTCCACAGAGCGCTCGTGGTATGCTCGCGTGCCAACGACATACATAGCGACAACTGGTTCGGCACGTTTTAGACCCGTGCGAGTCGCCGTTATTCACCAACGAGATTCTTGTCCACGACGCTAAATACCGGAAACGATATTGGCGCTGTTATGCGCAAACACTTGGCGCCCTAACTGTCTTTCTGTCGAGGCAGCATTAACTTGGCAACGGACGTCGACATATATATATATATATATATATATATATATAAACTCACGGTTATAAAATTATTATTATTACGATACGTGTATGAAGTATACATAAAATAATATGTACGAACTACACATATTAAGCAAATTAAAAAAAAACTTAAACCTGGGAGCGCATAATAATAATAATAATAATAATAATAATAATAATAAGCTACCTTAGTAAATAAAATAAGTGTAAAACGTTTATTGTAGCACAATAATTTTATTTTTTCTGTTTTAATGTATATGTTAGTACATATTCTTAACGAAGTTAATACTACTAGTACTACTTGGGTTCTTTAGGCAATTCTCTTCTACGCTCCTCGTTGGCTGTGGAAGGCGTGGGAAGCGCGACGGCTCGAGAACCTTCTAAGCGAACGCGAACCGCAGAGAATAGCAAAAGCTATCTGGGCTGACACGTTCTCGAACTACATGTACCGATACGCGCTATGCGAGCTGCTCTGTTTTATTAACGTCTTTGCGCAGTTCTTCATAATGAACAGGTGAGGACACTACAGTGATGTTGCTGGTACTGCCGTTGCTATTTATTTTCGGTTGATACAGTCATCGTTGGGGCTGCTGCTACCGTTGTTGTTTTTGTTGTTGTCGTTGTTGTTGATGTTGATGTTGATGTTGTTGTTGTTGTTGTTGTTGTTGTTGTTTTTGTTGTTGTTCGTATCATCGTCGCCGCTTTTGACCTATCGAACTAATTATAGTTTGTGTGCATATTTGCCATATTTAGTTGTATTACACTCACATTTTATTCACCACCAACTACTGGAACGTTTATCGGGAAGACTATATATGCATACGAAGTTTAAAAAAACTCGGAATCTCAAAACTAACTATTTGGCGACGGCTGTTGTGCCGCAGTTGAGTGCCGCAATCATACAAGCGATCCTATTCAAGCGATAGGTACAACGGCCTATTTCTGACGGCCGCGCCTGCTTACATTGACGGTTTGGCCCTTAGTTGTTAGCCTGATCCATGTCGCCTACAAGTTCATTAATTGCGAAGCTGCAGACCAGGTATGCAGACAAAATTACTCCTCTCGGCCAAATTGGTTGGGTCATTATGTTCGCATAGTGCTCTTTCGCTGTGCTGACATGAAAACTGATATAACACATATGGTGCAATTTTGCTGGCAACTTTTGTCACTCGCGTATTGACTTCGTCGAGTAACACAAGGTTGAGGTGTTTATTAACGTTCTCTGCTTGACGTGCCGGCGTGTAGCTTGGTGACGAGCAATGCATGTTCCCGTGACCGCGGTAGTAGAAGCCTGGCGTAGTTTCTCTAAGCTTCTCTGCAGCGTTTTGGGCGACATTTGAATGCCAATGCTGTACATGCACAGAGTGTTGTGCTGGTCGAAAATGAGAAGTGAGAGAACGTTTACGTACTGCAACACTGGCACTAGATGAAACCGGCCCTTGGAGATTTGAAGCACTCCCGTGCAGCTGGAATATTAGGAAATTGTCTTAATATCCAAACCCTGATGGACCCTAGGGTCTTCACTGCAAAACGTAGAAATATGTATCTCCTAGCCTATAACTATCGTTTATTAGTAATGGGGGATGGAAATGCACCGTCTTGCTTATTTGCGCTCAAGCTGGTTATAATATACTCCGGTATCCACCATATTATTTTTTTAACGGTTTTATATTGTACATCATATAAAATTAGTTTACAATTTAGATGTTTTTATTTAAGCATAATCCTATAAATAAATCAAGGCTAACGCATTACAAAAAAGAATAAATCAAATTGTAGATACATGATGAAATGCAGTTGTCATTTGTTTACTTTTCTTTGTTTTAAATATTGAATAAACTGTAAGCCCGGAGTGTTAGCGCCTGCTTGAAAGGATAACCATGTTGCCAATCAATGCAACTAGGGTTGGCCTCTCCTGTTGGAATGAGTTAAATTAAAATTGAGTGAATAAAAATAACTGAAAAATGAAAAAAAATATCTTTAACATAAATCGAGTAAATCAGATCAAAATTAAACGTTTTAGTTGCGAGCATGGACGCTGGCTTAGTTCTAAATACAAGCAACTTGCCAGGAGTAACCGCTATTAAGAAATCTGTGCGCGCAACTCATTTTACACAAATTGCATAGACATTTAAAATTCCCTTTCCCTAACTCTAATCTAGGCTGAACGTCACGCACCCATTGACAGAATATACGTTGAGATAAGCACTCAGCCCAGGAGCGTTTACTTAGCTAGCTTTACAATAAACTATACGCCGTCTTGTGCAACTGTACTGATTCAGGCGATGACATGTAAATGTGAAAGGACATATGGATGTCCACAAAATTGTCTGACACAATTAATTACCATAGAAATAAGATTGTTTAAATTATAAAAAAATTAATTCAGATAATGCTATATCATTGCATTTTCATCATTGAAATACAACGGCGGTGAGGTGGTGGCAGTTTATTTAGATTCCCCATGTATGGAAATATTATTCGTTAATTATCTAAGTACGATCGGAAAGGACTACGAGGATGCAACGCCCAGGTGCCGCCAGACGTATTTTATGCAGCGGCAGCCTTAACGTTTACATTACGTTATGCAAGCAGCGTGGCTAGCTCGTGGCAATAATAGCAGTTTCCGAGGTGCGTAGACGACACGAGCAAAAACTGTCAGCACAGCAGTGCAGACAAAATTTCCTGCGACCTTGAGTATTACCCTAGTTGTGGGATTCTTTCCGACTCGACAAGTTTTTGTGAAACACCCAAAAATGCAAAGAGGGGCGTTGCAAATCCTTATTGTGTCAAAATGGTTAAATTGATTGATCAGTAGGATCACTCGGCTTAACCTGCGGCGTATTTATTTACTATAAATTGGTGGTGTAGTACAATTGTTCATTTAAACATACCGTTGACACTTGACTGCAGTGACGATGTTTCGATAAACGAAAAGTTGAGTATGTTTCAACATCCTATATTACCCTCTTTACGATATAACATTTTTTTCAATTAATAACATTATGTCATGTTCTTCGGGATAACAAATAATTGTCTCTCTGTGATGACAGTTTTCATCTATCATGGTGAAACGCAGGCTTCTGGACAAATAGGCCCATCACAAATTCCATGCTGCGATTTTCTCTAAATTCTCTTGGGTTTATGCACTAAACGGTATCTTGTCCATCTTGTAAATCTTCTACTCATGTGCGTTTACGACATAATTTAAGCAAGTGTCCAGGCAAGTGCAAGCGTCGTCGATGCGTTTTTTGGCAAGCCCAATGTGTGCTTTACGAAGTAAGATTTTATTTTATGTTAGTTTGTAAGATCAGACAATGCAAAATGGCGTGACAACAAAGATACATTTTTTATATCGAACTAATGTTTGCGCTATTTTTAGCATTGTGTCAGTAACGTCTTCCCCTAGAATCATGACCGCGGTGGCCTTACTACGCATTTCCTCTATATATCTGCTGAATTTCACGTTTTAATTTCTAGTTAACACGCTTAAATGAATGCATACAAATCGGTGCCGAATGACGGAATATCTACTCCCCGAATCTTATTGCAACGGTCCTATGCGGCGTCATCCGGTCCAACAAAATCGTGGCATTTTTGTTTTGGCGATGCGAATTGCCAGTTGGTTTTCCTGGTACCAATATGAGGCTTCCCGTAGATAAAACTGCAGGTGGTTTTGCATACTTGCGAGAACAACTAAGTCGCCGTCATAGAATGTATGTGTCGTCTTTACATTTTTTGGGAGCCAAGTTAGCTGGATACAGTATGAACAAAAACGGGCTTGCTAGTGATTCTTGCTAGTGATTACGTTTACTTGTAGGATGCGGCGTATAAAATTATACTATAAGTATAACTCAAAGTATTTTTAGGAGTTTGTCTCGTTAAACGTAGCCGAATGCAGTTTTAGTATTGATAATGCGGCATAGTCATCTCTTTCTGCTTTTGGCGGCTATTTACGTGGTCTATAAGAAAAGGAACAACATCAGACGTTGTTTAATTTCTTAGGAATCAACGTTGTTTGCATGGCAAAGTTATGTCTACGGCGTCGTTTAAACGTTCTACAACAAGTGAAGTTTAAATTCTATAAACGACGTTAATAAGTGCAATTCCGCGATAGTTAGTTGGATCCGTTGCTTCATCCTTCTTTTTGTAAATCGGCTGCAAAAAACCATTCTTCCCGTGGCAGGCACAGAATATTTACATTTGCTTTATTATGTTCGTATACAACATTTAATTACTAGAATGATTTAATTACTTTGCCGAACTATTCTTCTGTAAATATTCAGTAATCATAGGTATTCTCCCTCAAAGACGCTATGAGGTCACTATCGTACAGGCGCAAAAAAGAAGTCCGCCAAGCCTGCCGTATACATAATATAGAAAAACGGGCTTGCGGAGTCACTCTAAACGACTGCGGTTTTCTCTGCTACGAGCCTGTTGACTTATGCATTAATGGAGTTGGTAAAGTGGAAAGAAATTTTGTAGCATTTGTTGTAAGCGTGTACTTCGCTGATTGATATAATATGCTTGTTTGTTTTCTTGTTTCATCTTTCTAAAATTCCGTTTCATATCAGCAAGTCCAGTAAGATCTGTGTGACTACATATGGTGTATTATGGCTTTGCATTATTCATCATGGTAAATCATGGTGTTTGCGCAGTTGGTTTGGATAACGGTTTCTATGTACATGAAATCTGAATTACTTACCAAGTATATAGCTCATTCAGTGACACTGATATTGTCTGATAATAGAATGAGTTGAAGTGCTTGTTGTAATATCTGGGGGTTCAGTGAGGGGCTGGGGATGCGTACTGAGGGTGCGTTGGGTTTTTCAATTTGGTGCAAAGTAAACGTGATTTTATAGTGTTTTCGGTGAGCTTAGAGGGTTAAATGCACGTCGCTAATTATTAATTGTGGTTGCTGTGCTGAGCTTAGTGCACTTCTTCCATTTTAACTAGCTTACGTAACCTCATTTGCGTTGTTTTCACTTGGCAATCCACGTTCACGTATTCTTGATATAAAAGCTGCGCTTGGTGCATTTTATTTTGATAGGTCACAGTTTTAATCGGCTACTACAACAATACGCCTATTTGGATCAATACAATACCTCATTGTGTCTCCGCATCTATTATTCTAGCATACATATGAATAATAGCATCTATTATTCTAGCGGATGGTCTATTTGGTGGACTATAAATGCATACCATTCTCTTAACTCCATCACTATGTGTATGGCAGTGCATTTGAGTAAGTACGAGCGGTATGCCATGCTGACGGCAACGGAATAGCCTCACTCCATTTGGGTTGACATGTCCCTTGAGATTTAATTGAAAGTCTATGATATGTTTAGTCTGTGCAAATTTATTTATATTTGCTGCGATTGTTGCAAACGTTTTGGTTTAAAACATACTATCTATGTCGAAGAAAGTTCTATTTGCCTGACTGATTATATAATGATTTCAGTGATTTAACATTCCGCAACATACATTTCTATAGTTGCTGTGTGTATATTTGCATTGTTGTGCGGGGCGCTTTAACACCTCGTGTAAATCTCTCGAAACTATTATTGTGATATCGTCCTCTAATTCAGTTTCTATGCTGGGCTTAGTTCTTTCGGTCGTCTTTTTGTCTGCGCCGTAAATTCTAAATAGTTCTAGTTGCCCCCAAAAAGGGCCAACGTGTGTCTCTTCCGACCACATTCCATGGTCCAGAAGTTCGTTGGATTTGTCCGCTACTATGTTTTTATGAAAACGATTGTAATATGCCTGTGGTATCCCTGAAAGTTTTGTCATCTTAACATCTACATCGTTACCCGCTACTTTTGTTATATTGTTACAAGCAGACATTTGCAGGTGGACTTTCAGGCCATTTTACCGAGACGATTCATGATATAACGTAATATTTTAATGGTAAAAAATACATGCTTTGAATAATATAGAAATGTATTTTAACACAGCGATGGTTCTAATAATAGTGTGGGGGAAGGCAAATTTAGGGGATAAATACGCCATATTCAGTAATTATGTGAATAGCTTTCTTTCTTGCCAATTTATCTAATTGGCAAGAAAGAAGGCTATTACGTCCACATTGGACGCACTTTTTACTTAGCCATGATGTGAATTATAAATCTGGATGTTGGCTAACGACACGTTTCTTCGTAACAGATTTCTTGACGGCGAATTTCTGACATTTGGATGGGACGTGCTTCGCTTTTTGGACGAGTCCCCGGAAGACCGCATTGATCCCATGGTCAGGGTATTCCCACGAGTAGCCAAATGCCACTTCCATAAATTTGGCTCATCAGGAAACGTTGAAACCCATGACGCCGTGTGCGTTCTGCCACTAAATATTGTTAACGAAAAGGTAAGTTCTATCGATGTTGATGCACTAGCGCTCTGATGCTTAAGTCACGGGTGAAAGGTTACATACTTCTAAGTGAATTTGGCGATTACGCACAAGTATTGACAGCCACATGAACGTGATTTATTAGTAGACAATAGGCTGCTGCATCTAGTATACTTAAAACAAATAATCGCTAGGGAATCTTACATGGTGCTACCCTAATTGCATTTTATAGCTATTTATCAAAATATCTATCTCTATGACGCAAATGTAAACCTTAGCGTAAGTGATATGCATGCTTAAATTATGACAAATATAAAACAATATGATGCAGAGTATTCAACTCGAAATCTTATATTGTTGACGTAAAATGACGGGTACTCTATTGCAGGTATGGGTAGAGCTTTTACTTTCAATCGGACCTAACCAGCAAAGGTGTCCAACAGTTATAGCTCTACCGGGAACTCAATCTTTAACATCTAGTAGTACGTAAAGCGATTAGGTTTTTCAGTTATTTTGCAGATTTTCCGACAGCAAAAACGCATTACCTTCTTTATTGGTCTTTACTTGAAGCGCCGGACGGGCAATCCTTGTAGCAGATCTCAGCACTGCCGATCACGGGGCGCAGCCATAATAGCTCACACAATACATAGAATCACGCGATCTTCGACGACGAGAATTAAACATTCAGAGTCGTACGAAGAACAACAAACATATTTGATGATTCATTGGTTTGTCCTAGTTTCCCACAGGGTATCGAGAAGTAATGTGGCGTGATGGCGTATTATTGGCACAAAGATGAGGCCGGAGGAAACGAACGCGCATTGAGTCCAGCCAATATACCTCATGCCCTCTAACTCATTTTCTCTCGTAATCTTGCTGTTATTTTAGCGCAGTGCTTTAGTAATCCTACAAATGCCATTCTTGCGGACATCGTTCCCTATTTAACGGGCATACGCAGGATTCGTAAGACGTCATTTAATTAAGAAAATACTTTCTAGCGTCATGTCACATCAATATGCTGCACTGTCGCCGCAGCATATTGCACTACAGTATTATAATAGATTCAAGAGTCAGATACATGAATCTGAGTACTGCAACCATTTCAACAACGCTCCTACGGGAGTGTTTAATTAGTCCTGAAAGATCAAATATGTTGTGGTTTTCTACATATAGCCTATGTATACGCTCATGTGTGCACAATCTACTGTATACCAGGTTCAGGCCGGTGACCTTTTGCCTCTTGTCGGGACTGGAAATAAGCACAGTGCACGAATGCTCGGCTGTGATCCGAAAAGCACTCTGAATAACTACTGTAACATCCTAGCGAATCCTAGCAAACTTGTCGTTTACCGTAAAAGTTGTCCTTTGCCTGCAAGTGGTATTAACATATATAGTGGCGACTACCAAGCTTGGTTAATGATCTTTCGGGCTAGACTGAGGCTTTCACAGATATGTGATCGGCAAACTGCCCGCACGATGGCTGTCGTTACCTTTGATAACAAACATTCCGGCGATGTAATTGCTGCGTTGGTATACGTCAGTATTGGGTCGACTACGGCTTTCTATATTACACTTCAGATTCTACTTTTGTCGAAATTCCAAAGTCCATGTGCATATAACGCTTTCTCAAAGCCTCATTTCTAGGTCTGTGTTTGAATTTAAAGATCTTCGGGTCTGCTTTTGTAATATTAAAAAAGAGCCTGCTACTGTTGCTGTCAATAACTAGTGGCTTGGCAATAGTGTTGCAAATAGTTCGATCAACTAGAAAAGGATTCTTACAAAGCACACTAGCAGTTCCAGGGATAGGTGAGCTTACCTATTGTTTATTTCTGGCCATCTAACGGCATCTCCCCCGTGTGCATAAACACAAGGGACTAGCGGCGCCTGAGCGAAGCGTAGAGAGGTAAATTTTACAACTCTCCTACGTTTTGATACGCTATTGTTTGCTTGAGTCGAATGATCTCATTAACCCTTTTATGTTGCTTTCGTTCAATCCTCGCTTAATGAAGAAAAATCTATTGTCTAAGAATTTTCTGTTTTTCGATGCAAAATGTGGTTAATTTTAATGTAATCATTTTTTAATAACTTTTGATATTCTCTTAATTTTCGCATATTATCGTCTTAATTTTTTTTGGGGCGAATATAGACGATAATCTAACAATGTTCTTACTTTAGGACATTAATATATTCTGTGCATACGTTTGTATGTTTTGTATATATATTTTATATAAAAAGATGATATGTTTATATGTTATGTATAAGTATTATATGAACTCGGTGAGGACTATTTTCCACATGGTCTTGAAGAAATCTTGTTTCGAAGTTAGAGTAGAATTATTAAAATTTTTGACACTGGCGTTATTGTCCGACATAGGATATAAAATGCAAGACAAGCAGTTGTCCCATAGAGAAACTAAGCACATCGCCGTGAGAAAATTCTAGTTCCATTGGAGGACATACGATGCTGACTAGAAGATCCGGCGAGTGTATTGAGATTGAGTACATGCATAAACGACCTCTCCATTATATATATAATTTGGCATATCTCTAGAAGTACACACACCTATTTATTAGATCACCGTAATTTATCGACGGTGCTTCCGCAATTCACTATACATATTTCGTAGCGCTTACAGAGATTTCGCTGTACTTCTTCAAATATGTCACGTATCGCACGAAAGGCCTCACCAGGGGTTAGCTTTTCACATGACTCGACTAGAGTCTTGTGCACGAGAGCCTTTAGGCGACCCCAAAAGAAAATCGATATTTGTTAAATCAGAGGATCGCGACGACCAAGCGATCGGCCCGTCTCGACTTTCTTCAAAGACTCGTTTAGGAAATTGCGTACCGCAGCGGACGTCTTTGAAGAGGCCTTTTAGCAGCCCTGGTAATGTTTCACTTAAGAGAAGCGAAACACACAGTCATGCTTGTGAGAGGTCAAATCCTGCTTCCTCTAAAGGACATACGACGCCGGCTAGAAGATGCGACATAGTCGTTTAGAAGAGAATCTCCAGTTGATCTATTAAGTTAAAGTTCTATTATTAGCTTTAACGTTCCATGCTTCAAAATCGTTACCCCACGACCATCCATAACACTCAAAACTAACACATTCAAGTAAATGCGCATAGTTTAGTTGGATGTCTCGGAATATGCCAGGTGTTGCTCGAACGGCCTCAGCAGCGACCAAGCTTTTCACCTTGGTGGCTCGACCGGAGTCTCATAGACGAGAGGTTTTAATTGATCCTAAAGGCAAAAAACTCGAGACTTGTTATATCGTGCGATCGCGATGGCTAAGTGATCGGCTCGCTTTGGCCAATCCATCAATTCTCGAGGGTCACGTTGAGGTAATCACGTTCCGCAGGGGCGGAATGCGGTTGCGCTCCGTCATGCTGGAACCACATGCTCTCCCGAACACTTTCTGGAACGCCTTCTAATAGTTCTGGTAATGTTCTACCCAGGAATGTATGGTATGCTGTTCCATTCAGCCTGTTAGAAAGTATGTGTGGGCCTATAAGGTAGCTGTTCACCATGCCAGCCCACACAATTACTGGAAACGCTTCTGGCGTTCACGCTGGTGAGTCATTATACCGCAGTAATTAATAGAGAATTTGTGTATATGTGGGTTCTCGATTGCCTAATAATGTGTGTTGTGCTTATAAGCAACCCGTTGCTTGTAATACGGATTTATCAGATTTTTACCTCGCTGAAGTTAGGTACGGATGTAGTCCTAGCTCTTATTGCCTTGTGGTAGTTGTACTCGCACCAACATTTCGGGCTATTTTCCTCATGCTTAAAGAAGAATTATCGGCTACTGCCTGAAGAGTGCGCTCTTCCCTAGCTGGTGTTTTTGCTATCCTCGGTCTTCCCTCATTGTAATGACGGCCTATGGTACGATCCGATTTGTCGTTTATGACAATGTATGTTCATAAACGTTTTAGTACGAGCTAAGCGCTTATTTAAAAAATGCATCTGGTGTAGCCGCTGCGCTTGGCATTCGTTACATCATACTTCAGCATAAATGTGAGAGATGGCAACTTTCTTACTTTCACTACGATACAGTAACAATTACAATCTCAACAGATACGGCAAAGTCTCAATGCGAAGAGATTTATACATTCGCAAACATTAACGCAGAACAGTTGTCTTGACCACCCCTTCCCGTAATAGCCAGGTACGAATATCATTACATAGATGTGGCCTCTGAGAGGGTAGTGCTGTAGAATGAACGGAATAAACTCGTCACAATATAAGCGTTGGGATCTCTGCAAACGCTACCGTTTCGATCAACCGGTTTACGGAGACACCTTGATGCAGCAACTTTACGATGATTACATAGTTGTGTATCCTTATAGAGCTATGGCAAGCGATTTATCTGATGGAGAAGATCATTGTGCATGTAATCACGCATGCACTCAATCTCAATGCCTCCCGAAAAACCTTAATTACTTTGCAACCACGGAACTATCGCTATATATTTTGCGCCAAGCTAATTGTCTTCTTTGTTGATTTGAAGAAGATTCGCCGCGCTTTCTAGCCGCCCCAACACCCACACGAACACGGTGGTGCGCTCAGGCCATCTATAGGAAGACTGGTTGCCTCGCAATTTTATATTTTGCTCCTATGTCGGGCAAGAACAAAAGTGTCATAATTTTGTTTTACTCTGAAACCAAATTTGCTCGAGGCCATGTTCTTTTAAAAAAATAGTTGCTTTACCGAGCGTTGCAGTACCCTATTTTGCTTGATAACTATTTTGGATTACCACATATATATATATATATATATATATATATATATACAAGGGCGTTCCGAAGATATTCCAAGCGATATGGAACATCTTGAATATAAGGTAACTGTAAAATTGACCTTGCTCACTGCAAACTATTTATTAAAAAACATTTATTACCGCTTTTGTTGCTGTAACTGTTAATATTGTTGTTGCTGTTTTTGCTGACGTCACTGCCGCCTTCGCTGCTGTTGTTCTTGTTGTTGTCGTCGTTCTCGCTGGCGCAGCTATTCTGTCGTTCCGCCGATCTAGCCCGAAGCGACCCCGGCTAACATAGCCGCAGCTAGCGCGCTTCCACGTAGACGGGTCTGTGTTTAAGTATACCCGGCACGCGCTGTACTCTCCTCCCCTGGCTTCGTCAGGGCAGCTGCCGACACAGACAGACAGACAGACGGAATACAGCGTGCGAGCAGCACAACGCAAATTACAGGCACGCAGGGAGAGAGGCGTGCCAAACATGCCCACGGCTACTGGGTCAGCACTCCAACCTGATAGTCCAACAAAGATTCCCCACGGATCGCTGGCTTCCGCTGGCGTTGCCGTGCGCTCTCTACGAGTTTTTTTACGAAGTTAATTTTCCCAGCAGCTGGTCTTACCCCGTGAGCAGTTTTCTAGTCGAGGTCGCTGACGACGGCGAAGCACAACAGCAGAGGCCATGTGACGGCATGCGGCCAGACGGACAAAGCATCGCAGTTTACCGCAGAATCGTGTTGCCGCAGGAGTTGCGTTCCCTCGTGCGCTACCTCGTGCCCATGGGCAACAACAGGGCTACATGTTTGACTTGACGAGAACGCGAGTGGAAGAGAAGAACAGCCGCAGAGAGTGCAAACGCAAAATGAATAACTTAGGTCCGCCGTGAAGTGCGCATCCATACCCCGCATCCACGCGTGAACCGCGTGTTTTGCCGCTCTTAGCGGCACCTGACAAGAATGTGAACCAGGGCGGTGATCGTGGTGGTACTGGCGGTGGTGGAAATTGTGTCATACGCGGCGCGGGATACTTTGACCTCTGAACAGTCCTGCAGAGTACAAATGCAGGATTGTTGTGTATGAACTGCGAGGTTCAGTCTGTCAGCTGTCAAATATGCTGTTAGAAAAAGGAAGAACAATAGACTTTTCGTTAAAATCTGACAAAAGCATTCATAAAAAAATCGCTCTACTGTTAGAGGGTTCTCGAGGACATTCCTAGGCGCGTAACCTCAGCAAAGTTCCGTCATACAGGTATTTGTACATTTGTATTACAACTTTACTTAATATGCATACTTGCTTTACTAAAAGTAACTCGGATGTAGGATTGTATATAGAAAGCGCACCAGGGTACTTGTTTCCAGACTTAAGAGCCAAATAAAATAAAGACCCCGATACTAACCAGTAAGCACGTTAATAATCCGTTAACCATTTAATGCGTACCCCAAAATGCTATCGTTTTAGTACGGCACATACTGTTATGTAGATGACGTTGTATTTTTTCGGCTCATCAGTAAAAACCTGCAGTGGCACTTGTTTGCGTGGCTATCGCTGCAATAATTGTTTATCGTCGGTATAAGGCTTGTACGTCGGTTCACCTGGAATATCGTTAGTAATGTCCAGCACGTATGCCGCTTAAATGGGCGGGGTCATAGAGCACACTTGGAGTGCTCAAAACGCACAGGGAGCTACAGTTAGTGGATGTAAAGCTCTTAACGTACAATAAAATAACCTCTAACATCTCGAAGGCAGATTAATAAGTCAGTCTATGACTCGATTATCTAGACATCTACTTCTTTGTGCAC
Organism: Dermanyssus gallinae; assembly: GCA_003439945.1. Classification (NCBI taxonomy): domain Eukaryota; kingdom Metazoa; phylum Arthropoda; class Arachnida; order Mesostigmata; family Dermanyssidae; genus Dermanyssus; species Dermanyssus gallinae. The sequence goes on along the minus strand of QVRM01005785.1, from coordinate 367,933 downwards.
TGTATAATCAATCATTTTTGCTTGTTCATCCTTGATTGTGGATTATAGGTTTATACACTATAATACAGTTCCCGTGTAACGTTGTCTTTATAGCCTTCATCCTTCAACGAGAGAAGTGGCGCAACTATTGTTTCCTAGTGCTGCAAATTCCACTGCGTGGTACTTGGTACACCAGATAGAACCGATAAACGCACTACCCATACTCCTCGTGAAAAACGGTGTTAGAACACGCCAGATGATGATGATGATTGTTACTATCATTATTATTGGCGCCAAGGAGTGCGGACGTGTGCATAGGGAGCTCCGAGAAAATACACCTATCCGTTAGTGTGCAGGACGGTAAACCCAGCAAGTGACATACCAGAGTGATGAGTGTAACTCAGTGATAATTTTGGTGTACTGTGTGTGGCCGTGCGACAAAGGAGCCAGCAGCTGAGACGCTGAGAAGTTCTAACAATGACACGATGAAGCAAAACGAAACCACCAGGAGGCTCCGAGCGGCACGCCGCTGCCATTCAAATTTGAATTCTAACGGCTGCTCAACCAACCATTTGAGTTTGGAACATTCAAAAACTCACCGCGCCGACAATAAAAACGGAATTTTCATTTGGAATCGCAAGGCATGAGAAGTGGACAGCCGCAGCAAAACTAGCATGTTCTCTGTTTCAAAGCAACTGCTCTGTTTTAAAGGAGAAGCACCAGCAATGGCTAATGAGTTTCAATGCCCGTGGTGTTCGATGTGCTTTCCTACAAAGAGGGGTGTAAGGAGTGTACAGATTCATGCAGGAAGGACTCATAAGAAAAAGACAGCCGAATCTAGTGGGCCAGCAGTGCTCCAACAGGCCACTGCCACTCTTAGCAACATCTCACAGCCGCTGCTTTTTCTGCACGCTCCATTAGTAGAACCCTCTCCTCACCCCGCCAGCCAGTCTCCAGTGAACGGAGGCCCGACACCTGATTATCACCCTGCCGCCTCCTTCTCCCCTTTCTCTTCACAAGTTACTCGCCAACGCCAAGATGACACGCAAGGTGCTGCGCAGAATCCCAAAGGGAGCGAGAATCCCCTTGCGCGGACTCTTCCACCGTCTGCTTATGGACGTCGTAAAAAGAATGACGAAGCGAGCTGGACCGCGCTGCTCACCCTCGCCCCAAAAGTCTTCCACGTCGACAAAGAAACCCAAGGAAGCCATAGCTTGCCCAGCGTAGTCAAAGAAAAGGTGGCCCTTTTTGGAGATGCCGCTCTCACTTGCGTGGAAGCTGAGGGCCGAGGCAAACGTATATTGACGGATAAAGCTCGCGCTCAGATTGCTGCTCACAAGCTTTCCATGGATTTTAATGTGCGGAGCGCCATTAGGATCTTGTCTTCCGATGACACGATTGCGCCCGTAACGGAGGAGTCGATTAATGAGATGGTGGCAAAACATCCTTCTGCTCCTGCAGGGGACGTGGTGCCATCGTCCCCTATCGGCTTGCCAGCGGTCGGGCTCGTGCTCAGACGAGGATGTTGCCAAGGCACTTCGCTCCTTTCCATCCGGTGCGGCGGGAGGCCTCGACGGCCTCACGCCTGACCATCTAAAATGCCTTTCTCCCTGCTAACGGAGACCACAACGATGTACTGGAAGCACTTGCAAAAGTGTGCGACGTCATACGTAACAAGCAAGTTCCAGAGGCTGTGAGAAACGTGATATATGGAGGATGGCTTATCGGCCTGAAAAAGAAAACCGGAGGATACCGACCCATAGCCGTCGGCTGCACTCTACGAAGATTGGCCACAAAGATCCTGCTTCCCCAGGTCAATGTGAAAAGCTACCTGCAGCCACGGCAGATGGGGTACGCCACTCAAAATGGTGCAGAAATAATTGCTCACACAGTTCGCACCTTTCTCGAACACAACGAAAAATGCGGCCTCTAAAAATTAGATTTTAAAAATGCGTTTAACTTAAACAAACGAGGACACCTCTTGACAGAGGTTTCCAAGCACGCCCCGGCTCTCTATCCAATGATGCACCAGGCTTATAGCAAACCAACTCCCCTAATGTTGGGTGAGGTTGAAATTAGGTCATCAGCCGGTTGTCAGCAGAGAGACGTAGCGGCTCCTCTTGCATTTAGCCTGCTTCTGCATCAGTACGTCAAGCAGGTGACATCCAAGGTCCCTTTGTTTTACCTCGACGATGGGACCCTTCTGGACAACGATCCTTCGGTGTTACTCAGAGACATCAAGGAATCTTCAGAGCGTTCGAGCAATGGAGCAGGATGCAGCTTAACCCATCTAAATGCGAGCTATTTCTACAGGGCTTCGAGGACGAAGAGAGACAGCAGGTGATCGCTGAATTTAACAGCAACCTCCCGGGCATACTTGTAAAGGCTCGATGTGAACTGGACCTGCTGGGTACGGCGGTGTTTCCCGACATGATCGGTCTGGTACTGGCCGAGAAGGGAGAACCACTTTCCCGGCTTTACCAGAGGCTGGGCAATCTCGGTAGACATCAAGCCTACTTTCTGCTCCGGCTACGCAATGGGAGTGCAAAAGGTCCTGTATGTACTACGGACCTCACCTGCCTTCCTTCTACCGTCAGAAAGTTTGAACCTCGACGACCAGGTGAGGAGAGCTCTGGAAAACATCCTTGACCTGACGCTTGATGATAAGACATGGACGCAGGCAAGCTTACCGGTCCGGCTGGGTGGAATGGGCATTCGTTCGGCCACGGAACCTTGCCGTACCCGCTTTCCTTGCTTCGTCGCACAGCTGCGCCTCTGCAGTGGCCGCTACTGCCGGCGGATCCCATCAGCCACCAACAAGACGCCGTTCGGATCTGGGATGCGCGTCAGTATGGTCGTCCTTCTGAGGAACAGGTCACTAGGCAGAAGGGGTGGGACCAAATCGCCACTCAGGCTACCCACTTAACTCTTCTGTCGGCCTCCGAGTTAGATGTAGACGGCATTAGACTGAAAGCGGTTTCATCCGACGCCGCTGGAGCGTGGCTCGACGTGTTTCCGTCCGAGCTAGTCGGCAGTAAGCTGACCGATGACCAGTTTCGTGCCGCCAGTGGCCTCAGACTTGACATTGCCATGTTTGAGAGGGAGGAATGTGCGTGTGGTGGAACGGTGGATGAACGCGGCTTGCACTGGCTTAGTTGCACTAAGCTGGCCGGGCTTACGCAAGGCCGCCACGATGCCATCAATGACATTCTCGGGCGCGCTTTCAGACGAGCCGGCTACCGCGTCACGCTTGAGCCTGGTGGACTGCAAAGGGACAACAGGCGTCGACCGGATGGCCTTACCAGCCGAGACTGGGACCATAACCGGCCGCTGGCGTGGGACGTGACTGTCTTCAGACACGTACGCCCTCGGCTACCGTGCACTAGCCAACGCGGGCGTCGGCCACATTATCCACCAACGGAAGATGCACAAACGGCGCCTATACGCGCATCTTCTTGAGGACTACGTTGTAATGGTGTTCGGCCTCGAGTCATCTGGCGTTTGGGGCAAGGATGCACTCAAACTGGCAAAAGAGCTTCGAAAGGAAGCTATTTGAGGCCACAGCGGAGCCGAGATCGACCGCGTTCCTCCGAGAGAGAGTGTCAGTTAGAATTACAGAGAGGCAACGCCAAGATGATGCTGAGTGGCCACCGACACTCAAGCAATAAGAATAGTATATGCAATATTGTAGATGTTATATAAGTGATATGTTAGTAATTGTGATACATGTACATATGTATAAAAATAAACCCTTGTTCCAAATAAAATATATTATTATTTTCTACTTGTATAGAGTACTGCAAGTAATACAACCATTTGTTCTCTGTGCTGTACATTCCACTGCATGGCACTCAGCACAGTTCTGCAGGCAGAACCGGCAGATGCCCAATCCTTATTCCTCATAAAAAGCGGTGTTCGAACATACTAGGCTAGTATTCATTATTGAACAAAATAATTATTTTCTACTTTTATAGAGACAAACTGTGCACCCATTTGTTATTTAGGGCTGAGCATTCCACTGCAGTTCAAGTTCTTAACTGAAAATTAAAAACGGGCAGAACTACACGTAGAGCATTGCCAATGGGTAAAACCCGTACTCCTCGTGAATTGTACATGTTCGATTATATCAGGTTATTCTTTATTACAATACTAAAATCATAATTTTCTTTTTCTAAAACAACCGCCACCCAAAACGCTTTGAACGGGGCTCCACCGCATCGAAAATGCGGCCTAAAACACATAGTGTGACTAGCTGTCTTGTTACGTGCGAACCGTGGGGTCTGGTTTTGATGTCAAACGATTTGCTAAAAGACCTGGGTCGGAGGTGACAGCCCAACGAGTGGAGACCTGCAAATCTGCCAGTTTGTACGGTGGCAATGACAGTCTGTGTTTAGTTAAGGCACAGGTTTATGGCACCAATAACCATGCACTATGTACTTGGCGTATACGTGGTGACTGTCACATGCAGGCACTGAACGCGTCCAAATGTCCGATTCCCTCGTCTGGACGGCTTGACTTTTGTTTCCCACTTTGAAATCAAACGCTCGTAGATACTGTACGTGGTAGCGTCAGCCTCACTCGGATTGTGGGAGCAGCTGGTAGACAGTTTGATATGGGGTACACAAATCCGGCTCTATTCTCGCATCGGCAAGCAATGCACTTGCTTCACAGGTACCGTAAAATGCGTTTCAGTCTGGTTGAAATTCGCCTGCTTGAAGTGATTCAATACCCTGTCACGACCACGCATCAGCCTCTGAACAACATTAAACATAAAAAGTCTCACTGAGTTGAAAACGGACAGTCTTCGAAACATTACCAATTTTCCGGTTAAGATACGCAGGAGCCGTTCATAATGTTTCGTTTATTCTTATTTTTAGTATTGTTCAACGTTGTGAACATCGTTACCGTGTAAGGAACCTTTGTAGTGGCAGTGGCTTAAACGGCCGACGCACCATTCGAAACGGGGCGTTGCCATGGCAACCACGGTTAGCAAAACAATCGCTAGTTCGAGCCTCAGCCGTGCTAGTTGAATTTGTTGGACGTGGTTGTCATTGCCTCTCTACTACATACCTCTGCTGGAGAAAGCCTATATATTCCAGTACGAGAACGCGATGACGATAGATAGATGCGTATATACGATATCGTGCCACAGGCAACTTAGCCCATTACGAGCGTCTAAAATGTGGTTGTCAGAGCGTAAAAAAACCTGAAGGGCAAGATACGAGAAAGACTAAACAAACTCCAACAGTTGGCCACCGCAGCGTAACAATTCTACTAGTAGCTAATCAACCCCCAAACTAGATGGCGTTAGTCTCCCTGGTGTTTACCTCAAGTTTCCTGGACCAATATATATTATTCTATGCCTTTTCCTCAATTAGCACATACATACGTACCTAATCGATGCGTGGAAATGGGGACTAGACACGCGACATTTGCTGATAGAGGTATCGTCACGTTTACTGCATTCCGTCCACACATACGGATCGAACCGGCGACACTCCGGCAGATAACAGCCATGGCTAGCGCGCGTCGACATAAATATTAGGTTGATGCAAAAGTTCTTACCGTTATGGTATCTACTTGTTTTGGAGGCTTCGAACGCCCGCTAAGCCATATCAGGTATAGGAAGGTGGCTTATAATAGAGCCAAAACGGACCCGAAGGGCGTTTCGTTTTGGCGCCAAACACTTTGTTGCCTTGTGAGAGGGCCGGTAAAGGATGAACAATATCGGAGTGTTTTGGTGTACGAGTTCCAAAAAAAGGTTCTTAACACTGTTTTAGCTTGTAAAAGCAGCTCCACCAGATTAGGGAACGACTCAATCAACGACCAAACTTGCCAAAAATGGTTTTCCAAGTTTCGTGGTGGGGATTAGAGGCTTGATGATGAACTAAAATCCTGTCGACCCTCTTTACTGGTAGATGACCTTTTGTGTCTAAAGATACAACACAAACCAACAATAACTACTCAAGAACTTGTGAAAGAAATTTAAATTAGCTAAGCGGGGGTCTCACAAACTGAGTAACTGTTACAAATAGGAGCGCTTGTGCGTCTGTACTGGTCTCTTCATTTGCCACCGCCAAGCTTCGTTTCTGTATCGTTCGGTTGCCTGTAATGAAAAATCGGCAAAGATTCTGGCTCGAAGCCGCTTTCCAAAGCCAACCCAAGCGAAGTGTTCACGGAAGCATGGTTATGTTCTTTTGTTAGTTGTTGTAGGGTATCGGAAGCATTTTTCACTTTGAACGTCTGAGAAGGAATCAAACGATCAATGCCAATTAAACACAAAACACCACTTACGACTTAAGCTGTGATTTTTTTCTGCATCACAAGCAAGATTTTTACAAAAGAGGGATCAGGGAACAACTGGAAATGAGTGCTGGTTCATCATTGGCAAAATGTCATGCATAAGAGAGAAAAACTTTATTGTTAATTAAATATACTACTTGTTTTTCGAAATTTGCATCTTTGCTTTAGACAAGCAACAGCACGATTTTTTTGTATTAGCCCAATATAATGTTCCTCAAGCTACTAAGATACAAGATAAGGGATTTTTTCTACCTCACCACTACCTTTGTTTGCATCTTTCTCCTCTCTTCTCCTCTCCTGTTTGAGGATAGTATAGGGAGGTTTTCTTTCGAATTTGGATTCAAATAATGTATTTAGATGAAAAACATATTTGAATGAGTCTGCTGAATGAGGGCAGTGACCGAGTCTGTGTTGTTATGTCGGTATTTTTTTAGGCTCTCGATCAGCCCTACACATAGCGATCATGGTATTACCGTAACCCTGTTTTTGAACTTGATCGACAGGTATACGTGTTCCTATGGTTTTGGATGTGTGTTTTATGCGCCGTCACCGTATGCACAATTCTCTATCGCATTCTGCAGCTCTTCTCCGGCAGTGATTTACGTGCTCGACTTATCAAGCTACGTTTTTACTACGTGCCCGACGTCTTTCTGGTTGGTACAACAACATATGAGATATACTATTACATATATGATCTGTGTTAGTGATTGAGTATTAAAAAAACAAGTGCGCATTCGAAAGTGCGAATTCCAATCGCTGCAGGCTCTTCAACGCCTAAAGAGGCAATGCTTAACGAAGAGTGCGAAAGTGACGCTCAACGATACCACGTCTTAGATTTAAAGACGATGCCGTTTACTGCTCTATAGCTTACCTAACTGCCCATATCACATGATGGCAACTTTAATGTTAGCACAAAGCAGTCTTTTATGATTGCGTTTTATATTGTAGCCCATTATATATATATATATATATATATAGTCACGTAGAATGTATACGGCTGTCTTTACATTTTTCGGCAATTATGATTTTGCAGGCAGCACAGGAGTGCACATCGGGTCAGTGCTTTATTCTCTACATGCTGGGTAGGAACATGGAAACGCTGACGTTCACTGAGGTTTTGCAGGAGTTGCAGGCGCAGCAAACGAAAGCACCGGGCTACGAGAAGGTCGCTGTTGACGAAAAAGTCTGAACAGGATACGAATTCGGCCGAGTTCGATCGGAGACCTTGATAATGCGACGTATCAGCTACCTTCGCTGTAACTTCATACCAAATCTAGGCGTCTTTTAAGCTTCCAAGCCTTGACGAGTCAAATCTGATTTTTCTATTCTACCCACGCATCTGCTAGTGTGTTAGACGCGTTTATGACTGCCTCCCCCTCGAAAATGCATTTTTCGAGTGGTCTGGACAAATGGAATGGCAATCGCTCTACGCACATTATAGGTTCTCGTTCTAGCTGCCAAATTTACGACGCGGCTTAGCCTCGAAGATTTTGCGCTGCTCTGAATGGTTTAGGCAATTAGCTCACACAAGGTGCTCGCACCTAGCCTTAGCTTGGTATTTTAGCTAAGGGTGCATATCTCTGTTATTGCATTGTAATATATATACGTGTATAAAGTCATAAATAAAGTTTTGTGGTTTTGCACAAGTGGAGGGTAATCACATACTTGGTGATATGCTCTAGATGCACAAATGTATAGACTTAAATAAATCTTACGAGGGTTTCAATAAAGCTTCTTTGATTACGTTTGATTAGATATGTCACTAGACCTTTGGTAAGACTAACCGCCCAAACTCCTTGTATCACTTAATTCACGCCTGACCTCTTATATATATATATATATATATATGTGTGTGACTCTACACCCTGATAACGTTGCAAAACCCTAGTGTAGAACATGGATACAAAGCAATTGTCGTAGCATTTATTTACACATAGACACACATATAAAAGTGCGGCACACAAATCTGTTAAGTAATGTCGCCTGGTTCAAATAATGTATCCAAATGAGTCTGCTGAATGAAAGCAGTGAGCGAGACTGTGTTTTTATGTCATTATTCTGTTAGACTTTCGATTAAAAACGCCCTACATATAGTAATCCTGAGGTTTCTAGATAGTTAGACTTTTTTTTATTAAATAAATTTAGAATTTAGCCAATTCGTATAGAAGGGGAAGAAGAAAAAAGCGTATCCAGAGGTTTTAAATCTAGACTGCTAGGCTCAGCCAGCCATCATTGAACTGCTAACACAGCTGGTATGATGAACGTGTGCGCCGTTTTGCTGAAACACAGATTGCAAACCATTAGACATAGACCACTGCTTTCACTGCAGCACGTAGAACACACAACTAAACTTCTTTGTGTTACTGGTAGGCTGTTTAGAAAAACATATGATAACATACCCCTCACTAGACACCAACACCACATGCAAGACGTACACATAAACTGGAAAGTACACTCCAGTCCGGGGCAGGAATCGACTTAACTTCTGGATAGTTGACGAGTCGAGAGCTATTTCTCTGGTCGATTTGGCGTCTACGCTTAGCGAAAGACAAGTGAAACACGGCCTGCCTTTTGTGCCTAAGAAAACCCAGGAGCACCCGACACTGAGTTAGCCCGTTCGTTTTATCGGCACCAGAGAGAGTCTGTCTAACTTTTGTGGTATAAGACTGACCAATGGTTCGCGTTGACACATACATTTAGAGCTCAAAGCGCACATCGATGTACGAGAATCGTTCACGTGCACGTTTGCACAATATTCATATTTGCAGTGCCTTACTTAGTTCTGGAGTCCCCACTCAGCGCACTCTCTCGCGAATGTTCCGCTCTGCTGTCAAGAAACCCGTCCGGGTCGTCTGTAGTCGTCTACATAGTCGCATTCGTGTAAACCGTCTTTTTCGGAAATCGAAAGAACTTTATAATCTCATTAGGCGTCTTGCCGACGTGAAGAGCGAGAACTATAGCTCTGCTAAAAATTCTTAAACACGGTTGCTCGGTCGGGCATGGTTGCATAAATAAAATGCAAATTCCCTTAATGAGATGGATGTATATATATATATATATATATATATATATATATGTTTTGAAATTTGCCAAATTGATTGCAAAGGCCCGCACGAAGTACTTTATCATATTTTTTAGACAATTCAACACAGTACCCTTTCTTTATAAAATGGTTGTCGCGAGGCTGCAAAGTGGTCAGCATGTGTTTATTTCGACCGCTGTTTCGAGGTTAGAACATTGGTATTTACATTATTGATGGCGAGTGTACCATGCATATTGTTGATGCAAATAGAAATCCATGCAGGTTTTATAATTAAAATTATTTTGTGGAACGTTGTTCTTAACTCTAGACTATCCAGCGCTCTCTACCTATGGCGGAATGGTCACTGACTCTCAGTGGCCATTGATAAACCAATCTACTCCTAGTGGTATAGTTTGTCATCTATTTTCAATGAGCGCCGCCTAAAGAAAATTCGATCAACAACGGGGACCGAACTGGCGACACTTCCAGTGAGTTAATGACAACTATGACTGGTTGATTCATCCATCCGCCATTCCATGTAATATTGGTTTAACTAAATATAACCATATCATCTCCGTAAAAATAATCTACAGCTTTGACATTATTTAGTGCTTCACTTAGCCCAGCGACATACGTAGTAAACAGAAAATTATTTGGCGTATCACGTTGAGCTACTTAAATGGTTTGTTGGGTAGCTTCATTAATTAAATATGAGTTAGTTTAACGTAAATACAATTACATCCAAGGTGTCTCAAAGCAAGTTAAACATCGTATCGCGTAAGTTAACTTCGTTTCCTATGACTTTAAGCATGGTTTCTCGAACTAGCCTCGATTGTTTTGCGGGCCAACCGATTTTATTTGTCTTACATTTTTCCCAAAGATAACCAGAACAGGAACAGTAGGTTGGCATCACAATTGATTCATTTAGATATAAAGCTGCACACAAAACGGAGCATTTCGTAATAGAAGAGTGCGCAGTATCAAAAAATGTTAAGAAATAGGTGATGTCGATTTGGGTATCTCCAAGACGTGCAACTAGATTTTAAATATTCATCAAATATGACGTTCAGGTCCATCTTTGAAACTAGTGTCCGATTAACTAACTCATGACAATTACAATGTTTTATGGCTGGTTAAACATCTTAACTTTGCGCCTAGTATATCAGAATTTTGTTTGAGTAAAACCAACAACATATTGGGTTGCCGCACACATTCTACTTTCTCGATACCGGTCGTTGAATTCGTTTGATGTTTAAGATATTACTGATTCGCTAAATTTTGACTTATCAAAAATAATGCTTAAAATTAATGTTTGGACACTTGAAAGCGGAAAGTCACTCGGCATTGTAATCCGTTGTTGTGAACACGACAAATCTTGCCTGCAGTTAAGAAGTGAAAGTCCGCATTAGCATTTTAGTTCAGTTTTATTTAATTTTGTTAATAGCTTTTTATTTCTCTACTCGGCAAAAAGTAAGAGTGAAATTGCCCAAACATGCTTTACTGAGCTTTCTATTCTGGCATAAATTCGTCAAATCTGCAATTGCAAAAGCCCCAGTCATCCTATAAACCTACCATATCTGCATGTTTGGAAAAAACTTTTGCATCTGTTGATTTGCATTCAACTTAGCTCAAAATAGAAAAATAAATGTTGTATTGAAGATAATGTTTAGGAAATTAAACCCTGCAATTATTTTAAGTTAGCCTTCCCGCTTAATTTCTTGTTTTTTTTAATTATGCTTATATTAACTACCACGTGCAAATGAATGAACATCTAATAACGATCCTTTTGGCAGGGTGAATGCATGCACATTCTGGCATTTCGACTTGCTTCATTAACTGAATTACTCAAGTGACTTCTAGCAGCTCACCAAATCGTTATTTAATTTTAAAAAATGCTGAAAAGAGCCTCCGCCTGTCATTATACATGTTTGGTAGCGGTTGCAGAGGTTTCGCTGAACGCGTTCAAATATTCCGGGCATTTGCTTCCTCACGCGAGTCAACAAGGGTCGTGTAAACGATACTTTTCAGGTGGCCTCAATAGAAAGTGTCGACATTTAAAAGGCTGGAAGATCGCGCCGGCCAAGCGATGGGCTCGCATCGACTAATTTACCGATTTGAGAAGGTTTTGTTTAGGTAAACCCGCACAGCAGCGGAGTTGTGTGGTGGAGGTTTGTCACGCTGGAACCACATACTTGAACAAATATGATGTGGAACTCGTACCAACAGTCCTGGAAATGTATCGCTCAAAGATGTGCGGTGCGCTTCTCCACTTAATTTATCGGAAAGTAACAATGTGGTCATTTACCATGTCAGCCCAGGTGTTTACGGAGAAGCGAATCTGGGGTACATGCCTTATTGAGAATTATGTGTATTAAATACACCCTCTCATGTAAACGAAGCCTCGTCCGTAAAGAGCACCAGGGAAGCGGAGACTCCACATTAGTTTCTTCTCGCTGCAGAAACCAGCGAGAGAAACCAGTACGTAGCTGATAATACATGGGCTCCCAAAACCTGGATTCTTTGAGCCCGGTACGAATGCAACTCTTCGTCGGTCAATATCCTGTGCACGGTATTGTTATTCGCACCGACACTTGTGACCAATGCCCTCATGCTTGCCCAAAGACGCTGGGCTAGTTATTCGACGATAATTGGCGTTCTCATCGTCCGTAGGCATTTGGCGTCGACCGTAGCAATGACCGTGAACTAATTCAATTTGATAAAAATCTCGTAAACGTATTACGATAAGGTAGGCGTCTTTTCAGATTACGCTCTACGTACAACCGGCGCACGCACCTCACGTTACCTCTCTATCATACATGAAATGCATGTCAGCGTTCTCGGCATTTGTTAACTGACCCATCAGAAAAGATCTGATAAAGTCTGCAATTTGTAATAGAATACGTATCGCATGCACAAGTCGGTCCGATCCTTTAAATATTAGAAGATGCGTACTGCACGCTAAGTGGCAAAAGTATTGCAGTTAGACTGCGCGACGCTAAAGCCAATGTAGTATCGCTAAATTATCAGCACTGCTACAAAGAGAAACTGCATTTGTGAGTCACACACCACGTTTGTTTTCTTCTGACACTCAACAGAACAGCGCCAATTGTGTGTGTATATATATATATATATATATATATATATATACACTTCCGTTACGAAATCTGTACGAAACTGGAAAGTTTTCTTAATATTAAATAGGGTAAGCTTGTCACTACGGGGAAGCTTGGCCTAGCATCCAGTCTACCATTTTCGACGAGAGGAATTATGCAGATATTTTTGCAGGGTTGGGTATCTCGACGAACGAATCATGGTTAGTCGGTTACGTCGTTTGAGATGGTATGGTCACTAAAGTAGCGAACTGCTGGTATTCACAACCAAAACGAAGCGACATGGCCTTCTTCAGATACCCTTGCAAGGAGTAGAGCTGCAGTGATTAGACGGCAAGCGCATTGCCCAAGTCGTCGCAGCGGTGATGAGTTGTCCAACGCTGGCCATCTACATAGACGCGGTCCAGATGGTAAGAAGTATTCAACCAGCTATCTGGCCGGTCTACTTCATGTTGGTGTGTATGAAGCGTCGATCCGAGTGCGCATTGGGTACAGCGGGGGATGAGTACAGTCTGCAGGTCTGTACGCCTGTATGTACATACGTGACGTAGCAATACGTTGTCCGCATCATCGCCAGCCCTCTGCGCTTGCAAACGGCTGGCCAGCGAAGCACCTCGAGCGAACGCAGCCAAAGCCTCGGGCCATTCATTGTTGTGCGAAAATTGACAGTTGTTGTTGGCTGCAAATTGCAAGCGAACGGAGAATAACATCTAGTTGCCGCGGCAGCCCTTGTTGTTGTTGTTGTTGTTGTTGTTGTTGTTGTTGTTGCTGCCTCTGCCACTGAGTGGCACGTGGCTGTTCAATGGCGTCAATGTGTAGATCTCGGTAGACTTCTAAGTATGCCTGCTGGCGTCTTCGACTTAGCCAAAGGACTGTATCGTAATCGCCGGTTGCCAGCACAGATTAAAAGCAGACACGTTTATATATATATAGATATATATATACGATTTATAAATAGGGTTTATCAAATACGTATATAATATAAGATTTTAAAATTAATAAAATGGGGCTAATAAAGTGTCTTTATTCTCGTTGTCACTTAAAATAGGATGATTTACATATTTTATATATTTTTGCAAAATGTTAGGAATTTTATACTGTAATTGATCTCGTGAATTTGTTGCTATAATATGAATGTCTATTATATATATATATATATAACTTATCGTATTCGCACTTTTATTTTTACCTTAGCGTGTGAAAACATGACCTTGCAGCCACTATGAGCTGGCGCCCAATTGAACCTAACGTGCTCCAAAGAGCCTGTCGCGGGCCCAAATAACCGACCGAAGAATGCACGAGGAGCATCAAACTCTACTCAACCATTTCGCCCTTCGTTACTTGCACTTCCTCAATGAGAAGCAATGCCACATTTCAATGAGATAGAACAAAATAATTTCCTTTGTGCACCTCTAATTGCATAAATATGTTTGTTTAACAGCATTACGTGCATTTCAATCCTGTTCATTTCACTTAAATATAGTATAATATACACTTCAGAAAGCTGCACAACTTGTACTTGAACTGGCAGGTGCACAACTTGTGCTCCTTATGAAAAGGCGGTGTTTATTACCAGGTAGTGGTATCCATGCACTATGTACCTAGTGTATATGTGGCGACTGTTACATGCAGGACCGGATTAAAGGTGCAAGGCGTTAAATACGTCCAAACCCTGGACCTCCCAATTAAAAATATACATTTTGTGTTAGTTGGATTGTTTCAATAGCTGGTGGACAGCCTGACATGAGATACAAATAAAACCCTGGTAAACCATATTTCAGCCCCCAGAACAATTTTAAGCATGAAGACTACTGCTAAAAAACGGACATTTTTGACTGGAGATAAAGCCTTGCGACATGCCAGACTGTATGCTTCCGCCCCATCCTAATAATTAAATAAATCACAAATAGTTTGACTTAAGAAAGGAAGTTACTGGATTCAGTGCCCACAGTGGACCTGCCATGTACTGAGGTGTCGCCGGTTCGATCCTTATTATTAATCGAATGTTCTTTGAGCAATGCTCATTAAGATGAGATGATATACCACAGCGGTGTGGTTTATTCTCCAACCACAAGAACTGTTGGGGAAGCCCTAGATAGCTTAACATATCCGGTTCTTGATGCATTAAAGATATGCTTCAGGATGAGTACTAAGCCCGTAGGGACGGAGGATGGTCTACAATTAAAAACGACCTACTTAAAAAATGCTTTAATTCAAGTAGACCTGATTGGGACCTGGGCTCTTCTCGGGAGTGACCGCAGAACCTGGCACACCCCCTCCCCAAACTGCAGGTTCACTTTGTGTCACAGTGTACGCAAATGCTGTACAATTCGGCGGTTCACCGCCTCACTGGGTCCCACGATATAACTTGAGGGTTTTCGTTTCATCACGCAGTGACGCATTGCATTGGCGGTAAGCTTTTTTTTTTTTTTTTTTTTTTTGTTCTGGGAGGTTTCGGTAATGCATGATGCACATGCGCCACTAGCAGCCTGCGTGACTAGTGTGAGACTCGCAAACCCACTAAACCCGGATTCCTCCCCACCCCCCCAGGCTCGGTATTACTTTGGCATTACATCGAAACCGTGGGAGAGGCGTCCCTGCCGTTCTCCTTCAATCAGCTCTATCCCTGACTATCATCCCGCATGTCTACCTGCGGTTGGATAGGGGGATGCCATTTTGTAATCCGTCCTGTGAGGGTGCGTCGAGACCATGAGGGCCTGGCTGCTCCCCACCCCCTCCCCCCTCCCTCGGCTCCTCGTCTCGACCACTCTCCCGAGAGACCCGCTCAAACCTCTCCCGCCTGGCCGTTTCCTTGGCTGTCTTGAGTGTCAAAACAGCGTCGAACAAGTTCGTCGCCTCCCTCCATGCCTCCGCCGAAGTCATCATATGGGAGACCACCTCCTTGATGGGTCGGCCCCTCACAGCGGTTGGTGCTGCGTCCCGTGCTTCCCTGAGAGCATCACACCGCAGAACAGTATGCTCTACGTTGTCCGTTTCTCCAGAGTCGCACAGTACGCAGATATCGCTGATGGCCTTCTTGATCCTTGACAGGTAGCTCTGGAACTGGCCGTGTCCGGTCAGAACCTGAGTCGTCCAGTAGGAAAGCTCCCCGTGTCGGCGGTCATACCATACCCTGAGGTCCGGTATCAGACTCTTGGTCCAGCTCCCTGTGGTCACACCGGGTCTTACCTGCGCCCATTCCTCATGCCAGGCCGATATGGTGGCACTCCTGGCCCTGGTGAGATCCAGACCTTCGTCTAGATACATTTTACTTCGTTCAGCCACTAGGAGGTCCCATGGCAGCATTTTGGCTAGGACCAGGAGAGCTTCGGTCGAGACTGTTCGATACGCCCGGCTTACCCTGATTGCCAGCGTTCGTTGGGTCGACCTTAGTGCCCCCCTATTTTTCGCCGTCCGCATTGCCATGTCCCCCCAGACTGGGGCTGCGTATAGCGCCGTTGATTCGGCCACCGAGGCCAGGAGCCTTCTTTTCACCTCAGCCACCCCACCGACCCTAGGCATGATCCGCGCCAGGTTCAGGGAGACCCTTTGGGCCTTTTCGGCCACGTACTTAACGTGTGCCGATCCGGTCAGTCCGGTGTCTAGCAT
Source organism: Dermanyssus gallinae (assembly GCA_003439945.1). Classification (NCBI taxonomy): domain Eukaryota; kingdom Metazoa; phylum Arthropoda; class Arachnida; order Mesostigmata; family Dermanyssidae; genus Dermanyssus; species Dermanyssus gallinae. The sequence goes on along the minus strand of QVRM01005785.1, from coordinate 351,910 downwards.
GACCCCAAGGTACTTTACCTTCTTTCTGATTTCTATCGGGTGGCCCGCCATCACGAGGTTAATGCCGGTCGTCCTCTTTCTGCCTGTTAGGTACATCGCCTCCGTCTTGTCGGGTGCCAGTTTCAAGTGATGGGACTCCATCCACTCGGACACCATTGACAAGGCCTCATTGGCGGCGCTCTCCAGGGCTCTTTCGGTCCTGGCCGTTATCATGAGTGCAAGGTCATCGGCGTACGCCAACGTCTCCACCCCATACGGGAGACCTGGGATCTCGAGCACCCCGTCGTAAGCTATGTTCCAGAGCACGGGTCCTAGAATCGAGCCCTGTGGGACTCCGGCAGTAACCTCGTACTCCTGCCCCCCTGCAACCAAGCCTCTGTCATCCAGGTAGGATGAAATCATTCGACGGAGGTAGAGGGAAAAGCCCTTCCTCTTCATCGCCTCCACAATTACTTTCCAATTCATTGTGTTGAAGGCATTTTTGACATCCAGGAGGATCAGGAGCACGAATCCCCTTGTTTTAGGGGTCTTCATAGTCTCCTCACCCGCCCGTTTCAGAACCTTCTTTAGAGCCCCTAATGCGGATCTGCCCTTCCGGAAGCCGTACTGGGCATCTGATAGGGCGTTCTTTTCCTGAATCTCGTCGTTTAGTCTCTTGACTATAACGTTCTCCAGGAGCTTACCCATGGCGTCAATGAGGCATATGGGCCGGTAAGCCGAGGGCCCCGTCTTCCTCCCGGGTTTGGGGATTAGAACCAGGCTTGCCCTTTTCCACAGCCTCGGGAATCTCCCCTCTCTCAAAAGCTTGTTGGCAAGGTCTTGGAAGACCTTGGGCCACCTTTTGACCAGTAGCCTCGCTACCTCTGGGGGAATTCCGTCTAGGCCGGGCGCTTTACCGGTTGCCAACCGATTCCGGGCTTGTTCGACCTCCTCCAGCGTCACCTCCGGAATGTTTTCCGGGGTGACCGAGAACTCCTCGTTTTCTCTCCGCGGCTGTGCCGGAAAAAGACCGGTTACAGTCTCCCGCAGCACATCCGGGGGGAGTTTCGGGGGAGGTCTCCGGAGTTTGGCCATAACTATTCGGTACGGCAGGCCCCATACGTCGCTCTCCACCGCGTCTATCAGCTCTTTCTCCGCTCGGGCTTTACTTTTGGCGATGAGTCCTCGGAGTCTCAATCGAGCAGCCTTGTACTCCGTCAATTGGGATTCAGCTCTTGCGGTCTCTCGCTCCCCGTAAAATCCCACCCGTCGTTTTCTTTGCGTTAACCAGCTGCGTGTTCTCGTGAAAATCCTATTTAGCCTAATGCAAGCCCTGCGGGCAGCTGCGATCCCTTTGTTCCACCAGTAATTAGGAGGGTGGCGGCTCCCATGGTGTTGTGAGGGAGCAGCTTTCTCGCATGCTGTAGAGAGTATGCTAATTATTTGATATTCATCCCCCACCGTGTCTCCCAGTTGTTTGCAACCCTCGTCTATTTCAGCCACTAGAATCTTGGCGTCAAGTTTCCGCATCTGCCATCTCTTACTAGGGGGCGGGGCGAGGGCCACCTCGGGGGTACTGATGGTGAAACAGATGTATCTGTGGTCACTCATGGTCTCCTCCGTCTCCCTCACCCTCCACTCTACCACCAGTGGAAAGGCCGCCTCATTGACCATTGTTAGGTCAATGAAGGCCGTCTGGCTCCCTCTGGAAAAGGTGGGGACCCTTCCGTCATTAAGAACCATTAGACTTTTTTCAGCCATCCACTCCTGTAAAGTTTGGGCCCGTCTAGTTGTGGTTCGGCTACCCCATGCTATGCTGGCTGCGTTAAAATCCCCGGTGATCACTACCCTCTTACCTGCATGTGCCCCCGCGCTCTGGGCAAGTTCCTTGGCATTGGCGGTAAGCTGTTGGTGAATAAAAAAACTATATATATATATATATAGCCTTTCCATGCCATGTGTAGTTATGGATCTCTTTTAAACACAACACTGCACAATTGGATTAAATGACTAGCAAATTGATTCATAGCTACAGCGGCAGTCGAATTACATATTTCAATATTACAACTGACCTGGGTAGTCTCTATAAATCATAAGCTTCCATCGTGTAACTATATGACTATATGACGAGTTTATATTTCGCAGTAAGTATGCATTTTAAGATGACATGTAATTAAAAATATGATGTTGTCAGTGATAGCCAACCTGGTTTGACCAGTTTACCTACTAACGGGTGACAATGTGGTTTCGCACTGTCCGCACTAATCTAGCTGCGCAAAAATTCTGCGCAATTGACTTTCACCTCTGTGTAAATAGAAGCAATAGACGCCCGACACTTATCACCCATTTGCTGAATGAAGATCGTTTCCATGTAGCGTAGTTTTAGACCTAAATACGGGAAGGAGTTGACATTTCTAGCGTCTTTTTGGAAAACGCATCTGGCGCATAACTGTCGCGCCTCCTATGCGTTACACCGTGCGTCAAATTAAATGTAAGAGATGTTAACTTTCCCGACTTTTGTGTCATCACATTTCCAAGATACCGTGATTTTATCGTGACTATTCGCCTTCATGAAAGAAGACGGATCGGTCCATCGCAATACGTGTTCGTTTGCGTTGCAGAGGCTCGCCGCGGAGATCGGATACAACCACAACAAAGCCGTTACCTCTCAGGCAACTGGTGTACACCAATTGGTGTTTGCAACGCCGGCAAAGACCCAGGTAGCCATTCACGGAGCTGTGCCTTGCTTAACTCGCGCGATCCCTCACGGTCCTGGCGAAGCTTGATTTTAGAAACAGTATAAGGCGCTATCACCTGACGAAGGTCGTTGCATCTCACACCCGTTAACCGTTACACCACGTGGAATTGGCATATCGCCACTCTTCGCACCTAGTTCTGTGAGCAATTAGTTCGACCACCACCAGACTGCAGCAGGGGGTCCTTTAGGGCCATCTTTGTTTGTCCGTGTTTCAAGAATCTGGCAGATTGCTTCAGAAGCCCGCTGAACCTTTGGCACCATAACGGTTAGGAAGAAACGTCCGCGCATTAGCCGAGGAGATTCGACGGGTCCTTGGTTTCGGTGTAACATCTAGTTTCACTCACAGCTTCGTTACTCAAACTTACTTTGCATAGCTGCTTATTTCCGTACCTGGACACTCCGCAAGCTCAATTGTCCTTCTTGCGCGCTGCGGAGAGTCCACTACTACGGTTCCCGTAAACGATGGAGGCGGTGACTAGAACATGGTTAGAGACGCTTCGGCACAGTATCCTCACCATTCTTGCTCCACAACATTTTCGAGGCGTTTGCGCACCAGCTCCACATAGGCCTCTGCCTGCTTTCCAAGCCCAAGGTTTCTAGTGCACGCCGCTTGTCAAGCACCTACTTCGACTCTCTGGGAGACTATATAAGGTGGACTGGGCACAACTCTCTTCCTCCCGTAGCCAAGTATGGGTCTGGCTCAAGTATTCCCTGGGCAGATCTATCTACTGCACCTCTGACTGCATACAATTGTAACTTCTCACCCACCAGACGCCAGGGGGCCGACGATCTTCAGGGGTCGCTCGAAACCGGGTCCGAAGGCCCGCCTGAGAGATCCTGCAGGAGCTCCTGAAAGAGTCGTGCAAAGGACTCTCGCGTCACACTATACATCAAAAACACCACAGCCGTGTGACACCTAAACATTGGTGGATAGCCGATATTGGCCGCCTCAGGAGGGACTGCATTCAGGCGCGACGCCTCCTCACCGGGGCCCGGAAATCGGCGCCCGCGGAGAGGCAGCCTTGCACCACAACGCCGAGTTCAAAAAGCTGTGGGCCCTCCTTTGGAGGGAAATACAGAAGCAAGAAGCTCTTCGGTAGGGCCTTTCTGGAAGAGCTGGAAGACAACCCCTGGGACCGCTATACAAACTGGTGCGGGAATTCTCCGCCCTAAAAAGGAGACCAAACCTAACACCCTAGGCCACCAGAGAAGCGATTTCAGCGCTGCTTCCACAGCATCTTGCTCTCGACCGCGCCCCCTATCAGAGGGGCTGAAGAAATGCAACCTGTAACATAGCAGGAGGTACACGAGGCGTTAGAACGCCTTAAGCTGGAAAGGCACTAAGACCGGACGGTATCACCATTTCTGCAACCAAGCTGCTAATGAAAGAATATTCGAAAGAGGTGGTGGTTGCGACAACGGAGATGTTTTGCATGAGCTCGCTCTCTACCGAATGGAAGGCCGCATTCTCGTTCTGATCCCGAATGCTTATACCAAACATCAAAGAATGATTAAATCGGCCCAGGAGAGAATTAACCTTCCACACCACCCAGGTCCGGACGGGACACGGGGACTTCTAGTCCTACTTGTTCAGAATCGGGAAGGCTCCTAGCCCCACGTGCGCCTACGACAGCGATGGACTTAAAGACATTCTAGAACGCACAATTCTGAGGCGTCCACCACGGGCGGAGCAGCTCGTCTTAGTCTAGGGAAATCTGGCTCTCCAGACGGCGCGTAACCGTCGGCCTTTCCGCTCTGCCTATAGTACCGTGGCACTGCGGGTCTGCCATACCTATAGAACTGTAATCACGAACGCTCTACTTCTGGCAGGAGAGCGCGCCGGCATGCTAGACCCGCATCCTTATCCCTGACATTCGCCTTTGGTTGGACGCCACAGGGCTCTTTACATATTTCGCCCGGCTATATTTTTATTGGGCATAGACAATTCCAAACTTGCATGTTTCATGCGCTTCAAGGCCTGTCGACGACGCCGAACACTGACCGTGCATTATGCATTTTCCAAATCTCTCATATCAAAACAAAAAAAATGTATGTGAGTCCTAAGGACGAGAAAAAGGACCTTAACAAAGAAAAGTTTCCGATGGGCTTCCAGAAAAGATAGAAGAGCGGCAGATTTTTCCAACTGTAACCTTTGACGCTCGATTGCTATTCTAAGCTTTTCGGTGCAAACTGGCACGCCAAGCAACTCCAGATCGTCCTGAAGGGCTATCTTGCAGCCGGGCAGAAGTTGTCGGTGTGACTGTAGATCGGGAAAGCTTGATGGGTAGAGACAACGAGGCATATTTCGCATTTGGCCTGATTTCTCCAAATACTGCTATGGACTTGCTAGCAAGGGCATTGAACAGGCCATAAATATCAAGTAGCAAAAAGTCTGGAGCGGTGCCGAGTCGACTACTAGTCGAAGAGAGGGAACAGGAGGAGGTCCAGGAGATAGTGGACGCACTGAATGATTTCTTCTCATCTATCGGTAAAAAAACTACATCCTTGCTCCCTCCTCAAGAGCCGATTGACAGTTTCATCTCAAACCTATGGAGCTCCGAGTCCAACGCATTTTCCTTTAGTGCTATTACAGCTCAGGAACTGCGAATCGCTGCTAAAGACGTAAAGACAGACTCACTCGATAGCGATGGAAACGTGCCGGGTAAATTTCACTCTAAATTCATTGACACCTTAGCGGCCCCTCTAGCTGCCGTATTCAATATTTCCATTAAAACGGGCGTGTTTCCGGAACGCCTCATGACATCTTTGGTAACTCCGCTGTATAAGGGTAAAGGCGGGAGGGACCAACCTGGTAACTATCGCCCGATTTCCTTAGTGTCTTTCGTCTCAAAAGTATTTGAAAAGCTTGCTAAACAACAGCTGGAAAGCCATTTAAATGACTTAAATTTCTTCTCTAAAAATCAATTCGGTTTTAGGGAGGCACGATCAACTGAGCTGGCATTGGGACGTATATGGTGGGAGATCATTAAAGCTGCGGAGGATGGAAAAATGTGCCTTGGTGCATTTCTTGACGTAGCCAAAGCGTTCGCCTGCCTCGACCATTCTATGTTTCTTAAGATGCTCCTGCAACTAGGCTGCGCACTAGCAGTAACATCTTGGTTTAAATCGTATCTTAGTGGACGGAGGCAATTTGTGGTGGTGGGAACTCGACGTGTTGTGAATTGGGAGGGTGAGACACGGAACAAAAGAGTGCAGACGACACCACTCTTTTGTTCCGTGTCTCACCCTCCCAATTGTCCAATAATAGGTTTAATCTTCAGCACGTTGAAACCGGTATTGAGAAGGCCATGTCTTTATTTCAAAGATTTGGTCTTGTCGTTAACCCGACGAAGACGACACTCGTTCTTTACCACACCTCACAACGGGCATCGAGACAGAAGTTCAAAACTGATATTATCTCCCTCCAAATGGGCGGCTCTGCTATCCCTCTCATCTCAAAGGCAAAATGTCTTGGCATTGTGCTACACGAGCATATGAAATGGGACAGTCAAGTGAGATCAAGTGTCAGGGTCTGCTACGCCGTGGTGGCCTCACTCGTGCGTTTGAGGAGAGCAAAGGCTTCGCGGGATCTGGTACGTGTCTACAAAGCGCTTATGGAACCAATTCTAACTTACGGAATTACTCTGTGGGGCGCCACGTATTCCACGACCCTAGACAAGCTAAGGGTCGTTCAGAATGACGCGGTTAGAGCCATAATAGGTCTTCCTCGTCGCGCGAGTGTGACTCCATGGTACACCATGCTCGGGCTTCTCAAGCTTGATCAGCTGACACGTTTAAAGTTAGCCGTGCTAGCCTATAAGGTGCAAAACAATGGAATCCCTTCAGATTGTGTTTTTGACTTCGTCCTTACCCCAGTACGATCGCAGCGCTACAGGAACCAACTCAGAGTGCCAGGGTTTAGACTCACTCTACTTCGGCACTCACTGGCCTACATGCTGCCCACGGTCTGGGACGAGCTGCCATTGGCGCTTCGAAATGCAAGCCGGGCCGCTGTTTTTAAACGACATCTTCTCTTACTGCTGAAGAACGAAGAAACAAGTGACTCCGAGTGAATTGTTTTAAACTTATTTTACTATACAGGTAGTTCCATAAGTTCTTAGAATGAGCTTTTTAGAATTCGAATTTTGGCGCGCTTCGACCGCTATTAGGAACTGCAACTTTTCGACTGCTAGCACTCAAAATATTATGGCGATTGGCCGTTGCGATTTCGTTTGATCGCTTTTCCCGTGCAACGTATCGGCGTGATTTTGAAAAATGGAGAAAAAAGAGTTTCGAGTCGTTATCAAGCGTTTTTATTTCAAAAGTTGGAATGCGACCCAAGTGAAAACTGAGTTAGACGAGGTGTACGGCGACTCTGCGCCATATTTTGCCACTGTTTCCAACTAAATTATTAAGTCAAAAAGAGGTCGCAGGAGCACCGAGGATGAACTACGTTCAGGACGCCCAAAAACGGCAACTGATGAGGAAAACGTGGAAAAAGTGCGGAAAATCGTTGCCGCAGATAAGCGAGTGAACATTAGGGAGATAGCGGAGGCCTTGGGGATCAGTTTGAGTAGAGTGCATTTCATCCTGCACGAAAACTTGAAGATGAAAATGCTCAGAGCAAAATGGCTGCCGCATTTGCTCAACCAAGGCCAGAACGACGCGCGTGTTTCTGCTTCACAGCGAAATTTGGCCAAGATGTCGAAAAATCCGTCGGATTTTTGGCGCAGATTCATGACCGTCGATGAAAGCTGGGTCCATCACTACACTCCCGAGACCCAAGAAGCATCTTGCCAATGGTGTGCACCTGATGAAGGACCTCCGAAGAGAGTGCGGACAACGGCATTGACCGGAAAGGTGATGGCTACAGTTTTTTAAGACCAACGTAGAATAATGCTGGTCGACTACCTTGAGAGCGGTAAAACGATCACAGGATAATATTATGCAAGACTGTTGGACTGCCTTTAGCAAGAACTCATCGTGAAACGGCCCGCTTTGCAGAAGAAGGTTGTCCTGTTTCACCAGGACAATGCTCCCGCACACAAGTCGCGGCAAGCAACGGCAAAACTGGCCCAACTGAGGTTCGAACTTATTGAACAACCTTCCTATTCTCCAGACCTGGCTCCCTCTGATTATTTCCTCTTCGAACATTTGAAGAATAGTCTCGGTGGAAAGCGTTTTTCCAGCAATGAAGAGGTTAAGGCTGCTGTCAATGCCTATTTTCAGACTAAAGACGCGGAATTCTACTTAAGAGGTATAAAAGCTCTGAAATCTCGGTGGGAAAACTGTATTGAGCATCTCGGGGAGTATATCGAATAAGATAAATTTAAAAACATGATTTGGAAAATTCTTGATTTTCATTCTAAGAACTTATGGAACTACCTGTATAGGTATTAAACTTATATTAGGTTGTTCTAAAGTTTTAAACTTGTATTGTGTTACTAATACTAAATTTTGTTGTTTTACACTTCTAATTTGTGCATACATTCGTAAACTTCTGTTGTGCTACTTATACTTAATTTTATTGCTTTATCGCGTACACACTTTTGATCGGTACAAAGACTCGTATATTATGTATATTTTGAATGAAAGGTGACAGATTGCCAACTTGTTGGGCACGTCAATAAACCTGATTGATTGATTGATATTGAAGTCGGCGAATAACATGGTGAAAACTGCAAGTCGATACGTCGTTTCTAGGCCCCATAACTTAAAATAATCTTGAGGCTGTTTCGGAACGGTTGAAACTCTCGTAGGATTTCTAATATAAAGAGAGTCAACGCCTACCTGGTTATTGGGTTTGCGGGCAGTGCACGTGAAATCAGCGTGCAGCACACGTGCAATAAGCGTGCAATATACGTACGATCAATGTGCACGTGTACGTCGCGTGCCTAACGACTGCTCGGTGCCCACGTTTGACCGTCCGCGATAGCAACTGCCCAACACAGCAAGAATCAAAGCGAACCTTATCTCCTGTAGGCCAAAAAGGATAACCCGTTGACCAAATAGGGAACTATGGCAGGTCACTCTAACGGTGAACGACAGGAGAAACGGGCGCGTAAGGCGGCACAACACGACACAGCAAACAAAGCAGACACCAGTGAAAGACACTAAGCGCTCCTTAAAACCGCCAAAGTCCAGTAAGCCAATGTCGTCAGGCAGCGGACATCCACTCCTGACGGAGTGAATGCCCGCTTCGACGCAGGTCAGCACGAGACTATATTGCCAAAGGACACGGGGCAGACATACTTAGCTTTCATCTGTCCCAATATGGTCACCCCGTCAACAAACTGGGGCGTCACAGCGGCGCATCCAAATCTGGCTATGAAGCCCGCTTTACGGAGACCAGCAAATTAAGTGAATACTCATCAATCGGGTATCCCCACGAATGCAGTCTTCTCGCGTTTAAAATCGTGGTGCTTCTAGTGTTCGGATTAGGCAGCTGATCCGCAAAGTCAAAACTCTGTTGAACCTGTCATCTGGTGAAAGCAGGTCGTCGTCTTTCTTTACACAACGCCTAGACATGCGGAAACGCTGCCTCCGTTCGGTAGCCATTGTACCAATTACGTAATAATTGCATTTTTTTTTAATCCACATCGTTCTGTATAGACGCCAAATTAAATAGCAAAACGTAGGGACTTCCTACCACAAGTTGAATCCTGTCACTAATTTTTACAGGAGAAAGAAACCGACTCACGAGAACCGCACTACAACTTGCATGCATGCCAAACTCTCTTCTCCGTAAATATTTAGGCTGGGTTTGTGAGCAACTACCTTATAAGCCCTTCTTGACTTCTCGAAAGGTTACATTGAAAGGTATACCACATATTTCTAAGCAGGACCCTTCCAGAACTGTTCGTAGAACAGAGCGTTCAACTAAACACCATTGGAGCACGATCTCGTCAAGACGCTGCGTACCAGCCAATCTATTGAAAACACTAAACAGAAATCTAAAGATTGAAATAAATATAATTTAAATGCAGACAAAAAAACGCAAAACCAGAACGCGGCTCAAAAAGACGGAGTCTCTTATTCCCATTAAGCGATGTAAGTCTTACACACAAAAGTGTTTGTTTAGGAAATAGACAAAGGTCACCCGACAAGTAGGTTACCTTATGGGTGGTTTCGTGACGTCCTCCGCACTATATGTAGAATTTTTCGGCGCGTCTCGGGGCGCCGAAGGGCTCGAGTTGTATGGCTAAGAAGTTATCACTTATTTAAATTGTTGCGCGAAGTGTCCTCATGATACAGCTGACGAGTGCGAGGAAATATATTTCCGTTATAAAATCGATACGGTGTTGCAAAATATAATTATCACGAAAAATGGCATAAACTACGAGGCGTCTTGGTCTCTTCCCGCAGAGAACGGGACGCAGCCTGTAATACAGCTGGTCATGACATTTCAAGGAGATAACATTTCTCGAACCAGTGAAATAATTAATTAATTGTTGTTCTGCTTAAAACCATACAAAACTAATTAAAGGTAAGATTCTGGACACTTGAGCTGTGGGTGGCTTCGATGCCCGTCGCTATAGTGTAGCGGGAAGAAATTAGGGATACGTATTATGCTTAGAAACGATGCATGTGAACCATAACCTTAAATAAATACAGCGGTACCCAGGAGCTGAGGACGAATTTTGCTGCTGCTTTCGCTATTGTGAGCACTCGGAGACCTCTACAACAGCAACAATAACAACACCACTAACAACTGCAAACGCTGTAGCAACAACGTGAGCATCAATAATAGTCACAACAATTACACTAATGATCATAGCATGTTTGATAAAATTTTCTGATCAACCACAACAACGGCAGCAGTTGAACGCGACAGCGGCATCAACACGCTATCCAAAACAACAGCAATAATAAAGTCAGCAATCAAAACTGTACCAACAGCATCATTTGTAGCAATACCACCAAACATACCAGTACACGTGGCGTGAAGAGCTATAACAACAACTATAGAAAATATAACAACAACAGCAAGCAACAACAAACACGTTAAAAATCAGCAGTGGCAGCATGAACAACAACAAGAACTAGGGCAGTAACAACGACAACAACACCAAGAGAAGCAGTCGTATGAACAACAGAAACGACAGCAACAAAAACAACAACACCTGCAACGGCATACTGCTTCGAAGCGGTTAAAGCGACTGCCAACGTGCACTTGCAACGTCCTCGGGATTAGAGTGCTCGAGTGGCATATAGCTCAGCCAGTGTCTCGGTCCGTGAAAAAAGACATTCTACAAGCGTCCCTTCCCGTTCCCGCTCTTGCCCCGCTGGACACTTGACAGCCGTTCGAGTCATATAGAGCGTACCGTGTCGTACAAGGTACAGGGCCATTCGAGGGGGCAAACAGAAACCAAATTTTGTCCTCGTGTCTTTCCTGCTAAATCCACTCAAGACCCCGATTGAGCGGGCGCGATTTCCGACTGAAGCGCTCGGAGACTTCAGTCGAGGCCTTCAAACGCTCGGCGCTCGCTTGTCCGTTTGCAGTCGGCAAAGCAAGTCCTCGGCATAAAATCACTCTTCACCACCGCGCGTGTGTGCGTGATATCTTGATTATGTTCGTTGTGTGAACGAGACGAGGTTGAGGCCGGCCGTCGTCGTCGTCGGCTGCTCCAAATGGCACGATCCACAGGTGTCCCTCTCTCACGACCCTCCTCCACGTCTAGTAGGGCCCTCCTGGCGGGGGCCCGAGAACCATTCTCGAAGTGCTCGCCGCTGAGAGAGGAGAGGTCCGAACCCGCTTGTGTGTTGAGTGGCCTGCTGCTGGGCCACGGCTACCGGCGCTGCTGCCACCACCACCGACCACCGACCACTCGCACATTTGTTCATTTGCTCGCGCTCAATGATATCTATCTGTCTGCAGATTCTGCTGAGGCCAGTTTCTGCTGCGATGCGCACGACACCACCGGCAGGTCGACGTCCTCGGAGCCTCTGAACGCGGCCTGTGCCGAGGCGTCTGTGCAGCCACGGAATTGGTCGACTTTAGTCGACTTCATACATACAGCCCGCTAGCCGCCTTAGGACGATGGCGTAGTGGCACCAGTGAGTGCGTGCAAAGTTAGTTAGTCGAGGGCTTGGCAAGCCCTTCGCTTTTTTTCTCTCGTCGTGTTTCGCTCTGTGGACCACCGGGACGCCAACGCTGCAAGTGCTTACTTACCTAAAAAGTTTTGCTTTCGATGGTTTACTGCCGCCAACGACGACTTACTACCAACGAACGAACGTGAAGCTCCGAAGACAACGACGACGACGACGAAAACCGATAACAACGACAAATAGCAAAAACAACAATACCAACAACAACAACGGCCGCAACTACCCGGAATCATAAAGCTTGGTAGAGGTGAGCCACAGTGCTGGTTGAGTTGCTTGTGGTGGACTTAGTGGCCCTCATGCGACGACAAAGCACCTATCAGCTGTGACGTAGCTGTACAATCGATTAGCTAAGAAGCAGCCTTAATGATTTAAAGCAGTGCGACTGACTCATTTATCTCTCGGAATTAGAGCGGTTGATTCAAGCTACGCAACGCAATCACAACAGGGACCATCTAGGGCATCTAGAGTTCAAGGTTTCCGCTAACCGAACCCGCCAAAAAGTTCGTTGCAGTACCAGGATTTGTTTAATTGTGCAGTGACGATTTTTTGCTAATGCTACACAGATGCCTTCATCGTGTTGTTTCGCTTCATGTTGTCCGCCTTCTTCGAAGATTTTCGACGATAAGACTACTGGAAGAATTGTTGTGGATTAACACAAAAGGTCAGTAACACTATTTTCCAAAAGTGCAGTAAACTTCACGAAGTTGTGCTATAGTACGCTTGTTGTTCTCCAATGGTGGTCCATGAAAATAAGTCTAGGCCATATCTTAAACTAATGTGTGTTAAAATTTGAACGTGACGTAAGTCATTGCTCTCTGTAACCGTTGGCTAGGAAATATTTCGACAGTTTCCGAAGCTACAAAGAGCGTTGAGTAACCAGGAATATATGCATACCACGCTAAACACAATTACCATCATTTTGCGTTGGTGTTCGGCTAATCAGGTGAGTTTAGTTGAGCTTTAATTAATCGTCCTTTATTTAGGAACAACAGTTAACCGTACAGAGTCCAAATCTAATCCAGGTTCCATTTTTATGCTAGCTATACTCCATAAAAGTCATGTCATGTACAGCATATATATTATCCGGCCGCTTTTTTAAGGTATCTTTGTATACATGCATTGGTGTTGGTCATGCTTCAGATTGGCCAAGTTGTAGGTATATATATATTTTTTTAAATAAATATATATATATATACATTTACGTAAGTGCATACGTTGGGATTTGTATTGGCTACCGCGACACTTCGTATGTGTTTGTGTGACAGTGGCAATAACGAACCCTTCGTGTGCGTGCCAAGTACCGGCTGTCACTGTTGTCACCACGAGGTCGAAGTAATGAGCGGCAAAGGCGGAAAAGAAGTAAATGCCTTCACCTCCCGCCCAGCGACGCATGGTGGCCAGCTAATTTGAGGCAACGCGTCGGCATCTGACTGACCAACCGACTACACAGACCAAACGAAGACCCGCCTTTTTCCGACGCGGCTCGCCGACGGCCAGAGCTAGGTGATGTCGCTCACAGCGATTGTCTGCCTGTCTCGGAAGGCGCATATTAGTATTAGACTACCGATCTGTCTCATTATAGCCCCAAAACCCCCCGTCCCATTTGTATCTCTGGCCCTCTTTGTCCTGCCTTCGTTTGTATCTGAGAGCGGTGAGAGCGGTCTTTCTCGTATCAGATCGGCGGAACAGCCGTTTTGGGCCTTACAGTAGACCATGCCTTGCATTTGACGTTTAGTGCTTCTGTTGTTGCTGTTTCTGTATTGCCCTGTAATTATTTGTACGACTGCTTTGTTGTAGGTTCCATTGATATACCTGTGGTTGTCGTCGTCATTGCTATTACTTTGTTGTTAGCAATATATATATGTATATATATATATATATATATATATATATATATATACGAGTATATATCAGTCGCACTCCATGTGTTACACGTGTCGAGTGGCAAATGGTTGGGTCAGCGTGAGGTCTACCAAAGCGTGCCAGATGAGAGACGCCGGCCAGGAAGACGGCGTCCAGATAGCCTAGCGAGGAGGACTATGACCTTCACGACAACAAAGATGGCAGTAGAGATGCGGGCCATCGTTGTATCACGTCAGAATTACGTGGATCTAATCAACGTCCAATGTTCCTCTTATATATATATATATATATATATATATATATATGCGCCGGAATTAGCTTGAGGGCTATCAAAATTGAGCCAACTGAAATACAGATAAGTTGTCAGTTCAATCGATGTATGTTGACTCAGACCCAACTCGGTACTATGTAATACAGACACTACTATCATGGCACACAATGCAACAAACATCTCAATCTCTCGGCGCTTGCAGCAAGCGTTTAAGCTTATTGGTGCTCACTTTGAACAAGCCTAGATTTGCGCTAGATTGGTGGAAAAGGCCGAATACTAATGCTTGAACATGAACAGCTTACAGTGACTACGTAAAGCCAACTGCATAAAGGCCGACGGCCGGGGAGTAGGTTCAACTCCTTTACCGCTCTATTCGTAAGGAGCGAAACTAGTCGAACTAGCGTTGTTTAAACCGGCAACACTTAGAACACACGGTAGATTGGACAGTCGAGCAGGCAGTTTCTGCTACGGCGCGAGTTTATTTGTTTGAGCACACAATTTACGTTGTTAGCGTCGTCATAAGAAGCATGATCGTATTGGAAATAATTATTTAAAGAATTTACAATAATACGTTCAGACCTCACAATTGTAACATTATAATCATATTAACTATAAGGATATATGGCTGGGATAGAAAGGACGCTATTGTCTAACCATGCAGACAGTGTAAGGCGCGTCAACCGTAACCACAGTCTTAGTGTTAACCGTCGAGTTATCAGCTAGCAGAGACATCGCAGGAATGACCGCACCGGCGTTGAATTGGTCGGCAGGCAAACGCCGAACGTCTCCTCCTCCAGGCAAACGGCGGAACAAGCAACCCCCCGCTATACTCTCTCGGCTGTGCGTCGCTATGACGACTTCGAAATGGCTGTGTATCGATCCGGCAGCATCTCGACTGAGTGGCGCAAAAGCAAAAGTCGATCAGCGAGCACGCCACGACATCCGTTTGCATACAATATTCGCAGTCCACCATGGCGATTTTATTTGACGCGGCCTAGGACGAGCTGCACGAAGATACATTATGGACTAGCTGCAATAAATAAAAGGTTTTCTACAGGCGGCATCAGTAAAGCAGAGGAATCGCCGGCCAGCAACAGCGCCAAAATAAGGCTCTGGCTGAATCGACAACACTATTCGGGCTTGATCAATAAATGTACAAAGGAAACGAGACAATCGTTTTGATATATATATAACGTCTTCCACAACCGTATGTACTTATTTTAAGGAAAATATGAGAAATTATTTTTCCCTATAGAAGGAGGGGGCAAAAACGTCTTGTTTAGGAGTGAGAATGATATTTATAAAAGTATTTACTTTGCCATTTTGTCCCTTATAGTTGTGGAAAATCTACGTACGTTTGCAGGAGAACCAGTCAACGCAAAGAACCGATCAAGCCGGCGAGTTCAGTGGTAAATTCTCTATAATCTGAATGACACCTGACGCAAGCTAGCAAAATGCGAATAGCCAGTTCAAAGACAGTCGTAAAAAATCGAAATGTTTTTATTTCTTACGTTGAAGCTTTTACGTCCAAACCCGTAAAATTTTGACATTAGGACAGAAAATTTACGCTCAAAAACTATTCTCAGGCAATGACAAATCTAGTGCTTATCATTTTTTCTTAGTTACTTGGCAACTACGTGACGCAGCACCATTACTTTAATGAAAATGATGGACATTGAATTTGATATTGCCTGAGAATGGTCTTTTGACCGTGAATGTTTGGTTGTAAATCGACTTTTTATGACTTTCCTTAATCTGGATATTGCCTTTTGCTAGCTCGTTTCTTGGATTATGCAGAATTTACCGACGAACACGCTGATGATCGGTTTCTTCTCGCGTTATTTTCTTGGTTCCCCCGCAAACGTAGATTTTGCGCAAATATGTAGAAGACAAAAAGGCCGAACAATTTCATTTTCACCCCTAATTAAGACGTGTAAAGCATACATAAAAGCATACATATTATCGGGGGTTTCATAGTTATTTTTATTGCAGGAAGCAGGCTTGTTAAATCTAGAACAGTTGTATCCTGTTATTTTTTAATCTGCTGCTGTTTGTAATGGCTTATGAATACGAATCCAGACGTACTTAAAATTCGGTCGGTGAGCTGGTATTTTATTACAGTTATAGGAGGTTATCGAGCTGAACGGCACCCATACAGGGAACGGTAATCAACTAAAATAATGGCACTCGCAACAAACCCCTGTTAGTTCTTTAGTTAGGGGTTTCTGAAGGTAAAACCGGAATTGAACACTCTGGCTGAGCAAGCTAGCCGCTACCGTGGAGCGATAGAACTAGAATAGACCATCTCATGACGTTCCTCTACTATTTGGCAGGTGTCCATAGATGGATTGCAAAGTTGATGCGGCTGTTGCTGTCCCTATAGGCAGAGCGGTGCCTTCGCGTGCACCCTCGGTCAGCAAACGGATCTGATCAAAACTCTCTTCTTTGTTTGTTGCATGCCCAGAGAGTGTATACTTTGAGGCGTGCCTCGGGCATGCTCGACATCGGGTCCAATCGACTTGAGATTTGAAGACTTTGATTTCCTTTCTTATGGCAAAAACGAAACATGCAAACAACGCTGGTGGCTCCTTCTAACGTAGTAGCGGCTCCCGTCGGTTTGACTAAAAAACAACAAGTGAGTGTACGGTTGATCTATCCTTGTACCTCGTTAAGGGCTGCAACGTAACCTGTAAGCTAAGCAGCTTTGCGAGAGCTGCACAGGTTGTTTCAGGTTAGGGCAATATCGACCGGCCTATATCGACCGCTTGTCACAAGAAATAAAATATAATTGCCCTTTCAAATTAATTTGCCCGAATAGAGTATATTGATATTACTGAACAAGCTTGCCGTCTGCAAGCCTGTGCTTGGGGCGTTTCAGAATCGTTTGCAAACAGCCTGGGCGTAGGGTTATTTCCAATGGCTTCAAACAAGGCGTTTTGACTGGATAGCTTTTACTATGGCCGCAGCGAATTAACGCAAATGTAATCGGATTATAAATAACCTTCTATGGCTAGCATCGCACCTTGATCATTTTACCACGTTGTTTATGTTTCTATGGTCTCATTTAAGTATCATTACCAACTTGTCATCATATTCCACTACACGCGAGCAATCACCATTACCAGCAGCGCAGCAATGGTACTGTTAACTGCAGAATGTTGAATACCTGGTCACCAAATGCTGGCACAAAACCACAATTGATTGGTACGAGGTTGACCGGCGGTATGACTTTACGCTTTAAGACGCAAAACTCAAAAGGTTTTCTTTATTGTGTTTAATTATGCATACAATTCATAGTTCCTAGCGAATGCTCGTGTGTATACTAGCGAGAGAGGTACATAGAGAGAAGCTTACAAGACAGCTTACATATATATATATATATATATATATAGCGTTGCGGCCAGCCATCTCCCCCGGACCGAGGCTGCATTGCCCCGCTGCGGAATATATATATATATATATATATATATACACACAATTAGAGCTCAATGTACTGCTCGCCGCTGACACGCCAGATGTAGGTGGCCTGGTAGCTCGAGGAGCGGCGCCGGAAGCCGGGATTTAGCATGCTAACTAGACGCGCTCGTTTGAAAAATAATAACGCCGAGCTGCCGCAGGCTCTCAGAAACACATAAACACACAGAGACCCCTACCAGTCGGGTAGTCCCAGTCATTTGCTGGTACGCACGTTCACTCACACGTAACGGCGAACGTGTCCCCTAATGAATATTTCGAATAAGATTGCCACTTACTTCAGTGACAGAGGCCGATGGCGATTCAACTAGCGCTGCAGCAAGCGCGCACACAGAGAGAAAAACACACAGGTACGGTCCGAATACACTCGGACGAGGGGCATGGAGACGCATGCCGACGGGAGATACGAGGATATGACCACCCCTTGTCGTAGACAGGGGCACAAATCGATTCATCGCGCCACAATCATCACTATCACGCAGCACAGCAGTAGTGGCGCCGGGAAAAGCGAAAACAACAGAACAACCAGGCCGGACACAGGGATGGAGGAATTAGAGAACCAATGAGAGAGAGAGAGAGAGAGAGAGATCGAGCGCGACTAGGAACAGGGAAGAGAGTTTGCTAGACAAGCAGCAAACACTAGTAGACTGTATCAGGATGCCAGTTGAGCGTTAAACGCGGGCCCATTTACATTTTAATTTACTCTGGTGGATTCGCTCCTGGAAACCGGAATTTGCTACCTACGTAACTCAGCAGCGCAAGCAAGCAGTATATATATATATACTTATATATATATATATATATAAACAGGTTGCACTTAATTTGCATATAAAGGAGTACGCCTATAAATCGAGTACGTCAATCCGTATCAATCTGTTAGCGTCAGAGTGATAATACGGGCACACATAGCAAGGGAACACTTTTACTAAATCTCACTCAGCCACGACACGTCGATAAGTAAATCACGAGTTCACAATGCACGCGGAAAACACTAGAGCGCACCCTATCCACTTGTTAACTCCGATTGCCAACGACGTAACCACAGATTATAATGGTAGGCTGTATTGGAACAGTGCTCGTATATTTGGACGCTTTTTAAATCACAATTTTTGTGGAATACCGCCAGTATAGTTCCTGTAGAAGTACTACTAGGCACTTCCAAGCGAGTTGAAATGGTTGTTAACTTCATTCAATTTGGTGCAAACATTTGGTTATAATACGATTTTGTCAGAGACACTGAAGTGCAATGTTATGCCCACGGGCTTGAGCTAAAATGAGTGACCTGGAACAGCTGAGTGGCCGTGAAGCGTCTCTTCGTAAATTATAATGATTGAGGTCAAATTGGCAGGTGTTCTGCAGAATACTTGTGGGATAATTGAAAAAAAGGCCATACCGAGATACATCTGTTATTTGTTTGCCATGTCAAGAAGGCCTGTGATGCGTCTCAACCGCCTAAAGAGTAGGGACGGCAAACCATTGGCTAAAGCTGTTTCTTTAACCAAGCGCACTTGTAGTTCACTTGCGAGGGCATGATACATTGAGGAACACCTTCATGTTCTATGGTGCATTCTAAAAACAGAGACACCGACAAGACTTCCGAGAGAAAAAGTATGTGCGAAAGAGTCCAAGCTGCTTTGAGGGCTTTAGATTAATGGTAGAATCAAAAAGCCAACCGACCTACTCGTGCAATTAAAGAAACTCCGATCTCTGTTTCTTAACTATTCACATCTTAGTTACCTCACACCTCTCTGCATCACTTTGCCCGCTTGCCAATGAGAAAGCGAGATTATTATCGTACGATTCATGATAAAGGGTCGGCCAAACATTACGTGTTAATTCGATTGACACGCAGCGTTCAATTGAATCATAGAGAGGATGTTCAGTTGAAGGCTAAACAGTGCCATGATCACACTTGATGGCAGAAGCAACATATTGAGAACGTCATAAAGAGACTGTAATTCATTGGTGAGCAGCAGGCAGCAAAGTTCTGCAAGTTGGCGCGGTAACTCCCCAAATATAATGATTCCAGCTATCGGCTAAACCAAATTGATGCTGCAAAGTTTAGGACAAGAGTTAGAACGTACTCGCCAATGTATCTAGTTGGGGGTTGACTTTGACCGGTTGGCACTTCTAGCCTGGCAAGCGGAACTTTTCGTATCTGCCTATTTATAATTGTAGGGGCGATGCCTTCTTGGAGTTTCTTTCCAACATGCCATACTCGTATTCAACGGTGAATTAAAATAATCCGGAGATATTGCTACCATATTCTGAGACGTCCATGGTAAGACAAATTTGTATAAGCGTGGCTTACATTTAAACAAGAGCTGTCAGGAGCAGGCGGATACTGCCGCCAGTACGGTCAATATTTGCTATTCAGCGTCAGTTCACGATTGCCGGAATCTCTAATGGTGTTGTTCCATACGCATTGTTTAGCGACATAGAACGAACGTGTTCTGTATCCGAAACGGCGTCTATAATTAGCTTGTTTGCTAAGTAAGTGTCTCGTTCCTGGTCAAGCGATCAATAAGTAGCACGGGATTTAAATTGCATTCGGACACCATAGCAAAATTCAGCAACGACACGGCATACCATGTAGCCACGTAGAAATTACGTTGCAGATAGTTCCATTACAGAAATTACATTAGTCACTACCTCTGATACTGCTGCGAGCTTATCGATCTGTTGCAGACCAAGCTACGAATTCACGCACTTAGAACGGCTGCGGTGCGGAGGACGCGTGACTAGCTGCAGCAAACCTTAGTCCTTGCCCTCGGTGCCCGGCCAAATATGTGCACGCAATATTATTCAAAATACTGCTTTTAGTTACCTCTTTGCACGTGAAATGCTTCGAGCGTTCGCACTGAATATGAGACTGAGTATACTAGTCGACCCAGGCGGCGATAGTCTAGGTAACCGTCGGCGCTGGGCTTAACTAGCGTAGTTTTGAGATGGGTCTACTGTTACCACAGTCGCAGGTGATGGTGTAAATCAAAAGCAAGTTTGCTCCTTAGTCCAGATTTAGCATTTATAACGCTGTACTAATGATCGATAACTATTTATCCGATGCCTGCGGTCTCCATACAAACGTCGCTGCTATTTTCAGCCTATTGGTGAAGCCTCCAGTTCATAGAACATATCGACCAGTTGATTAAAGCTAAATCAATTTTTATGTTTTTTTTTTGTCGTTAATGTGTCAAATATTCAACCGTTTTCGCTTCCATATTCCGACGGGTTTTCAGACACTACACAAAACTCTATTACTCAATTGTATTGTATATTATACATGATTGTATACAACAAACGTATAGAATACGCACTACGGGGTACAGTGTGGTGCCCAAACGCGACAAATCGTGCTGAAAAAGCTTTAATCCTAGAACACGGTACTACAAGGGGTATTGCAAGATTAATTTGTAACGACATGTCGAAACACTTGCAGGTAGGCCGTAACTTCACTTGCGACTCTGACTGTTCAATTTTAAGTACAAGGCATTGTGTGCTCATTAGCACAGTGATATTGTGCGCATGCGCCCGACGAGTTAACAGTCAACCGATGATTCTAGGTAGTTAAGTTAACTTTCATTGGGAGAGGCTTCCTAACGGCTATAAAGAAGCTTTTACGAACTACGGTTATGAGCTCAATTAATGACAGCGGCCCGAACTTTTTGCGTACAAAGGTTATGCGTGTGCAGAGCCTCATTATAATTATTATCAGTTTGCAGCGCCCGAACAGGAACTGCGCATTGTGGGCGGATAGAATCGTTCCGCACGGATCCGATTGGTCATTACAGACTGTTCGCCTGGACGTCCCATCAGGAAATCAGATATCTTTCGGCGACAGCCCAGCTTTTAGACCGATTGATTCACCAACCTCCTCCAGGTGTCCTTGTCGCAGCTTCAACTCCAAAAGCCCTTTGGAAGGATGAACGCAGATTGGACTCAGCTCGGATGTAGCACGGACGAGCGAATCCAGTTAACATTTGTAGTAATAGACATTGTGTGGAGGATCTACATTTTGATTGGAATAACTAGCGTGTTCTAATTTTGGCTTGCAGGTTGAGTTCGTTTATGTTGAGAGCAAAGCCTAGTAAAATCGTGGTGGTTAAAGGGCATCTAGCTTGGAAACAATTTGACAAGCTTGAATAAGGGATTTCGTGAAAATGGCAAATCGCTCATTAATCACCATAGCCTGAATCCCAATGAGAAGCTCTTCAATAGAATTAATGTATGGCTTCTTTTGCTAGCTATTCTGGCTGTTAATATAAGTATGATCATTTGTACCTACTGTAATTACGAGTCAGCTGCAAAAAACGTGCCTTGGTGCGCGCTACCACAAGTCAACTTTCCATACACCGCCGAAGAAAAGTCAACTCCGCCCTCCCATATATATATATATATATATATACTCGTTACTGATCTGACATGGGCTTCTTTTGCCAGCAAATGAATGTAGCAGCTGAACAATGATCAATCGAATATATCATATGCGACCCTAGTGAGAGGCCGGAACTCAAATCTACTAGTACTGATCTCTTGTTTGTCGTTGCCGTGGCAACCCTTCCTTTCAAATAATGAGTTCACCGCGTAAGTTGTCGCCTATATACATTATATATATATATATATATATATATATATATATATATATATATACATATATATACTTATATATATATATATATATATATATATATATATATATATATACATATATATATATATATATATATATATATATTATAAGTAAGGGTAAGAGGTGCGTTCTATATATTAGTGCTCTAAGACTTAATTATTTTATATCACCATCAACTGAGTGTGAATGCGTATAGGAAATTGCAGACAAAATCCGATACCCATATGTAAAACACCGGTGCAGTTTAATCCTCCCAAAATCGAAAATAATTTAACATTTTGATATAAAGAGGGTACTCTCAGTCACTCTGTCCTCTTATTATACGAGCGAATACATCCATCGCCAGTATAAGTCTGTTTATGGTAGACTGATAGAGGTTTGACCGCAATACGACCCCTTAATATAATAAGTATGGTGGTGGATAACCTAGTCAGTTACGGTGGAAGTTATGTCAGCTCGCTAGATGAAACCCAATATTCTCGTACGCGCTATACTACTGGAGCATCATCCATTTAGCTTGAGAAGATGAGGTGTAGAAACACCGCTAATTACCACGATCTTATGGATTGTGTGTGACACGCAACCTTCTACAGCTCATAATGACGAAAGGCTGGTTAGAAAAAAGGGGTAGGCAGAATAGAGCGAAACCAGATAGGCCAAGTCCGCCCGAATGTGCCCTAAAGACGAAAACTCCTGGGAACTGAGAGAGGCAACCGCTGTATGCATATGAGGGTTTCCGTTGGACAGGCGCTGATCAATCATGTCCGTTATTGTCCGCTTGGCCAGAGGCCACGTCATGAGTGAGCTTCAGAGTCCACTTTTAGGCTAACCGATGATCAGTTACGAAAATTCGATTGCGCTTAGATGCAAAAGGTTCGGGCAGCTAGAATATACATATGTATACTTTACTGCCCAATTTAGGCAATCTAGAACGTATTTATCTTAAACAGTAGCAACAATTCTCTTAACAAGCGGCTCACAGTGGGTTAGAATGAACATTCAGCGTTCTCATTATTTTGCATAACTGGCGCGTCAAATCTGTTCTGGTGTGAGTGGCACTCCAGGCTCAATTGTACAGGCTGTAATGTTTGGGGGCCCAAGACCTTAAACCGTTCGACTAAAGCTGTCGCGCCTTGAGCTAAGCGCACAAATCTCGCTCTTACCTAAACTCGCTTGCATTCAGTGCATAACCGTCTCTATAGAGACTCGCGTCAAAGTCCGACCATGTTCCGTGGGAATCAGTAGTATTGACTACTAGTTTAAGCGCGTGATGACCGAAAAAGGATTTTATTAGATTACCGGTGTGGTGGCGAAGAGACAGGACTATGGCGAAAATACGGATGGCTTCACTCCTTTGTGCAAGCCAAAGGTGTTTGTGGCTGTGCTATTCACGAGTTCAAGCTCGTGGAGTCGGAGATATCTCTGGTAGAACCTGACTGTTGTCGTCGACTGTTGGCGTCGCGTTCTAGATAAACTTAAGCGGAGTGTTGCATCTGACACTCCGAGATAACCGAGTACCTTCATACAGCTTTTGCAATAACAGTAGAACTTTTGCAATGACAGGTATTGTCGCAAACTCTAAGTAAGACCTTTATAAAAGTACAAAGGGCGTTCTAGTCACTAAGCGAACAGTTAGCATATATTGGTGGCTCCCAACCAAACACTGGTGACTAACCAGTAACACCCATACGTACGTCGATACAAGTATAATGGCACCCGCATAGCAATTGCACCTCAAAAACACGGTCGTTTTACTACCGTCGGACGACGATAGACATCCATGTAGATACGAGTTTCGTGTCATCCATATTCAGCCCACAATGTGCAATGTACTTAAATACTGTTCTAGAACTGGAACATACGAGTATATTCGTTTAAACAATAGCACAGGGGCTTTACGGCAGGCTTGTATCGAGTCCCGTTGCGCGAGAAATGATGAGTCAACCTGACTCCAAAAAGGGCTCGAGTTAGAGAATCAACGTGCCTAATTTCAACATTCTTTGTGCAAATGTCGGCCTATGTGGTGCGCATTGACAGACGCCTTCCTCGGTTGACGTCGCTAATGTCGGCGGCAAATAAACGGCTCAAATTGGCGCAAATCAGCACGAATTCGTTCAGCAATTTTATCGGTCGCAGCGAACCGAGCGCACTTCATAAACAATTTTGACGTGATGGTTGCCCTTGTAGCCTACTGGTAGTAGTAGAAGTAGCCTGGGGCTTTCGTGCCGAGCGCCCGTAAGCTCGGATATCATGAGAACACCCGCTGCCGGTGGGTCAAAGGATAATGACATCGGGTCCTTCCAGCAACTAGACGTCGCCAACACCTACACGCTGCGTGGATCATCTGCCCACTCCAGTAGACCCTTTTCTTTTCCTTCCAATCCGAGCATGGTAGTTTGCACCCACTCGGGCTTGGGCACCAACTCTAGTTAGATAAGGGCTGCCCAATCAAGTGCTGAGCATGATGATGCTCTGTGGGAAAACGATGATCCGATACAAAAGACCGCGCGTCAAATAAAGCAACAACATCATCATCCTGTCGTGTTGTCGCACGTTTTCGGGGATTTAGTAGCAGCAACGCGCAATACTGTTGCCCTTTTCGTTACTCTCGAGTGCACTGCCGTTGTGTTTACCGACGTCATTGCCGTCGTCAGCAGCCGCCAACCAGGCATTGAGGGACAGACAGATGGCAGGATTACATGTATTGCGCACGGAATAGCTTAAAGGCGTATGTGCCGGACGAGGAACTGCCCGGAAGTTCGGGCGAGACATTCAACAAGCACATATAATTGCTTGGGTTGGCCTCGTTTAGTCAAAGACAGGAAAACAGTTGACATGGAAAATTAAGCTAAACGTAGTCATGAAATACTTATGCCATCGTAATCCCGCTCGTAAGAAGTCTTTAACTGCTTAGCTAGGACTCTGGCCGCTAAATGATTATGGTTACTTTTGTTAGAGATGGTTAGCCTTATTTATATCTGTCCATTACAATATCGGCTGAGGTAACTTTTACGGGCCGATTTGTGACACTAATATGCCACGCCTATAAACGAAGAACAGAAATAGTTAATGTCAACTTCATGTGTCTGCTTTGCAATAGACCAGGCCAAACAAATCACATATGCACGTCCAATGTATCGGTCAATCTTTCAGGAATCTTTTTGTCTTGCATCTGACCACGAAATTGGCTTATTAGAAATGATCAACTTCGTGTATGTTCATCACAAGGTTGAGGTAATGTAAACGGGCGTCATTCTTTTCTGGGGACGACTGCAGACAATCATGTATTCCACTTGATGGCAAATTGCAGACAGCTATGCATTCCACTAGATGATGGATAGTAGTCGCGACTACAGCGACTGTATTTATCCGATCGTACACCGTACCCGATAGTTTTCCAATTCAATGGGGCGGCTTGCTTTGTTAACAGGTGAGACCGTCATCGGTCAGAAAAATCGGCCAACAGCACCTCTCTACCTACCGTATGTCCACGCGCCAAGTGCTCTTGCAAGCTACTTAGCGATTCGCTAAGAAACTTACACACACACACAGATGGTTCCGTGTAGCCATGCAGCTGGCCTACGCGCTCGCACAAGGTCGCAAAACGGCCTTTACGCAGACAGTCGAAATCGACGCAATTTGAAACTGCACAGATGTAAGTGGATGTGCTGCAGGATTAGAAATAGAAAACAAGAATGGAAAAGAGAACAACTCTTCTTTCATATATATATATATATATATATCGGTGTAGCCCGCGGCTATCCAGAATTGGCCGCTCGCCAGCAATATTTCCTAAGACTTCTAACGTCGTCGAAAGAATAGCGGGGTTTCTGGCTGCTTTTCTCTGCTACTCCAAATCCCGTTATATATCAGTTATAAACCTTTTTGGACTGACCTGGATGCCGGCTATCTCGGAACAGGCATTCGCACTCAACAGAATTATCCAAACCATCATATGAGCGATCAAGCCTAAACGAAATTAACTATTAGCCAAGTCGTCGTAAGAAGTCAGTGCTGTTTTAGCACTGCTACGCAGATTACTGTCTATAGTTATTATTATGCTTGTTATTATGCTTATTGTTTTTCTTATTATGTTTAAGCTATTGAATTTTTGGAACGTTTATAGCTTCCACGAGCGATATATATATATATATATATATATATATGAAAAGAAAATAGAAGGATGGAACGCAGTATTGAGTATAATATCAAAAAAACTGTAGCAAGGGCAAAAACCACTTTGACGTCACTTCCTAATGCAGCAAATAATAACCATAGGAAATCCAAGGGTTCATAGGGTTCCATCGAGCGCATGAAAAATCCCGGTATCGGGTGAAAGCAAGCGGGAGTTCTTTTAACAACTTATTATCTGAATAGATTTTTATATCCACTAAAAGTTGACACGTCCAGAAAAAAATCTAAGGTAGACCTACGTTGTAGGTTTGCCTGATCCTAAGCCAAACAATCAGGAAACGTGCGCGATTGCAGTAATATTACCACTCGTAAGGAGATACGAGGGTTAACATTTAACTCCAAAACACTGGGCTTAAAATTGCGACAGAGACAACAATAGTCGAAAGCAGAAATATAAAGAGGGAGAGAGAAACTAAGTTTGAAACGGTTGCGTTATCTATTTCGTGTGCTGAATTTGCTGTAGTCGAGGCCTCTGCAAAGGGGTATCTTAACTAAGTCGCACTGCAGGACAGGAGTAACTTATTATTTTAGCTTCGCTAGAGTGCACCTTTATTTCCCCTAACAAACCGTTGAGTCGGGTTTTCATGCACGTATTCTTCTTCGTCTGATTATTTTCTTGTTGTTTGTTCTTTAGTTGATTCTTCTTTCAAAGAAGATTGTCTGTCGATCCTCAGTGATGTTGCAGATTTCAAGTGGCTGTCTTTTTCGTGCCTATTTTGCTCGTTCTTATGTTGAACCTGAATCTCTTGCCCTACTCCGCCAAGGAGCATTTCTGTCATAGGAAGATTACATGCCACATAGTTTCCTTGTTTTAAACGGTATCATCGGAACGCGGAGAACAAAGCCTTGCAAACAAAAAGTTAGAGGGGGACGTTTATTTGATAGACCCCCCACTTTGCGATCTAGTGGTTTCTATGCTACCGGGACGGCGAGTGAACGGTATTCGGAACCTGTCATTTGCTGCGCCACAATATATCTATGAATATACAATGCTGTTGCTACATTATGTATACATTTATCTATGAATATACATTGCTGTTGCTACGCCATAATTTATCTATGGATATACAGACCTGTATATGTACTCAGTTGAGTGAGATAAACAATTATGTTGATTTTCTCCAACGACACGCGCCAGAAAACTAGGTCAAATACGTCTCTATAAGTAAGTAGTATTTGCTAATACGAGCTGATGCTGTTGTTATCTACAGTCATGCCACATGGACGATGATGAGGAGAGATCCGCAACAGAAGGAAATGGCAGTATCCAGATTGAAGCCTATCATTGACCAGTGCTTAGAAGAGCAAGTTATAACACCGTCATTTGCCATCTGTTGCATGTTTTATTTTTAGCTCACGATGTAGGCCAATCCTGCAGGGCAACTCCAAATGTTGCTACGGCCTCCCACCTAACCTATGTCGGACAGAGATGTGTGCCGTTTGTTTCGCAGTCGCGTCTTGCTTTTAGCATACTGCTGAGCCAATGGCATCTAGTTGGGCGCTCATATATGCATATATATAAATAAATAAATGCGTTACATTTATATATATATATATATGTGAGAAACAACATGATTTTACATTGGCTGTATTGTATTCCACTTAAAGAAGTTACTTAGAACAGAGTTATGTTTTTATATGCTCTTAAGATGCGTTGCAGATGCAGATGACTTAAACCGATAACTTCCTGTTCTCTAAAGATCTCCAATTTACCCATTCTAGATCGACTATATATATATATATATATATATATATCCACTACCTCTAGCGACGAAGTGCGCTTGGCCGTGAAATCATTTCCTAGGAGCTCTGCAGCTGGTCTTGACTTCCTTAGGCCTCGACTTCTTCAGGACCTCCTGTCTGCTGTCTTAGGATCCGTCGCCGATAGACTGGCAGATGCACTGGCAAAGGTTGTAGACATTCTTCGGTGGGGGTCTCCCCCTATAGCCCTTCAACCTATTATATTTGGGGCACGACTATTTGCTCTCAAGAAGAAAGGCGGCTCTATCCGCCCGATAGCATGCTCGTCCACACTCCGGAGGTTGGCTTCAAAAATAGGGTGCGCTGCCAACAAAGCTGAAATATTATCGGCAATTGGCCACCATCAGCTGGGTTTTGCAACTACTGGCGGGACGGAGATCGGAATTCATACCTCTCGTGCATTTATAAACTCCCGCAGTAGCCCGACTGTCTTGGTGAAGCTGGATTTTAGGAATGCCTTTAATAGCGTCAGAAGAGACCACTTGCTAAACGCGGTGAAATGCTACACCCCGCAAATGTTTCACCAGGTACATGCGGCTTATGCTCAACCGTCGCACTTGGTTCTGCCACACGCGACTATATCTTCGCAGTCGGGCCTCCAACAAAATCCTCTAAATGCCTGGTACCTAGACGACGGTGTGCTTGGAGGTGACCTAGCTACGGTAGTCGGTGATATCCACAGAGTCCTGGATTTCGAGAGGGTGAGTGGTCTATCCCTAAACCCTGGGAAATGCGAGGTCTACATCACGGGCCCCGAGGATATGATCTCGCCGAATATATCGGAGCTATGCCATCTCCTTCCCGGTTGCAAGGTAGTCCAGAAGAGTGATATTGAGCTCCTCGGGGTTCCTCTTTGCCAAGAGGGGCTACCTGGGGCTCTAGACGCGTGGAGAGAAAAGCTTGAAGTAGCCGCCAGCCGTCTTCCCTCGCTGGGATCTCATCGCGGAATGTACTCGTACCTACTGAGATCGTGCTTTTCGGCGGCCCGGATAACTCACTTACTTAGAGGGGCTAATTGTTTTGACTCGACCGAGAACCTTCGAGCTTTTAACGAGTGGACCTTGAAAACACTGGAACTGCTCCTGAACGTACGCCTCTCACCCGATGCAGGCTTGCAGGCTCTGCTTCCCATATCCTTAGGTGGACTGGGACTGCCAGACGCAGTAGCGTTGGCTGGGCCTGCCATCGTCTCATCTATGTCCCAGGCATTGGAAAAGGCCAAACGGTTACTGGACGATACAGGTCAAAGTGTATACGATCACACTTTGGCAGGCTTACTTGAGAGATTAGCCTCTCTGTGCGGTGCCATACCCACTGACACCCTTTCCCAGAAAGGCTGGTCGACCCCACTGCAGGAGAAGACGTTTGCGCATCTTCTTGAGCAGGCCCCCACTATGACTGACAAGGCCAGGCTACGGGCGGTCTCCTCAAAAAGTGCCGGGGCCTGGTTACAGGCTCTCCCCAGTGCTCAGTTAGGCACTCTATTAGATGACAAGACTGTTCGGATTAGTGCGGGGCTACGCCTGAGGACAGCTCTCGTTATCCCCCACCAATGTAAATGCGGCGATCAAGTGGGGCCACAGGCACATCATGGCCTCTCTTGTGCCTTAAGCTCAGGTCGTCGAGCCCGACACGCCGCACTTAACGAGACGTTTAGCCGAGCTTTGAGGTCGGCCGGCTTTCCGTGCATTCTCGAGCCTCCTGGCCTCTGCAGGAATGATGGGAAGCGACCGGACGGGCTGACACTAACGTCCTTCGAGATGGGTCGCATGCTGGTATGGGATGCAACCGTTACTGACTCATTAGCCCCCTCAATGGTCAGTGCGGGAGCGGAACATGCTGGACACGCGTCTATGTTGGCGGAAGCGAACAAGTGCAGAAAGTATGCCAGTATCACTTACCCCCACGACTTTCGTCCACTGGCATTCGAGACATTAGGGGGACCTGGCCCGAAGACGCACAAACTTATTCAACGTGTCGGCAAGGCGCTCAATCGTTCGACAGGGGACCATAGAGCTGTCGAGTACTTGCACCAGAGACTATCGCTGGACATTCAGCGGGGTAACGCCGCCTCTGTGCGTGGAACTCTGCTAGACTGGACACGCCCGAACCTGGAGGATATGTGACGTTTCCACTTGATTTTATCTGGTGTACACGTTCATAAGGATACAATTGTTGCCTATTAGATATAAGCAAATAAAACTATATTAAACTTCTCAAAAAAAAAAAAAAAATATATATATATATATATATATATATATATTATTTTATTACAGGGAGACAATAACAAAAATGCATACTCTTTGATCTGGGTAGTGTAGGGCTGTTAAATCCACAAAAAACCTGTGGTCACCTGACCTACATGACCGGTATATTTATGATATGATTTGAATGTATATAGGTCCCGCTGGCCTGGCTTTCAGTGTTCAATCTACTGGCAACGCTTTCCTCATTTTTGTCTTAGCTCTCGTGAAGACCTCCACACAGTAAGAGCTTGCGTTCCAGTACTCTTTCGAGCTGAGCATCCCTAAACGTTTGCCCCGTGCTATCGAGAGTCCTGCGTGTGATCCACGTGATCGATCTCACTAACGTTGCACAAAACATATATGTCTACCTCAGTCTTCCCAATGTTTACTATACAGGTCTGAAAGCTGCCATGGCCGATAAGAGGTAGCACGTTGTTTCTGCGTACGCCCATCGGCACCATTTCATAAAATCTGGGACCACTGACCTCGTCTACAACGCTATTGCCGTTCGTTCCGCTCCAGTCCACTCAGCTTCCCCAAAAACTTTTTCAGGCTGACATTTAACGTGCACGGGTTTGCTTTCGCTTTGCTTCGTAAGACGGACCTCATAAATACAAATGTGAAACGGTGAGGTGGTAAACCCGTATACCTATGTGTCTCCTCCGGTCGCAAGACGCATGTGAATGCATCACGCCACCGGGCTCGACTTACTTAGCCTCCTCTATCCGTTTTGTTCGAGGTATCATGCGAGCAATTGCCAGCACAGGGCCTGTGAGCACCGTTCTGTACGCTCTGATGACCGTTGTGACCAGCAACGGATCTTCTTGATCTTGATAGTCAGTAAAGCTGATCTCCACACCGATAACTCGTGCAGCAAAACTTGGTTAGCGACTGAAGCTATAGGACGAAGTTTTTTTCCGACGGTCCTTATGTTTTTGGCATTAGCCTGGTCAGCTGGCTTGCCAATTAATTTGTTTTGGCCGTTACACAATCAATGTGGACTTTACAGCTCAAGTATCTTTCAAGTAATACACCCGGATGTTTAGCCTGTTTGTTTATCTGGATTATGTACATCAGGAGGCAAAGATTGCGAGCTCTGGGTCTTGTCTGCCTCTTGTTCTTGGCCTTAGAGAGCATCTTGCTGATGTCCTGAAGCGTTGACCTTTCTTCACGGAATCCGTACTGGTTCTCTGAGAGCAAACTCGCGCAGTATACCATAGATCGCCCAATTTTATCACGAACACGACGGTGCGCCTACTTGTGTTTATATTTCAGGCAGCAACACCAGTGTCACAGATTTTAGTAGTTTGACTTTCAGTCCAAACATGACTTTCAGAGACTATGCTCCATTGAAAAAATACTTACGAGCCCTATGATTCCCAAATTTACATAATACACCGCAAATATCCACTGTATTAAGCTGCAATCAATTGTTACGTTGGTAGTGTCTGCTTTGCATGCTGGCATTGCGGGATTTAACTTATTATCTTAGGATTTTATTATTATATTAGGTTTTTAGATTATGATATGATGATTCACTTACAAGGCTGTTGCTAGGCACATGCGACACAAGGAACTCAAATAAGGCAGCCAAGGTATTCACTTATATACGTCAACTCCTAAATGAAGCATGGTTTTGTGTAATAATATAAAGCCAGATTTCTTGAAATAAGTACTTGACCATACGCCGAATTGGCTCCCGGAGACAGTTTCATTTGCCGATGAACTCGTGGATCGCTACAATTTCACCACAACAGCAGCCCTGGACTAGCCAGCCCAGTTGTGTCTATGCAGGTTTGAAAGAAATCTCTCCGTTCATGTAAACGTCTCGCCACTGGCTACCCTTTTACGGGTTTTTGACCATCTAATATGTCGCTCCGCTGAGTCTCATGAACCCAGGCAAGTGTCATCGCTGTCTCGGTTCTACGACTGTACTGAATACGTGACGCTCTCTAAATCACCAATGAAAATACTTATAAACCGATTTTACTATGTGTGTCATATACAGGTAGTTCAATAAGTTCTTAGAATGAGCTTTTTAGAATTCAAATTTTGGCGCGCTTCCACCGCTATTAGGAACTGCAACTTTTCGGCTGCCAGCAGTCAAAATATTATGGTGATTGGCCGTTGCGATTTCGTTTGATCGCTTTTCCCGTGCAACGTATCGGCGTGATTTTGAAAAATGGAGAAAAAAGAGTTTCGAGTGGTTATCAAGCATTTTATTTCAAAGGTTGGAATGCGACCCAAGTGAAAACTGAGTTAGACGAGGTGTACGGTGACTCTGCGCCATGTTTTGCCACTGTTTCCAACTGGATTAATGAGTTAAAAAGAGGTCGCAGGAGCACCGGGATGAACTACGTTCAAAACGCCCAAAAACGGCAACTGATTAGGAAAACGTGGAAAAGGTGCGGAAAATCTTTGCCGCAGATAAGCGAGTGAACATTAGGGAGATAGCGGAGGCCTTGGGGATCAGTTTGGGTAGTGTGCATTTCATCCTGCACAAAAACTTGAAGATGAAAGAGCTCAGAGAAAAATGGCTGCCGCATTTGCTCAACCAAGGCCAAAAAGACGCGCGTGTTTCCGCTTCACAGCGAAATTTGGCCAAGATGTCGAAAAATCCGTCGGATTTTTGGCGCAGATTCATGACCGTCGATGAAAGCTGGGTCCATCACTACACTCCCGAGACCCAAGAAGCATCTTACCAATGGTGTGCACCTGATGAAGGACCTCCGAAGAGGGTGCGGACAACGGCATTGACCGGAAAGGTGATGGCTACAGTTTTTTAAGACCAACGTAGAATAATGCTGGTCGACTACCTTGAGTGCGGTAAAACGATCACAGGAGAATATTAGGCAAGACTGTTAGACTGCCTTTAGCAAGAACTCATCGTGAAACGGCCCGCTTTGCAGAAGAAGGTTGTCCTGTTTCACCAGGACAATGCTCCTGCACACAAGTCCCGGCAGGCATCGTCAAAACTGGCCCAACTGAGGTTCGAACTTATTGAACAACCTTCCTATTCTCCAGACCTGGCCCCCTCTGATTATTTCCTCTTCGGACATTGGAAGAATAGTCTCGGTGGAAAGCGTTTTTCCAGCAATGAAGAGGTTAAGGCTGCTGTCAATGCCTATTTTCAGTCTAAAGACGCGGAATTCTACTTAAGAGGTATAAAAGCTCTGAAATCTTGGTGGGAAAAGTGTATTGAGCATCTCGGGGAGTGTATCGAATAAGATAAATTTAAAAACATGAATTGGAAAATTCTTGGTTTTCATTCTAAGAACTTATTGAACTACCTGTATACTATATTCATACTATATTGATACTATATTCATATTCACACACCCAAACAGCATGTATCTTAAATAATAAATAATATAATACAAAATACTCTGATGACAATATTCATACCGCAGCATGTCGGCGTTTCACGACCCTACAAGTCCTCTTTGCTAGATTAGTAAGGGACAATTAGGTTGGCCATATCGAGATGCATCTGATAAAGAAGACAGAGATGATCTATTTAGCGCGGAAGGGCAGGATCGCACGTAGCGACTATCTAGATCTAGCGTCATTCTGACGGGACCGGCGCTATGGCTTACAGAGGAGCATCTACGTACGCAACGCCTATACGCTCTCCTGACGCAGGCTGAGCAGCAGACATTTATCAGCTTTGAGTGAGGACATCCGCAGGCATCTATCAACGTGTAGCCTCATGATATATATATATATATATATATTACACCCACGTTAATATATATGTATTACACCCACAGCGCTAGTTTCATACATAGTGTAATGGTGCTCCCGTCTGCGGGAACACTGTGAATGAAGTACATTATGTTAAGACCTACAAAAAGCTCGTGACAAGCACTATAGAGCGTTACAAGCATACTTGCTAGGTGGCACTGCGACACAACGGCCGATATAAACCTACTGCAACTAGACAATTTCAGAAAGTACAAGCCCGGTTGAAGAGGAATCCGAAAAAAACTGTGCAAAGACTGATCGTTAGTTGAAAATATCAAACAGCAACAAATCAAATTACGGTAAAGATCTAGAAAATATGGCAAGCTTATGATTATACGGATAAGCAAAAAAGATGTCTGTTGTAGAAGAGCAAATTTCAGTCTAGCTGGTCACGCTCGTGGCAAAAATATTAGTCTAGAAGTGCCCGTGTTTAGTGAAGCCCTGCGTCGTATAAAACGATCGTCGCCAACCTTCTGGAGGTCGATAATAAGTGACGCGGTTAAATGTCCGTGGGTTCGCCTTGTCAGATCCCACCATTGCATCTTATAGCCTGTCGACAGTCAGGGAGGCAAAGCTGACAGCGTTGCCGTTCTGACTGTCAATAGGCTGGCGACCTCGGCAGGGGATCTTCGCCGCGTTCCCTGGCAATCGGGACCCACGGAGTAATCCAAATCAGACCCAAAAAGGCCCTGATAGAGACCGTTCGGTGTTCCCTGCAGACTCTAGTGGTTATAATTTGCTGCGCCGATCTCAGAGCTTTCCAGTTACGTGCTGAGTGCAGGACACGATCTGCCCATAGAGGTGAAGCGTATAGCGCTGTGAATTCTGCCACGAAAGGCAACAGTTTTTGTTTAATGTTAGAGGCTCCGCCTTCTCACTACAGGATCCGAGCCAGGTTTCAAGAGAATTGCTGGATCTTTTCGGCGACGTAACGGATTTGTGGCTTACCCCGTGATAACGTGAACCGCAAGGCCGTCTGCGTACGCTACAGACCTCGGGGGCAGTCTCTTCCGTACTACGCTCGATTCCATCATATCGGTCCGATAACTGACTCCTGCGGGGCACTTGATGCTGTAATGCCAAGCCTCGGCTCAACCTTTCTGTCGCTTAAGTATGATGCGCCTCAGGTGTGTCGCTAAACCCTTTTCCGCTCAAAGCCTTAATAACCACTTCCCAGTTCACTGTGCGAAATCCGTTACGGCCATCCAACAGAACCATGAATACATAGCAGCGGCCCGCGTTTAGCGATCGAGTCGTATTTTCGATTGCCGAATGAAGTAGCCTGCCTAGAGCATCCACCGTTGATCGGCCTCGTCTAAATTCATACCGCGTATCAGAAAAGGCGCCCCTCAAGCTCAATTCATCCTTAAGCCTGACAGCGATGATGTTGTCTCGTAAATTTCCCGCCGTGTTTAGCAGGCAAATGAGCCTGTCCTCGGAGAAGCCAGTATACCCCATTTTTTGGTATGAGCACTGATCCATGCTATCAGAGTCTGGTTGTGGGTTCCCCCAGTGTCTCTGGCTGTACTTCGTCAAGACCAACCGCCTTTTCGGTTGTAGGTCGATCCCACGCTTGCTCTATTTCATTCAGGCTGACAGGTGGATTTCTGTCGGCTTAATCTTGAACCTCTCGGCAGTCCGAGGAGAGGGAGGCAGTGTTCGGAGATCCAGCTTGGACGACGAAGTGGAGACAAACGGATTTGCTTATAATCATCTTGTGGCCGTGTGTGATGTAGGGGAAATCCCATGGGTTAGTTTCCGCAACTTCGATCAACTTTCACCAGGCTCGCTCTCAACAATATTAGGTAACGTAGGCTCATTTAGTCAAAATTGACGCGGCGATGTACCGCCAGCAAAATTTAAAGGATCATCTGATGCGGTGAAGTCAGTCTCGGCTCAGTTCGTGCACTGGGTTTACCACATCTGAAGAGCGACCACCGCACTTACCGGATTTGAAGCCGCTGGAAAAAATCTTGACATTAATGCTTAAAGACTCACACCAGATATGGTTACGTCGATGTCGTACAAGTTCTTGTAAAACAGTGAGATAACATACCACAAGAGGTTGGTCGTGACTCGTGCGAGATCTTTTTTAGCAGATTCTGAGGAGTGGTTCAGGCCAAGAACCTCACATTTATTGAAAGCTAATGTTTTGACCCGAAACTTGATTACCTGGTAGAAAATGTTAGTTCCAATAAAGAAACTAATTAAATAGCAAAAAATAAAATGCACCAGTTGTCTGTTCTAGTTATATAAGATTTGTGATTGTACTCTAATCTAACGGTCATTCTTTCAGGATCAGCTAGTCTGATAAATCATCTATATATAAAAATCGGGGATTAAGGATAGCACATACGCAATGCATATTGTGAAATGTATTGAAGGGAGACGGGATTCAAAACGCTCGTACATATGGACATCATCACAGATACACACATAAGTACCGTTTTCTAGAGATGGCCAGAACGAAATTTACGAAAAAGATCAGAGTTGAAGTACACAAGGTGAGAAAAGACGACAAAAACATTACGGTGGCCTCTAGAAACTCATTGGAACACTGACATGTGCACTGACGTGTGCATGATCACCAGTTGCTGCTACTGCGCCGTAACCCTGGCCTCAGCAAGTTGGCTACAAAAGCTTTACCCTTTGAAATTGTCGATCTTGAGGTCAGTTTACACGCGTTCGCGCCTCATGCCACAGAGAAGATTTCCTGGAGGCGTATGGACATACATGCTTATGAAGTCTTTCTTATTGCTGCCAAAATAGCCTCACTCGGCTCTACTACCCGTGCTAGTCTGTATAGCTAGTCTGTCTGGATTTAGAGAATGTCAGGCCGCAACATGAGGGAACCATCGCTCGCAATCGAACGAACGCGTAAAGCCAGTCAAGGGCGAAATCGCGACGTAAACTGCCCAAATCCTTCCTTGACAGTCAAACACGGGTCGCTGTGTGTCTTTAGCATTATATTTTTGCTGCTTGTATATGCTGCACGTTAAGATTGCATACGCAATTCTCCTCAATAATGTGTAAAGTTCTCCTCTGTTTTAATTTATTGTTATCTTCTTGGTATTCTACTTTTGCCGGCAGATGGCTACTTCGCCGCCTTCGATGCCGCCATTTCTAATACACGTGTTACACTTTTGACGATGACTGGTCCGATGAGCAAATTCCTGACTACAGTAGCCAAGTTCCTCGAACATAAATACACTATCCGAAGACGAAGATGCTGCAACGGGGACCTTTTTTAGTATCGTGAAGATGGAAGATTATTTACTCTATGAATATAACCACAAGTACTGCTAGAACCACTACTACTACTACTACTGCCACAGCAGTAGCTAACTGTGTGCGTCCTTCCTTCTTTTATTAATCAGTCTACCGACGACTATGCGTCGCGGCGTGCTTAATAAGTGTCTGCTTCCTCGATATCATATTGTGCATCGGCAAAAGGTGCTAGTCGTCTGCATGCAACAGGAAAGTTGCGCCAATGGACTGACTTCTACATCGTGCTGTTGATACTCGGAGTCATCGTGGAACACGGCTAGTAAGACAAAGGCGTACTACTAACAAGAAGCCAAACGTGATCGAAACGCCTCGCATAATCTCTGGGACGGCAGCGATCTTTTGAAGTAATTTATAATCTGGCAAACCAAGGCGCGTCATAGTACCAAATACATCTTTGAGGACGCTCGTTTACTTCCTTTGTTTTTTGTTGTAGTCAGGATGGTGAGAGAGACCGCAGTAAGAGTGAAGAACTGTGATACTTCTACTATGATTTACATTCGTGTAGGACACCACGCTGTACTAGCAGTCAAAAGTTTCATGGTACCGCGTACTCGCCTGGGTAGGCGCGGAGAGAGCGCTGCACAAAAAAACGTATAGTAAGTTTTACGTCGATGGCGTAGAATTTCCAGGGGCGAAGTGAAAGACGACATATTGTCGGGCAGGGTCTGGCTGGAATATTATTCTTCAAATGAACACTCGAACTACTTGTCAGGCTTTTTGTTTGTGATAGTCGAGATTATTTACTAAGATGGTTTTCTTTACGGTTAGGCACGGTCCTTCAGCGCTGTGGTTATTACAATTTTGACAGTTAGAATATAGCTACCAGTAATAGACAAATTGTTACCGTCAGACATTGGACATTTTCAACTTTTTAGCCGGTAGCAAAATCAAAAAGCACGCAATTTGTGTCAGCCAGCATGAAGTGTAGCTTGCTGTTGATTTATTGCTGTAGATACATTATGAGCCTCTCGGAACAAAGGCAGTCTAAGGGCGCTGGTGAAGAGCATTGGTTTTTTTCAGAGGATGCTATAGGAATACTTTGGTTAGGAGTGACAGAAAATTTCTAATATTTGTTACACCAATGTGACTGGGCGGACATTACGTGATTCATGAACCACATAACGAATGTCAATGCAGACAGTGCTAGGAGCAAATGTGATTGATACCACGCCGCGGTATGTCCGGCTGTTAGGTCCATAGCAGAACTAGCAAAACGCTTAATTGTTGGTGTCTCGAAACATTTTGGTGTAACATAAACACATCTACCCAGCCTGGATGTTAATAAATAGATAAAAAAATCGTATCGTGTATGAGAACTATCTTGTTGTTCAATAGATAAACTGGACATTGTGGTTAAATATCTTTAACACTGCATTGGGAGTCTTCTTGCAACTGAATTTATAGCAATGTATATCAAGTCGGCGGAAGCATCGGCGGGCCGCCTGTCGGGAGAAAGAGGCGAACTGGAGCCACATTGGCTTCGATGAGCGGCTGAGCAGTGACGAGCCGGTTGTTAGGGCGCAGAAGATTCAAACTTTTCTCGCCCACTGGCCATCTATCTCCCTGGAACGCCCGGCGGGTACAAACAAGTCGCAATTGGTTTCACGTTACGCTTCGGACCATTCGAAAACTCTTTGCGTGGCATCACCTCGAACGTGCATTACTTGTTTTCACCAACTGCGACTCTCAAGCACACTCGTTAACATGTTCTACATTAGCTCATGTGCTATTGTCGCGCGAGTCGCGGCAATGCTACTTTAAATCGCAGCTTTTTATGCTTCTTTATTTTTACGCCCGCAGTATTTATGGACCGAGAATGTTGAGATTTATGCCGAGAATTACAAGAGGATGTATGCGTTCGACGTCCGTGCCACAGGCCTTAAGGCCCATTGGGAGCGTCGAGACATGTTTTTTGTACTGAATATATGTTAAATAAATATGTGTATGTTATCATTAAAAAAAATTGGCCAGTTATACGCTTGCAGACCAAGCAGGCGTCCAGAGTGGTCCACATAGTTGGCATACGAACGCCATGCCAGTTGACTGGCGGGTTCGTATACGTTTGCTGACTGTTGTAAATATCATCGCTTAGTAGACGCGTTGAACGTCTCTAATAAACATCGTCAAAAAACAATCGAAAACAAAACGAATCTGTCGGCATATTTGCAGTCTTGATATTTTTGTCAGTTGTCTGCAGCGCGCACCGTTGTTAAAGCTGCAAGCGAAAATGTGCCTCGTCTCAATGAGAGCACTCTATTAAGTTGAGTGGCGTATAGTGGTAGTAGTAGTTAGAGAAGAGAGTGGCGTGTGAGGGTTGCGAAATGCACAAGAACAACAGTGCAAGCGTGAAGGTCCAGCGCACAAAATAGATAGCATTAACAGAGCGCATTTTGTAGCTACATGCACAATAGACAATGAGCGTAGCGCTTTGAGCAAACAAATTGGCAATATGTGCAAGGACACCGCCTGCTATGCATAATATACGTACGTATGTATGTATAGAAGC
This sequence comes from Dermanyssus gallinae, assembly GCA_003439945.1. Classification (NCBI taxonomy): domain Eukaryota; kingdom Metazoa; phylum Arthropoda; class Arachnida; order Mesostigmata; family Dermanyssidae; genus Dermanyssus; species Dermanyssus gallinae. The sequence continues at coordinate 312,088 of QVRM01005785.1, read as the reverse complement.
CTAGCGGCATTTGTGGTCTTTATCGTGACTGCCAGGGTCATATATTGCCGGGTGCCCGCCGTGTACATTGTCCTACGTAGGTAGCGTCAGCCGGGAGAAAATGCTCCCAGTTGCGGAGATAGATGAGACAAGAGAAGCAAGCCCCTGTCGTGCTGCTCACATCGCAGCTATCTCAGCTCAGGGCGACAATGGACACGCCGGCAGAGAGACGGCCGATGGCTGCTGTCGCCGAGGTGTTAGTCAGACTCAAGGCTGATAGCGTGGTGCACTTGGTTGCTTGGGTGTGACCTATGAAGCGTTGGAACTTTGCAGCCGCACTTTGTGTAGTTAGTGCCTTTGCCTTGGCGCGAGATGCGTGCCGTCGGCTATGATGACGGCGGCGAAACGCGGCCAACTGTTTTGAGAGTTGCCTGCTCTATGCTGCTAAGGCTGGCCTCATTAAGCCGCTCAATCGTCCACCAGGCTTTCAAGCCGCCCAGCACGTACCATTGCCTGGAAAACGTTCAAGTCCGAACTCTCCCGAACTCTTATATATATATATATATATAAATATTTTTTAATAAATAGGTAATAGTTAAACAAACCACCTGCCTTTAATAGAGTTGAAGACATTAATAAAATGTATATCATTTATATATATGACAGAGTGTAAATAAATATAAAAAGCTGTCCTTTACACAACCAGCATACGAATGCTAATTAACTTTTATTTTATGATAGCAAAGCGCATTTTATTTAACTCAAAATGGGATGTAAACAGTTTTCCGCCAGTGAACATTACGACAAACTACATTAGGTCTAAGTCCAAGTTTGGTGTCGACCACCTGGATAAGATGCCAAGCACCGCCGTGGCGTTACTACGTTATATATTCAATAAGAGGCTTAGCCGGAAAATTCAGCAGCGCGTAGATCCGTCGTGGCCAATCTGAGACACTTGCATACCTTAGTAATAAGTCCCTCAGTAATTTTACCTGGGCCCCGTAAGGTCTCCAAGACAAAAGGTCGAAAATCCATAGAGTCTCTGATAGATGAATACCTTCGACACTTAATTCTTTCTGCCTGCGGAACAGCATAATCATCCTGAGCAGCGCCGTGATTGACCATTGAAGGTGCCAATGAGTCAGTCCTGGTAGCATCCCAGACGAGTGCCTTCCCTCCCTCAAAGGCTGTTAGGGTCCCGTCAGGTCGACGAGAGTCATCTGTAGTAGGGTAGCCAGAAGACCTTAGAGCACGAGCCAGGGTATCATTCAAAACGGCGTGTTCCATGGATGGCCATGGTGACTTAGGGATGAGACCTTCTCGCCCCCGCTGCACTCATGTTCCTCGATTGGTAGGTTCCCAAGGCGAAGACCAAAGCAGATCCTGTAAGAGAATTCTAACCGGAACACTTGGTAGAGCAGCACCCCTACATAAACTGCTTAAAGCCGTGTTTTGTCCACCTTACCTTCTGCTTAATAATGAAGATTGGCTCGCTGTATCTATTTATGTATATCCTCCAACGATGCGGTCCAGCTTGCCTGGTATCGGGGAATCGGGTTATTAGTAGGGGGTGCTAAGAGACATTCTTTGGAATTCTCTAGTACGATACGACACTGTTCGACAGCTGAGAAATCTAGTATTCTTGACGCCCTTTGCTGCTTTGCTTTAATGCGACCACCGCGGGACTTGCAACCGGGATAGCCTCCGGAATGCCTAGACCTCATTTTGCCACGGGCAGAAGGCTTTGCCTGCAAGCTGCCTCTGGTAAACTAAAAATAAGGGATTAAATAAGTAAGAACGACTGGGACCTTCACGTGAGGGTCTTCAGTTGTAAAATATTTATATCTTCCGTTAAGTCACTCCCACAGAGCACGTGGTTTACCTGTGCTGCTAGTTAACTATAATTAAATAAAATTACCTCCAACCTATATAATAACAAGTGGTATTGCCATTACCTGCTGCAATGCTGCCATTACCATGCTGACATGCTTAGTAGCAGCAAAAAGAGATACGTGTCTCTCGTGGTGTCTTTTCTTACACGTATGCTTACACAAACATATACATATACACATATATAATATTTTATGCATATACCTTGGATTCCGTTCCTTGCTTGGACTATTACATTAGTGAAAGGTCAGAAACTTTAGCCAACACCTAACTCGTTTCTGGGGTTAACTTAGAAACTTGGGAAACCTTAACCTCTTGCCCGCAAACTATCTTGGCATCGTCAGTCCCTCAGAATAGTCAATTCACCGCAGATATTTCCGCGTGCGCATTTGTTTGGCTAAAGTAATTTGATTTCGCTCAAATTAAGTGTCTTGGAGACTAAACTGAACAAGATAAGTGTATTTTAACCAAGCGAGGCTTTAACCTAATCTCATCTCTCTTGCACAGGACATGTTGCCGTGAATACGACAACTGACCCTTGACTACTTGACCTAAATTCCCTCTAAGCTATGTACACTTGATGCTAATTTAGTGCGTAGCATAGGCACACATGCAACCACTCACAAACAATTACGATTTTCGACAAATACTGCCTTAAAGCACGTACTTGTTGGGTGCTTTCTAGAATTCCTTTACCGCTCTCAAATTTCCACCACCGAATCGACGTTTTTTCTGTTTTCAGCCGGTAGCTAAGACAAGAACTTGCAAATTTTCTTAGCCTGCATAAAATATAGCCGGTCGTAAAGAAACTGTGATTGATTCTTGACAATACTCGAGAGTTTACTACCGACTTAGACGCTTAAATGTAAATCCAGACTTATGAAGAAGGCTAGTACAACGTGCATATTATTTTTATTTAGAGAGCATGCTCACAGTAAATCACCTTAGACCTTAGAATTGCTTAACGTATTTTTTAGCTGGCACTATTATCACAAGCAGCTTCTCATACTCACAACATGATTTTAATCGTGCCGAATGATAGTACTGATTCTAAGATATTTTACGACAAATTTTTGCTTTGATAATTACCAAACAAAAACCACTTTCATTGTATGGCGTGTGTTGTCTTAACGATCGGAGTTCTATATATGTTTCTTGTGGAATTTTAGGTTTAGCATTTACTTCATCTGTTATGTTGATTAGTCAAGAGCGCCATTTTCGCCAAGATATATGTAGTCCACGGTTCTGTCCAGACCACATACTTTTTCCGATCGCAGATAACAAAATGTATATTTATATCAAGCGGTGATTCTTAATGAAACCAGATCCGTTATTGGCGTGTTCACGTGAATGAGCCTTTCCATCACTCGTAAACAGTTTTGATGTCCTAGACGGCGTTTGTTCTAGTTGGCCTACCAAAGATGAGGTAAGCATCTAAATGAGGTCTCCTGTTCAGAACCGTAGCTGTTTTTCTTTCTGGGTGAATTTGCGCAGCTTAATCGGTGTGAGACATTTCTTTCAGCGTACGAGCATCAGCTTTGCAGCTTCGATGACTAATTGGGCTGTCGAATCAATCGGTCATAAATACACGCTGTCTCCGCGCTACCTGGGCCCCTAGACGAAGCTTGCGGCAACAGAAGAGTGAACTTTGCATTCTTTACGGTTCGCGTGTAAACACAGTGCAAGTCGCTGGTTCTCTTTTGGATTTCAAAGCGGTAGTACATTCGACTGCGGCGCACGACGCCAAGGTGGCATAGCAAAGAAAGCCCATGCAGGAGGGCAACGGGAAAAGAAGCAAAGAAACTTCTTTCGCGCAATGTTCCCTCTTAGCTGCTCGTCGTTACGAGCCTTGAAGAAAAGTAGTTCATTTGTTTTGTTTGACTACCGCTCGCTTGGCAAGCAGAAGTGAACAGCCAACGCTGAGTTCTCGCACTTAACATTCTTGCAATGGCTCGTGGCACTCACAGGTGACAGTCAATTGCAGTTGTACCCGTTAGACGCTATAATAGTATATCCCTAACAAATGTATCTTACTGAAAATGTGACTGAAATTGTGACATATATTAGCTTACTGTGACCAGCTGTGCAAAAATAACAAATGTACATACAGTTGCTATCTAATACGTGACACTTGTCAGTATAGGAATCAAACATTGTTGTCAAAGTGAACTTATATGCCCAAACCGTTAACAAGTGCTTTGCAAACGCACAAAATTGCAAACTTCGGAAGCGTGTCAAGGCTTTTTTTACAATTTTTGTACCACAGCACATGGTGTCCTGACCTAGCCTGGGTTTACGTTTGCCATTTTCGTCGTAGGGTATATATATTGACCTGTGCGGGTCAAAATGTGTGGTGAAGTTGTTGTGATGGTATGTGCGCAAGCTTGATAAATTACATTTCATAAAAGCTCTAGATATGTGCAAGCTCTAGGCTTAGACGGTATGTATGACATGTACGATGCCCGTAAAAGTCAAGGTATGACATTCTTTTTTTTAAATATATTCCGTAAGACAATTGCCCGTGTACGGTTTTTCATGTCATGGCTAATTTTAATCCACTTCGGCATTTACCTTGTTTAAATTGGAAACCATGCAAACCAATTTAAGAGTGGCCGGTCTGGGTCTCAAACCCAGTCCTCCCGAATGCAAGGCAAAGGCTTTGCCACTAAGCCATCTTGCTCGGTCTGTTGTTCTAAATTGTTTATTACATTAGACCGAGAAAATACGATTTTATTTTTAAAATCATATGACTACAATACATTCAGATGTTTGTTATAGCTTAGAACGGTAATGCTTACTTAATTAAACTTCTGCTTAGTATGTCGGCTCTCAACAAACATATTTTGAGAACCAGAATTCCATCCTTCAAAAAGTATATTTACTTAACCTATTTCAAAGTGGTCTAAATCAAAAGTCAAAGGAAAGCATGTGAACACCTTTCCTAATTCTTGAGTTTTCTAGATAGTTTCGACTGCGCATACCACATAACAAACAACATCGATCAATACATGTGTACATGTACATTTAAATAGAACAAAGTAAAATAACAAATTTTAGCGCACATATAATTAGATAAGATATATAATAAGATGCCCCACCAGACCTAGACTGCCCAGCTCTTTCGAGGCTTCCGCTTTCCTTCACCATGTCAGGGGAAGAAGTTGTAGCCGCTGTCAAGAGTTTTTGACGGAATTTCGCCGCGGGTCATCACTTTGTGCGACCCCGACTGCTAAGAGAAGAAGATAGTAAGGGTCTTAGCAGACGGGGGGCACACTGGCACAAGTCGTCGACTTTCTTCTGTGGGGCGCCCCTCCAGCTCAACTGCTACCTATATTCTTCAACTCTTCAACTGTGTAAGACGGGATCACCTCTTGAAGGCGGCCGTGACACAATTCCCCCCGCTAACGCACCACGTCAATCAAAAGCACAGTCTCTCAAAAGCACACTAAACATTTGGTACCTGGATGACGGCGTGCTGGGGGCGATGTAGACATGGTTGCCGACGAGGTTTAACGCGTGCTTGATTTTCTCGAATTTAGAGCTGGGTTTGGAGCTGAATCACGTGAAATGTGAGATCTATGTTTCAGGCAAGAATAAAGGCTGAATCACTCAGATTTATTGCTGGGGTGTAAGGTTACCCTCGACAATGACCTGGGGCTTCTGGGAGTCCCCATTTGCCCGGAAGGGCTCGCACACGCTTAAAAAAAGGGCAAAACAAATTAAAGGACGTCGCTGACAACCTCGCGCCGCTCGGACACACACCTCCTTCGCGGAGCAGATCTAACAGGGCAGTTAGACGACCTGCGTCTATTGAACGAGTGCACTCTAAACGCCCTCGAGTCTTTAAAAAAGGACTAACTACCGATCTCAAGGAATGCCGAATCTGCTCGTCTCTCCTTTTTCTTTTTTGGGAGGTTTCTGAAATCCTAATTCACATACGTCACGAGCAGCTGACTTAATAAATAAGACGCAAATGCATTAACAAGTAATGCATTCAGAAAAAATGATTAAGGGTTGGCATGTCATTGAAATATATTAAGCAATTGTGTGGTCGGCATGATCTGCGCAATCAAACTTACGTATACGTACACACGTATATTTACTATGACAGAGCATTTTTTAATTATATATATATATATATATATATATATATATATATAGATATATATATATATATATATATATATATATATATATATATATATATATATATAGATATATATATATATATATATATATATATATTTATAGAACTACTAGCCCGGGTTGGTCAATGTGTATATATATACATATAGTAATTTTCCATCATGCATACATCAGCAGTTCGGTATACTTGAAGAGACGAGGATGTTTTGGATTGGTCTTTGTGAGGTAGGGGAGCAGCCGACGGCGGTGAAGAGCCTCATCTTAGTGATCTGATCCTGTTTGGTCAAGTGATGCTAAGATGACCCCGCCCCGTAGCGTGAGTAGGTTCATTGTACCATCCAGCTAAGGCCGAAAACCCATCTGAATTTAGCCAGTCCACGGAGATGAGTGGACTCAGCGAAATGACAACGGCAGGCGACGTAGTAGTAAATGTGTGTGGAGCATTGTATGGCTCAAAACGTCTCCGGCTGCGCGATCACGACATACTCGAATACATACGCGCATTAACTGTTAAGAATGTGTGTTTTTACTCAGCCCTGACCTCGTAGGAAGTTCAGATGACCACCTCTATATATATATATATATATATATATATATATATATATATATATATCAGTCTAGTCATCGTGCAGGGAACCTAACCAGCTTAGAGTCTATTCAAACTGGTATGAGTTTCGAAAACCCAATTTCGACGCTAGCCATTACGCACATATGCATATATGAATGCCTATTACCATGGCCACTGCTGCTGCCTGGATGCCTTTTGTCCTAAGCGAGCTGCGGAAACTGGTCGGTACTCTCTCAGGACACAAGCGGAGAACTCGTTTTCATTCTCTTCGATGTGAGGGATCATCTTTGCATAGGGTGCTCGTTTTAGAGCTGAAGTGCATTTACCCCCTGAGTGATTGTCAGGATGTCCCGATTCTGCAGGAAAACAGTTATCTTTCCCTTAGGTATGGCAATGCGTCTTGAAGTTCTGGGAATTGTGGCGATAGTATATCGATAAAGCGATCGTCCTTGTCGGACGTCTGTAACAGCAATAAAGCTTTGTTGAAAATTGGTCGTCTAGGATGTCTGCATTGCTTATGCTGGTGGCAGCGCGCCCAGGCTATTCCCTCTTTATAAGGTCTGTGTACTGTTTTTCGGTTAGCTCCTCTTAATGAAGAGGCTTTGTCTCTCTGCAGCCTATGGATTTCTCTGGTGGTGGGGGAGGAGAGAAAGTAAGGGTCGATATTTATCTTGACGGACTGTCCCTTTGTTCTAGTGAAAATGAAACCTTTTTTAAACACTCTGCCGCCAACATATTTTTAGGCACATAGTTGGTACTGTTTTATATATTAGTGTGTGCATAGCCCAGTCTTTGCTGACTAGCATAGTTGTTCTATGTAAGTATGCAATCAGTAAAATCTGTAGATTCCTCTCGTTTAAGTAGTTAGGTCAGTCTCGCTCAGGACTAGCAGGCGTGCGAGTGTCTTCTTGGCTTTATTGTGTAGCTAGTTTTCCTCTTAAGGAAAGTGGATCCACCTGAGAGTGTTTCTTTCTCAGGCGGGGACAGCTGTTCTATTGGCTGTTTCGGTTGAAGGCTCTCTCCTCGGATCTGGCGCAAGAGTTATCCCTACTGAGTTCTGACACGGGTCTCCTTGCTTCATCAAGCATGCTAGCGCGTTCTTCGGCACTGAACTCTTGGGTAACAGAGATTCCGCTCGGGCAACCGCCAGGCGCCTTCATCTCGGAGAGGCGGTTCTACGTGGCGGCGGTTCAAATTTGCACGTCACGGCGTTCTAATTGTTGCACGTGGTACTGCTTGTATTGCTGCCTCCTAGGTATTTGGAAGTACGATATTTAAAATTTCTCACCCAAGGAGTTGTTGGTGTCGCGTATGAGGGAACGACTAGCGCCCCGTATCACAGAGCGCTCACAAAATACGTCCGTGGACCACGGTCACCGAGGCTATATATATATAAATATATATAAAGATATTTAGTCTTACATCATGATTTTATCCGGCACGACCGTAAACCTTTCGTTAAGGTTTGTCAGCGGGGTTCTAGGAATAGTCGAACCCGATTGTTTGTAGTGTTCGCTAATAGAAGACTAATATACACTATCACTTCGTGTACTCCTGTATTTTTCTCAGGTAATACCGGGCTTATAGCTTGAATATTTTTTAAGCAGTAAAATGAAGCAGAAAAACCAGACTTAATCAAATTAACTACCAAGAAATAAAAAAAGTTACATGAGCAGAATTCGATCCTTCGCATGGCAATGCGTCTGTTTCTAGATGTTTGATCCCCCTAAACCGCGACTGCTATATATACACTCGCAGGTTGAGCTGGAATCCGTCTGTGGTAGTACATGTAGCAGAAAAGCGTGGCTTTACTACATTTACAATCAAGAAAGAATTTTACTTGAGCAAGTAAAGTGGAATCGTTTAGTTTGAGGTCGCATCCTTCGCGGAGTCACTTTAAGATATATTTACACATCTCCAGACAAACCTTTGTATTTGCACAAGTGTGGATGTCATGGGAGTAAGCAGTAAAAACGTCTAGACAACACAATCAATGCTATTGCCCGTGTACGGGTTTTTCATGCCATAGCTAATTTTAATCCACTCCGGAATTTACCTTGTCTAAATTTGGAAACCATGCAAACCAATTTAAGAGTGGCCAGTCTGGGTCGAACCCAGTCCTCCCGAATGCAAGGCAAAAGCTTTGCCACTGAGTGATCTTGCTCGGTATATATATATATATATATATATATATATATATGCACATACAAATATATATATATATATATATATATATATATATATATATATATATATATATATGCACATACAAATAATATACAAAACCAACAATACAAAACCAGTCATATCTACCATCTGTTTATGTATGTGTAAATATATATACATATTGTTTCGTGTTAGTATGCTCCGCTGGTTTGGTAGAGTAAGATGCTTGCAGGGAAGCAATCGCTGTCGTGACACAAATCATGATGATCGTCATAGACCGTTGAGTTACCGCGTCGACCCGATCAATGCTCGAAGGCCTGCCTGTCCAGCCGAAGAATCCGCTCCACTTGCGAACTGCGCCCACTTAGTCTGGGGCACGGCTGGGGCGTGGGGAGCTGGGGGTGGTGGAAGCGGTGTTGGTGGCGGGAGGTGCTCCTATGTCTGCATCCTGTGCGTTGGCCTGTCTGTATGTCTGAGCCTGTTTCAGTGGCGGTCGTTCAGTACGACCGACACTTGCCGGCGACGTGGACCGACCGGCCGACCACCCATCGTTCTATATATTCTCATTGCGTTCGGCGTCCTTTGCTATCGCTCAATACGTGAATAATCTCCGTACGTCCTTTTGCCGTTCGTCGTTGTCGTCATCGTCATCGTCTATTTCTGTAGATGGCACGCGTAGTTGCCCTGTTCGTCGCTGTCTCCCTTCTCTCCCTTATTTCTGCTCCTGTTATTCTATCTATCTATATCCCTACCTCACTCTCTTTCTCCCTCTTCATATCTATATATCTATACTTCCTTTCTGCATCTATCTCTCGCTATATCTGTCTGTCTGTCTATTTTTCTATTGCTTCGGGCTTGGTTCGCCTATCGGCCGGCAGAGCAGAGTTTGATGATGATGATGATGATGGCGATGGTAATGTTGAAGATGATGGTGATGATTATGATGACCATGATGATGATGATGATGTCGTCGTCGTTGATCCCAGGGGATCGGGAAGGCCAGGAAGGGCGATTGGAGCCGCGTTGGTACAGTTCTCCAGCTGCGCGACACTGTACGTACTATTACTACTACGACTACTACCTTTACTACTACTTCAGTGTGCGGCCGTCGTCGGCGACGACCTGGCGACGAAACAAGAGGCCCACCGACCGACGAGCGATCGAGGAGCCACCACTAACAACGACAACAAGAACAACAACAATGACAACAACAACAACAATAACAACAATAACAACAACAACAACAACAACAACAACAACAACAACAACAACAACAACTACTACTACTACAACTACAACAACAACAACAACAACAACAACAACAACAACAACAACAACAACAACAACAACAACCAGCTATTACCGTCCGGTCGGCAGCCTTGTAGAGCAGCAGCGGTGAAGCTGAAGAGCAGAGCTGGGCCGCAACAGCACCAGTAGTGGCGGCAGAAGGCATGCGGCATCGACCCGGGGCCCTTTCTTTTCTAGGCCGGCTGGCTGGCTGGCAGGGGAAACACGGGAAGGATGGGCCAAGCAGGAGGCCTCGGCAACTCGGGACCTGGCTTGTTTGGACGCCGCCCGGTCGTCGGCCCGCTTCTTGTGTTCGTTCACCACAAGCCAACTAGCTAAGCAACGTCAAGCGACAGAGTAACTCTCCCAGACAAGCAAGGAGCTTTAGGACGTAGCAGCAGCCATCGTCGTGGTCGTCGGCGGCGGCGGCGGCCAACGCCGGGGGTCTGACGCGGCTACCAGCGCCCCCTTCCCCATCCACCCCCCGGCCCTCACCCGCTCGGCCCCATCCCCTATCGAATACAATATGCATCAACTCGCCAGCTGTCTCTCTCTCGTGGGATTAACAACCGCCTCCACCGCAGCGCCAGATCGTCACCAGTGCTTCTTCTACTAGAAATACTACAACTACTACTACAACTACTTCCACAACGACACTGCTACGAGCACACATTATCAGCACGAGCCCGGCGAGCTTTGTTGACTGATGCCTCGCTGCCTGGGGCTGCTGCGGTAGGCTACCTTGGACAGTTCAGCTTGCGGATAGACTTACGCCGACAGCATCCAGTGTACATCCAGGCAACAGAGACGTTTTCCAGCAATTTCTACAATTTTTATCTGTTGTCTTAGTTTTAGTGTTTTATCTGGTGTCTAGTTAACAATAGTTATATATACATATATATATATATACCGGGTCTCTCAAGCAGATTTGAAAAGCGACATAGGGGATTGTAGAGCTTGTTAAAGTAAATCTTTTTTTCCAATAAAACATAGTCTCTGAGAAGTCGTGTTTCGGAGTGAAAGTGAAATTGCTAGAATCCCGGTCTTATTGCCCGGGGGGCTAAACATGTGTAATAGCGCACCAACTAGTTCTCATATATAGAAACTAAGCACATAGCTGTGCTTATGAGAACATTCTTCGTATTCTTCTTCTTCCTCTTCTTCTGCTTCTTTCCAAGCGTATAAAGCCACCCGAAAGATGCGACATGCCGTTAGAAAAGATGTCGCAAAAAATAAGTGATTTTATTAGTTTTCATACCACAATCAAAACCATACGCCGCTCAAAACAAACACACTCGGACAAGTGCGCATTGCATGACTGACTATTTTGGTGTCAAATATATGGCAATGCGTGTCGTGATTGCGAAGTAATTAAAATTTGTGGGCGGGTAGTTCGAGATTGAGTGCATGCATAAATAACTTACTCTAACAGATGAACCACTCGTAATACCTCTATAAATGCACGGGACTATTTGTTTTATTATTTAACTGCTGGAAGGTGCCTCTGCAAACCATTTGACAGAGTCGGTAGCAAGAACTCCAGCTATGGTGGGATCCGAGCGATTATGAGCGGCTGAGTATGTGGGCTGGCATGGTGAACAACTACCTCATTGGCCCACACATACTTCCTAACAGGTTGGATAGAGAAGCATACTATACTTCTACCAAGCATACCATACTGAGTGAAACATTACCAGTTTGAGCACCTGATTTAAACATGCCATGAGTGTCGTAAGACGTTTCAGAAGATTTCCGCGCGAGCATATGGGTCCAGCAGACGGAGCGCCACCGCAATCCGCCTCTGCGATACGCGACTACTTCAACTTGACCTTCGAGCAATCAGTGGATTGGCCGAGGCGAGCCGATTGCTTGAACACCGCAAGTGCCTAATTTGAACAAATCTCGATCTATAATACTCCGGCCAAGCTCCGTGTAGATATAGTTACCCGGATAACCTCCGCTGCTGAAACCGTGCAAGCACTGCCTGGCATATTTCAAGACGTCCAACGAAACCTAGAACAAGAACTTTGCAGGCGCTACCAAATGTGTAAAGTGGTTTGCGGAGGCAACATGCAGCAGTTACTGTGAGATAATAAATATCAGAGCGTTCTTTTAGAGCTATGACGGGTGAAGAAACAGAATTTTCTCACGAATACGACGGTGTGCTTAGTTTCTGTATAGAAGGCGAGTGGTTGTCCCGCAATTGCACATTTTTCACTTGTATGTCGGGCAACAACACCAGTGTCACAAGTTTGGTAGTCTTACTCTCACTCCCACTCCGATACAAGACTTCTCAGAGACCATTTCCATTGAAAAATATTTACTTTAACGAAGTCTACAATTCCCTTTATCGTTTCTTTAAATCTATATATATATATATATATATATATGTATATATATATATATATATATATATATATATATATATATATATATATATATATATATATATATATATATTATAGACTACTTTCTCTCTTTAACGTGACATTTTAATTCCGGTAGAAAGGACGACATTGATGTACAACAGAAAGCAAAAGGATCGAGAGCTGAGCCCTGTGAGGTGCTATTCATTAGGACTAGGGTCCCACAAACCCGGCGGCGTACTGCGTTCACGTGTGCTTTGCGACCGGAGGAGAGACATAGGTGCACGGGTTTGATCCCTGTCGTTGCACATTTGTATTTGTGGGGTCCGTCTTATGAAGCAATGCAAAAAAAAAACCGTTTACGTTAAATGTTAGCTGACAGTCAGGCCCGAGAAAGTGCTCTAGAGTCATAGGGTCCGGCTACGTTTATTCACTTAAAACCTAATCGCACCTCCCTCTCGTGATACAAAGCAAACCGTTTTATCATTCAGACCTAAGTGCGCCAATAAGCTTGGAAACATTTTATGACGTATATTATCAATTGCTCCTTAGTTAAGAGCACTCTAATCAATTACCAATAACCGCAATTCGCGCCGCGGCGGATAAATTCAATTATATCGCAAAGTGCAACTTTCGTGGAACGTTCTGGGCAGAATTCGTATCCGTGCTTCTGCGAGTAAGGCGAATTCTTCTCTTTCGCAATTTATTGACTTGGCCTCGCTTACAAACATACTAGGATCAATGCAGGCCAGTGATAATTTGGAAAGTTAAGAGACCACGCTGCAAAAAGTGAGACAAGTTAGCATTCAATAGCACAGTAATAAAGCGAGGGGTAAAATTGTTGCAAAATAATCTGCGATTTCCCTCTGCCTAATGTGCTCGTGGTCATTAATCGTAAACAGTGCAGTAGGTTGCTTCGGCTTGTACCCTTCGGATGAGTCTTTTTTAAGTTCAAACAAAGCCTTTTTTTCAATCACTCTTCTACCTAAGCTCGTTAAAGTACCGCTGATGTATTTTTACTTTTGGCCTACAAGTACTTCGGAATTTAAAATAACTGTGAGAGTTGATCGCAAGTTTTGCGCATATTTTTCAGCTCCCCATTGCACCATGGATCTGCTGGTTTCTGATGTGGTATTGTTTGTGTTTTCATAGTAAAGCTGCTAACATAAGTTATTTTATATGATATAATAATAATAATAATAATAATAATAATAATAATAATAATAATAATAATAATAATAATAATAATAATAATAATAATAATAATAATAATAATAATAATAATAATAAATACGAACATGGTTAAATGTTCGTAACGAGCAACGCGCAAAGAACGTCATCAAGCTCCGCCTTCCGAAACAGATCACTTCTCGTTTCCCTAATAAGACGGACTGTATATCTGTAGTTAGCAACTTTAAACACGCCCCATTTATAATTAGGCTGTGTGCGCGAAAAATTGCCTTGTGCAGTTTTCATGCCGGTAATACTAATAACGGTCGGACAATTCCGACGCTTTTTTTTAACGCTCTGACAACTGCATTTTAGACGCTCGTAATTAAGCTAAGTTGCTTGTGGCACGATATCGTCTAAATGCATCTATCGTCATTGCGTTCTCGTATTGGAATTATATAGGCTTTCTCCAGCAGAGGTATGTAGCAGCACGGCAATGACAACTACGTCCAACAAATTCAACCAGCACGGCCAGGGCTTTTGCACTGTAATGAATGTTTGAGATAATGTCGAGTCCACAAACCCAATTGTTATGAATAAATGTTTTGGACAGTGGACGCGTAATGCAATTTATTACAGACAGAAGAAGATGTAGTTAGACAAAACACGAGAAGAAGAAAATACAAATACTTCCTGTATATTTGAAAGTAGTATAAAGTCGAATAATTATATACACTTAGTTTTTTATTTGGATCACATGGGAGGGCTGGTATGATTCCGATGGTGTGGGACACTATTTTTCCTGTACAGAGTACTAAGTGAATCAGATCCATATTGCTAGAGTAGCCTTTTCTTTGCGCCCTTCGAAGGGGCTCACCTGAGGGTAATTGATTGCAATCGGCTAGAAGTCTTCCCCAAGCAACACTACAAGGAGGCAGGGAAAGGAGATTGGCCACTCTTTTAAACTCTATCAAGATCACCATTTAAGGCCAATGGAAATTTTCAATAGATTGGAACCCTGTATACCTTTTCGCAGCTTACGTGGTCGCGAGTTGCACACTCTGTAGCTATATATATATATATATATATATATATATATATATATATATATATATATATCGTATAATAAAAGCGAATATATCAGATCTCCTGCATCATTCTCCTAGGTTAAAACATGGCAGCAAGATGTCGAGTGCTTGTTAATTAGGTACTGCGCTGCACTGTTGAGAAACTGTTGCATCGTCATGTGTAGGACTACAAGTGAAGGCTAGTGACTGTGTAAGTGTATATATGCATATGAATATGCGTTTGGGTTCGCTTAAGATTCATTTGTGAAGGTGGAAGGCATGCACAGCGATAACGCCCATCATATGCAATTCTTCTGTATACTGCCGCCGTATGCCCAATCTAAACGGCACTGCTCACGACCACCACGTATAGCCATCATAGTCGTCCCATGGTGATAAACTAAATAAGTATCTTCCCTTCCCTAGCTATGTCTCTTTCTCGGCTCCTGATGCTCGCCTTTCATATGAGTCTCACGCCTCATCTTTGGTATAAGCACCGAACCCCCGTAGCTGTACTGTACTCATAAGGATTTGACATATATATATATATATATATATATATATATATGCATTGACCGGGAGTTGCAAATGCTGAATTGATAAATCTCCTAGGTTCTATGGCATGTAGATAATAGAGCCATGCACGAAGATCTTGGCGGCAGCACAATGATGAGCTGACCGACGGATCAATTTGGCCTCAATGCAGACCTGCCACGTATGTATGACACCTTAGCCCAGAATAGTGGCTTTGTCATTGAATTGTTGTTGACGGTGTTGTTGGCTGGATGCATTTATTATTATTTGCTTGACATGTTTACCTAAGTACACTTGTCACTCTTTTATATCAGGGACGCTTAGAGCAGCAGCACAAGCGGACGGATTGTTAATATTGTGGTCGTTGCCCCTGCTGTTTTTGTTGTTGCTGTTTTTGTTGTTGTTGATGATATCGTCGTCACCATCGCTGTTGTTGTTGATGATATCGGTGTCACCATCGCTGTTGTTGTTGTTGTTGTAATAGTTGTTGTTGTGTGACTAGACATCTGCTGAACGCCGAGTCGGTCATTCGTCGGTCGGTGCGACCGGTATATAATTAGATAGAGGACCTTGTAGTAGTACGAATGGCTGGCATCGAGTGTGTGGCTAGCAAGCAAGCGACCTCTATGTGCCCTATTCCCCACATGGGCGTCGTTGACTAAATAGAGCATTCGAGCACTGCATGTTCCCAAGTGCTCGAACACGGCCGCCAAGCATGGCCCTGGCCGTGCGTCCCTGCTATGTGCCGCGAAATGGCGTAGGTGTCGAGTAGAGCGCGTCAGCGTGTACCTGAAGATCCAACGCGTAGTTGCGACAGGCGTATTCCCAGCGCACATACGCTGCCGCTGTTAGGCCTACGAGCGACAGCGTATGTGACCAGCGGCCCGCGTAAACCGATGCTATTTGCTGACGGCCAACGCACTTGCATCACCAGGCAGGCGTTCGTTCTCCCTCGTCCGTAATACCTCGATTCGAACGATGAACGGGGCCGAATATGTTTGCGCTTATCGTTACCGGGCTGCGGTCGGCCGAGATTGTTGACGAAGGTGTTACTCTTTCTCTCTCTATAATGGACACGGCGAGGCTGAACACGACCATCGAAATGGCAATGACGTACGTTCAATAATCAGACGAAGCCGTCAAACGAGAACGGTGTGCCACCATATCGTGTGTCACCAAACCACCGGTACCGCAACGATAGAACGCCTCTATCTATAAAGATTAAGGGCGGCTAGGCTTAGTTTATGTACTACAACACCACAAGGTTTTCGACGTTGTTTATTTTAACGCGAATTCGGCGGTCGAGCCTTTGCTCTACACTTGTTATGCTGCTGCGGTGCCAACGTAGTGCCTTATTGCAAATGGCTATGGTTATTTTCTCATGTCTTCGGGTCTGTGGTGACAAGTGCTAGCAAGCTATTTAAATTAGGCTCTTTGCTAAACCATAACTCGATCTGCAGATCATAGATTCGTAAAACAAACACATATATGCAAAAAAAAATATTTATATATATATATATATACTCGTATATATCCGCATGCACAAAAGCAGCACAGGCAGCCAAGCGTTTGGCGTTCTAGCTGTCAGCGAGTGGAACACTCGTCTGGTCAGCTCGCAGTGATCCTTTGGATGTGCTGTCAAACTGCGATGCGAATAGTATTTTCAACGTGCTCGTCGGGAGAATTCTTCGCATGTCAGCCATTCACTGTCTCGTTGTATTTTGACAGAAAATTCGAACACCTGCACCAATCATATCGTACACCCGAAGCGGTAGAACATGATCGACAGCAGCGCTTGAAATCTTTTCTAGGCGTCTAGGAGAGTTTAAAGTCACATCTATTATCCCGTCAGAAAAGGGCACACTATTCTGCTCAAATTTATTCTCACATTGAAAAATAAAATAATTTTATTCTTGCTGCAAATTTTATATATATATATATATATATATATATATATATATATGTCTCTGCGCTCTTCAGGCAAAAGCAAAGACAATATTATACGCGCACGGGCAACAAACTGTAGCCAGTAAGAATACTCAATTACCTTGGCTGTCAAAGACAACCTAGCGGCATACTGCCCAATGGCAGTGATGCCTGCATTACACTGTCTTTTTTCAAAGTTCATGTGCTATATAATAGAAAAACAGAATCGTGGCTGAAATGCAATCAAGTTTTCGCGTGAGCACCGAGCGGAGAAAAATATATTTATCCTTACTAGAGCCAGCGAGCTACCGACACAGCTCTGTGGAATGGTATGTGCGTTTCTTGACTGCAGGTAGAGCAAAACTCCTGACGGAATGTGCAGAGCAAAACCATAGGAGTTTCTTGAGGATCAGGAGCTCAACAAACATTGATTGGACTACTGAGACTGCTGTATATACCAATAACATATGGTGAGTACGCCTTAGATTATGCACAACCGGGGTGTCCACTTAGTCCGATCCTCTTGATGCTTTATATAAATGCACTTAAAACTTGGTGAATACAGAGTACAGGTAGGTTTTGAGTGCATGCCTGAGAGAACTTCTGAAAGACTAGGGAAAGAAAAACAAATTTAAATCTGTTTTTGCAGATTGTATTGCAATGGCGTTCCGCGCGAAGCTAGAGTAACGAAAGGAAACTGCTAAACATAACCTTAATTCAGAAAGGATGTATATAGTACTTAAGGAAAAGTGTACTAGTGTATTTTCCAACACCGATTTGGGAATACTAGTCCCACTCCAGGTAGCGTAGCACTTACCAGCAGAAAGGTCATACAAATACCTTAGTATTCTAAGCATTGTATAAAACACGATGCTGTCTGGAAACAACGAACTAACACATTCGAGCATTAACTGTACACACCGAGCTCTTGGGGTTTTAATAAATTTAAAATGTGTAAGCTTCTGAAAGACCATGACAGCATGAGCAGTAGCTGCGTCAATACAGTTACCGTGATGATGGGCGCTCTGGTAAGCACGCTAACAACAGCTCAATAAACGGCTGGGAGGATGAGGCATACCCAGTAATAGAATCATCGAATTCAAGATGGGCCAGTGTAAATTTAAAATAAGGTCGAGCTCGGTTGCGTGGTGCATTCGCGGACGCCTCGCGATCGAAGGAGACACACAGGTGCACGGATTCGAGCCCCACCATTGCATATTTGTAGTTATGGGGTTCGTTTCACGAAGCAATGCGAAAAGCAGTCCCGTAGACGTTAAACGTTGTCAGTCTGAAAAAAGCTTTTAAGTAAGCTTTTTTTTTTTTTTAAGTAAGATACGTTGCTTTATCGGAGTCGCGCCTGTGGACGAGTGATGAGGGCCGAGGGCCATCCTCGAAATAATGGATGTCTAAAGAGCAAATCAGCTAGCATATGTAAAGATGGAGAAGTTGCTAAAGGAAAGAGTGCTGACGTTTCAGCGCAAAACCTAGTCTCATCCGATACCGAGCCACAGGAAGGAGCGGGGTACAATGTGTGAGAAGGCCCGAAGCCGCTGTGCCGACCAGATATGCTACCTAGAAGTAGCCACAGGCTCCGATTCGAGCCGGAAATAGACCGCAGCTGCGTGAGGTCGCATCCTTATCCGGAGACAATGGCACATGCCATCTTTGAAAGCAACGACGATCACTTCACAGAAGACCACCTGGTAGCAGCCCCAGGTTTGAGGAAAGCAAACCATCCTCCTTCAGCCGGACCACGAGCCTCTTGGAAGACTGAGAGAATAAAACTCGATCTATCCGCTGAACTGTGCTCGCCTCTAAAGTACAACAGTGATTGTATTATAGGGATAAATAACCATAGCCATAAACATGTACGCGTTACTGATCCTATATGACGACAACCGAGGCCAATTAGGACTGTAAGTCTGACAAATGTTGCTTCGTTGAGATACAACGGGAGGTAAGGGTACTACTACAAATGCTACTAATCTCTAGTTTCCCTCTTGTGAAGTATGGACAGATCAAGTATGTGGTGTTCCATCCGGTGCTGGTTTAGTTTGTCTGGATGATCCGGATCAGTAAGGGCTTTTCTGGCCACTCTGCCACTGTTCAGATCAGTTCATTTTCGACCTCTGATGTACTTGTTTTCCCAAATGCCGCGGCGCTATTCGGGATGGCGGTGGGCGCCTGTTCGGCACGCCGTTTTGCGGGGGCATCTCCTGGGGGCGTAGGCAGCGAGGCATCATGCCAAGCAGGGCGCACTGTCGGGCCGGTAAGGGCCGTACCTCGCGTATACCTAGCATCTCGAAGCTCTCGCCATGCAGTCGCGGACGATATCGTTCCGGCGGACTGTACAGCAAGAGCCGCTCCTATCGCAAATCCGAACGATATACGATGCAACCTGCACACAAAATCCCTTGTCAAGCCGTGAGAACGCTGACATGGCATTTTCGATAGTGCGCTTTGAAATCTCCAATGAGGTCACCTGTCGAATATATATATATATATATATATATATATATATATATACATATATATGCATATCGATGCATTGCAAATAGATAAAGGTTGCAAAAGGATGTCGATTTTCTTTACTCTTGGGCTTGGAGCACCGGCGCAGGTGCATTGCCTGCGAGGTACATACCGCCAGGATGAAACGACATATCTCGCGTACGGCCACAACTCTGTTCAACTGCATGCAGGCAGTAACAAAAGATCAAACGAGTGGCTTTGAGGTAATCACACGGTAACGCCGATCATTTTAACA
Source organism: Dermanyssus gallinae (assembly GCA_003439945.1). Classification (NCBI taxonomy): domain Eukaryota; kingdom Metazoa; phylum Arthropoda; class Arachnida; order Mesostigmata; family Dermanyssidae; genus Dermanyssus; species Dermanyssus gallinae. The sequence goes on along the minus strand of QVRM01005785.1, from coordinate 292,225 downwards.
TACATCAATTACATCTGCCTGTCTTGTACTCTATGGCATCTGCCTATGAGCAAGTTAGTAACGTAGCATGGCATCCTCAGCTAATTAGAAGTATTATAGTTTTATACTTAAGTATTAATAAGTGCCGACAAACGTGTTTATTAGCGGTACTATTCAGTATATGAAGTTGGCAATATTAAAACTTATATACATGCTGCTTTGATAACTGTTGAATAGAAGGCACTTTGATTTGCTCAGTAAAGGAGATGAAATTAGTTCAAACTTGTATAGTCTAATAATAACTAAAATGATATATTAAACTTAGCAGCAAAACGAGATGGTTAGCTGACACACACTGTAATCCATATAAGCAGAATACATTTCAATTATAACCGTAGATTTAATATAGGGTCCTCCTAACAAACGTGCCATTGTTCTGTCTATCATACACAGCAACTCAAAATTAATTCGTGAAATTGTGTGAGTTGTAAGGGGCTGTATATTATGTAAGCTCGTTGTAGTTATGACAACGCGTAACCGTTTCAATTGTTTAGAAATCGCTAGCAGTTATGCATCGTTTATAATTAAGTAACATTCCAAACACAATTCTATTTTAATAAATTCGTGGACTTTGTCCACACCAGTATTTACCAATACAATGCAAACTACTTAACTGGCTGATACTTTGGACAACACGTTTACTACCAAACATTTACGAATCTGCTCTGTATCTCTGTGCATTTGCTAAATTGCTTAATCGAATATTTACATTTAGTATTTCTTTGCATCCGGCTACTTAAAATAGTCTAAACTTACTCAAACTTAATATTTATGCTTTTTATTTTATTAGCTGACCATCTATTTATAATCAAAAATTAATTTTACTTAAAAACAATGTTTAGATCATAAAGATATACATCATCATATACATTAATAATCCTAATTTTTTTATATAACTAGATTCAAAGAATGGGAAGTATTTCTTTGCGTCCGACTATTTAAAATAGTCAAAAATCAACATTGTGATGTTATAACATTGCACTACACCGTGGAATTACGAGTTTCCTCAAAACTCGGGTCACTCTGCAGCAGTGACCCCATCACGTTTTTATTGAGAAGATATGCTCATTCAAAGCAGTTTATTACCAAATACCTTATTGAAATAACAAACATTACCATTTTATTTACCTCAAACTAACGATCAAACTAACGAGGTTGGTAATAGGAAGGAACCGTTTATAACACAAACGAATTCTGAACAAAGCTAGATTGGTTTTTGTCCAAATATTGCGTGCAACCTTAAAATCTCGAAGCGCGGCAAGTGGCATCTACATTCAAATCATTGAAGCCACTTGAGGTTCCGTTTGCAAGGCATTGTTAGTTGTAACACGTCATACCCTACACGGGTCATCGATCCGGGCCGCCGCTGCAGTTTGCTAGCCGGATGCACGCAATGATACTTCGTTGTTATGTCCTGGATGGTCCTGGACACTCGACCCGAGGACATTGACTACTCCAACAGGGTAGCTTTAACAAGCAGGCTTTGTTCACTCACCGCCTAGTCTTGCTCGCTGTACCAAGCCTGTAGCCCAGTAGTAAAGGTGTAATACAATCAGAGTCCGCCACTCCAAATGAGCGTAGTCTGTCCTTCGCAACTTTGGCAACAACCGCAAACCGCCTACCGCACCTCTTAGCATAGGCAATTTTAAGCAAATTGGGTAGCAGTGAGAGCACGTGGACACAGGCTGTCAAATCGTGGATCGCTTGGCGTCCAAGGTGTTGTCCTTGAATGACAGAACAACCGCCAGTGCGCGGATGCTACCAATAAGTACACATGTGGGCCGAGCACCTTAGAGGCCGCGGTGCGGTCCGAGAAACGCGGTGCTAGTAGGCGTGTTACAATATCATATTCCACCAACGCACAATTACCTGAAGCGGTGATCCTTCCACAAAACTAAATTACATCGAGCGGTGATCGCACGCAGTATTCAATGGAACTGAAGCAGGCCTGGTGGCTTCTGATGATGTGCTACTTAACGTCATGTAAACAATATGGCAAACGCATTCCGGTCACCGCCCTTCCATGTGGTCTATTTTTAACTAGTCCCTTACAGTAAATGACGCAGCATCGTATCGTATGTCGGATACTGTGGTATGTCTATAAAAAATAACTAAATAAAATTATATATATATATATATATATATATATATTCTAGGTAGTTCAACAGGCCATGCCGTTATGACAAGTTGCCACAGGAGACCGCGAAAGTTATAGCGCGAGCCGCGTTACCACTTCGCCTACGTCAATGCATCAGCTACATGCATAACAAGATGTACTAACGTGGGTGTGGCTAGTTTATGGGGTCACAACGGCTCTATTGAGGAATAACACATTGGGCGCAAGCTTCGTATAACTTATATATCGGCATTCCTATAACTTGACATAAACTTAAACACCGGCCTTCCTTCAAGTTACTTACAGAAGCTGCGTCGTTGGATTTAAACGATCTAGATGAACTTTTCCCTGACTGTGGTGTGTCGCGCAGAGGACAGAGCAAACCTAGAGATGTTAGGTGTCCCAATGTATGATGCAGACATTGGATAGCTGGGAAGACAAACTCGACTTTGCGACCACTGCAGCTTGTTTTTGCTATGACCATGCTTTCAGCCATGAAGTCGACAGACCGAGTTACAGGCTTTAACCTGTTCACATAGTTAGAAGTCTTACAGCCATTGCCAACGGACTTAGGTTAGACCTAGTCGCGGTTATACTAAATCTCAGGCTAAGTACTGATGCAGAGAACAAGAAATGCTTTCGATCTCATTGGGCAGGTTGGGTAAACCGGACGCGGTCATGATGGCAAGACCCGCCCTTGTCCATGACCCAAGCTGTGTACAAGCTTAGACCTTTATTAGACAGTACGCGACGAAATGCTTATAGCGCGGAAGTTCAAAGGCTGACTTACATATATTGTCCTACTCCCATTGTACAAAATCCCTCTTACAAACAAGGCTAGCCAAAGACCGGAGGAAGTTCTTGTTAAAACCGATGCAATATGTTCGAACATGCCAATTGACGAATAAGGTGGTTTTAAATACATTCGAATCTACTTTTCCTATAATTGGCAAAAAGGAGACTACTATATGTCCTCGTTGTGCTACTAGCTTTTTAACCGGACCTATTACGTGGTCATGTTCTAACCAAAAGATGGTATCTCACTGTCCCCATGATGATTATTATTTTATTTACCGGCAACAATGTTTTTTCTGAGTAGCCTGTATTTAGCGCAGAGTAAAATCAACTAGGCTCGAGTTTTATAAGAGTGGCTCTTGGCTGAGACCTTTGACATTATAGACATAACTAAGGCTCTATTCAAATCGCTTGCCTTTGGCTATATTATCGAATGTTGTTAACTACTTGTCGGGTTACCCCTATTAAAAAGTTATCCGTTGAAGTGTTGTTTTTTGCTAAAGCGTAGCGTCAAGTGTGGTTACATATAGAGTGGATTTATTAGCGCATATGCCCTTTATGTACAAATAAAAAACATTTTTGATTTGAATAAAGGTGTAAGGTGCGTCTGTTTGATTTAACGATTGGTGCTCATTTTGTTATTAACGTCGGCAGCTGTCCCTTGTTGATTGAAACGCTCTTTTAATTAGCATAAAAGGAGGTATAATACCATTCACAACATGTACGCAAATTATTTTGATTGCACACATTTTCTTCACAAGAATTTTAGTTTTCATTTGTTCAATTGCTTTACAAGTCTCCACGGATACAGGTGCGACACCTCAGCATTGGTAGTCTGGGTTGGAGGCCTAATGACACACCCTGCCCGACTCGACGTTGCTCGTACCTCAAACATTACGCCAAAACAGTCGTCGTTCTTAATCAGGCGGCGCAGCTGTCTTATGTCAGCTTCTTTAAACAGCTCGGTCTATCCAACCAACACGGTATGAAGAGCTCCACCCTATGTGTGGGTGTGTGTGTGTGTGTGACCACCGGAACTGCACCTAAGGCATGTACTTCAGAGGCCCAGAGAAATTATTTTGGAATCTTGCTTCAATAGGAGTAGAATACTTTTAATAGGGTACAATAGATCTCCCGTTCAACTTGGCCCCTTTTTGATTTTCTGCGGCTTTGTTCAAAAATGTTGCACCCGTATGTAGGCTTCAGAACCCAAGTGCGCCACTAAAATGTGTCGGTTTTCTTCTAGTGCGTTACATACACACTCCCGACATGTTCGAACGCGAGAGTTAGGTCACCCTCCACACCGGGGACGGAAACTGCACTGATCGGGCACCGTAGAATCCTAGACAATGTAGTACGCACTAGCCACGCAGAACACGCCATCACTACACTATACTTACCACATCACCTTAGGTTCTGCAGTTGGCATTATCAGCTAATCAGCTAACAGCCGCTCCGAGACACTCGAGGGGGCGGGAGAGGGGGCAGAGCGTTGCGGCAAACAACACAAAACTATTACGGGTTGTCCGTCACGCTTGCGCAGATCTCGAACGAGAGAGATCGAGAGACGCCTTTTGAGACGGCCACTCCCAACGACTCTCGGGCGGGTGAATGTCTACTGTCTGCGCGTCGGCAACCGTATAGAAACGACGGCTTCTGCACGGCACGTGGTACGCCTCACCACAATATGAAAGGGCAAACAGGCGAAGCGCCGGCGATTGTTTCACCACGACGCCATCAATTAGTGTCGCTATTGTTGTTATCGTTTGCTACCACTTCGTTTATCGGAATGCGCCCACTCAAACGCGCTCACTCATGATACGTGTTTAGTTGTGTGTGTGCATGTTTCGCACACAGTTCTGATGTGCGTGCGCCACCACTTTATGCCAATAATTCCGCCGTTACTACGCACGACAGTTAGCACTGTCCGTAATAACACCCGAATATGCTGTTGAATGAATTCAAAGCAATCGCAAATTACGTGAGATGGGAATACACTACAGGGATCAACGGTTCTAACTACACAAACAGCTACTCGGAGATTAAACGCAGCAGGTACGTTACAACCGTGCCTAGAATGCTAGCTAGTCTGCGTCTCAGTTTGCCTCGGCGGTAATTAATTGGTGATAGCAATTTTGCTTCAGATAAAAACGCTAAGGTCTATGTTTTTCATTAGTCCTCACTTACCGATAAAGCAACCCCAGCTAGTAGGTGGGAAACCGTACGACATACTTAGGCTTGTGCCGGCCTCTCTCCGTTGTACATTTTGTTAGTGGTGCAACGCAATGCTTTGCTGGACACGAAGAGACGAGGGACGTTAGCCACGTAATGAGCGAAACGAATCCGCAGAACGAGCAGAGTGGGCCCGACAGGTCATTGAACGGGTACGCCGGCGGACTCCGGCCGATTGCCGTAATGCCTTTGTTTGCGTTTTGCCTTAGCTGTGATTCCCGAATACACCCCCTGCCAGGCCGCGCGCACCCACCCCCTCTTCCATTGTGTGCATCTGACAGAGCGTGCACACAGACAGACGGACAAACGAACACATGGGTAGGCGAACAGTGGTAAGAGTAACCCCCCCCCCCCCCCCGACACGGCTTCGCCTATGGCTCAGCCTAGATAGTGTGCACGCCCACCACAGGCGGCCGGAGAAAGTGGGCGGCCAGCGGCCAGTACGGTCAACTGCATTTGTCGTTGTCGACATCATTGTTACGCGATCCTTCTATGCTTTTGCTCCGCCACCTCCATCAGACCAAAGTGCTGTCGCCATTTGGTCACTTTTCTCTCGAAACAGACGTGCTTCGATGAGAGTCAAAATGATTCCAACATATCATCATCATATGTTCCCTCATGATTGGCAAGCGGCCTTGAGTTGTGAGCCGGTCAGTACGTTCCGGTGTGCTGATACGACGACGACAACGACGACAACTTCTGGGTTACAAAGTAGACACTGATATAAAACTTTCCAAAGAGGCAGCCTCTGTCTAGTGCAATCTTTTATCTTGCATGTAAGTTCGTATATGGCTTGCCCGAACTGCAAAATGTCGTAAAAAAAGGCGTGTTTGATTGTCACATTACATAGCGACATTCGTAGCTCTATGCATTTGCTCCCTGATTTTACTAACTGTGCTGCTGCCAAGTCTATCATGGTGACCTACGCATGCCAAGAACTAAGACATGATTCAGTCCACCTTGGTACTCAATAAACCAATCCAAATAACACCGCCATTTACACTTTGACTAGAATTGTCTGCCTAGTTGGCATACGTTAAATTTAAGTTACAATGTAGTTATCTATCATGTTTATATTATGTGTTTGGTAATATATTTACGAGAGATATTGATGCCAACCAATACTTCACGACCTGACCTCTCATTAAAATGTGTTGGCCTGCTATCGGGAATTAAAAAATGGCGACGCAAATTGGACTTCTTTGTAAATTTAGTATCTGTACCAAAAAAAAACTACAGTCTAAAAACAAATATGTACTCCATAATACTATGGATGTGTACGTATGAATTATCCTTAAAGTGCACGAGTGTTTTACACCGCTCTCGGCTAGGCATTTAGGGTGGAAGGCAACTACTCGGCAGAACTTTTAGCTCCTGGCTGCGTTGTCTAAATGGCTAGTGCTCTTGTCATGGGATGTCGCCGGATTGATTCCTGCAGTTAATCGAATTTTCTGAAAAGCGATGCTCAATTAGAATGGATGATAAAGCTATACCGCTGAAAACCAGCGATCATATCGCCACGAGGACTGCCGAGGGTGCCTAGATAGCTCAACATGCTCGGCCCTCAGGGTGACACCAAGTCCACAGGGAGTGGATGATAGCCTATAATTAAAAACAACCTGCCTAAAAATTATTTTTAATTGTGGGATCTTCATTCAGGAAGACAAATACTATGCATTGCCTTATTTAGAAAAATAGCATTTGAATAGCTTTGGGAATCGCAATGTTAGTATCGCAATATTTCAGCCAAACATGTAAGGCGAGTAACTTTTCAGTATAACCGTTGAAAAGTCTATCTTCCAAAATAGTCGTATATAACATATATTATGTTTTATTGGCACTAGTGTTAAAGTTGACACCCTAGTCATTTTTTGTGCTTTTCTTTCGAAGGCTCACAACATTATATCATCACAAAATGTATTTTATATATATACTATCGTACAGTAATTAACTTGAGCGTTTGCAAACCCTACATATGTACGTATACGTATATATATATATATATATATATATATATATATATATATATATATATATATATATATATATTAGTAAAACTCGGCAAAAAAATCATTTTTCTAATGAAACGAGTTGCAGATTTTATCTGAAAAAATTGTAATTGAGCGTGAAAGCCAAAATAGTGCGTAGTTGCATCATCCATCGAACGTTTGCGACATGCGGGAAGTTCTCTTTGCTAACGAATTATCATTGTCCGGCATGAGGGAATGCTCCACTGCAAAAAAATAATTTTAACTTAGTAGTATATTCGAGAAACGTCACTAATAAACACGCTAATGGAATCAAATGATGAAAAATGTTAGTTTGGGTGCAGGGGCTTTCTTTGGTACTCGCTAAATTCCGTATTTAAATCTAGACAGAATCACGTTTGAATTTGATTCTATACGCGCAACGTAAGGTTACTCATTAAAACGTGTAAAACAAGCCGTCTTCAACAAGGCCGGAGGCAGCCAGCTACGCCCCTACGGATTAAGTTCTCACGGTGGCAAGTCTATGTCAATACGGCATGTTTAACCGCTTTGGATTGGTTGTTAATGCTAGTAAAATTAATGTCGTCGTTTTTCGTTTATCTTGGAGGGTGCTGGCCATGACTAAGGACCTTCGTCTTTTGGCACGGCAAATCTCACTATCTGAAACCACTAGGCTATTAATCTTATCACTCCCAATGCTGTAATATAGGATTCTTATCTTTTTTTTTTTCATAAGATGACTAACTGGAAAATGCGGTTGCACACACGGACACCACTGCAGAGAGTCCCTGCAAGTGTGGGCCGGTAGTGTGGGGCTCCAACCCACTAAAAACCAGTCATTTCCCCGTCCCCCAACTGACCGGGAACTGCTTGCGCATGCATCAAACAGTCAGAGGGGGCGAGTCTTCTTACTCCTGGCGAAAGTTGTCCCTGGGAGCTGCAGGGAATCGCAAAAGTCGCAACTTGTTGGCCGATATTTTAGCTTGTAAAATCTTGTTAAAAACCGCTGTTGTCAACTTCCAGTGTTCCAGGGATTCTGTCTACTTCAGAACGACGTCGCGTAGATTAAAAATGTGCGTATTCATTAAAGTCCTCAAGGGGTGACGCTGTTCCGCCCAAGCGGGACACGCCAGAGCTGTGTGCTCTGTAGTATCCTCGAGTCTATTGCCGCAGTGGACGCACATGTGGCCGGGGGCCTTCCCGATCCTGAATAGGTACGACTGAAAGTCGCCGTGCCCCGTCAACATCTGGGTGGTGTGGAAGGTGAGCTCCCCACCGGGCCGGTACAGCCAGTCCTTGATGTTAGGGACCAGCTTGCGGAGACTGGCACCTGGGTCCCCCTCCGCCAGGCCATCCCACTCCTCCTGCCATAGCTGCAGTGTGTGTTGCCGTGCCTCTTCCTCTCTGGTCGCCCCACAGGCGGCGGCGCTCTTCTGCCTTCAGGTCCCATGGGATAGTGCCCGCGAGCACGAGCGCCGCCGCTGTGCTAACCGTGCGGTACGCCATGGTGACCCTAAGGGCTCCGACCCGTTGACCCCGCCGTAAGCGGGTTTTATTTGCCTTAGTCTTCAGAGCGTTGGTAGGCCAGGCCGGAGCCCCGTATAAGGCGACTGACTCGGCCACGGACATATTAATCCTTCTTCTTGTTTGTTTAGGGCCGTATGTGTTTGGCATGAGGCGCGCGAAACTATTGGCGATCTTCAATGCCCTTTCTGACGCCCGCCGTAGGTGTTCAGTAACCCGGAGGCCCCGGTCCAGGAAGACCCCGAGGTACTTTGTAGTATTGACTACAGCAATCTCCTGGTCCTCCAGGACAAGGCGCGGCGGGGGCAAGCCCCTCCGACCCACCAGGAGAATAGCTTCGCTTTTAGCGGGGGCCAAGGTAAGCCCCGTTATTTGCATCCAGTGCGCTATGTCGAAGAGGGCTTCATTCGCACGCTGCCTCAAACTGGCCCATTGTCCGGGCCTGGACGGTGAGGACCAGGTCGTCAGCGTAGGCGAGGAGTTCGACTCCGGGTGGGAGATCCCCCAGCCGCAGCACGTCATCGTACGTGATGTTCCATAGCAGGGGGCCTAGTATTGAGTCCTGCGGCACCCTTGCGGTCATGTTAAAAGTTTGGTCGTGTGAGTGGATAATCCTGTCGTGTAGGTAGCTCGATAAAATCCGTCTTAAGTAAAAGGGCACCCTTTTCCTGTGGAGAGTATCGAGGATGACTTTCCACGGGAGGCTATTAAAAGCATTCTTCACGTCCAGTAGTATTGCTAAAAATAGATCTCGGCATCCGGGCGGGGAGTCGCGAATGCTTTCGGCCTTTAGTTGGATTTTCTTTATCGCTGCAATGGTGGAGCGACCTTTACGAAACCCATATTGGGCCTCAGAAAGGAGGCCGTTCTCCTCCGGAACTTTCGGAGTCGTGCCTCTACGATGGACTCGAAGGCCTTGGCCAGGGAGCCGAGAAGGCATATGGGCCGGAACGAGCTGGGGCCCTTAAGTATTAGCACGAGGTCCGCGGCCTTCCATTCGGTAGGGAACAAGCCCGTTAGAAGCATCTCCGTCGCCGCGGCGGCCACCGCCTCTGGGTATTCCTTCAGCAGGAGCTTAACCGCGAGGACGGGGATCCCGGCTGGGCCCGGTGCCTTTCCCGGCTTGAGGCGTTCCCCCGCTGCGAGAACTTCGTGCGGGGTTACCTCTGGTATGCTGTCCTCAGACCCCCCTGTGTCTTCTAAGTACGGGGTTCGGTCAAAGGGCGGGTGCCGCGGGAAGAGTGCCATAACTGCTTCCCGGGTTTCCTCCGACGTAAGCTCCACCCTTCGTTTGAAGCGGGGAAAACCCCGCACCATTTTATACGGGCGGCCCCATGGGTCGTCCTCCAGCTCTTCGAGAAAGGCTCTCCAGGAGCGTTCCTTGCTCCTGGAGATTTTCCTACGCAGGCAGGCTCGCAGCCTTTTTTGCGCCCGCGCCGTGTTGCAGGGCAGCTTGCCCCTCAGGCGCGGCTCGCCGAGCGCGGGTGAGGAGACGCCGTGCCCGGATGCACCTTTGCCTGAGGCCACCTATTTCGCTCGTCCACCAGTTCTTCGGGGTCCTTCGATGCAACCGGTGTGCTCCGCGGCCCGTGACGACTCTACAGACGGCCTTGAGGAGGTTTTGGAGGCCCGCGGGTGTTGTTGGCATCCCGTCCTGGTTGATAAGGGTCCTAAGGGACTCCCGGAATCTCGTTGACCCCCTGGCGCCTGGTTGTAAGACGAAGCATTGTGGGCGGTCCCTCGCGGGAGATGGTCACGTGAAACTCAAGTATATGATGGTCACTTAGAGATTCCTCGTCTAGTAAAACCTTCCAGTTTAAAATCCTATGTGTTTCCGTTCTTCTTGTTATTGTAAGATCGATGCACGAGGTGTGCCCAGCTCTATGGAAGGTGGGCGTACCCGTGTTAAGAACAACTAGGTCCTCCGCCGCCAGCCACTCGAGGACGGCGTGTTCTCTTCGGTTGGTGGCCGTAGAGCCCCATGTAGTGGAAGCTGCGTTAAAATCTCCGGTTAAGACTAGAAGTGGCACGTCGTTTCGGTTAAAAGACTATGTCAAGTTGTCTAAGAACCTATGAAAGTCTTCGAGAGGGGCGTTGGGACTGCAGTAGCAGGAATAAAACCGCCCAACGCCCGTTAGATCCACCCAAGTAAAACCGTACCCGCTGCCGTGTCCGGAAACCCGGAGGCGACAGCGGTTGTCTAGTAAAATGCTTGTCAAATTGTTTGCTTCTCTAAAGAGGTCCGGGGTGCCGTTTTTCGTCCACCGGACGTTGGGCTCACTGAGAAGTAGCAGATCTGTCCCAGACCTGCTACTAATTTCCTGGAGCATGTTGTGGGCACCCATGCTCCGGTTGCAGTTCAGCTGTAATGCTTTAAGAGTAGTTGTCATATACGTTGTTTAAGATTCGCCCGTGTTTGACTGCTTTGTGGATCGGGAGTCTATGGGAGGAGATGGTTGCCCCCTCTTTCGACTCCTTTGCGTTACCAGGGTGAACGCGTCCTGGTCCTGAGCGCCTCTGGGGTGGTCTCCCGCTGTGGGGAGCACCGTGCTTTGGTCGGGCGCAGACCCTGTCGAGGGGGGCGGCAGCCTGCCTCGGTTGCCAGACTGGCTGCCGCCGCGGCGAAGCTCTGCAAGTTGGGCTCTGTACGTAGGGCAGTTGTACCATTTGCCGCAGTTGTAGCATGGCGTTTTGAGTGCATTCCCTCGACAGGTGCCCCAGTACCCCGCATTTGTGGCAGCGCCTGGAGGTCGCCGCTTCAAATGTGCTCGAAGTGGTTGTGTGCCCTACTCGCTGGCACTTCTGGCACGTGGGGACGGTGATCCATTCCACAATGGGGCAGGATAGCCATCCCAGTTGGACCCGCTTTAGGCCCAGCGCTCGACGGGCATCGGGCGGCGCCACACGGACGAGCGCCGACCATCTTCCGGTAGCCCCCTTGCGAGGGGGGTCCACCATTAGTGGCCCGTCAAATCGAGTTCCTCTGCAGAGCGCCTCCTCGACTTCCTTTGCCGTTGTCCCCTCCATGATGTCTCTGACAATCAGACGCTTGAGGGAGGACCGATGGAGGCTCGCCTCGCCCTCCCCGGCCGCCTGAAGGGCACCGAGGAATGCGCTGGCCCCTCCTGGCGCCGCCTCCGTCACTACAAGTCTCACGTCCCCGCTGGGAAGGTGTTGTGCCCGTTTGACCGAGACTTTGTAGGAGCCGGGGTCCACCTTGGCCCTAAGATCCCCAATGGTCTCTGCGTAGGTCTTCCCTTCCTCCTTTTTAAGTAGAACGGTAGTCGTTGGCGTGGACGTGGGACTTATTGAAGCCTCGGCAACCCGTTTTCCCGCTACGGGGGTAACTGCTAGGCGCAGCTCGTGAGTGCGGGCTAGGCACTCGAGGAGCTTGTCGACTCCCGTCCGCTCTCCCTCGCTAGTCATGTAGCAAGGGATCGCCGGTAGGTCTTCTGGGCCCATTAGGGCTTTCGCCTTTATTAGTACTTGCTCAAGGAGAATCTTGTGCTGGAGCAGCATCGCGTCTTTGGGGAGCCGAAGTGCCACCAGCGCCCTGGTAGTCGGCTCCTCGTCGTCTCCCGACTCCGTTATTCGGCGGGACAGTACCACGCCTGCCTTGCTTCCGGCTTCCCCAGCAATGCCCTGGAACTGGCAGGCCATGTTCCTTCAAATGGCATTGTCGGATGCGTCCCCCTTCCTGGCCACAAGCACCCGGAGAGGACTATCCCTTGTTATGCTGGCTCCGAGGTTTGTCACCCTCGTGTAGACAGCTGAAGGCCAGTCTTCTGAGAGGAGGCTTTTGAGATCCTCTTCGGTGTCGCAGTTCTCAATCATTTTATTGATCTTTTCGGCCTGCCTTTCCAGGGCAAAGCCTTCTGGGGTGCATTGGCATCCTGATGTATTGTTTTCCGTTTGTGTGCCTGCGTCCGTTCCTTCTGGCCTGTTAAGTGCCACTTGAGCCCTCTTTACAGCCGCCCGGAGTTGCTCCGCCAGAATCTTCACGGCCGTATCTAGTGTTTTTCGTCCCCTGACATAGGCGCAGAGCTCTCTTGTCAGTTCCGCGACGTCGGAAAGGCCACCAGGGAGTGCCGTTGAGGGCCCGCCATCCTCCTCTTCGGCGATAGTTTGGGGGGCCACGCGCCCGAGCTTACCATGGTCCTTTGGAGGTGAACGGAACATCGCCGAAGTAAATAAATAAATAAAATAAATAAATTGAATTAATAAAAGAAGGATAAAATAAATAAATTTAAAAAAAAATAATAATTCCTCCCGCTGGGATTTGAACTTCGTTCTACTTGATCGAAGTCTGAGGCGCTGCTCCTGCACCGCCGGCTATTTACACTCGCACAGTGTCTATTACCACCTCTAACCACTGCTTGTGGTGTGTGGCAAATATACACACTAGTATATACACTTCGAGCGCGTTATATACACGAGAGCACCGCGGCAGCACGAACTATGTACACTTGCAGGGTGTATATACAGAATTATATACACTGGCCTAACTGCGCTAGTCAGCTAATGCCACTACTTGTAAACAAGCGAGCCGGTAGCGCCGGTCGTTCTCAAACGTTCGAAATCGAACGCTCGATCTCGCTGCGTAAACTTTGCGTCAAAAAACAGTTTCCACGGTGTCTTTTGCAGTTTTTTTAATGTCACGCCGGATTCTTCACCGGGTTAACTTCCAGGTGCGATTGGTCAGCCCACTAAGGGCCTCAGGTTCCCGCACCTTTCAGCTAATGAACACGGAGCAAAACACGACGTGGCCGCACGAATCGAATGTCAGAAGCAGACTCATGGGATTCTTATCTGGGGTGAAAGCTTCGAAGGAACTTCTATAAAGCCAAACTAATGCAGAACGATGCACTTGGAGCTAGGAAATGAGAGATCTTTTCAGGAGATGTTGTTTCAGGAGGAATTTGACCCGTGACATGTTTCACAATTTTTTTCCTATTGATAGAATGTACACAGGTTCTTAGATTAAATTTTAAAATATCTCAAAAAATCTACCCACGAAGTTTTACCCACGGTTGTTTCGTGCAACAACCTTTACTGTGCCTTCTGTATCTTTAAAGTCTAAATAACACGGTCTTGTCAGCTGTCTGTCAGTAACGTGGACCTCTATTCCTAAAAAAATAGATATTTGACCACTATGCACCTCTTTGTTCTCGAAGTAAAAAAAAATGCTTCTAAATTAATTTCTGGATTATTCTGATATTATTTACCGAGAACCAAAACGTTTAATGCAACTCGGGTGAATAAACCACGTTTAAAACTTGAAAAGAAACATGCATCCGTTTTAACGCTTTTAACATTGCATTTGGTTGGAACTTTTTTCTATACATCTGATTCATGTCGGTACTGTGCATTTACTAAATTGAAGCCTTAATGCGCTTTTCTTTGGTATCTGTCCAATAATTATTGCGTACCTTTTCTAGAAAGTACAGTTCATCAGCAGCAATAAGGTACGCGGTAAAACGTGAAAACATCTCTAGTATTGATAGAGTTAAATACTTGTAATGCATTCTCAGATTAGAGCGACATATGGTGTAGTGGCCGCTTTTGTGCTTATGGTGTAGTGACCGGGCCCAATTGGTGACCTAGCTCTAAACTTGGGTTCTGCCTTTTTTCGATTTATTAGCAATTTAATAATGCCCTTTTCCAATTTAATAGTGGGTGTGTTGTCGTGTTCTGGTCATGTTTGTGTACTCTATGCATGATCTTGCGTTTAATTCATCCTTTAATTTAAGTTTCAACGCTGCTCTTTCTCGTACACAAGTTTTACATGCAAGCGTCAAATGTCTTTCTTGTCTTACCACTCCCGCTTTCGAAGTTCTTGTGTATGCGCTGGCCTTACAGGTGCGCGAACGACCTTTGATAATTAAGCCCCAGACCTTCATCAAAGTCCGGCAGTGACGGGGGCGAGTTCGAGCTCGGGTCTTTGTACTCGAAGAAGATATTTGTAGTGAATTACCACGCTAGGTTCGTTCTTTAAAAGTGCTTGAACCCGTCCACAAAGAACAGACGTAACAGACCGTCCGATGCTTGCTGTTTCGAATCCTAATGAATGCGGCAAGTTCAGAAGGAAGTTGGATGTTGCAATGCGGGGCGTCGGCCCGCATATATATATACATATATATTTCCCAGCAAAGAACAGCAAACGACCACCCCAGTAACACCGTTCTAGATTTTGTAAATATTATTAATAAGTGTATTATTAATAACTACAAAAGTGCGCGCGTAAATCAAACCGGATCACCACTAATCGAGCTGCGAAAAATCTTCATGCTGAGGCTCAAAAGACAGGAGAGGCCTTCTAAGGAGTGCAAGCGGATAGACAGCAAAAGACTGCGCCGACCTTAAAAGCAAAAACAACGGTCGCTGCTCTTTGAAGCCGTTAGAGTTTGCGTTGAAAACGGGCGGGCCGCGAGACCAAACACTAAGTGCATTACGCACACGCGCTCACACATATATGCAGACAAAGCGAAAAGGAATCCACCAGTAAATTGCGTTCCCTCCTCAATGAGAATGACTATGGTCATTTATACTAATTTAGCGTGATTGTAGCGGTGGAAGCCAAATGCTAAATAAACTAAGTAGCGTTCAGACAGCAAGGCGGGCTATTACCGTTTCTGGTCTGAAAACAAACGAAAACGGACGAGAAAATCGGAGATAGGGAGAGAAGAGATGGAGAGAGGGTAAATCTACCAAAGACGGTTATATCACGAAACAAAATGTATAGATTTTAATTTAAAGACCGTACCTTAAAGCTTTAAATGCGAAAGATAAAAAGCTACAAGATTGTCACAATCCCGAGTACTTTTAAACATTGTTCTATTCTGCCAGTGAAGCTGTGTAGCCGGAATGAGCCGCAGTTAAGAATAGCAGAAGAAAGTGTCCAGTGTCTAGCTCTTTAACAAGCCGAAGCAAAACCCCTCAGGGCGGTGCACATCGTCTATAAACAAGCCTGTAGGTCCCCATATAGAGGGTACGCATACAAAATGCAGACCACGGACTAAGGTGCCGTAAATTGCAATGCAACGAAAACTGTAACTTGTTCTCCTCGAGCATGATAGTCTATCGCCACCACTGAAGTTCAGCAGCTCGTCGGAGCCTCTGACGAGAAGCTTAACGAGCCGTGCACCTAAATTGAGACTAAAACAAAATTCGGACCGATATGTCACTGTCGATAGAATACTGGTAGTCTAGAGAGTACAGTGTGGAACCATTTACTGACGCGATACAGCAAAGAGTTTTGCACTCTCGCTATTATTGCGGCCACTAGAAGGGGAGATTAGAACCTCAGCCCCTAGACCCTAAGAAAACCATTTTAACTAAAAATTTGGTTTAAGTGGTATTATTATACCTTGATGCGCTGACAGTTTTATCATGGGGCGTCTCGTTCTCTTCAGGAGGTTAACAAAGGGCCCAATGAGTCAGTTGGAAACATGTGACAAACCAAAATAGTCAACATGTACACTGAAGAGATGACAGCTGATCGTGCGGTAGTGACAGTAATCGACGCTTTGAGCCCCACGATTACCTACTAGTTTGGAAGTCAAGGTAGAGTGTGCGTGGACATCCAAACCCTAAACATCTTAGATCAAGAACAATTAAAACGAAAAAGAAGTCAGTCAAATTTGCAAGGTTCGCAGTTTTATAGATTCCCAGGTCAAGCAATAAGACATTTGTCGGTAAAATATATATTAGTTATATTAATTGTATTGTTGGTCTATTTTTAAGTTCGAGGCTTTATACTTTGGGACAACACACATTGAAGTAGAGAGCAGCATTCTATTTTCTGCACACTGCTGGCAACAAATAATGGGACTAGCTTTAATTTTTTATTGGAGATTTTGGGAATGCTTGGTGCACGAGCAGTTAGCGTAGCTAGTGTGAAAGTCAGAAACCCATTAAACCCCTATTTCTTCTTACTTTCTAGGCTCGGAATTGCTTTAGCAGTACTTCAAACCTTCTTCGAAAAAAAAAGGAAAAAGCGTCCCTCCATGCTCATGCACCACCGTGTGGCTCGTCCAGAGGAATGAGAGCAAAGTTGAGTTAAACCGGACCGAGTAGGTGCGTCGAGACTTCTCGGGCCCAGAGGCTCACCTTCTCTCATCTCTCTCCTCTCGCGCACCTCTTTCTCCATATTTTTAATCTTGATCATGTAGCTCTGGAGTTGACCGAGTCCGGTCAGCACCGTCATCGTACAGTAGGATAGCTCACCGTGTTGGCAGTAGTACCATGCCCCGAACTTTGTTGTGAGACTCTTGATCCAGCTCCTTAAGTCACCCCGGGCCTCCGCCCATTCGCACTGCCAGGTCGCCATAGTGGCACTCTCGGCTATGATCAGGTCCAAATCTCCATTTAGGGGGCGCTTTCTTCTCTCCCCCACAAGCATATTCCATGGCAGCATTCTAGAACCCGAAGGGCCAAAAGGTTGCTCTAAAACTGTCCGGTATGTGCGGTTTACCCGGATTGCCAGCTCTCGTTAGGCTGACCTCAGTGGTCTCCTATTTTTCGCCGTCCGCAGTGCCATGTCAGCCCAGACCGAAGCCACGTATACAGCCGCTGATTCGTCCGCAGGCTAAAAGTCTCTATTTAGTTTCCGACACTCCACTAAGTTTTTGCACTACGCTAGCAGCCTCCAGTGGCTGTTGCAGTCATTTTGCTGTGGTTGGCGGCCCATTTTGAAAGAGTAACTCGTCCATTCTTTGATTAAGTTCTTCTGGACTTTGTCGTCGTCCCAGCACTGGCTATAAGGGTGAAACCGTGTTCGTCGGAGAAAGACCAGAATTCAGAAGGATATCAACTTCCGACAATGGTAGTCACTGAGGGTAACCTCACTACCCAGCACTGCCCACCTTGCGAGCCGACCTGCTTGGTCTCGGCGGCAAATTATCATGCCAGTCACGAAGCTTCTACCGGCGCCACGATATGTTGGTGTATCCCCTGTGTTGCATTCGACCAGATCCTCAACGGCGAACCAGTCTAAAGGTTGTTCCATGGGCCGTAGTTATCCGGGAGCCCCAAGGACAGGGTAACCAAATCATTGACCAGGGTGGTGTGTATTCACACGCTTTGCGCATGCAGCTGCTGCACGTCTTTAGCAAAAATCGACAAGTGTTGTATACCGAACTTTGCCCGAATTTCTAAAACAGCGTGCAGGCAAAAAATAATTTCAGGCTCTGATTCTTTTACGGTTGTTGAATGAAAAACCGACAAAGCTTTCTGCTAGTTTCCTCGTCCACTGTTACCCCATTACTCATCGCGCATCAGCTCAATCAATTTAGTATTAGTAATATTGGACGCAACATCAAAACATCTGCGCATTTAACTTTGCTGGTTATATGCGCGATTTGCCAAATATTGCCGATTAAATTAGAGTTATCCACAGCAGGACAGGATTTTTTTAAGTGTACACCCATTCCAACGTTTGGCGTTTAATTACATATCTTAAGTGAAAACAGGCATGCTGCTACTACTAGACTCTGTGTACTAGGTGAAAGGAAAGCCTTACGCACAGTGTGTTTACGCAGGAGGGTAAACAAATAGCCACATGACGTAAGCTGTTTCGTTTGTGCCGAGCGGGAGTGGAACTGCTAAGAAATCAAGCGCTGCCAGGCCTTATGATTCACCACAGCAACCCTAGCCGCTAAGACTGCTATTAGCAGTTAAGGCTCATGTGGAATAGAAACATAAAGCCATATTAAAGGGAGGCTCTTCGGTGGTAATAACACATGTTTACCTGCTTCAGTAATAATCTCCTTGCTAAGAGCTTTTGTACGCACATGCGAATCTTTATTTTTATAACGCATACTGTTTTTTGAATGAGCATCTCTAATTTATAATGCTCCAAGAAAAATCGTCACATTGCGGGCGTATGTTTTGCATAGAATAAAGGCGTTTTACAGTTTTTATCGGGTCTTCCGTGTTTCCCTCAGCTGATATGACAACGGATTGATGCGAGCCTGCGCCCTGTGCCAGTAAAAACATGTTATGACTTATTCTGTTTGATAAGCTAGAGTGTAACTACAGCTCGCAGTACTATCATGCTTCTATCGCAAGGGTTTAACAAGTAACAATATTTGCCGTCCGTTTTGAGTAACAAACTGTACAGAGCAGCCCCATTAGAAAACTAAAACTCCTAACTTAAATTATGACATATCTTGTTTGCTGAATGGATGCTCATGTCAACCTCTAGGAAATTACTTACGGCCTAGAGTTCATGTCTTGTTATATTACACACACGGTGCTTTAAGCATCACAAATACGCCTTTATCTCGCACAAATTAAGCGGGGAACGAAGAGAGAGAGTTACATGTCTGACACGCATGATAGACTCAGAGATAAATGGCACCGCTGGGCGTACATACATTTAACCTGACTCATCCGTTGTCCTCAAATTATGACTCTTTGAAAAAGACATTTTTGTGCACAAACGCAAGCGTTCTCGGTTGTTCCGCTGATTTTGTCTAACAAAACGCCGCCCGAAAATGCCGCATTCAGCGGCACGCTGGACGCCTTAGGTCTCTCTAGACAACTTGCTTTTAGTGGAAAGGGTCTATCTAGCGCCTCGGCCGTTAGCCAAGCTGCTAGCTGAGTGGTGCGGTATTACAGGTCATGTTTACGACAACGACCAGGTTAAAGAGCTCTGCTATAAATCTTGGTACGGAAATAGCTAAAATCAATCGTGCTTGGCTTCCCCGTCGCCGTGGGGTCGCAACGTTAGTTGCCTGCGTACCACGCGGGGGACAATCTTGTTTTGAACGCGGAAGCAGTAGCAGAACAACTTATCCTTCAATCGTGGTTTCTTGTCGTCAGCTCACTAAGAGCTGGGCATCGAGGGCTGCTTCTACGTATGTCCGTGTGTGTGTGTGCGTGTTTAATAAATCCGGAGTTTAGCATCATACCGATCTAATACGCCAGGCTAAAGTAGGAGGCACGCGGGACAGAGGGCCTGCGCATTTGATCCAAGGCGCAATCTAGCCGTACGAGCTATGGCAACTATGATAGTAGTTACCGGTACCAAGCAATGCGCATGTTCGAAACAGCTAGAAAGAGCAGACGGTCGTCGTCAGCAGTGATAGATAGATTTCGAAGGATTTAGCAATCCGTCCGTAGCGACGCACAGGACGCGCTTAAGCAACGCAGGGTTAGAAGCATTGAAAGGATCAGTGTAAACATTGAGGCTTGTAGCAGGGCTCTTTATCCGACAACTAGCAACATCGGTCGTCAGAGAAAGCCCTGTTGGTCGGCCACGACAGCAAATGTCGTGGCCATAAATAGAACGATAATTGTATGTACAAGGCGGGCAGCGGAACGATGGTGTTTTGATTCCCACGCTATTTGTTTTAAAAACAAGAGACTGAAACCACTCGTGTAGAGTTTGGTGGCAGACTGTCTAGGCGTTATCGCTTAATGAACTACATGGTATCAATCAGCGCGTTTTTTAATTTTTTTTTTCCGAAAATGGCTGTTTGCTGGCAGTAGTGGCCAGAGAAGCGCGCACCAAATACGGTAGAAACCTGCGCTTAACGACCGCGACAGTGCACAATTTGATTCAGAAATTAGAGTCTTTATATAGGCTTCGTTTAAGAACAAGAAACCTCCTGGGCCGCGTGTAACCGTTAGAAAAACGACTAAAATAAAATTTCGATAAGATTTCGACGACTTAGCAGTTGAAGCCTGCTGACCCTCAAGATTTCTGCAAATTCGCTGAAATTGTGAAGCGCCACAAAACAGGATGGTGCTTTTTACGACAATATCTTCTTTTCCTGTGAGGCAAATTTTCACCCTATGAGGTAAATAGACACACCGTTTGCATTTAGGGCTCCGCAAGTCAAAAAAACAATCCTCACGTAAGCACACAATTCAAAGAATGTCAATGTTTGATGCGCATCTTGGAGCAATGGTGTTGTCGGCCCTTACTTCTTCAAAAACGACTGTGGAGAGACTGTAACCACCAACACCGGGCGATACCTGGGGCATAATAGAGAACCTGTGGCCGAAACTTAGACAGATTGTATGTAGACAAGAAGACAATGTGGCTACTTGGTAAGATAGAGATGTGGCTCTAACAAGACGGGCAGGTCACACAGCACAACGATCGAGCTGCTCCACACAAAACTGTCGGGCCGGGCTATCTCCTCAAAAGAAGACGTTGACTGACCGGTAAGGTTCCCGCATGTTAACTTCTTGAGCCTATTTTATGGGGTTTTGTAAAGGACTGCGTTATGGGGTTTTGTTAAGAATCCTATTAGGCTGACCCGGTTAGGGATGTCGTGGCGGGAGTTTCCTTCTTTGGTCTATTTTGCTTAAGGGTAGACGTGTTTGCTCGCTCTTATCCGCGTAGCCTCTCAGGACAAGCACTGTAAAAGTGTATATTTTCTAAACATGTTTGAAGGGAATTGTGGCGTGGGGCATATCTTCAATGTACAGGTATACCTCTGGTTTCCCAACAGTCCTTGTGACAGTATAACTGCTTGCTCTCAGCGGTGTGATTTACCATCTGTTCTCAATGACCACCAAAGAAAATTCGGACAACAATGGAGATAGAACCGGCGACCATCCCGTAGATGACAAGCATGAGTAGCGTGCTAGTCTCCTAGACCACGCCGCCACATCAGAAGTGTACGACCTAGAGTGTTCTCACGGCAGAACACGCATGCCACCAACGCAGCATTTTCTAGCTCAGAATCGGTGAAATGTAAGGTATCTAGCAGCAGTTTGCGAAAGGACCCTACAGAACGCCTGAGAGGATGGCGCCCGACTCAGGCTGTCATGCTTCCTTTGTAACATTTATATCCCTTTCTTTTCCGTCGGGGTGAGAGTACCTAAGTTCCATACTCGCCTCTTTTTGAGTACCTTGAGATCCCAGGGGGATCGATCCTGTTAGTACAAAAGCACATTCGACTGTGCGGTACCCCTGAATTACTATTAGAGCTGCTACCGTCGCCGGGGGCTTCGTTGCCTTTACCAATTTAAAGTTTGGCCATAAAGCTAACGAACGAAAGAGCGGGCAATTCCTTTTCGCCTTCGCTTTTTGTCGGAGTTAAAATAAGTTTCGCTGTGTTCATTCACGCTGCCGTTAGGTGTACAGCTTTTTATGTTCAGTTCAAGCTCGTCGGCAGAATTAGCCTGCACGACCATGGCAAGGTCGGTAAAGGCCACTGTGTTCACTCCTTGGGAAATGCCTGTCCAGTCAGAGAGCGTCGTCATAAGCCAAGTTCCAGAGGGACAGGTCAAAGTAAGACTCCTGTGAAACCCTTGGAAAATTACCTGACCGTCGAAAACTGCGTGTCTTGACATACCTAAAAATAACTCTTACCAAGTACGAGGAAACCTTTTTCCACGTCTGCATGTTTAGAATGGTCCTCCACACTTAGCTCTGTTATGTATTATGCGCCCGACAGTATCGAGTGGCAGGCTTCTGCTCCTACAAATGTTTGACGCTGCCTTTAAATCACCTGCTATTATTACTCCATCTTTAGGTATTATACCGTTGTATTGATTCTAAGAGATCATTTAGGAGTTACTCCAACTCGTCGTACAAGCAGGTAGGATTATTTTAGGCAGAGTAGCTCCTGCCGAGCCCCTTTACCTTAATCCAGCAGAACTCATTTCCGTGTCATCTTTAAAGCACCCGTACAGTTTGGTTAGCTCTGAGTGCAGGGCCTCATCGTATGTCTCTGATTCTTCTATCTTATCTTGTTAGGATCGCTAAGGGCCATCACATTAGCCATTCTTTTCCGTGCTATTTCGTTCATCATATCGTGGGCCGGCCTGCTCCCATTGCAATTGGTCTAATTGATGCTTATTTTGCTTTTATCTTTGTGAGATAAAGTCACGCTATATATATATATATATATATATTCGGAAACAACCGCACAGATTGACCACACCGTGTCTCTTGGTGATCTTAGCTAGCGTGGTTTTTGGGCGGTCTCCAGCGTACAGTTGCAACATATTGGCATTAGCAAGCTTAGCATGATGATAAAGGCACATCAAATGTCCTTCTACACGTGGCGTCCATACGGGACACCTGCGTATGTGGTTGTTTATGCAAACGTGTGTATTTGCGTGTGGCTTGTGTGTACGGGCACGTGTCTTCGAGGTTGTTGCTTACGCCTATGGCCCGTGTATGTTATTGGATTATTAGCCAGCTAGTGACTTACGAGGGCGAGAAGAGCGTGCATGAACTAATGGCGGCACCATAATCAAGCAGGTTGACGTTGCGGTGCTGATGGGGTGATAGTGGCGGGCTGCTGGTGGCAGGGCTACGCTAGATAGCTTTGCATGGCCTGCCGCTCTATCTCTTTAGTCTTTTCTGTTGCTGGTTGTCTCTCAGTGAGTGTCTGTGTGTCTGTGTGTATGCGGCGTGGTATGCTCAAGCGCAACGGTGCATGTCGCGTGCATTTATTGCGGTAAGATAGAGAGAGAGAGAGACTAGGTAGACTGAGCTCCACTGGACTCGGCTGAGCTGAGCTGGGCCGGCTCTGGGTATCGGGGCGGGCGTCGGGCGCGGTGACGACCGCGGACGCTGCCCGCCTAGATAGGGCTCAGCTGGCGCAGCCATCAGATGACCCCCAGAGGACTTCTACCGCAGACTACGACGCGGCCAACACGTTATCCCTCCTCTGAATCTATCTCTTTGTCTCTCTCTCTCTCTCTATTTATTTATTTCCCTCTTTATTTCTTTATCTCTCTCACACACCACCTCTAGCTCTTCGTTACTTGTTGTCTCTATTTCTCTCTCTCTCTTCTTCATTCTCACAAATCTACCCATGCCTTTCCTTCTGTGTGCTTGTCTGCATCCCGGCGTCAAAACTGTGGCTGTGAGCCCTTCAAGCAGATTCAAGCAGCATTCCAAGCATAGAATCTGTTTTTGCCGCTCGCTGTTGCGTGTGTTCTTTGCTCGGCGACCCGACGACACCAAACCACGGCGTAGCAGCGGTCGCCAGAAGCAGAAGTAGGTGGTAGTATAACCGGTCGACACTTGAGCGGCCAACGAACGCCCAGGGGCCCCGTTGCGACCGGCGGGGCCACGCCGAACTCGTGCCAGGCAGCCGACAAGCAGGCAGACAGACTGGCAAACGACGAGAATCGCGAGACGGCGTTACCTTACGATTGCGGCACTGCTCCCTGCCGTACTTGTTACGTTACCGTTGCTGCTACGTTGTCGAGGGCGAGCTGCATCGAGTTCGCTGCAAATCACATACGCAGATGCTTATCTAGATAAACGATAGAAAGCGGTTGGGCAGAAAGAGGAAGAAGAGAGGCAGGGAGAGATCGAGAGATGGAGAGAGACCGGGGAGAAATGACGTGAGTTTCACACAGTTTCAGCAGCATGATGACCGCTGCTTTTTGACGACTTACTAAACGCAGCATTCAGGTGGCTAGCATCTAGGCTAGACCCCGATGCTAGCCACCTGATATAAAACATGCGCCGGTACTAAATGATACTTCACGTTACGATGCAGTATTGTAAAACAGTTGTCTCCAGGGAACATGTACCCTCATAGCCCCCACCCGAGACACTGATACCAGTGCAAGATCACAAACCGCGGAGGCCGTCCCGCCCGCCATTGTGCCCTGTACTGCAGGTTCCCGCGTTGGATATGGTTGGACAACCGCTGGCAAAAAAGTTCCCTGCTCGCTTGTCTCCAGTGTCAGTCATTCGAAGACTTTAAGAGGGAGTAGTTTCGCGGCAAGAACACCTTGGCTACCCAGCGTCTCAAATACCAGCGGAATAAAATTTTGAGCTCGTGCTAGCTTGGAGTATTTTGGTAGCTTATTCCGCTTTGCCGACAACAAAACAAGTTAGTCACTTACCAACAACATAACAATTTAACGCTCGCTTTGCTGGTCACAGCTCGTGAGGTGGACACGCTACAACAAATGGTCAAGAATATGGTAACCGGCTGGATGGTGCGGCACGGCCTCGAGCTAGTGCCCGGAAAGCGAGGCGGTCACACGAAACAACGGTCATTGTCGCGTTAGCAAGACTGATATCATGGCCCAAGGTGATCGAGAAACGAAGACGGAGGAAATTGAACAGATCGCTGTAAAAAAATCAAGGCCCGGAGACATGGTCATCTCCGACCTTGGGAAATGATTCAACAAAAAGCACGGAGACGTTACCTAACTGACGCAAGTATAGGCGGGACAAGGGTGCATTCAAAATACTTTATAATAGAGGTAAGACTCCGGACGCCAACTGCGTCATGTGCAACCTAGGCGAAGAGGATGACGTGACCCACACAGAGTTCCTCTGTCTAGCATATGAGGACGTTCAACAGAACTCACTTAAAATGGCTTCTCCGAACGTAACTGTAACAGACTTAGTCGCCACTATGCTCGAGGATAAGTGCAAATGAGATCAGAATATACGACTGGCAGAGGGCAACATGAGAAGGAAAGATGAGCCTATGTCGAGATATATATAAATGAAGCTAATAATCGACATTTGGAGCCAACATTAATGAACAAAGCACATAGAAAAGCCTGATTTCGCGAAGTAAAACGAAAATTCAGATGGAACTTGTTGTAACACAGATTTAATAGAAACGCTAAAATATAAAAACTGAGCACACCAATGGCCGGACTGCTTGCTACGTTTCATGCGAAAACCCCTGTGAGTTACTCACGCAATCGACCCATTGTTCGGTCAGTCGTAACCTCAGTATCACCGGGAACGAACTGCGGCAGCCGGTAGGTGTCGATACAACATAATATCCTTAGTATGCCAATTAGCATAGAAATAGAATATTGTCAGTCTTGTCTATTTGGACAGCCGTGGAAAGCTCCGCCTTCTATCAGGGGCCCACCACATGCGCGAAGGAATTTAGTTCGCATGGAAGTGGTTGCAAAGTCGGCCCGTTGAACAAATATTAGCTGAATACATCAAGGGACGCCTCGGAAACGCCTTGCAGCACTCTGAATCAGATTTTCAGAAAATATGGATACAAGGAGAAAATAGCATATCTGAGGTTTCTTCCACTTGCTGATATTGGCAATGTGGAAATCGGGGTATGACCTGATTGATCTATTCGCTAGGCGACAACCTCAGTCAGCGAGTCTAGAGATATGCCTCATACTGGTGATATATATATATATATATATACATATAGTACTGGAAAGCAGTGAACTGGTTGAAAAGTCGTTTTATGGCGAGAATGAGTAGAGCGTAGGAGGGCCATTCGAGTATGTATGTACATACATACATGTGCACAGAGAAAGAGGGAAATATTTACGGAGAGAGGTCAATAAGGAAGAGATCAAAACCAAGGCGACGGATAAGAAGTGCAGAGCATTGACTCTTGAGAAGCGCTTGCACCCGTCGCACTTAATAGAGATCTGATTGGTTCTACTTCGCGTCTCGCGAAGCATTCATCTTCTTTGGCAGCACGTTCGAAGTGTGATAATATCTTAAAGAAATCACGACGGATATCCAGAAGGGGCTATTATCTTTGTGCGACTCGATAGATGGGTCGGTCTCAAAGTCGGCATAGAATCGCGCCCTGCTGGAAGAGGAGCGGAGATCGGAATGGCAGTTCAACTCGATCGCTCCCGAGTCACGGCGGCAGCGGCGTTAACGGACGCGTTTGAGGTTGTAGGTCGGTCGCCGCAGCTAGCCAGATGTATATTAACTTCTCTCGAATCGAAAAGAATCAAAATTACACTAGTTTGAGATCTATAGTGTAGTTTGGAAATGTTTTTTTTTGTTACTAATATGTGAAATTTGTTGCCCGAAGTATTTTTAAATGTCCCAGACGGATCTTCTGCTGCCGAACCGTAGATTAGGTATGAGTAAATAGGCTTTCGGCAATATTCGCTAGCAGTATTAGTAGTAGTAGTAGCATTAGCAGTAGCTAGCAATATAAAATATTTAGCAATGTTAATTACGACTCTTATTACTAGAATGGCTCAGTAGCACGGTTTTAGACACTAATGGCGCTGACGGGATTAGTAGCGTGAGGGACCCTATGATTTCCTCACCGAGATCCGCTTGCTGTTTTCCATGTAAAGCTCGCAAAGGTAAGCTGTCGCTGTCTGTCGTCGTTTTTGCCGTGCTTATTTTGGCAATGTTTGTTTTTCATCGGTAAAAAGTCATCTAGACCCCAGACATCGTCGCAGCAAGCTCGAATCATCAGCACAGCCGTATCGTTAAGGCACGGTATGCTAAAGCCTGCATGCAGGTATGAATGAACGCATGCATGCATGCATGCATGTCAGCAGTGGGTTTTGGCGGTATGAGTTGTTGTTGTTGTTGCTGTTATTATTTGTACTGTTGTTATCTCGGCCGACGACCGAGAGATCAGGGCGAGCGTAGACAGACAGTAGTGTAATGAATGCACTAGCTTTGGCTTAATGTTGCAGCAGCCACCATTATCTGCGGCGGTGGCGGCGTCGCCGACTGTTGGAGCTAGCCTAAGTCAAAGCAGGTGCAGCACTGCCGGCTGCTCTTGCTGCCAACCTGCCTAGCAACGCATAGCCAACGCTCGGCCCCTATCTGTCATCGAACGGATGGCTACCTCGTCGTGCACTGCTACCTTCCGTATTCGAAACACTTACTTATCAATGTAGGTTTGTTAGGTAATTGGGCTCGTTAGGTTGTGGAGCGCCACATATATGTATATGTATATATATATATATATATATATATATATATATATATATATATATATATATATATATATATCGTATAAAAGCATACATATTAATGTGAGTCTTGCATGCATACACGCGACGCGCAAATGCATACGCCAACTAATGGAAAGAGCCAAATCAGCGAAGCTATAAACTGCGAACTGGAACCAGTGCTGCGTTCACTGGCTTTCAGGCCTACGAACGATTATGCGATCATAATGTTGTAATACACAAAACAAAGTTGCAAATATAACACACTTAAAAAATGTTACTTGGAATTGTTCCGATGCTCTAAGCAAAGAAGAGATCGAGATAGAGAAAGTTCGAGTCGAGGAGGAATGGGGGCAGCGGGGAGACGGGCGTAAGTAAGAGACGGTGGGTAGCCAGATTGCAAAGCACCTAACTCACTCCCTCGGGTGTTTGCGCTTCGCAATCGAACGGAGGTGGCTGTAATGGCTGGCGCTGCGGTAATAATTAAATCGTTTGAATGGGTTACTAAGCAGCATATCCGCAGGTTGAGACAAAGTTAGGGTTAACGTACCCCAGAGAGGAAGACAACGAACAGTGGACTAGGAGCCCCACGCGAGGGGGAAAATCCTGCTCCGCTGGCGGTCGGCGGACTAGTTTAGGCGAACCAACAAATTCACGGAGAGCGTTACGAACGACGCTACAACGCTGCTTAACGCCCGCCTCGTAGGGATCGCGCTTGACACCATGATGGTGGTTAAGATATTGGCGATGATGCTCATGAATATTTGGTTTCTACAGCAGCATCAAGCAGAGACAGCAACTCACATTTCATGTACACGTGTGCGCATTCATTTCGAACCAAGCTTAAGCACACTCTATTCCTTCTCCATCGCGCTCTCTCTCTTCTCGCTGTGTCTGTTTACCCCACCTTGACCGTTCAGATTTACGGACAATGTAAGCCTTCTGCAGCAGACGTTTCTGGGTACGTATGCTTTACTACGCAGCCGTATTCATTTTATGTAAGCACGGTAAAGCAATCTGTTGGCTACAAAAGCCGCCATGTAATAATCAAGGTCGGCAATAGTCAAGTACCACTATTACAGGTCCTCCTACTTCTAGTTATAGTCCACCGATGCACGTTGATCGGCAGAATTATCTCTCGACGCACAAATGGCGGAAATATAACCCAACCCACCCGATATGTAGATAAGAACGGTGAAATGATTAGCAACGATCTGCTAGATGATGGCATTGTGGTTGTCATCAACACTTCGTTTTGATATCGATGTAATCGCATTTTGGCGTCCGTGTTTCTTAGCAGACAACAAAATAACTCAAGAGTATTTCGCCATAAGACAGTGACGAAAAGCAAAAAGCACACAATGTATAATATATCTCCTTTTCCCCATCAGCATCTCTGGTTGATGAAATTGGACAGGCCTTATGACTGCCGCCAATTCTAAGGTAATATGCCTTCAAATATATATATATATATATATATATATATATACATATACATCTATATATGTCTTATAAAGTCCTACTTTTAAAAAAGATAAACAGATTGGAAGACCAGTGGACTAGGAAGACGGTCGCTCTAAAAAGGCTATTACTTACCTATGTAAAAATATCATTTTGTTCATCATACATGTACGAAGAACAAACATGTCTCTAAAGTGGCTTATAATTGCTTAGGAGGAGGTCCTTAAGAAATTATATTTAAAGTTTTTTATTTGACTGTTGAGCAAGTATCTGCTTAGCACGTGTATTTGCTTACCCTTCAATCATGAATAGCTCACCTATACTGCTTACCTGCTTATCTGTTTATTTATGCATTACTAGACTAGACTCTGTATTTGATGGGCTGTTGGAATAACCGTCTACGTAGACAAGAGGTCTGCGCCAAATGTCCAGCTATAGTTGAACCGTCGTTCCTGCAGTGCCATATGTGTAAATCTGCCAAGATCCTCAGCACTCCAGATATGTCAAATGTCTTTTATTTGTTCTTGAACCTCACGTATGCGATACGTGTGATAAACTGATAGTAGTGATAATGATCTAGCTTTGACGCACACTTGCTGCTTTCTATACGGGCGAGTTGTATCAAATCCGAAGAAAAAGGCAACAGAGAACACAAGCAAGTATTTAAGGTAGAAGAAAGCATATAGATAGAATGTATGCGAGCTTTAGTAGATGCGGCGCTAGGACTTTAGCTATAAGCCGCTTTCGTAGCTGACGTGGGTGGGACAAAGATTGTGCTATTATATAGGCTACACGATGCAAACGTGAACAATTTCATCGGACGAGTCACCTTCTTGATGACGACAAGGCGTTCAAAACGGAAGCAGCTCTTTGTTATTAAACAAAGAGGAACGTGCGGCAACCTGTGTATGTAAAGCCAAAAGCTTCGTTCTGCCCTCTTTTGCTGCTTTGCTATTCCTCTCTCTCTCTCTCTCTTTTACCCTTCCTGGCGCGCCGGCTCGGTGTTTTCGGTGAGTTGCGCACGTCGCGTGAGTCGCCTCGCCCATCCAGCCACGAACACCAAAGACGAAATTCAGCCGCCTCATGTTGAACTCATGTTGCAAGCCAATTTCACGCCCGTCTTCATCTCGAGGTCACAGGAACTATAAATCTGGAGAAATGTTGAAGGTGTCTCGTTGTTGTTGTCGTCGCTCTCGGTGTGCAGGAGAGGACTGCCGGTGTTGTTGTTGTTGTTGTTGTTGTTGTTGTTGTTGTTGTTGTTGTTGTTGTTGTTGTTGGTGTTGTTGTTGTCGTTGTCGTTGTCGTTGTCGTCGTCGTCGTCGTTTGTGCTTCTCATTTTGTCGGTCAGCGGCTCGGCAGCGAACCAGCAGACGGACCAACTGATCTGGAGTTGAAAGCCGGTGGCGCGTTTTCCCGCCTTTTGTTTTCCTGCCTTTGCCCAGCTCCGTTGCCGGCCGGTTTCCCTGGCCGCTGCTCTGGGGCTCTGCTCCCGGGGCCGCTCTCGTAGTGGCTGTGACGATCCCAATAGAAAACACCAGTGTGTGCGCGCACGCAACGTCTCCTCGTTCGCTTGCACTAGCAAGAAACCAGGCGGGAACGTAGGCAAGACGCGGCTAGTAGTGTCTTCACATGCAAACAGCTTTGCAACTGCACAACAGCAACAATGACAATAAACAGCAACGACAGCCAAAAGGCCACCAAAAAAACAGGCAACCGCAAAACTACCAACAACATTAGTAAAGTAACAGCAGCAACAACAACTACCACAACAACAGCATTGTCGGCAACAACTACGTTATTAAAGCGCAGCAACGCCAGCAGCAAACACAACAACAACAACAACGCCACTATATGAACAGCAACAATCATGCCACAAAAAGAACAACACAATCAGCAAGATTGCCAACGAGAAGCAGCAACAGCAGCAATAAATGCAGCTTTTTAGTTCGAATAAAAGCCAATGTAGATCTTCCGATATTGGGTACAATGTTGCCAACGCTATATCAATAACTCGGTCCACGTATATATTCCGTGTTCAGCATGGGATTGCCAGGTGGAAACAGCAGCTTTGCAGTAGCCGTCATGTCAAGTTCAGATCTATTCAAAACGTTTGCACACAACTCGGATCAACAAACGGCACAAACGCATCGATCGATTCGGTAACCCAGGCCACTGGGGCGCTAGAACCGGACTATGTAACATGCAATGATAAATCGATTGGAGTAGGTGGTGGTGGTTGTGGCGACGGCGATCTGAACAATATAGGCAATCCCATTGTCATATCGAAGTGGGGCGCGACATAGGAGTTCCGGCCAGCGACTCTTACAGTAGGAGTTGTTGGTTCGAGCCCGGTGCAACAAATACATTTTGAAGAGTTGCAGATTTGGATTATAGGTTTATATCAAATTGAAAAATGTACATAAACCCGCACTGTATGCGGTCCAACTTTACAGCTCACAGTGAAATTATAACATGACATCACGAATACAGCCCAAAGTTTGTTAATGTTTCCGGGAGAAGCTAAAGAGACAGAGGATTTAATCATATGACATTTAATCATATCAGATGATAATGGTTTTAGCAAGGTTGCCGTAGTACAATAAGTATACATGTTCATATATTGGGGGGCGAGTCCCACATTGTAAAGGGCAGAGTGTCTTACTCACTACTGCGTTAGTGCCTAAAACATTTAACTCTTATATATATATATATATATATATATATATATATATATATATTAAAAATGTCACAAATAAAAAATGGGTTAAATAGATGCAGCTGGTAAAGACGGCACTTAGGATTAAAACGAAGTGGGATCGCAGAGTTCGCAGCTAGGGAGATTGGGTACAATAGTCAGCAATGGGCAAGAGCGAGGGTATTAGAAAATGGTGAGATTGAGGGTAAACAAGTCATAATGACAAATGGAAATTGGCGATGGGTTCCAGATTTTGGCAACTATATATGGAAAGGAAACGCGGGAAAGGGGCGGGGTAGAATGGGTATACAATAGTTGAAGAACGAGTGGGCTATTGGCAGATGCCAGAGCAGGGATGTTGGATACAAGGATACAAAGAGCTAAAAATAGGGAGGGGCAAAGTACAGAATGTCGAGCATGTGGGCTGGAGAATAAGTCAATCGAGCATATTATTAAAGAATGTATAGCCTTAGGGGGAAGCAGAGATATAGAGCTGTCGGATGCCCTAGCTCTAAGGCTAAATGTTAGAAAGGACCTGGTCGATATTACAAAGAAGAGGTTGTCCCAATGGAAAGCAAGTACTCAGTAGGTATTGAAGTAGACATGGATTATATGGATGCGTAGATAACATATATGCTGCCGCTTTATACGCCCCTGATATAAAAGGGTGACATGTGTATTTAGGTATACATGCCAAGCGAACAATAAATCAGTATATATATATATATATATATATATATATATATATGTGTGTATATATTCTTTGACATAGCACGCCATGCATATTACGCCTGTGGGTGCCACATACATGCTGTATAGCGCTCATTCCAATATTTGTACTGAGACCTAAGCCAGGAACTCCAAAAGTTCAGGAATGTTAAGGCTGGCCTATACAAACAAAACGGGAATGACCATCTCTATTCCAGAAAGCTCAAAGTGACACCAAAACGTGTGACAATCTACAATACTTTGTATTAGGAAGCAATTTCAGGGGTTCAGCAATGTCAGCGACCAGCGATCACGACATCAAACTCTTAATTCCATTTTTACTCTCTCTTCATTATACAGCTGACATCACTGACACAGCTTTCACTAACATAAAGCACAAGTCTCTAATTGCATACACGTAGTAGGGATGCCAATTCAATGTAACCACTTATGTATGTCCATTATAATATTTTGTTTTGTTAATCAAATGTTTGCATATACACATGGACACATGCGGATCTCCCGATCAAATTGTAGTTTGTTCCTAGAGACTGCATAGGGACGCCTTTGAGTATGGTGGATGCTACAGGCATCTCTATAAAGTTTACACTAGCACGCGTGGCAACTGCACAAAAGTTTCCCCGTGAGCAGGTCATCATGCGAAAAGCGTGCCTGGAAACAATTATCACAATGTGCCTGGCTTTCGATGGGTGAGATGGTTTTGTAGTGAGCCCTTTTCCAAGCCGCTGTTGTATCGCCTGGCGTTTACTGGAATGATACATATGCCACGCTAGCTGCTAGTTGACATGCGAACGCTGCGTTGTGCGAGAGTTTATATATATATATATATATATACTTTTGCACAACACGTTTGCGTCTCAGAGCTAGCTGGGACGTTCATTAGTGTAATAGTGAGTACAATATAACGTATGACAGTATGTGCTGCACTACGTTAAGAGGGTGACAGACCTAGTTTAAAAATAATTGCTCGAACGGAATAGCGAGCGAAGGAGCAGTGACAAACGCTCCAGCAAATAGTAAAACAGTTAAGAAACTACTCTGCACCCTTTCAATGGTTCTCCTTGTCTTTTCTATTTTTAACCGACTATCTTTATGCCAGTAGATTCAGCAATCAGCAAGGGTCCACAACGGGCAATTAACGGAGGAGGATGTCGTTTAGCGGCCCTGTCTGCCGTTCGTAAAAAG
Source organism: Dermanyssus gallinae (assembly GCA_003439945.1). Lineage (NCBI taxonomy): Eukaryota > Metazoa > Arthropoda > Arachnida > Mesostigmata > Dermanyssidae > Dermanyssus > Dermanyssus gallinae. Next base: position 258,819 of record QVRM01005785.1, on the reverse strand, counting down.
CTGCTTGCCAAAGTATTGTTTTGCTCGCGGGGCAAACGGCTTTTTGCCACAGCACGTCGCTAGCTGCCAAAGATTGCATTATATATATATATATATATATATATATACGCCTAAACCTCGGAGTCACCGGGCCTTAGATTATAAGGACGAACAAGGTGTATAGATAAGCTAATGCACCTTTTTACTGTTAGTTCTCTACTACGCATTCATACATGTAAGTACATGCATTATAAGCGTACAGCCAGCCTTCCTCTCTTAAATTGGGACAAATGGTTAGCCGGAATTATTTAGTCTGATTAGCATACGGAGCTAGCCAGAGAAACTTGGTGTTGTGGCCTTTTATTTACTTTCAGAAGAACAGAGAGCGGAGCGACGGGGAACATCAGTGGTTACTTAGTGCGGCAGACTACGGTTTAACTTCATTTAGCGAGACTGACTTATGTCATGAATATTTATAGCAAAGAGAAGAATTTCTAATGAACAGTTGAGGCTTTTACTAAGGCCGCATCTGTGTGCGTCTGCATGCCTGAGTGTGTAAACAAATTATATTGATCGAGAGCGTGCCGACTCGTCTTTTGCCCGGCAGCGAATGGAGCGAGTACTTTGAGAAAGTTAATCACCAAAAACTATCATCGTGAATCATTATTCAAAACATGAACATGTCCAGAACAGTGTCGGGGTATTAGGGTGTAACGAAAAAAAAGGTAAACTATCAGTAGTCGGCCGCCAGCGGGTCCAAAAACAAGGCAACTATTGAATTACCGTCACTCCTAAACAAAGCCATTTAGGTACTGGGGCACCATGGTGTGCTAGAAACTGGCGTCGTTGGAGATTTCGAAGCATCCAAAAGTTTTTCGTTTTAAGTGGCAGTGGCCTAAAAGTGTACGCTGCTCGACTTTAGAAGAGAATAGAACCGACATTTAAGACAGGAAACGTCCAATACATCCTGTTATTGTGCTTACCTCATACCGTTTTTTTAAAAGACTGTGCCTCCTCGCAAATAAAGATGGTATTCTACATCTTGAAGTACTACCCTCCAGTTTTCTTATACACTGGAGGACGCTAACTTCACCAAAATATTAGTGGCGAAAGATCTTAGAGTTAGACTGTATGCCTCACTTGGCTATGCAGAGAAAGTGTATCGTATCATTTCAAGATGCGCATTAGTAAGTAACTGAATATTACGAGCCTTCACAACTCTTAGATCAAGTTCCCGTCCCATGTGATTCTAATAATCATATACTCGTGTCAGATATAGCGTCCACAGAAATATAAGTACTTTTAAACGCATGCTGCTGTGATTCCTACGACCAAAATAGACATAAGATCTGTAGCAAACGGCTGGCAATATATTTCTATGGCGGACCAAGAAGTACCGTAAATCAACTTAAATATAAAATTGTGGAACAGGCATAAATTATATGTAAGAAGTATTCATGTTAAAATTCAATGATGTACATATATGCCAAGAACGCATCCTTCAATTTTATTTTTCGTATTGAATAAATGATTTCGAATCAATTCGGTAAAACAATTTATACACTAACTGTGAAAATCATTATTGTGAAAATGTACAACTTTTATCGAACCTTTTGGTCTGAGAATCGATCATCAGCAATCGTTGTGTAGTGGCGTCGAATTAAGACCACAGAGAGAATAATTTTCAACCAGGTGTATAAAATGTATGACCAAACGCTGTTGTGTTGAAAGCTCTCACGTTTTTGATGGGCCAAATCTGGACGCGATTGACAAAAAATGCAGTCTCGGTAATCATATTCTTCGAAAAGAGCGTTGTTCATTCTGTTCAATTTAGCGTCGGTCTCTTCCAAAAGCGGGCTCTTTCGCAATAGCGACATATCCACTGTACTTGCATAGCTCGCGTCTTTGAAGTGTGGCAAAATCCGCCCTTTGTGTAAATAACCTAAAATGTCTAGATTTTCTTGAGCTGACGGCTTGCGTCCAGTGCTGATCCCGACACCCGACCGCTCCGCATCTTCACCGTACAAGTTTCCGGTGCCAGACACCGCAGACTATTTTCGAACTACACGTCAGTTTACTTCAGAACTATAAGCTGTCGAGATTCCACGACTTATTTTAGTAGCACTATTTTTATGGCATCTTAGCGTACGCCAGTGAGATGGTATGAACTTCGTCGCTGAGGAAGCTCATCGTACATCCATCTATCGCCATACTATTTCCATTTTCTCGTGATTCGCGGGTTCAGTTGTTGTGAACAACCATGCAGGCGTCTTCAATTAACGGGGCGAGTTTTTGTTAAGCAGGTGGGTAGCCGGAATAAAATTTCTCGCTAAGCCAATATATGAATGAAACTTTTCATTTCCCGCTTCACACGTCCTAAATATTGAAACTTGTTTTTAATGAATCCGTATGCGTCTTCTTTTTTCTTGTTTGCCAATTAGCTGTTTGTTTACGTGGCTCGCTCGTGTTTTGGGATCAACCTGCACTGTAAACGAGGCTATACGAGGCTGTCTAGTCTGTCTGGATTTGCACTGTCTGCCTTGCTGTTTTGCTCGTCTTCCACGGCAGATTTCCCATCACTCGACATCACTGAACGCTGCTCGATATATCTGCTCAACAGCCAGCTCTGTCCGTAGTCTGAAACGTCATGCTAAGCCTCCGCTTAGCCTACACGGACAGTGCAGCGTGCCTGAGTAAAAACAGTGATCCTTATTTCATCGGCTGTATGCGCCCGAGACCGCTGAAACCCAATCAGCGGTACAGCGGCGGATTTGAAATCGCAACGAGACTACGTGCACCATGCGATCGTGCCACAGAACATAGCCAGGGAGCGATTTCCCAAACAGCAATACGTGCCTCGTCTTTAAGTGTATTACTACTTACCAAACAGGCACCGTATTATCTTAAGTGGAGCAGTAACCTCACACGAAATAAGTGAAATCAAATTTCATGCGTCGTATGTGCATGAGCGCACAATATATATGTATATATCTATATATATATATATATACGAGGGCACATGGAGAGGTTCAGATACCTATTTATAAAAATATGTATTTATTCTTTCTTCAAATAACCTAAAAGCAGTAACGATGTGTGCGTCGTGCCTTGTTGTGATGAAGAATTCAATAGCTGTTTGCTCAGAGTTAACGTATTTTACGTTGAACGTTATTGCGCAATCTATCTAAAATACCGCGGTGCGTTATTGGCCGTAGAACCAGATGGCAAAAATTCGTGAAAAATTATTCCCCTGTAGTCGAAAAAACGGTCAAACGAATTTTTGTTTTGAATTGCTCAATCTAAAAATTTTGGATCGACTCTCTGTTTGAAAGCAGCACTGGGAGGATTGGGTTTTGCTCTCAATCTTGTTACCATCAAGATCACTTTCTAAAGCAATCCAGAACAGGCGCAGTCTTCGGTCCTTTTATGTCTGTCACGAAATTGATGGTACTGCTAGGTTTGTAACACTTACACCACTTTTAAATATATGTGTTAGTTTTGAACACAGAACTAAATGCAGATTCGTTAGCTCTTCTTCTTTGCCTTATTAAAGATCTCCGAACCTCTTTCACGTTTTGTTCACATTTTTTCACTTTTTTTAACCAAATTCTAACTAAATATACCTACACCAATAGGCGCGATTGGCTTGTGTGTAGCTAATGAATAACGCTTCTAAGGAAAACAAACCGGAATACCTTGGCTGTTTCAATTGCATTTTTCAAGCTCAAATCTCTTGTACACATATGTATATAGATACACGATGTAACAAAAATATTTTGAAAGCTGTAATGAATAATAAGAACATAATTATACGAATAATAGGAATTTTAGAGCTCGTTAAAGCATTTTTTCAATGGAACATGGTTTCTGAGAAGTCATGTTTCGGAGTGAGAATGAGTTTTCTACAATTTGTATCACTAGTGTTGTTGCCCAACGTAGGAACATAAATTGTGTCATTGCGAGACAATCAGAGGGAAAATTCTGCATCATTTGAACATATAACGCTGGCCAGAGGATATGTTCAGATCAATATTTAATCAAACTAATTATCTTTGTTTAGAAGAGAATTTGCAAGAACTGAAGTGATTGCGGAGAATTAAGATTTCTTTAATGGCATGTCGAGATTGAGTGCGTACATAAATTACCTAGGGTGATCTATCTGATGGAGTAGGCCATTTATCCATCTATGCACTTAATCCCGATTACTGCGCAATCACGCACGCTCGCACTATCATAGATTTGGTACAAAAACGATCGTCATGAAACGTGCTTATCCCTGAATGTGTTAGTTTTGAGCGCTGTAAATAGTCGTAGGAATATGATTTTAAGATTGTTGTGTGAAAGCTATTAAAATAACCTCATTTTTTGCGAATTCTATTCTAAACGACCATTTCGCATCTTTTGATCGGCGTTATATATTCTCTAATTACAAACTTTATGCTCCTATGGCGAGCAACAACACCAGTGTCACAAATGATAGTAACTTCACCCTCACTACGAAACGAGACTTTTCAAAGACCATGCTTTATTGTAAACATTATTTGCTTTAACGACACGTGCAATAGCCTTTTCTGCCAACTGCCCTTAATTGTTACAATTGTTAATATAATAATTAAAAAAAAAAAATATATATATATATAGAATGTCCCAGAGTCCCAGAGAGAAAACAAACTTTGAGGTCTTGTACAACTTGGCGATAGAGGAGTTGTTTTCTAAAAAATGGGTAATTGAGCGTAGAAGCTAAAACGCAAAAAATGCAAGAAATATAACTTCTTAAGAATTATTTTTAACAACAAAATAAACGAAAAATTATCGAAATCAAAGATTTAGTAAAAATATGCTAGGAAAAAGCTTAATACAACCGCTTTTGGTCATTTCGCTCTCGCTTCAAAAGAAGACATTTTCGCATCCTTGTTACATTGGAAAAAAAAAGAGATTTTGTCGCCGAGTTGTACGAGACCCCAAAGTTTGTTCTGGGGGACCCTATCTGCACCCACAGTACTGTACATATGCACGTATGCACTTATATATACATACTCGGCTCTGCATGATACTCGGCTGTTTGGCACGCTGTGCGAAAGCAGCTCAACGGCCATGATAATGATGATGATGCTGATGGGTCGATCAGTAACCGCATAAGTCGAAAGAGAACCACAAGACCCGCCGCCGCTCGACCACCAAACCAGACACTACGCTGCAGGTCTGCGGGAGGACACTACGGCTGTTGTTGTTGTCACACCGGATAAGACCGCGGTTGCCCAGGCCAGCGTCGCCCTCGTCGGTGTGGTTGTCGTGAGCATCATCTCAGCAGATGGGTGGCTCCGCCCAAAAAACCAACGAACAAAGCACGGGTTAACAGACGGGTTAGACTTCGCATCGCAGTTGTTTTTCGACTGCGACTCTCTGCGACCCGAGTACTCGAACGAACGGTGGCTTTTTCTCGGGCCGAAATGCCCGGTCTCCACCGCGTTTGCGGAGCCGCCCGTGCTGTGGGTTCACCCCCCCCCCCACGGGCCATACCATATGTGCCGAGCCTTCTGCGCTCACGACTACTGTATGCGCTATGGCGGCGGCAACCCATGATGCCTTTCAAAGCACGTCACTCATATATATATATATATATATGGGTGTGTATCTTATGTATATATTCATATGTACATATGCATGGGTATGTGTATGCCTCGTATGCGTGCGTACATAGATAGGTAGGTATCATAGATCAATATATATGCTTCTATTCACTTCTTGACAATGCAGACAACGTCGCTTACGAGATCTGCCACTGGGGGGGGGAGGCGAAGGCAGCCTCTGAGAGAAGGGCGTAGTTCTCGTGGATACAAACGAACGTTCATCTGTTCATCTACTTCATGCACCACCCTACTTGCATGTACACCGCGCATTGCTTACACTCGCGACCCGATATGATTAATAGCTTGAGTCAGGTCTACTCTAAGCAAGTGTGACTAAAGCACCACCGTACGAGTATACGTTCATACTACCCAACGAATGAGATCTCTCGTAATGACACTCGTTTCAGAATTTTACGACGACGAGAATTTTGATAATTTTCGTTCTCGTCGTATGTTTGTACTATTGTGTACACGCCGTGTCTACTTAGCGCGCTCCTACTGGCTGGACATATGCCGAGCCACGTTGGGTATTCTCGTCTCCGTAGTATAGAAGGTGTACTCAGTGCATTACAATCACGCTAAATTCATTGCTCTAGCGGTTAAAACACATCTCATTCAACCATAAGAGGCCAGAGCGCGGTGGTTAATGGCACGCTTACCCATACGGTAGCCAATTCGAGGCTGAACGCCGTTGAGACCTGCGCCGCACTGGGAACACATGCTGCAGTGCGCTCCTCTGTCTGGGCTACATCGATGATTCCAGAGAGAATAGGGTGTACAGCGGGAGCATCGTAAAGATTGGCTCCGTCTGTGGTCATTCAAAGCTTCAAGGAACTGCAATCGGGCTCAAATCCATTGTATTCCTTCAACGCAGCTCGCTGGCTATATATATATATATATATATATATATATATATATATATATATATATATATATATTGCGGGATACACAAAACAAACCGGCACAGAACCACCGAGAAAGCCGATGAAATCATATCGAAGCTGTGTATTCACTAAACAAACATACACGTGTTTTTAAACGTATGTCTGATAGTGCTAGGGGTGATAGTTTCGAGACAAAATTACATGAGCACGTACAGGCGCGTTTATTTTGTGCTTGGAGTGGAGAGTTAAATCCTTCGCGGCCGTTCATGGCGCGGCCATAGATGTCGACAATGCCGAACCTAAGTGTATTTCTCAGATTAGGCCATCATGCTTCGAATGCATACACAGCTGGGCTCGGATACAAACACATAGCGTCTATTGCCTGTCTTCTGCCCTCTATTAGCTGATCAGCTAGGTAACGATATGTACACTCACAAATATATATACAGCTATATATATTTCTGTGGGCATATGTATGTACATAAATACATGCGTACCTACATACGCATTCAGGCATACGAAGAGGATGTCCTTTCGGCCTTGCAGCCGGCCGACCGACATGTAGAACAGGAACGAAAGGCTAATCGCATTCCACTGGACCTTCTACTATGCCTCCGCCTGTGGATAAGCTTTCGTTTGTTATTGTTGTCACAATCACGGTCGTAGTCGACCTTAATTCGTTCAATCCTACGTTGGGCAGGTTAGGCCTGCCGCCATCCTAATCATCATCATCACCGTTATACGACACCAATGTTTCTGTACGATTGAGACGGTGCTGCACAAAACTGCAATGAAATTTAGCAACTCACATGTCGCGGTGTCAATGACTAACCCTTTAGCTAACTAATTGCTAATATAGAACTGCCTGCGACATCACACATTAGCAGTAAACAATTAAGCGACGATGGTTAGACTGAAAGATACAACTCTGTAGTCAGTGCGCAAGTTCAATTTGACTTGCCGATTAATTGGCCCTCTATATTCGTGTATGGGTGTGTGTACATTTGCGGTCGCACGCTTAGTTTACCCCATTAGAACAATTAAGCAAAGATCTTTACGAAAGACAATATGTAGTGCACACAAAGCCGGCTGGTCCGATATCTTGTCGGACGTGTGCGTTAGATCGAGTTGACCAAGTTTCGCTGCAAAGCACATTTACCCGCCTTACAGTTGGGGACAGGCGATGTTAATAGGCCCGACGGTGGACGTTTACCATTACTCTTGGGCACCACCGACAAGAGAGAGTATGTTCGAGCATGCATTCATGCATTACTTGCGATACCACAAAAGCGCGCCGTTATCTAGGTTAACTTGCGATTACACCGCATGCGTGTCTTCAGCCTCGCTTGGACATAGCTTTAGAAACGTCTCTAATGCGTCAAAATTCAATAGAGAGACTGAACAAACCACAAACCTGCTACGTCCGAACGACATCCAACGTTGGCTCTGAGAAAAAATAAGAGCGTACGTGTTTATACCAGTTTACGAAAATCGAGATTCTGTAATCCCCCATTATTTACCGGTTACGTTCAATACTTTAAAAGTTTGCCACTACGCTCATATAGCAAATACATCCAGGAAATGCGCATCTAATGGATACTATTTTTGATGCATTTGGTGGTTTGATTCGTGGTATGATAGTTTCGTCCAGTTTCGCCCTTCCTCCTATGTCGAATTCACATAGCCTTGCATGCAAACAAAACGCTAGCGGCTGGCGCAAGGTCGTCAATCTAGTAGAGGCTATCGTCTCTGCCACTGTTAACCTAGGACTCGATGCAAATTCGATAGCGGCGAACGGGGGAAAACGGCTCACGGAAATCCTAAGACGAGACAAACGGATCAATACCATGCGTTTGGTAACAAAATATATATCCCCATTCCATATAAATGCGTTTTAAGATGGCAAAATTAGAATGCATTACATGCGTCATGGCAAAATCAGAATGTATTAAATGCGGATAATAAAGTAAAAAAAATAATAATTGCTTATTAGGCAACACAGAATCTTGATTTTTGCAAACGAATATTCATCTTTCGTTAGTACGTGTTGGATCAATCAGAGAAAACAGAATAGTCCGAACACGCTGGTATGTGGTTTCTTGATTGAGCAAATCGTTCTCTCGGATTCGCACATTTTGCAAAGTTATGTCCGACCAGTCGCATAGATCTAACACATTTCTGTGATTTCACTGCCCCTTTTAACCAACGTATATCTGCTCTCATTTCATTAAAAAACACAATTTGTCTATTTGTCTTATGTGCGACGTTTCCCTCTGTTTACATATATGTTTACAAAGTAAAATAATTATATATTAACAATAAGTGCGTGTAGCTCATTTAACGCGCGTACCCGCAAAAAAACAACAATACTGTTGAGACATTCCAAGACAGACGCATGCAGTAAAAATATCTACAATAAGCAAAACAGTTCTGACAGGGCTGGCTGGACACGACTTGTCTACATCAGCGTACAACTCTAATGCGATTGCTATGTATGATCCAACATGCAGCTCGATAACCGGGTTATATATATATATATATATATATATATATATATATATATATATGTTAAAAGCTAATCAAGATACGAAGAACATGCGGGTGCAAGTGAAATTCTGCGGTATCTGCGATGCAACTAGCTGGGTTAACCATGCAGATCTAATGGAAGGCGCGTGTACTAAGCGCGCCCTGATAATCCAGCGATATAGCGCAAATGTCGACAAGCACTAAGCCCGTCTACTTTCACACAGAAAGAGATCCGGCAATTATTTGATCGCCGGCATTTGGCCACAACGTGTGGCTGTAGGTGATATGCGTTTCCACAGAAGCATAGCAGATGACTTTACGCATTGGTCATTTTTTAACATCTTTAAAAGGGTTCTCACAGTAAAGCAGTAAAGCATCTTCGCCACAGCAGACAATAGTAATTGTCTGAGGGCTCAGTGATGAAATTATCCGCCCGCTTTGTAAAGACCACACAAGCTGCTCATTGGGGCTTTAAACACTCTGTTTACCTCTAAAATTGTCGATGCATAATAACAGGGGATATTTTATAGGAATTTGTAGGATTCCGATAGATGATAACAGAGTCTAAGTTTTTCATTATGTTGAGATAGATGCCCCCTTTCTATAAAAAGCTTACAAGATCAAAATATCTATTTTTATAAACTCTAATTCTTGTTTTTTAACAAAGGTACACCCACATTACATATGTGCACAGTTTGTTAAGAAACATATTGGTTTACCTAAGCAAGAAAGTATCGTACGGATAATCGCAAATAATCAGGAAAAACCAAGATTAAACAGCTCAGTCTGAGTTACCATACACAACATAAAGGTTGGGTCATACACGCGGCACTTTCATATGTGTCCTGGGTAATGATTTGGCGAGAGCTTCTTAAACAGCGAATTTGTGCAACACTCAGATTTTGTGCGCAATTGGAGAAACTGGCAAGGTGAGCCATGCACGTTTGCAAACGTATAATCAAATCGATTTCAGAGGCACTTAAAAATAGAGTTGTTCAAGAATTTATTATATGACGTTCACACGAGACCGTAAAACTAGCACTGGCACGCCAAGTGATATGTGACGATTATATTAAACTCTTAGTCAACACATTGACGTAAAAAGTCTGAAATGCAGCCTACGGCGAAGTGCTGTAATACGACTTTTTCACAAGCGCCACGTGCACACTAAGATCATTTTCAACAGAAACCGTGCTCTGAAATCATTAAGTATGGAATTTTAAGGTTTAGCTCTATCAGGTGATAAGCTTACGCTTTTCCGCCTACGTCCAAATATCTCGCTGTTTGCGCATACAATTGGTCTGCATTGCACACCCTTAAAATATTATCTATTTATTGATCCTTTAACATATATATATATATATATATATATATATATATATATATATAGTGCTTATAGCGTATATATATATATATATATATATATATATATATATATATGTATGTATAGTGCAATATATTTCATAATGCGTTTTACAGAAAATAAATATATACAAATGCATTTGCCAATGTATGTATCATTATAATTTGAAACATATGTTGATTAGTAATAACATATCATCGAGCTAACTAGGAGCTAAGAGAGGTAGCTTACTGACAGGTGTTAAAATGGTTGACCTCAAGCATTGACTTGACTATTACGCATAGGATCTAGGCCCACAAGACCTTAAACTGAAAAATGCTACGGCAACATTCTTATCATCGAACTCCACGTTATTGCTGCCGCGACGGCAAATCTTCCAACGCTGCATCCGTCCGTCATGTCCGCGGTCGAGTCAGTTGCCCTGTGCGGAGCTCCGGTCTAGCCCTCTAACATCCTAAAGTTCGCAGAGTAATCGCGACGTACCGGAGAGTCACCACAGAGACAGCCCTCGTCTAACCGCATTCCCAAGTAAGTCCTCTTAAAAAAGTGTCGATATAGTAGATAACCACACGGCTGGCCGTATAAGCGACACGCACAGCTCAGGATCGTGGAAGTATCTTGTGTGGCAGAATTTATAGTGGAATCTATGACGTAAATAGCGGGTCACAAGATGTCGGTTGGGTTGTTGTGAGGTATTCGCTTCTTCTGCATGACCACGCTGGCAATCCAAAAAACTTACGGGAACTAGTTAAACTTTCTTTTTTAAGTCTTCTTTAATCTAAAGAGGTCTCTTTAGTTTAAAGAAAAATTAAAGGCGGCTCCAAGTGACTAAATCTTGTAACTAAATCATTTACAAGCGGCTCAGTAGAAGTCATGAGGTAAACTAGCCGGTTTTCCGCGTTCCGTGCTAACCAAAGGTTGGCCTTGAAAACGCGGTCTTTACGTTATTAAGTATATATGGCTGCGATGTGTTTTTTGATATGGGAGGTTCCGAGAATGCATGATGCACATGCGCCGTTAGCAGCCTGCGTGACTAGTGTGGGATTCACATACCCACTAAGTTAAAGCTTAAATGTGAAGCTGATTTAGAAGCTTAGCTTTTAACTCTGTGATGAGCTGAGATGATCCCACGTGGCGTGGAGGCGGTAGACCGTCACCACAGCAACCTTCAGGTACAAAAGCATGGCATTACAAACGACCTAAAGCCCTGTTGCGTGCATAAGCATTTAGGTTCAACGGTGGTGGCTTGGATGTGTTTCTGGGTTAGCTCTAGCAACTGGGCTAGATGGTGTTTTTTAGAGTAGCTTGACTTCGAGCCGTAAAGTATGCACAGTATCAGGGCAATTCGCAATGTTCTTTTAATTCTCAGTCTAAGTCCTAGAAAAAAACTAACAGTTCTGCATGAGGTTCAGATATTACAATACTCATATAGGTGTATTCTGAGAAAAAAATAAGCTGCAAAAAAAAAAAAATATATATATATATAGAGATTTATTGTTCGCTTAGCATGTCTACCTAAATACAATGTCACTCTATATATATATATATATAGGTGCACGCAAGTGAACGTCTGCCACTTACGCTGCCCAGTAGCAGATTTCAGCTACGATAAGCCGAGCATAGCCCATTCGTACACAGGCATTGTGAAGGCAGAGCGTGTTGAGAGAGAGAGCTAGAGACGGCTGTTTTACCGGTAACTACAGCGGGTGGCCCGAGTTGAACTTTAGGCCAGCGGGATATCGCCACTGAACTGCTACCTACTACAGATGACGAGACAACAGATATTTTGGGCTAATCTTCCTAATTAGCAGCTCTGTATCTCTCTTGCACCACTCAACACACTGTGGTCAGACCACAGTAAAAAGAACACGGACTGTTGTAGTATACTTGTTGTACAGCGTATTTGTAGCAGTTCTTATCTGGCCCCATTCTATGTTTGTCTGTATAGCATGGGGCCAGATAAGAGCCAAATACATCCTCTGCCCGTCTGCACTTAGTTGAGACCGCCCTCCATAGGAGCCGGCGAGCCAACAAGCAAAGCAAGGAACTACCACCGAGTTAGATATGTCAGGGGCTCACAACGGTCGACATACCAGAAGAGCCTTCTTGCAGGAGTCTGGCGCCTCGAAGTTTTATACATGAAAACGAGTAAACCTAACTTGTCATCGCGAGAACTACTACGTCGTCAGCATAAAGTGCGTGTGTTACTTTTACATTTTTGAGGGCGTCTACCAAGCTAGCTTTAAACAGTATGAAGACAAACGGGCAGATTGCAAAGTCACCCTGAACGTCTCCAGTTCTCTGTGCTACTGGCCTGTTTACATAACGAGCCCCGTTCTTGATAGTAATTAAGTTTACTTGCAGCATGCCGCATATCAAATTAAACATAGTTTCCTCTATAGAAAATCTGCTTTTCTGTGCCTCAAGGACTTTGTCCTTTCTAACGCAGTCGAATGCAGTTTTAAAATTAAGATGTCATTTATTTTTGAATTTTGCAGTTCTTTGTGTAGTCTCAAGAAAAGACAACAGCGTATGCAGATCGCCCTCTTAGGAACCCATACTGTTTGCATGGTAAATGTGGGCTATGACGTCGTATAGGCGTTCTACGACAAGTAACGTTAACACTTCTGAACGACGCTAATTAGCGCGATTAGTAGTAGATCCTACATTCTTCCGGTATTTTACGGGTACGTATGTGTTGTACAGTTTGATTAACAGCTGGCGCAGAATATTTATTTTAATATGTTCATACACAATTTGGTCGGGGCCCGCATATTAACCACTTTCTTTTGATTTGATACCTTGGTGATCTCTTCTTCGGTAAAGGCTCGATATATATTAAATACGTGTTCTACCTAGGAGGCAATTAATATTCCGTTTCATATCTGAAAGTCGTTGTTGTCCCTCCGGGCTAAGATCAGTGTGATTACAAATGGTGTATTTCAATAAATTTGCATTGTTCAACAAACCATTGTGTGCGCAGTGTGTTTATGTAAGGATTTTTATGTGCAAAAATTGCTCGGTTAGCTTATTCGAACTGAGGTACTTTTTGTAATACATATATATATATATTACTACATCCATTGCACTTCTTCCTTTCTAGCTGGCGTAGGTAACTTCATATTTGTTGTTTTTAATTTGCAATCCAAGTTTATTTAATGTCACAGCTTGAGTCGGCCCCTATTACAACATGCTTTTTGGGCTCAATACAATACCTGATTGCGTCTCCAATATCATATACTATATCATTAGACTGTCTGGTGGAATATAGATGCGTGCCAGGTTTCGTTTAATTCTTTCTTTTTTTTTTATTTCAGCAGTATTGGTTTTGCAGTGCATGTAAGTATGTGTGAACACGCTCTGCCGCTCTGACGGCGATAGCCACGCCCCATTTGGGGCGGTTTTTCCTCTCAGATTTGTTAGAGGACAGTTAAGTTGCGATTCTCTACGAGGCCTATAAACGCCGTTGGTGTTGGCTTAGCTCTCCTAACTATAGCAACTTCAGCGTGAGTATAATTACGTTTGTAAGCGTTGATGGACTATATATACATAGAAACTAAAAGTATATAGATGGAGAAAGGACGGAGGCGCGGTTAGATGTGACATGAGCCATACAGACGTGTACCCATGTTTTGTATTTCGCCTCGCATCGCAAAAAGTTTGAACATATGTGCTACATTGCTGGCCTCTTCTGTGTCACAGAATACGTAAGTGGAACCGGTTGCCCTCCAATCTGATGTTGCCACTCCAAAAACATTAATGGTCAATGCGCATCTGAGTGAGGCAGAATGTCAGTTTGTTGCACTGGTTCACCGAGGGGTCGATTCGATGTTCATCATTGGCCTTATACACACTGCCTTCGCCTCTGGGCAGGAGTACTGCTGTTACAAACCTAACTGTACCTATTCAGTCGGATCTGTAACGACGTCGTTTTTGAGTTAACAATACTGCTCTATCTAGATTTCGATACTCCATAGAACTGTCCATAGAGCAGACGTAATAATCCTTGCTCAATAACTCACCGCAGGCAGCTCGCTTCAACTATAAAAATATTATTGAAAGCGTTCTTGTTGCGGCGGGCGCCATTACACCATACTTACCACACCGCATGAAACCTGAGCCCAATCGAAGCTAGTTGGAAAAGTTCGCGCGCAAAAAGTCCTGGCCGAAGAGCCGCAAGTTTAGCTCGTGGAGATCGCTTCTTGCTGATAAATACTTGACGACGTCGATCCTTGCCACTTCCCTCTGCCTACTCTGCCTCTCTCTCCCTCTCCTCCTTTCATTCTTTCTCCTCCTATTTCTTCCTCGGCCTCCGTCTTTCCGACCCGGCCAGTTAGCATTTGCGCAGGATCACACGCAGGATATCGACGTCCCTCTCTCTCTATAGTCGATAAGGGTCCAGTGGCGTCCAGGACAGTGTCTACTACAACTGTTGAAGTTGCAGTTTATAGCAGTAGCCTGGGCCGCACGCCAAGGGCACGCATTATCCTCGCTATTGATTTGAAAGGCGCAAAGCGATAAAAGCACCTACTAATTGTCTCAAAATCGTCCTGCGCTAATGAGTCCACGATTGTAGGTTTAAACCTGGAAATTAAAACGTATATACAAGGTGCGACAGGCAACGCGCCACCTCAATAAAAGTAATGTTCTGCGCTCATAGAAGAGCGCAAAAGAAATGTTGAAGTTTGACGATCTGCTTAAAATCGTTTGCGACTACTGCGGTGACGCTGTGCCTGTTCACGACGGAACCAAAAACGAAGTGTCGTGCTTGTGCTTTATTTGGCTGGCAAGCGGAGGAGTTTACACCCGTCGGTGTATAGAAGCAATTTATGTGGCGTACTCTGAAAGAGAGAATTGAGAGACGGACAGCATCGTTACACACACATCGTTGGGCGTTCCGCACACCAGACTGTAGCTTCAACAGCAATCCTCAGGAAAGTGAGATGCCAGTCATCTGTATTAGATAACAACACTGCTTTCGTTGGGTATCTATGCCCAGTTATGCTAGAATCGACTACGCTTTGCGCGATGAGCTCGGAACACCAAGCTGAAGTTTAGTACCAGTTCAGCAGAAAAGGCTTACTGATTGATGATACCTATATCGTTATATGTCTATACTTAGGCTAGAGAGTTTGGGCTGTTAACTAGTTAGAGAGGTGTCATGAGGCTCAGTTTTAATAACAGTTGAAAAATTATATATATATAGTTCGTATTAAATTATTCGTATGATGATAAAGTTGTCAAATACATTAAATTGCCTAGTGTTGTATACAGTTTAATTGTGCTAAGCTTCTGTAATTTATTAATTAATGCTGTTCTCACGAAAGCGACAGGCCACTCTGTTTGTCAGAGTGTACCTTTTTAGCTAGAGCTGTTTTAAGTTTTAATAGTACTATATGATACAGAAGTAAATACATTTTAAGGAGGTTGGTTTAAATTCCATTGGTTTGTAATCGCCGTGAGGCATCTTCCATGCATCTAGTTCCCGACCAGTTTTTGTCAGAGCATGGCCGCAGGCTCTCAGCGATCTGGTCATCTAATCTGGATGAGCATCGCTCAAAGAAACTTCTATCAACAACAGGGATCGGACCGGCCACCCCCCGATAGTCGTGACAACTATGACTAGCGCTTTAAACCCCACAATAGAATGTGATGGCGACCTTTGTTTGTCCAAGGGACACGTTTGTTAGCCGATTGAGCTTTCCGACAATAACTTAACAAAAGAAACACTATTCTGAAGGGAATAACAGCGTTTTCCTACCTAAATATTTTCTTTTCGACAAACGCCTTTTAACAAATGTTCATAGGGCAAAACGCGACGTATTTAATGTTTACAGTTGCAGGTGAACCAATTGCACTACTTTTGTCGTTAGTATAACGCTTTTATCAATATTATATTCATTAAGAATTTACAACCGCAATAGAGTAAAAATTCCGTCGTTTAACGTCGATGAAACTGGTCGTGTTTCCGAAGAGCTCCCAAAAATTGTGCTAATCTCGGCGTTTCCACCCGTTGTCATTTGAGTGTGTGTCGTGTACCGGATACCTCCAGTCTCAGTGCACCCCCGGCTGTGCTCCGTTTCTGTGTTCCTAGTGCGAATCTGTAGTCTAAAAACGGTTTGTCTAAAAACGGTTCATCATCGCCCCCCTCGAACTTAGCGCAAGGCAGTTGGGTTCTCTTTCGGTTCGTCGACACACACATACGAACACGACAGTGTCTGCGACAGTGTTAAACTTCGGGCAGTGACACAACAAGGTACCAACGTTGAAATCTGCCGTTTGGTCCTCGCCAGTGTCTCTGTTTGTAAACATCGACCACCACCAGCTGGCGGCTTTCTCGACCCGCGTTCCATACAGCGTAGTACATATGACCAACCCGGGTACCAAACGAGCAATGAATGACTCTGAACGTACGACGGGCGCATCTGGGTCCAACAGTGCCACGACAAAGAAGCAGCGCACATCTCCAAAGTGCCCTGTTTGCGCACGGACTATCGGAAACGTATCATGCATACAGTGCACGGCCTGCCAGCTGTGGGTCCATCTGAACAAATGCACGTCAATATCATACAATGAAGCCAAGAAAGACGCGGTGAAAAAAAGCTTCAAATGTGCCTCGTGTAACCCACCTCCTCTTTTTGAAGATGAAGAAATGGCCGACGAAAACTTGGACGTTGCTTCCCTGGTTAGGTCATTAATGGCTCAACTTAAAGAACTACAGTCTACTGTGAGTGTGTTGGCCTCTAACAACAGTGCTCTTCTGGATAAAAATCATCAACTCGAGAAGAAAGTTGACAAACTTCTCGCAGCAAGCCGCAGTGCATCGGTCGACAACAACAAATCTCTGCGTGACCGTCCCGGCAACTTACAACGTGGAAGAATGAGGCAGCGGGGAGGAACGCTTTCTACGAGCAGGTCTCTCAGTCGATCTCGATCGAAGGGTCTGATACAGTTCACATCCCCTGCCACTTCGGCTTATCGCAACCGACCGGGTGACAAAGCCACAATAAAAGAAAATTCGAGCAAACAACAGCGCGTCCTGGTGGTACGTAACCGCACAGACAACGGACCGGAGACCCTACCTCGAGTCTCCGTTCGTCTTCACTCTGAGCGCATGTTCATTTCTGGTCAGGACCCGGCACTCAGAGCCGAAGATCTGCACAAGCATCTGACTACATCCGGAATTTATCCCATCGTAATAAAGAAACTGAAAACCCGGTATGACCACTACAGCTCCTTCTATGTCGAGGTCCCCGACTCGGACACCGACAAAATGTTCGATCAACACATATGGAATGAGGGGGCCGTAATCAAAGTCTTCAATGGCAGGGTGAGGGACACAGATGTCATCGAATGTCGCACTTCCGATTGACTCCCTGGGTCTGACCCGCGTCTCGCAATCGATACCGAACCTGGACCGGACCCATCCTCTACTAGGGACCGTAAAATAAAATCACTCTTTCTAAACTCTCGATCGGCCGCCAAACCGGGGGCACTTGATGCCATTCTCGCGCATTGTGCCTCGCAAAACATTGATCTGCTTCTTCTGTGCGAGACCTGGCTTGACGTTTCGATCTCTGATGCTGAACTCTCCTTTAATAATCGTTACCAGGTATTTCGCCTCGACAGACCGTCACGCGGCGGGGGCGTCTGCATTCTCGTCAGCAATCACCTGAACGCCGTCAGTGTAAAACAAGATCTCGTTGGTGAGCATGTGGCACTCGATCTTCTAAGTAATAACAACAAAATTCGCGTCATCTGTTTCTATGTTACCAATGCTGGTGACTCCGCTGCTCGTCTCGCCCGTATACGGGACACATGTGCGGCCATAGACTTCTACTGTACTGTCGACGCTCCAATCGTTCTTGTCGGAGACTTCAACCTGCCGCGGATAAACTGGTCTGTTCCGGTTCCCAACGACTCCACGACGAAAGAGAGTGTCTTTGCCGACTGTTGTGACGACAATGGGCTACTTCAGCTCATTTCTTTTCCCACACACAAAGCTGGTGCTACGCTAGATCTGCTCTTCTCCACCGACCCCGATATCATAGGAAATCTTGCACCTGTCGACCCTCCGGTGGACTCAGATCACAAAGCAATTAGCTTTGATATCGCTCTGGAAAACACCGTCATCTCATCCGACTGCATCCGTCTTAGTTACAAAAAGATGGACGAGGTCAACATTGCTGCCCATCTGAACGCTATAGACTGGAGTGCCTTTTTCCGTGACTGCGACGGGGTGAACACGATGTATGAGAAATTCTGTGACTGCTGCAATTTCCTGATCAACGAGTTTACACCCAGACTTGATGCCAACGCTCAATGGCGCAACCTTCGCGACTACGTCTCCCTCTTGGAGAATCTCGTCTCTTCGTCCCCGAGCGTTGCTCTTCATCAAAAACTGATGAAGGCAACAAGGCGATTACGCTCGCTAACCGAACTGAACCTGAATCACAACGATGGCAGAGTTTTCTTCCGTTATGTGAACGCGCGGCTGAAGGATACTGGGTCTCTACCCTCTCTGCAATCTGTCAACGTTACTGCTACCAAGCCGGAAGAAAAAGCCTGTTTGTTAGCCCAGCATTTCTCGTCTCTGTTTCGTGACTCACAAGACGCGTCCACATCACCGACGTCTTCTCACACACATGGTGACGGGCCCAGCCACTCCACATCTCCCATCCAAGATTCGCCGCTGGTTTTCTCGGAAGAAGAAATTTACAAGGTGCTCTCTCATCTGAAAGGGAAATGCAGCCACACTCCCGATGGCATTCCACCGATATTCTACAAGAAGTTTGCCATTTTTCTCGCCGAGCCTCTGAAACTGCTATTTGAACGCTCATACAATGATGGTCAAGTACCCAACCCCTTCCGCGAATCGATAGTGACGGCTATACACAAAAAAGGCTCCAAAATGGATGTCTGCAACTATCGGCCGGTCTCTCAATGTTCCATCGCGTGCACCGTCTTCGAAAAGCTCGCGGTTGCGCACTTGGTTCGTCACCTCACCCGTAACGTTCTCCTCGATCCTGCCCAGCATGGTTTCGTCGCACATCGCTCGACGTGCACCCAACTACTGGAAATGACACAAGACTGGGCCATGAATATAAATCACAACGTAAACTTCCACTGTATATATTTCGACCAGAAGAGTGCATTCGACAGGGTTGAACACGATCTTCTCATCAAGAAGTTGGTCTCGCTCGGAATCCACGCTTCCACTGTTCGATGGTTCAAAGCCTACCTATCCGGCCGCTCGTATCGCGTCAAGGTTGACAACGTCCTCAGTCGACCCTGGCCTGCCCCGTCGGGTGTGCCTCAAGGCGGATGCGCGTCTCCTCTGCTGTACGCCATTTTTATTTCTGATATCGGCCGGCATGTCCCTCCTGGGGTGAAGTACCTAGAGTACGCCGACGACCTCAAGCTCTACTGCCCTGTGAATGACAGCACCTCGCACGCTCGGCTGCAAAGGGCTGTTGACGGAATCGCCCGCTGGTGTGTCGAGAACGGAATGATTCTCTCGGCTCAGAAATGTGTCGTTCTGAAGCGTGGGTCGACTGATTTTGACTATGAGATCAATGGGACCGTTCTCCCCACGCTTCCCGTCACGAGAGACTTAGGTATACAGGTCACCGCTGACCTAACTTTTAAGGAGCACGTGCACCAGCTGGTGAAATCCTCTGCAGTACTTGTAAATATGTTGTTTCGTTGTTTTATTGTCAGGGATCCCGATGTATATATTAAGATGTACAAAGCCATAGTTCTCTCAAGACTAATGTACTGCTCCCCGGTGTGGGAACCATACCAAAAAGGTTTTCTCAATAAGCTTGAGGGCGTCCAACGTAAATTTTTAAGGCGATTAAGATGGCGGTGCAACCTCGACAGGGATGCGATCGCCCTACCGCCAATCTCCGCCCTGTTTGTAAAACAAAATGTCTCTGCCCTCCGCATACTTCGAAGGGCAGGAATGATCGACAAATTTTTTGACATTTACTCCAACAGCCTACGTAGTGGTCACACTATTGTGCCAAAGGACACCGCTCGCACTGAGCGTATTAATAATATATTTGCCTGGCGAATAGCTCGAATGTACCAATCCAAGCAGTTATCGCCGGAACAATTTGGTGTATCTTCATTGTTGTAACCTGTATCAACCCCCTTTTAATAAAGGCGCTATTGAATTGAATTGAATTGAATTGAATTGAGTGCTTTGTTTATTGTTGTGATTGGTAAAACGGTAAGTGTCGGATAAAGGTAAAAATCGCTCAATGCCAGCTTTGTTAGCAAGGAGACTGCATTGCACCCACTGCCATGACATGGGTCGATCTCTGCCATCTTCTCTTTGTATCGCCGTATGAACTCGCTGTACGCGGGAGTGCCTGGGAGCTCAAACTGTTACAAATAGTGGAATATCGCACATAAAATACGTGAGGCGGTTATATGCTGACGTATGTTAACTCAGTACACATGTTAAAAAACTGGTTTCACCCGATCGAGTGCACCTAGATGAGTCAAATTTAGCTTTGCCCACATAAGCTGGATCCCGTGTGACGCAATTGGCGCTATTTCTATATCAAATAGAGCTCGCGCTGCCTTTTTTGAGAGCATCTGGGGCTTTTTAAGAGCTTTTGCCGGAGGATCAAAGCTTTTCAAGATCTTTAACATTCGTATTGGGGCCCCGATTATGATAAGCTTAAGCAGGACTCGAGCTCTTGAGCCTGAACCGAGCAGCAACTACGCTGTATAAAAACTGACTATTTAGTGCCAGGGTTTGCTCGATATTCGTGGTGATGCCTCTTCGTACTCGACAAACGACGTTAGATGGGCGCCTAGGAGGCTTGCAAGCAGTTTGTAAACGTCGCTTTTGTTGACGATGTCCCGCCCAGAAGAGGGTTTGGTGCGCGGTCCCTTGCCCTTTGAAGTAAATGCTATACGTACTACCTCCACGCTGCGGAGGGCAGTCGCCCGTTGTAAATGTTTCTATTGAAGAGCGCGGTCTAGTGTGCAGTCATTGTGGCTGCCTGCTGCAAATGATCATTACAAATGCCATCTAACCCGGGCGCTTTGTTTATTAGGAATTGATGCAGTGCCACTTCTTGGACGGTGAAAAATTCGTCCAGCTGAGTTCTCCATTGCAGATCCTCTTTTGACCAGACAAGCATGAGAGTCGGCACTACACTTGGCACTGTGTCATGGGATCTGAGAGTCGGTCGGCTAAAGCGGCCATAGAGTAAATCACTTTCCATTGAACATGCAGATCTCTCCTGCGAAATGCTACGGAGCCACATTTATGTATTTTGTTCGGTCGTCTGGAGCAGTCAGGTTTCAAGTTTTTGCTCGTGTTGCCTCTTGGCATTCCGCAGAGTTTACTGGTATATGGATTTCGTCGCTGCGAAGAGATGTCTCATCCCCTGTCCTATGCATTCCACCTCCTTTGCTTGGAAGTAAATGGCCTTTTGCTTGGTTACACTCCAGAATCTACCGTCGCCTTTGTCCTCTTCGTTTCACATGCTCTGCACATGCTTTAAGTGCTCGGGCGAGCCGTTGATTGTAGCTTTCTACAGATCGCTCTGCTCTTTCGGTTCCGAGGATCTCGATGGCTTCTTGGAGGCGGTCCTCGTTAAGTGATCTCGACACAGGTTTCCGTTTCTGCTGCCTCTCATGGCAGGCTGAGACCGCGATATCCAGACCAACGGGTTTGTGCGCCATGAGGTCCGCTCTTTCTATCATTTAGTGATCTGTTCCCACAAAACACACATTGTATGTATATATATATATATATATATATATAGAAGTCGTCGAGAAAAAAAAATTTCAATGGATTGGGGTGCGATGCGCAAATGCCTTGTTTAAGAGAACTTTTAAATTCCGTGACATTGATCTAGAAAACAAGAGAAACAAGCGAAAACTGTTTTGAGAAAATTCTAAAGAGCGAAATAGTCGTATAGCAGAGTCCGCAAACACTAAAATCCTATAATGTGTCATGTTTTAGCGCTCAAAACAGCACAATTAATTATTTTATGACGATCATTTTAGTACTTTATTTATGGTGCTGCAGTGTGTCGTTGCAAAGTAATTAAGGTTACCCAACGTGCATATCAAAATTAATCATTTTATCGACAACTTCTACCATTCCTTATACACATATTGAAAACATTTTTAAAGACCTTATTTATAGACCAACTATGTAAAAATATTTGATCTGTCTGCGAAAACGCATTCGTTGATGCAAAATTCCTTTAAAAGAGTCGCCTTCGAAATAATGACAGTTCCTTTGAAACGTACACTATTGTCCCAGTGGTTTTGTTATTACTGTAAATACTTTTAAAACACGATCTTTAGAGCGACACTTAACTAAGTCGTTGCGTGTTGTAAAATGTTTTCTCCGGATTGAGTCTTCCTCGGTAACATTTTAAAACGGAGGAACACTAATAATCACTGACGAACAGGATCTGACAATCCATGGACATGCCGTGAATCGCCAAGAAAGTCTAAATTAGACGCGAGGCATAGGCAGTTGCAATATCGTTATGCGGCTTAGAATCATCTCAGCCCATAGGTTTAGTCGTTTGCATTGCACAGCATTACACAAACTTGAAGGGGTAACTCCGGGCAGTGTTACTTGTTGAGTTGCTTGACTGGAGTTTGCGTTTGATTGATGTTATTGTCATTTAGAGTTGTCGAAGACCAACTGAAACGCGATTTGCCACCCATTAACATACGACCGCATTTTCTCGTCCATTAATGTGCGACCACCCACCGTGGTTTGCTGTCCATTAATCTATGGAACGGCTGTACCACATTGTCGGCCATGAAATGCCTACGGCGTCCTCTCTAAAGACCTGTTGGACCTGGCGGTTCTCTGTGATGCAACATTGCCGCTTGACTCGCTTCGTCATTTCGCTGTCATTGGACCCCTGACGAATGTTCCTTACATTTCCTCCTTAAGCGAGCGATCAATACTTTTTTGCAGGCGGGGTAAAGCCCGTAAACTAATATACCTTACATATTCCTGCCTAAAACACTTTTCGTGCCTCGTCCGGCAGAAAACGATAAGTTTGAAAGTTTCAGTCACGACGTTTCACACATAAGTGTATTGTTACCTCTTGTTTGGTATTCATAATAGTCATAAAAATAAATTTAATCGACACACGAACGCGCATGCAAAAACTATCATCATCATCATAAATTGCAACATCGCAACCATGGAATGGTTCATGATAAGCCTCTGTCGTACATACAATACGCTCGAACTGTTGTTGCTATGCGTTTGAGTATGTGTGATTTGATATTATTAACCTTATTATTAATTTTAGATTTGATTACAATTGTGAATGGCAAACAAAAGAACGTAGAACTTACTTAAGTACTCAAAAAAAGCTATGCTATGTAGATTGAAAACGCGCCTTAAAAACGCACGTTTTACCTTACCAAGAACAGGCAATTTTTTATGGTGCGAATTTTTTTCCGCTTTGCGAGAGCATAAACAGTGCACGTTTGTCTGCGCATCCAAGTACAGATAGAGACGTGAGACTAGAGAAGTAGTACACTACCATCGGTACTCATTTAGCTGCCCTATGCGTATGCGAACTCTTTGTATGCGAGCCTCTTATCTCCAATAAGTGTGTAGTGCCTTTGTAAACTCCAAATGCATCTACCTCACACTGATCGCAAAGCTAAGGACGTCGAAGCCAGCATGGCAAAATCAATGTCATCGTATATCGGCAAGGCCTTTCGCAAGAAGAAAGGAAGTCTTTTTGTGTCTGCCGAGCCGGCCTTACATCGGCTTCGAAAGAACGCCCCGATGGTCAGACGTTATACGACAAGTATTTTAACCACCGGCATATAGGGCGAAATCTAGTGCGTATCGAACTACAAGCACAGTCTAAACAAATTCGAAATATTGAGAGTTTCATGCCATACTTTTTGTCATGCAACGTGTACTAATACGGTGACCCCATTAGCAAAGGAACCTCGAAAGAATATAGAGTAGATGGCAGACATTTTCAGAAGAAAACGCTCTTGCTGTCTAGCTAAGCACCACAGACCTTATAGAAACGCAGCATTGCTCTTACAATGAGGGCTATGTGTACAGTTTTTTTTGGTCTTTTACAACATATTGGAACATAAATATATGCATATATATAAAGCAAAAGTTTGACATCGCTGTAGCAAAAATGGCTTCGTCAAATATGTGCAGATTTGTAGTGAACCTATTTCTACTGAATACGCCATATTAATTTTACTCATATCTTTGGGCCCTACACCACTACGAGGTTTAATCGTGCCAAATTAAACCGATTTAATTGGTCAGGCAATGAAGACGACGTACTGAAAGCACTTGCTGTAGGAAGCGTTGCATGTTTCGTAGACAATTGCGTAAGGAAGTTTGCTTACTCAGAGAAAGCTAGCACATACAAGAAGCGACTTCTACAACAAATCAATATACTGTTTTTAAACCCGGTTTGGGAAAATGTACTAATTGACAAATCAATAGTTATAGCACTTTTGCTAACTCGTGGATGTCGTTTCGAATGTTTGCAATTTTTACATTTAAAGAAGTTCGTGTTTCAAGTCGTAAAGCCTTGTTAACGATAGTAGATCTGCTGTCACTTGATCACCTATTATCGTAGACACACTGATTTGCAACAGCAGCATCGCATATACACTAACGTTACATATGTGTACTTGCATTGTGCTCTGTCGGATATCATTGGCATAAACAAATACGTTAGTTTAAGTGAGTGGTAAAGCTATGTGACCGCCGTGTGCATCTGCCACTTTCAGCACGGGTGCAAGCTTATTTACGTAACTAACTGGCCAGGCCAACGGTGAGATAATGGGTATTAGTATTTCAAGCGTAAATGTGTATTGTACAAAGCTTTCTATCAGTCATTACAAAAAACAGGGCGACAAACCTGGACCGCATCTAGGAGCGCACCATGGGCTTGACTACAGTGCCCGACTATTCACCAGTATGCTGGATGGAGAAAAGGAACTTTCTGCTGAATGAGGAGACGGCAAATTGTCTGTGACAAGCAAATTCGGTTAAGGTCAATCTAGCGGCGTACCTTCCAATAACAGTAAAGTCTGTCGATAGTACTTGCCATAAACTTCAGTGCTATATAATACGTAAATGTATAAATAGAAAAAATAATGATAAGTGAAATGCAAGCGGATAAACCATGCAGTTAAAGATGAGAGAAGGATATTGTATTTACTCTCACAAGCGCCATCGAGCTATTGAGAGTACAGGAACCGTGATACCGTCAACACACATAGCGATATAGTATGTGTGTTTTCCGGTTGTTTAGCTTATATAACTTATTTTAACTCGGTACTTTAACCTACGACATGATTATATAATAGGGTTTCCTTAATAGTCCCTTGTGGCAACACGGCTGCTGACTCTTAGCAATATGGTTTATTATCTATTTTCAATGGGCATCGCTTAAAAAATATGATCAACGACAGTGATTGAAAAAGAGACCGATTTTTTGAAGGAATTTTTTTTGAAGTGTTTAAGAAACGTATAGCATTACTGTAAGTTTAAATACGAAGTTATATTTTTAATTTGTTATAAAGAGATATTATTTATTCTAACATAACATACATAATAAGTACGTTCATTTTTTTTTAAATTTCATATTGGTTATGCTGTACTCTAACAAACGGTAGTCTTGTGAGCGCTCGCGTACTTCAAAAAGTTGCACAGGATTAACAGAGACCGTAGGTGCGTCGGGCTATATGTTCGGAGCCGTCGGGTCCGCAGTTTGCTGGGAGGTCTAAGGAAAGGCATTGCTTAGAGAATTATCGAGTCTTCGCTTCGCCGATGGCATTAATGGCTGCAAGACGATTGATCAAGGATTTCTGATCCAAACGGGTAAAAAGTAGAAAAAGAGGACAAAAGATTAAGCTTTGAGAGCAGTCGTATTGTTTCAATTTAGCCTGCTAGGCTTAGAAAGTGGCGTGTCCAGCTCGGCAGGCGCCGTGGTAGACGTAAATAGGGAGCTGCAGTCTCTGTCACAAAACGTCCAATCCCTAAACGAGGGATTTGCTTCGTATTAGAAAACCAATTTTAGTTTGGCCGGCAGTCGTCATATATTGTGAAGCCAACGTGTTTCTAATGCATGTAATCTGGGAGCGATGTAATAATTATAGAAGCTCTTATAGACTAAAGCGTAAGTGGCAATCATTACTTAATATACTAGTACTGAACTTTTGCAATAGAAACCAAGCACAGTGCGTATATATATATATACACTTTTAGTGAAAACGTTAATAGTCGCATAAAACTATATCGTTAAAGGTGGAAAAGTTGCGTTACGGGTGTCTGTTTTGAAAGTGTGAGAATTTGGCAAAGAATTGGGTTTTCCATTCAATGTAAAACCCGATATAGTTGGCCAATATGTTGGCGGAGATTATCCGAAACACGCCCGTCTTCGGCAGCTTAAAACTTAGCCAGTCAGAAAACCTTGCTACCATTCCTGAGGCAGTTACTAAGTTTTAATTACTACCCACAGTGCAAGCTTGAGTCAACATTCTTGATCTCCAACACACGTTCTAGCAACTCTGCTGGAAAGCTCTACATATATGGCCATGTTCATCTTATATCCCTAACGCTACGTCGTAACTTGGCTGTAGTAATCGGTTTTACTAGCATTCGTAGCCTGCAAGGTTAGTAAGGGCAATTATTGTGGCGGCAAACATCTTTGTGACACATACCAAGTGGCACTCACTCACTAGCTTCATGAGAGGAAGTATATACTCTGACTCTCTCGTGCTTAATATATATATATATATATATATATATATATATATATATGTATGATTCTTAGGGTCCACAGCTAACTCATAAAAAATCCTTGGTGCAGCTTTGATAAGGTCAGACGCAAATCAATAACAGATAGAATGCCTCAATAAATAACTGACTGGAGGATCCACGACGAGCAAAAAACCCAACCCTACCATCTATACGAAACCTTCTCTGTCAGTTGAGCCTCCTTTCTTTTCTCGCCTACAGAAAGCGTTCAAAAGATAGAGCCCCTACCAGTTAGGGGGAAAACTTGCCGAGGATCTAGCTCTCTTCACATACTTAGTCAATCGCCTCTATGGTACTGGTCAAATAGCTACACCACCGCAAAGCAAAAGGTTTGCTACTTGCCTGCGGCGAGTATGCACGCGCTGCAGAGCAAGGCATCACCCAGAATTTTTCTCCATATAGAAGGGGTGCAGAGAAGCACGAATAACCCTTTATAGGTCTGCTGAACGCATGACAAATAGAATGCTTGCCAGCAGACACCATTCTAAGTTTAGAAAACGGCAAATTCGACCTCACTACTAAAACCCGCTAAATGCAAATGGCCCCTTTATTCCGCCGTACGTGTAACTCAGCTGATGACGTTAGGTGCTGTTACGGACGCTGTGCCTGTTTCAGTATAGAGCGAGAGCTAGTCTCCCGAAACCTGCATTTAGAAAGTTTTCTGGCACACAAGTCCTTGTAGAAGCGCCCCTCAAGAACCATGAGTCCTGGTCCATGGTAGGGGAATTCGTTTGATAAACGCATAACTATTATCACTCTCTCACCAGAAACAAGGTTTGCTCTCACAAACGGAGCAGTGTCTCGACGGCCTCCGCTTCTACAAATGCAATCTGCGTTGCTCAATTGCTCGCTTGAGTGTCTACCACTCACCCTGAACTACCCCCGCCGTTTCCCCGTTTTGGGTACTTCTACTTATATATATATATACAGACACAGAACAATCGTCCATGCACAAGTAGAAAGGTGGCAACGTTGACAACCCCATCCGGCCGCTTTCATCAGTAGCAGAAAGAACTATTGCACTCCTGTCGGGAGCGGAGCCCCGCTGCTACCACTATTACTACGGCGACCACTACAGCACTTTTGCTGGCGAACCTCGCAGCAAGTTTGCGGCCCTTTTTATTTCTCTCGCGCGCTCTCTCTCTCTCTCTCTCTCTACACACCTTAAGCCATTCGCCTTCTTGCTGCCTACAATGACCTTTTGTCTGGTCAGCGGGTGGCTCCAGGCCACCAGGTTGGTCCGCTATCGGTCCTATTCGAGGATGCAGTGCGACCTCAGCCAGGCATTGCTATTGTTCCTGCTAACAGCTTGTCCTTGGCAAACGATTAGCAGGGCCAAGGAGCCTAACCGATGGGTGACTTACAGACTTTTCTCGTGTGGGTTTGTTTCGTTTTCAAAATGGCTCTGCCCACAATCCCGCGTAAAACAGGGGTCACACGAGACGCCGCAACATTGATTCGTTAACCGACGGCCAGTTTTCTCAAACCCCAATCCTGCAGGAGGATAGCTTGCCAACTTACCGGGGTTTTCTCACAACTACAAACCAGTGCGCATACTTATAAGCAACGCCAGACGCTGTACAACCGGGCCGCTAGTGGTTGCATTTAGGCTTAGTGAGTTTGTGTGCAAGTTGTGTTCATCTGTCTGTGTGTGTGTGTGTGTTATGCAAGACGCATAGAACGATGGCTTCTTCCACGACTTGCTTCAGAGTGGCTCTTCCTCAATTTGTCCCACAGTGGCTTTTCCAGGATTTGTCCCACTGTGGCTTTTCCACGCTCCGCCCCACGGTGCGCAGGTGGCTGGCCGCAACGTAGAACTCATCAGCTCCGTCCAGCGCGTTACCGGGCGTATGCTTGTGCGACTCGACAACTGCTCCGCCGTTCGAGAGTTTTGCCGTACGCTGTGCCGCTTGCGTTGCAATGAGAGATTGGTGATGCATAACGTTGTCACGGACGGCATGTGAGCCGGTCCTGTGGTGTACCCTGCTTGTCGTAGGTAACTAGTATGCCCGCGCAATGAGGCCGTTGGTTAGCGTTAACGTCTTGCTTCATTCCTCATTGTGTTGTGTTTGCCAGGTTGATGGGAAATTACTGCGAGGCACCCCGCCTAAGTCTAGACTAGACTAAAACCGTTTTGCCGGATGCAACGAAGCATCTGGACGTTTTTTCACATCAATGAATCTCTTATCCGCTCTGTTTCCTCTTAGCCCTTTATTTTTGCAGGACTTAAATGTTTTGTCTTCTAAGGCACACCTTGGTGTTGGTATTGAAGTGAAGCGAATGAAGCTGCTGAAAATTTGATGACCGTCGTCCATTGATCCGTTTAAAAATGTATGAAAAACTGGAGCATAGAAAAGTCTCTGCACGGGCAGGCCTTGTAGAAGTGTTAAACGCCAAAAATACGGTCAGAATGGCGCACACACTTCAATGTGAGAACGAAATTAAATCTCTACTCTGATGAATAGGAGTAAAGTCCTAAACAGATTACACTGACATAATTAGAGCGAAACGGTGGGGGAGCAAGGAATGCCTTAACTTGGCGACCCAGAGACAAACCGAGCAAAATTTTAGCAATTTCGAGCACAAATATTGTAATGTTATTAGTAGAAATGGAAGAATTAATCATATTAATAGTAGTACATAAAGTTGTTACTAAGATTCTTACAAATATCGTTTCACAAGATTTGCCAATATTAGAGCTTCCCATTTTACCAAGTCTCGCTGGGTGAACGAATTTCGGTTTTCGGTGTATTTTCTACAATAGACTACTATTATTATTAGCCTGTTAATCATGTGGAGGACAAAAACATAAGACTTTTTGTTAACTACGTGACAAGTATTTTAAGCAAGGCTGTTTCAATATCTTCCAATTTTTCACGGAATTGAACACGAAACTGCAATTTTGCACATCTGATCTACCCAGAATGGCTTTTACTTGTATATGTCGAAGGATAATTATGTAAGCCAGTTAGAAATGCATATTAATGACTCAGGGACCTGACATTCCACTCTCAAGCTCATAACTCCACTAGAGACTTGCATTGCGGTTACTTTCTGCTTCCCTATCGAAATCGTCGGTCAGCCTACAGAGCTAAGATATTTAACCTCTGTGAAGTGTTGATGTTCATTAAAAACCGTTTTTCCAAAAGACATCTTTAACTGATTGAGTATACCAACATTTTATTTTTCGACAGGCAACCGTCGTCCGTTCACGCTTAGAATGTTCCTAGTGAGTAAGAGCCTAGCAGTGCAGCAGCGCCATAGTATGCATAAAATATGTCTCTAGGTATAGATAAATGTATGCACCTATGTGAATACAACCTAAGCTTTCTTCCTTCTTTTCAGGTAAGCCAGAGATTCACCAATGTAGGCGGGTACATAGCCAGTTCCTTCGAAGTCCTGAAAAATCAAATTAAAACAGGTAAACGTTAGCTACGTGTGCGTGCAATAAAATATTGTACAAAGTGTCTATTTCTCCATTTTATATTTGCCTGTGCTAGACGCACGGTTATCGCACGTGCTATCAATAAAACGCACGTATATATATATATATATATATATATACGTCACGTCAAAAAATATTTATTTTCATTATAACTGTAGTAGGTTTAAATAACTATAGACTTCTTGCAAATATTTGTAAATGTATGAAACATACCGTTGTGAATGTGTATATCATACATAAATGACCTTGTTCAAAAAACAAATATTCAAGTATAAGCGGCTCTCTATTTACGGCTTTGTCATATATATATATATATATATATATATATATATATAAAGTACACATGTTGTCGCATACATAGCATTTGTATATGTCAATATGTGCATATAGTGCGATGTCTAGGTTGAAGGGTTTGTAATGTTAGTGCTAGTATCCCTAGTATGACACCAACCAATTACGGCATTTGTTTAAATGTTCTCAAGCCTGGAGAACTACATAGTCTACAATAAAGGCTTGTCTGTCGAATAGTGTTTGTAACTATCTAGAATCACGTTGCCGAGAGGCCAGAGCCCCGCAATATTTTGGTAGCGTATACTAGGGGTGTATCACTCGTTTTTTGTGATTTGAATTTGGTCAGTAAAATAGAGCGCGAGTAAAACACTCTGACATTAAGACTCCTACATTATTATAGGTAAGATACGTTTATCACGTTTGTTGAGTCAAATGTTTTAACCCAGGACTGCAGCTGTGAGATTTCCATTCTTCCCTCTCACATTAGGTGACGAAGCGCTGAGCATGCGGTAGGGCTAATATTGTGCTAATTTTTTCCTGAATTTAAATTCACTAGGGTCTCTAAGAATAGCTAAATGTGTATAACTGAAAATAGTTTATTTAGTTACAAAGCAATAATGCACTGTAATCAATTTTGTGATGTAACTCAAACTTGCAGAATATGGAAAAATCTACAATCTCTAAAAGACACACAGGGTTAGTTAACGGCCATTAACTGGCACGCCACTGGTATACAATTTCATTGTATGGATGTGAAGCATGGTTACGCGTTAACTACCCTAACGTTATGCAGCACGCTAAGCTGGCTTTGTTTTGTGTATGTGTACACGTTCAACAATTGCTACCGAACCGATGCTCCCGTATTCGGACATAGATGCGCGGCCAGTGCACAACCGCATACGCTTATGAGGAAGTCCGAAGAGAGCTTATTGCACGCAGATTTGTCAGCGAAAAAGCAAACGATAAGCGGATTGCATTTTAGTCGTGGTACACGATAGAGCCGGGAATATAGCCGAGGGTTGCCAGGGCTCTGGCGGCGGCATTCGCAACAGTGGTCAGTGTTGCACACATACGTTCCGTTCAATTGTACATCCGGCTAAACTCTGCTCCCCATTCGGAGAGTGGCTTTTCGAGTTTGCAGGGCAAAAGTGTGCGGGTGGTGGGAAGAAAGGTCCCTCGTGCCATGAATTTCGCCCATTGATCATTTCCGGACAGTGATTACGTGACGTTATTGACATCGAATTCCTTTTTCGCGAGTCAGAACGATGCACTCATTTCCTACGAAGTGTGTTTCTGTTAGCTGCTTTCCGCAGGCGGCCGCCAATTACGGCCAACTCGAACGTTACGTTTGCCGAAGGCCTGCCCAGCAGTTTATGCTGCTGCTCTAGCCCTACAGGTGGTGGGAACCAGCAGATGGCCCCTTCTAGGTAGGAGACGCTAAGATGATGCCAGTCTTCAGGAGACAAACTGGTAAAAAAGCAAACGGATTTGGTATTTGCTATTACGGCCATACGGTGCCGTCTGCTCACATATCATCTGCTGCCCACATCGATAGCAACAAAAGCGACAGCAGTGTTGAGCCAGTAACCGTGCTATTTTTGTTGGTCCAGACATTGATCTCCTTTAAAACCAGTGCGCGGGGTTATAATTTAGTTCTGCAGCACGTTTTAATGTGCCGTCGTGAATTGAGTAGTCTAGTGTGTTTCCGAGTTGTGTTCAGTTTGTTTTAACATTTTTAGTCAATTTTATTATAGGTTGACATCCGTTTTTGTGTATCCTGTGATTATTCTCACGATGAAGCATTAATTATTAGTAAAGTTTCTAACCAAAGCTAAGTAAGACGGCGGCATCAAGCCAGAACATGTTTTTCTTGTAAAGCAGCCAAGAAAGACGGTTTAGAGCGCAGTTCTGCGAACTGGTTCTCCGTAATAAAGAGGAGACCGTTATGAGATTAGCACTCTCATTAATTGCTACCATTAACTATAGGTAGAAAGTAAGTAAGCTCTTAAAGCCTATGGTTAATTAATGCCAACGTTGCGCAAAGTGTGTTGAAGTTTGCTAAGATTCAAGCACCTCATATGCGTAAAGCAGCTAGCACTCAGACGATGCTTGCGTTGCACCGACGGTGTGCTTCTCTGAACCGCGCTCGATGTGTTGCGCGTAGTCCGTCGAACATAGAGTGTTACGATTGGTTCTCTAAACGAGGCACAGTATCTATGCGCAACTATATTGAGAATGCATAGTGTAGTTGAGTTTTCTTTTTAGGTGGTGGTGGTGGTCATCATTATAATGTGGAAGCAATAGTATAAAATAAATTAGTTCGCATAGCTTTAGAGATAACTGTTACATAAAGGTAATATATAATGTAATACACCATATTTTTTACTAAGGCATCTGTACTCTCCGCTTTGTTGGCCGACCACGTCCGATTATATCCGTCCTCTCTGGCATTAACCTTGTCTAACTTGGAAACCGTTTAAACAATAATTGAGGAGCGGCCAGTCCAGTTATAACGATTATATATATATATATATATATATATATATATATATATATATATATATATATCAAGTTTATTTAAGTTCAGACGTGGTTTATTCAGCGGAACTGTATTTTGTAATGCTTAAGTTCTCGGTAAATAAAAATTGTTACAAATTAAATCAGACACCGAGACAAAAGTCACACTCCACAGCATTTCAAAGAATCATTTGAGTAAGCGCTTTATACGTAACGTAATCATAATAAGTATCTTCACAAGGATTTCTAAACAGCGTTTGACTCGATACGGAGCAATAAGTGAGGCAATACGCTATCACAAATATGCGCAAATTAATCTATACACTCATACAGCATATATATAGTACGCAACGATGTCGGGAAAAAACACTAAAAAAATAAAAACTATTTTAATCTGGAGAAGTGATTCTTTATTTCGCGAAGCGACGAGGTGCTTCGATGTAAGCCATCTAATATTTTTAGAAATGCAGGTCCAAGTTTTGGGCAGACGGCGTGCAAGTGAATGTTGACTAGACTTCAAGGATACTAAGGGCACTGCGAAAGTGGTTGCACGCCTAGCTGATGTCCGATTTGAGGTAGGAACTAGTGAAAACGCAATCTCCGCGGATACAATACCTCGCGAAATTTGATATGCTAGCATAGAAACCCGCAGGGTGCATATTTTTTCCATCTTAAGTAGGTTACATCGAGTAAATAAATTATGAACAAAATCTCTTAGCCTCCTAGAAAAGTGGCTCCAAGTGCATCATTCTGTATTATTCTGACTCTCCGAAGAATTCCGTCATAGCCACCGCCCCAGAGAAGGATACCATAGCTTAGCACTGGTAAGAACATGACCTTGTACACCAGAAGTAAGCCCTCTGTGGGGACCCAAATCAATTTCATTCTGCGCAGCGCCGATATCACAGCATAGCACTTGGGTGCAAGATATTCTATGTTGGGATGCTACTTTATTTTTTCAAAAGACCAAAGACATATTATATATATACAGTTGTAAGTATAGCAGCTTGGTCGTAGTACGTGCTGACGTATACTGTTGCTCTAGTAGCTGTAGGGAATTCGTCACGTAATATTGCATACTCACTACGTAAATATTGCAGACACAATATGCAATATTCACATAGTGATTATTGTGTATGCTATATTCACGGAGTGAACTCCTCATCGTAGTTTAATTTGCTCCTAGCAAAGAAAAGAGTTGCTAAGACAAATGTGCTGATAATGGTAGCCAACATAGTGATAGTGGAGCCTAACTAGGGAATAAAGATAGTTCAGAAGAGAATTGCAATGCTAGTTTATAGTGTCATATATATATATATATATATATATATATAGCAACAGTTCCTGTATGATGACAAACATATATGTTTCTCATACTTAATGGGTCTATCTGTAACTTTAAGCATTACTCATAGTTATTCATTTGCTTATATTTATAGTTATTGCCGGGCAACTCTTTTTAGGCGAGGTGTTTAACGAGCAGGACTCAGGAATCCAGGCAACTGCTACCAAACAGAAATTAAGCTAAAAAGGGCGACAGAGAGAATAGAGCTTGGGCCTTACGAGCGCTAGTTGTTCTAAGCTTATTCTAGGTTTCATCATTTTACGGCCTGTTAACATCGGATGTTATACAAATAATCGACGCTATTCCAGCTACTGAGATTTAGAGCCTCCATGCGTAATGCGACGACAATTAACGGGCGTAAATGGGGCTATAACAAAGCGCTTGACGAGAACGACGGTAGATATGAAATATTATTTCGGCCACATGAGGTCTTGCAACGGAACGACCATTGCCACCATACTTGCGTAGACTACTCGACTATACGCTATGGAACGTCCGTTAGTCGCGAAATTGAGGTACTCACCCTCTATCGTCATAACCGGCGGTAACCCTTGGTCATAAAACGGTATATTTCGTTCGCGTATGCAATACAGCGTGTCGTCAGAAATGGACGCGCAATGAAAGGGTGGCCAAAAGAAGCAACCCTCAATTATTAAACAGCATCTCCGCTGATAATTGCGCACTAACTGCGATTTTAATTGACGTCTCGTTGGCGTCGTTAACGGTCACTTCAATCATGACTATGTGTACTGTCCGTCAGTGACAATTCTGATGTATACTGTTGCTCTATTTGCTGCAGGGGATATCTTCGTACGTATTGTGCCTGAAACTAACTCATGGGTCGCCTAAGTCGTTATTGGTTTGCAGCTAGTAAACCGCAGCCTCCGACGGAAATCAGGCTACAATTGTAAATTTTATTACCGAGGTAACAAATGCCGTTGTTGACAAACTTGGCAGGAAAGCTCGACACACTAGGCTAAACAGTTGGTTTGCGAGCCGGCTCTAGCCAAGACATAGCTCTCCGCGGCAAACATATTGCTGTTGACGTGATATAACAATACGTCGCTACACGTTTCTCTGGTGCTGCGTTTTCGGATTATCACCATTAACTATCTTATGTTCTTCCACTGATAACTGTAAGAGCATAGGTTAACGGTCAGGAACGTACTAATAACTGTACGTTCCTCGTTGCTAGAGGCTAGAGCGTAACAGTAATAACCGAACTGCTTCACCAGCACTAGATAGTTCACGCACGATTGCTTTGTGTTTGAGTACTGCATTGAAACCAAGCCAACTAAGTATCAACGGACATTTGAATCAACCCAGACAAGTAGATCTGTGTTTCTATAGAGAAGGGGTAATAACTGTCACTAATGTTGCAATTATGGAATTAGAAAGGTCCCACATTCTCATCTCGAGCAACATCTTCTTCCCTTAAGCTTCACTTTCTGATGGCCCAAATCTCCATATAACAGTGCTTCGGGCTATTGTCCAGTGCCACTCTGATCACTCGGTCAGGGTCATTCACAGGCTCCCCCAACGTTCGACGTTCCAACATTTGCAACTGTATTTAGAGTTAGGTGATCTGCTAGTACAGGAGGCAAAAATCTAGCTCTCATGAGCCTTCCTAAAACTCATTTATCCTTCGGTAGCTTCTTATCCGGTTTCAGATTCACCCAGAAGACATATGTTATCTACGAACTTCTTAAAGGTTTCTCTAGGGTCCCCATGTCCCATGAAGGTAAGGGTTATCCCCGGTCGGTCTATCCAGTTTTGGTTGTCTGGGATGAGGGATCGGAGAAGGTTCCCCACTGCTTTAGAGGAAACAGGGTCTAATTTGGTCTACCGTGCCTCCATTGCTTTCTCTCTCGCTCTCTCTGTGTCTTTGCAGCTCGGACCATTGCCCAAAGCTTTCGCCTCGCCTTCAGCCTCATGTCCCAGAGAAAGACTTTTGCCAGCACCGAAACAGTATTTGTGGTAACCGTGCGATACGCTTGCATAATACCGATGGCGATCTGGGTGCATCCAAGGATTCCGTTTGCCGCATTCGTTTTCAAAGAGGCCTTCAAAGAGGACCGGGAACCCAATGAACGCGCTAGACTCGGCTACTGACACTAGCAATCTGCGCCTCCATTCTCTTGATCTATGAATGTTTGGCAGAATCATTGCGATTGCCTTGGCGTCTTTAGCCAAGCAGACCTTCATGTGGCTAAGTCCCTGTCTAAGCAAATCCCTAGGTACAGGGCCCCCTTGACTGTTCTACTAGGTAGAGTCTGATGGTGCCCACCTTCTTTCTTCTTGTTCGCAGTATGGCCTCGCTTTTATCCGGAGGGATTGCTAAGCCGGCTTCTTCCATCCATCGTTTTGTGGACTCTAGTGTTTTGTAAACGTTAAGTTTTAATTCTTCTTCAGATTTTGCCTGTACTGTGTTCTGGTAGAAGACGTCATCATACCCCAAGTTCTAAAGCATAGTACCCATAATCAGCGGAACTTCTGCTGTCATTGGTATTTTTATTTTAGCATTGAATCTGTGCTAGCTTTTGTGCGTTTACGTGAATCAAATGTATCGCAAATGTGTACGTTGAAGTACCGTCCCGATCTATGAAATTGGGTCAATCTCGTGCGCATTTTGCAAGACAATTTGAGTACATACATAAAATGGCTTGGACAAAGCACGCAAGTTTTAATTTTGTCAATTTCAGCGATTACTACCGTCGCTATAAGATAAGGCTCTTGTAGAACCAAATTCCAGAGAAGCTGGCTATCACCGTTGTGGTAAACGATCTTTATGGCATAATGGAATGCAACCCAGATCAGCTCAAATAATTTAAACAGCTTTTTAGAATGCTGGTATTCTGAAAGGCGTCTATTGCCTATAAATACTAGTAGCAATGTGTAAAAGCCTTCGTTGTGATTCAATTCAGAATCTACTAATAATATTTAGAATATCTTCAGCTTTCATGACAACTACGATGTAAGTGCTTTGAAGGCCTGTCCCTACGATAAATATGGATAATAAGTAATCTTCGCGGTAGTAACAAAAGACAAAAAAAGTTGCTCGTGCCGAAACTACAACTCATTCAAGCGTTAAAATTTGGTTTTGATATGTATAGGCATAAGAAACATGTCCAAATGGGCTTGTATATATGTTCAGGAGACTCAGGAGCAACGCCCAATACATGTAAGTGTTGGGCATTGCTCCTGAATATCCACTGAAAAAACCTTAATCGTTGATTTAGTTGTCATTTCTATATGGCCAACTGTTTTTGCTTAACTGGTTTGAACCGCTGCAAACACATTTTAGATCAAGAAACCCAAAGCGGTATATACATGCACACACACACACACACATATATATATATTACTCGCGATCACTCGAATGAGTCGCTCGTGTTGTTTTCGCGTGCAAAAAAATCGCGGGTGTGTTGGTCGGAATCAATTTTGTGCTTCTGCGGTGCTTCGTCAACCCTTACGGCGTTCTGCATCTATTTTGCGTGGATATCGGATTTCGCTAGGCCCTTGAACAGAGCGATCTATAAAGCTGGTAGCGAAGCTTCGTCTTCGCCCTACTCATCGTTTGTTTTGCTTTGCAACGAATTCAAATCTTGCTTCAGCTAGCGTTGTTTGATTTGATTTATGAATAGTTGAATCTATTCTTACTCGTCTACAACCGAAACAGTGAAGCGTCCAACTTTCTACAGGTGGTAACGCGACCAGGGCTGACATAGTCTCTGGCAGAGTGAGACTAGTGAATGTGTGGAATTATTTATTTATCTGAGAGATGAAGGGCGGCGTTGAACACGGCCGGACGACCCAGAACAGTAATTCTACAAATTGTATAAATGTAACTGCAAGATCCCTTACCAACTCAAAAGGACTTCGTCATGCTATCTTGCGAGAGAGTGGAGAAGAGTGAGCGTTACACTTTCATGCCATTTGTCATGCACAAGGGCGCTTTACTGAATTAGCTTAAGGATTTAAATTCCCGCTG
Source organism: Dermanyssus gallinae (assembly GCA_003439945.1). Classification (NCBI taxonomy): domain Eukaryota; kingdom Metazoa; phylum Arthropoda; class Arachnida; order Mesostigmata; family Dermanyssidae; genus Dermanyssus; species Dermanyssus gallinae. The sequence goes on along the minus strand of QVRM01005785.1, from coordinate 220,029 downwards.
GTAACTCCCGGGAGCTACGAATTACACGGATTTTAAACATCAGATAAACCTGAGTATTATCTTTGAGGGATATGCGGCACTATTTTTTTTATAAGAATGTTTGTCCTTGATTAACAACAAGTTACCCTGTGTTTGTTCGGTGCTTGCATCGACCACATTGCCGGTACAGATCATGGTGCATTCCTAGAAGTATTTTCCGCGATTTGGCACACTCCGTTGTTCTTCGACTGTTACCTGTTGCTTTCACTAGTCTGCTTACGGTACTTTAAAAGTACAATTTGTATTTTGACCCAAGCATAGATACTACCTTATCCGGGCGTACTATTCGGTCTCGTATTACGGCGGGTCTTTGAGGTCTTCGCAGACATGCTAAGGTGTACTGCCGGTATACAGGAACCCTACAGCATGAGCATAAAGCGGTTTAATGTGACGATCATAGCAGATACAGTGTCTGCTCTTTAAAAAGGTCGCTTACCGAAGATCGGTTTAGACAAATACGTGAAAAGGCATTGCAGTTGTGGAGCTTCACGGGAACTTCATACGGGGAAGACAAATCTAGTACGAAGCTTTCGAAGACCCTTGACACAAGCACAAATCGACTGAAACCCTTTAGTTCATTATAAACAGGTTAAATTGGCTTTTTCGATCGCTCGATATGCTCCACCGTTTTATCTTTCGTTCATACTCATAATGACATCCGGCCTAAATTGAATCTTTGTGGACCACAAAGGCCCCTTCACGTTTAGACGTATCACTATCTCGGAAACGAGGACGTTCTCGAAACGACCAGGGCGTCTACAAGGTTGCGGCCCGAATCATTTAAAGCGACGCGTTAAGGACAACTCTCGGATGATGGTTAATGATACCAGGTTGTAGATCTTTTTGTCGCGTATGATCTCTTATCAGCAAATAGGCTGTAAAGAACACGTATCGAAGTGCTGCCTCCCAATCACCGCCGCAGTCAAAAGGTCGACCCGCCGTAGAACTACGTGCATAATACCACTGTCTCTACCGTTTATCAGCACTTTGTGGTTTGGTTCTATACGAGATTCGTTTTCTTACCTCAGCAAAACATTAGCGTAAGGCTTAGCGCTATGAAAACCTCAAATAAATATATATAAACATATATATATATATATATATGTCATGTCTCACATGCGTCACACGTACCGGCCGGGCAAGCAGTGCTACAGCGGCGCCATAGGATGAAGGCAGGAATTGGCTAGACGGAAGCGCCGCGCGGCGTAGCGGCCAAGCGGTCGCCGATGCTCCCACTGGCGCTGCCACAGCGGCAGGCCACGGCACCGGGTAGGCGGACTGCGACACTGGCCAGTAGCTGCTGCTGCTGCTCTCGAACGAAGCCGGACCGACGAGCTGGTACGATGGGACCCAGAGGGCGTCGATCGTCGGCCAGCCGCACAGTAGCCAGCAACAGGCCAACCAAACGATACCTGACGACGTGAACTGCTGGCAAAAGCGTAATTTACATGTAATTTTTATATTATATATTTAAAGCAAATGAGGTTTGCACCCTAATTTACTGTAAATACGTCGTGATATATATATATATATATATATATATATATATATACATATATATGCCTAACGTCGTCTACCAGCCGTTCTAGGCTTGCTAATCATAATAATTAACGTACCTTTTATTGCCAATACGAGGCGACACGATTTACTAGAAACATGGATGTCACAAACTGTATTTTCCAGGCCGCCACGTTTAAGTGTACGTATATATGCATATTAGGGCGATAGTATTTTCTGCAAAATGTCCCTTAATTGTTATAATCGTTAAAACTGTGTAATTATGCAATCTTACGCTCAATGGGAAATTATTGAATTTTCTGCTAGTAAGGCAGAAAATTCAAAATCTCTCTGCAAAGAGATCTGATTTGTACCCAACATCGTCGTTGAAATTGACACCACAGTTGATAAACGGGGCCAATTCTTTGAAGACAACGCCAATAAGGGTCCAGTCTGGTAACTAACTGTAAAACTTGCTTATCAAGCCCATCCTTGGCAAATAAACTTCAGCCTAGAAAAGCATGTACGACCAAAATGTTAGGACGAGCACCACTCGAATTCATTTTCAAAAGTTATGAATTAATTAGTCTTTTATAAACTAAGGTTGTTTACGTCCATGTAATTCTTGTGAGCTAACGAAAAACCTTATTGAGACGCAAGTGTCTATGAGGAAGGCAGCCAAGCATACGTGCACACTATTGACACAATATTCGATCCGAGTTGATGTGGAACAATTTGGCGCTCTGCTGCAAACAAATGGGAGCTAAATCGAGGTTTGCGTGGTTAGACGTGTAAGTTGTGCGCTAGTATTTTTCTTCATGAGTCTTTTCGGTTCCGTCGGTCTCCTCGTAGCTCTTCTTGCTTTGCTTGGAAAGCGTTTTGATCAACGAGCCCAACAGGGTAACAGGGATGTGTATGCACGTTGACAAATGTGCAATTGTAGGCAAACGCGATCTCTTCGCACAGCGGGCACAGAGCGTCGGCGAGGTTCGAGGGGAACGTCCGCACCTTCGTTTGCTCGTGCTCAGCGTCGTTTTGCGTGCCAAAGCGAACCTAGACGTGACAGCGTCTATCTGTCGTCCAACAGGCACTATTGGTCAGTGTTAAATCTAGCTGACGCCGCTTACGCAGCCGCCAGAATTGCTGCGAACGGAAGAGAAGACACTGACCACGTAGTTCCACGAGGGAACTCGGCCAGTGTCGACCAATTCGTCACGTATGCTAGCAGGGTAACAAACGTAGTCCGCTCCAGCTGACATTGACCTGATTGGCTTGGTGCAGCATATAGCTGATGGTACCAATGGCAGGAACCCACGAAATGATGACAGGTCCAAGAACTAAATATGCTGCCAGTACAAGCGCATATGTATGCACGAGCGCATCCGTATATCACACATGCACACAAGTTGCACGCAACCAACCCGAGCACAATGCGCCATTAATCACGGTTTCGACGAGTTTAAAAAGTTTACCTCTCAACAAAGTTTTTTACACTTCTGCCGTAGCTGTTCAGATTAGCTCTTAAATTGACTTTCAATAGTTAAGTCACGTCTTCGCGGACGCAAAAACTGTTCTGTGAATGGGTATTTACTATAGGATTGTAGAGGCTTTCGTTTGACAGTCACTTCTTGACGCTGGCATTCAAGATATCGCACTCGGCTAAAATGTAGTTCCTAAAAAAAACTTGGGCGCCTCCATACCACAGTGAGTTTGCCAGCTAATGAATTTCCACATGCATGCTATGTGTGTATATGATTAAATGAATGGAAATAACAACAACAATGTAAATAGTATGGTAATATATATATATATATATATATATATATATATATATATATATATATATATATATATATATATATATATACATAAGTTGCCGTGGCTTAAAACGAGATTTAGAAAGAGCAACGAGGCAGAACGTTTCATGAGCCCGGCCATTAGCGTTGTTCTGCCGTAACGCATTTTGGTTATGACGGACGGACCCGTCAAGGATGAGATGCTGATAGACGGCTACTTACGAGTCGGATTTTCGTATCGGTCCGATTGTAGAAGATCATGATGTTCGAAGGATCGCTGGAAGACGAGCTCGCCGAACGTCGTCCGGTACGGTAGTCGGACGGTGGAAGCGTACGGAGGTGATCTGGTACGGTGGTTGCGCGCCTATCGTATCGTTCTAGCAGCAGCAGCCGCAGCATCAGCAACAGGAAGCGGAATATCCGCTCGGCATGCTGAAAGATGGATGTGAGCAACGCAAGCAGCAGCAGAGCCGCAGGAAAGCCCACAGTGGCGGAGGGAAGTACTGCGAAGACCAATAGAACCGAGAGGGGGAATGGGGTATCTCGAGTTAGAGATAGAGAGAGAGGGAGGATGAGTGAGATAGAGCGGGAGGGGGGGCGGAGGAGAGAGACTGGAAGCGAGAGCAAACGGGAAAGATTTTTGTGCCTGCTGCTACTACTACTACTACTGCAGCTGTTGTTGTTGTTGTATTGTATGGCCGTTGCAAGACGAGACTGATGCCACGAAAGGATTAGCTCGTCGCGATCCTTGTCTTTCTCCGACAGATAGACATGAAAACGCATCGAGACACTGACACCCTTACGTACACGGAGAGGTTACTACTACACATAAACAAGAACACTTCTTTCCCCGCCCCCCTGCCGTGCCCTCCCCCGCCCCGCGACATGCTCCATCACACATACAGACACACACCCACAACCAGATCAACATCACAACACAAATAGAGACAATAACAGACATGTGGCGTTACCCTGACTCGGACGCAGAGAAACAGAGATGTTGTGGACCGGTTAGGCGGCGAGAAGAACAGAGAGAAAGAGACGGTGAAGGCAACAGATGATGGCGAACACCTCACTGCTACACCATCATCCAGATGGCGGCTCGATCCTTCACGAAAAGACGACGCCAACAACAACAACAACGGCTGGCCGCTTCCGTTCAGCCATTGCAGAGCCTCAGTCGCAGCCTCATCCTAGGTGCAACTTTCACCATGACCATAATGGTCAATGTCCATGGCGGCACGCGCGAGAAAGGGTTAACCAAGAGCACTCTACGCACAGCCCATCCCATGTGGTTCGCAAACCACATATATATATATATATATATATATATATATAAACGTCTATTTTTATTAATAAGCTTATATATCATCATTCATATTGTTTACGTATCGTATTTTTTATTGAACAAAGCTGCGGATTTTACGTAACATTTTAGCGATTTCTAATAGTACACGTATTGACCTTCGTTTGACAAACAAGCCCGTTCATTAGAACCGAAAAAAATATACCAGCAAGCACTGTACTGCATCCGGCGCTAAGAACAATACACACATTTTAAGCAGTTCCTAAATGATAAAGCTCACACTTCCTTCACCAAGTAGAAACTCTCACGTAATCGCCTGGGTTATATATACACGAATATACCGCATACTCATTTTATAACGGCTATCGTATGTCCCATGATGATAAAGAGGTGTCCCTTTTTCCTTTAGGTCTCTGCCCTTCTGCCTTCGTAGGCGCCCGGAAAAAAACATGCGCTCTTTCCTGTTTAATTACCTCACTATAAAACTACGCTCTATAAGGCCACTATAAGGTTATCGCAGGCGTTGCAATAGTCTTCTTCGTGTTAGCGTTCGATCAATGACAAGGCTGGCCATGGCGGCAACAACAACAACAACAAGCTGTCCCGTCGCGGCTGGTCCAGTAAAATGGATCACTCACTGGGCGGGGTACTCGGTGTTTCGGTTACTCACACACACGGGCTGCACGTTTGTTTGATCAGTTGCCTGACAGAGAGAGGTGGACGGCCAGTCGATCCGTTTCGGCACCACTCGCTGGGATGGACTGAGTGCGCCTTCTTTTTCCTCCGCCCTTTCTCCCTACCGATCACTAATCCGGCTAGGCTACTACTACTACTACTACTAATACTACTACCCATTGTGCAGCGTTACCGACCGAGTCAACAACGGAGAGGGGCACTGGTATTATTGACCTCGTTCCGATTTCTCCTCGTGGGCTCTACATCGAGCCCAGCTTGCCGACATCTGCCACTACCATTCTTACAATGCTACCATTCGTACAACGAGTGCTGTCGCTTATCTACTGCGCATTCTTCTACGCGACCACTTAGGGGTTGGCGTACAAGGATTTGTCTGCGGTGTTCTCTTTGCAAGAGAGAGAGAGAGAGAGAGAGAGGCAACGAGGGGCCGATCTCAGGGCGCATAGATGGTGTACGCACGCATACAGAGCGCGTGCATGAACGGGCGTCCAACAGCAGGCGTTAGCTCAGCCACCGATTAGTATGGTGGTGGTGGTAGTGGGGGTGGTTTGTTGGACGAGTGGACGTGGACGAGCGGACGTGGACGAGCGGACGTTGGCGTGCTGCCAGCCACTAAGCCATTCGGATCGGCCAGGCGAGGATTACGGCTAAAATGCAATACGAGTACAGACGAACGAGTATACTCGTCGAGGGCCGACCCTCGCCGGGAACGCCCGAGAGCGCCAGCCAATTCATTTGCTACGACTATCACTGCAAACCGCAAATCTGCACATCTCAAGAAAGATGGCGTCGATTCATATGAAGCAAATTTACCGTTTCTTTTCAAGCCACCGTTAGCTGTGGAAGTCGCCGGCTACAAACCTGTTGGGTCGTGCGACCCGATTTAGCGCTAGCTGGAAGTTCGTACACCTGAACTTGCATCGGATAGTCTTTGTACATATAGTCGTCGCCGTTCGCTGGGATAACAACGCCTTTGATGTTGACACCTTAGACGAGTGTTTCTGCTTTCGCCACGTGGTCACTCACTATTATAATGCATTTAAACATTTGACTCGGAAAGTTTTGTATATATATATATATATATATAGATATAAATATGCATAACAAGTATTTTTGATTTAATTAAAAAAAGGGATAACCATTGTCTTAAGTGGACTGGTATGTCATCCTCTCAGCACAAAGCTTACCAGTCCTAATGTAGGTGTCGCGATGGAAATCTTGGAGTTGTTTACCCAGGTTCAGGTCTCTTGCACCAGACGCTCAATTATCTTAATTTTTTTTCGGTACTATCAACCGTACACCACGTAGCAAAAATGCAGTGAAAGATAATTCCCTTGTAGTCAAAAAATACCAGCCAAAATAATCTCAGTGGGGAATTGCTATATCTGTATTTCTTCGATCGACTCTCTTCTTGGAAGCACCGCATAACCATGCACTCACGACTCATTTCCATTGTAATCACTTTCTGAAGCAATTTAAAATCTTCTGCTGCCCCCTGAAGGTTCAAAGTGGACATTTCACGACAAACGTTTATTAGCTAAAAATTCAACATGTTTGGAACGAACTTTGCTGCCAGTCTCCTGACGCATAAAATATTGTCCGTCACGACATCGACGGTACTACGTATACACAGTGTTTCGATACTGCTTGATCACCATAAGCAGTTTATAACATTTCCACCACTTTAGAACATATGATTTGGTTTTGACCACAAAAAGTTATTCGTTGTTCCTCAATGTTCGGCTCCTTAAAAATCGCCGAACTCCGTTTACTTTACTTTTTTAAACCAAACTCAAACAATAAAGGCCGCCAGCAATTGACGCAAAATGTATCCTGTTTCATCAGCACCCCTGTGTGTAGCTGCTAAATGGCCCTTCTAAGCAACACAAACCAGAAGACCTTGACGGTGTAGGTTTAATTTGTAGAAGTCAAGGTACGGGTCGATCCGCCTATATATATATATATATATATATATATATATATAGTTAATCTAAGAAAACTATTATCACTAGTAGCATTAATACCAACGTAGGTACACAAACAATGAAAAAAGAACATATAGTACGCGTCCAAGATACGATACCATAATAGTACCATGACCAATCACATAACAGAAACGGTAATGCCGATGCAAGTAATGATAATTTTACGACTATAAATAATAGCCAAACGCAGCAAGAATGTCAATGCATCTAATTAAATCGAACGACAATGGTTAGTCGACAACAATAGACAGCAGCAAAAATATGAAAGGTGACGAGGCAGAAACCACACCAATGGCATCAGCAGCAGCAGCAACAACAACAACAACACCAATCAGAACCAGAGCAGCCACAGCAACAAAGTAGAATTCACCACCGCCGAACAGCAACACCCAACCACCGCAAGCAGAAAGAGAGGAGGCGAGTAAATTGCGTTCAAGTAAACGTAAACGCAGTACGTGACAGAATCCAACCGAGAGTACGATGCTTTTGCATGATGATGTCAAGCAATGGCTGGCTTTATTGGAACAATGGTTGGCGCCTCATTTGGGCGGAGCAGTGTGGTTGTGCTAGCGCAGTCAGCTGAACATACATTTGACGAACCCAAATGCTCGTAGACATGACAACACGCCCGACGACGCGTCAGTGGAGGCGGCAGGGTCGAACAAGACTAAGTGCCCAACTGAGGAAAATTCTCTGCTCTCTGGCTGGCTTTCTGCTAGTTGCGACGGACATACGAAGACGGACCACCTTATTTTTCTTCCTTTCCTTCTATTTTGTGTAAGTGTGTTTTCGTGGGCCTGTGTGTGTGTGTGTGTGTTTGCGGCCTGCGTTCCTGGACCTGGTTTACGTTTCGAGCTTCGCCCGGCCACGCTGCGCTGGGCAGGCGGTGGCGGCGGCTGCAGCCCTCAATCTGTCATCGTTGACTAGATTAGACCGCACCACAACTAGTGCACCCAGTGACAGCAGAATCCTGTTTGTCTCTCTTCCCCCGCTGCTGCCGCCGCCGCCGCTGCTGCTGCTGCTACTGCGGCGGGGGCGGCGGCGGCGGCGTTTCTCGTTGTTGCCCCTCCCTCGTCACTGCGGTGGTGGTCGTCGTCGTCGGAGGTCGTAGGGGTCGCGGGGGCTCGACCACCACCACCACCGCCTGCACGGGTGGCGCCTGCCTTCAGCGTTTGCGTTTATCTTCCCGGCCCTCTAGCCAGCGATCGACGTCTCTTGCCATCGTAGTGGTAATTGGCACCTGCTTTACCGCTTCTCTCTCTCTCTCTTCGTTCTTCGCTATCTCTCTCCCTCGTAACTCCCTTCGTTACGTCGGCACTGAAACATCACTAGATATCTACGAACGTAGGACAACGTACACAGAAGTACATAAATATATATATGTATATATATGTGTATATATATATATATATATATATAGAGAGAGAGAGAGAGAGATGGGGAGAGAAAAGCAATTGTAGTACTCAACCAGCAAAGAATCAAGTGAATGACTATGACAAAAAAGAGAGCCACGGCAACGGCAACAACAGCAGCCGCAGCAGCAGCAGTAATTACAAGAAAAGTCAGTAAAATAAATAACAATTCATTGGGGATCTAGGCAGGAACAGGAACAAGCATAGCGGCGGCGGCAGCAGCTGCATTACGCAGACCAGCAAAGGCCAGCACAGCGACTCGCAGCGGGAATGTAGGCAGGCAAAATGTTAGAAGAGGACAGGGCCGAGAGGAGGAGGTGATGTCCTCCAGGTCTGATGAAGACGGGCTGACACAAACAAAGTCTATGACAATTGCTGCCGATGCTGCTAAGACGCGTTCAACCACTGCTACTACCACCACCACCACTGTAATAAAGCTACTACTACTACTACTACTACTGCTTCCACAACGTCGTGGCAGACAGGTGAGCGACATGCGGCGCGTAGACGCGAGAACGCGAACGAAGTCGCCGGCAACCCGTAACGCGGCGACCCCGAAAACGAAGTTGTGGCATCGTTTCGCCGTGTTGGCTAGACTGGTTCGATTGGCGATAGCGCGCTCATCGATAAAACCCGGCATATCCCGGTACAATCACGTAATAGATAAGTGAACAACGGCATCATACTGATCAAGGCCGTTTTGACTCGATTTCAATGTCTAAACAACAACAACACCAACAACAACAACAACAAAACGTTAGCAGTGAAACAAACGTATAGTGCTTGCAGCGACGACGACGATGATGATGATGACAATAATAATCGTCAAAACATCAGCCATCATCAGATCCAAGGTTGTATAGTTCGAATAGTTCCCTTATTATTCTAGTAAAACGACGTCACATTGGCCTTGGTCTTTGTTGTTCTCGTACCAGACCACCTTGTCTAAGCGGTGGTCCAAGCCACCGACTTCGCTGCGCCGATCATGCGCGTCCTGCACGAATAGTGTGTTCTTAGCCTCGGTTTGTTTGCGTAGGCTCAGGCCAGTGAAGAGGCTTTCTTAGAGACTTTGTTTACGAGCAAACACATATAAGCACACACGTAAGTATTAATGCTAGGCGTGTTCGCAGCCCTTGCATGAGAGTGCGTTCCTAAAATATATTAGGCCTACGTTCATATATATATATATATATATATATATATATATATATATATATATAAATATATATAGTGTGTTTCATGGTTTTAAGAAGTCGAGACCCGCTCTAAAAAGCAGAATCTTCATGATACCTGACTGAAGTTGCAGTGCTTGTCCCCCCAGTTTCTTTCACGGTTCGATAAGCTTCTTCGGAGACACACGAGACTGTGTGTCTCTGAGACTACCCGTATATGGCTACCATCGGCCGGTTAGACACATTTTGCAGTAACAATTTGATAATACCTCGCATGTTTTGTACTCGCCAAATTTTGCTATGGCAACGCCATGATGACCTGCTCTGCTTCTCTGCCTGCTTTTCTCCTCCGTCATACGCATGCACCCGCGCATACGTAAAGCCACGCCGGGCACTCCTCTATTCGCGTCCGTGGATATGTTACGGCGTTATTATTCAAAGCGGCAAATTCAAATTTTAAGAGGCTTGGTTGATAAAACGTTTTGTGTCGTTTTGAATTTGAATCCACCTTATATTATGTATAATATGGCACTTCTTACTCCGCACGATACATATATATATATATATATATATATATATAATACTACACTAATAACAGAGTCCGGTAATAACAGAGTCCAACAGAGCTTGATGTTCGATTAAAACCCTCATAGTAGTAGAAGTAGATCAGTGATGTAAAACGAAAGTGTACCGCTGGAATATGGTTGTATGAATAAAACCCTAATATTAAAAAAAAGTAGTAGTAGAACAACTATCTAACGAGACACATGACGAGGGTGCATGGATGATAACAGGAATAAAGACATTTATTGCATTAAAAGATTAACCTGCAACAACAGCTATGTTGGGAACTGTTACTCTTCACAATACAAGCAGTTCCAGATCTCGCCGCAAAAACATCTTTTAAAACAGGAACATCTCAATTACAAGGTGAGGTATGTATAAGTACAAATTATTATTGCGAAATAATCTTAAATCAGTTTGTGCTATAGTGGTATACATGTAGTATATAACAATGGTATACAGGTGGTATTAATAGGTAGTATAATAATAATCTAAACGTTCTATGGAGCAACGAGCTGCTGCGCGGTTGCCGTACAAAGACGCCGAGGAAAGTCTGCGCATGTACTTTATTCACTGGCACTCATGAGCTGTCAACGAGAGAAAGAATGTAAGAAAGTTTAAAGAAATAATTTTGAGAAACTCAATCGTGTAATTAAAACGAGGTGTGTCACGAAATTGCAGGCAGAAATTGTTTGCCATATAGTACTAAACGCAGTCAAAATTAAGTCGGTTGTTTGAAAATTAGTCGAAGGTTCTTGAGTTTTGGGGCTTAAATATAGATGGTCTTTTAAAGGATGCCTAGTGGTGGCCTAGGCAGTCTAACGCTTGGTTCTATAGACTTGAGGCGTTGAATGCATGCGTGGAATCCAATGCAGCTCGGCTAGAGTTTTTTCCTAGGATTGTAGTTCAGGTTGAGCATTATCCTGCTGCTATAATTTTCTGCTGAAGAAAGCTCAAATAATTCCAGTGTGAGCACGAGATGGATCGGTTAAAGGTAAACCCAAAGTGGCTTATAGTAGTCCTCTACCGACCAACACTGGAAATAATTTAGTTTGACTACGGCTAGACCCTCTTTTCCTCTGACAAACCGTATAGAAATGACCAAGACCGTACTGAGGAAGCGTAATACGAAACAGACAGATGTAATACGTTTTTAGGAGAAAACAAGAAAAACAATATATGAGGTTACCCTGGGTTAGAGAACCCGAGATCACACGTTCGCGCGGAGACAATTGTCCACTCCAAAGTGCTGACATAGCAAGGTTATATAAATACATTTATATATGTATATATTTATGGGGTGGTAGATAATACTCTAGTAGAACATACGGCAAGAAACGTAAAGCCTAGCGACAAAAGCAGTGACAACAAAATACTTGATGAATGCCGGTATACGGCAGTATAGATACACCCGTGTGCTTGTTCGAGAGCGGAGATGGGTCTCTCGGACATTGGGAAAGCGTCGAGTCAACCAAACTGAGCGCCTGATGGCCAAGATGCTCTGATGACCTATATCGTCCTGCCGCCAGCAACTAATAGAGCAAGTCAAGCCGTCGAACTGAGCCAGCGTGTTACTTTCTATCGTATGGCATTATATACAACGCTGCCATGGCCTATAGGGTTAACCCCCCAACCCCACTACCACCACCAGCATCCGCATTGGGATGAGCCATAAGGCTGCAGACTGTGAGGCCAGAGACGGCCAGATCCTCGACGAAGGAGATTCCACCTCGCCTCGAGGTTGCTATCTTGATCATTACGACTATTAACACAAAGTAAAGGCCAAGAGCCGACGCAGCAAAGATGCTTACTTGTGAGTTGGACTGGAATTACACCGTGAGCCTATCATATCCTAAGCTTAGGGATCTCTGTAGTGGCCTAACAAGGATTACAGGTAGAGAAGATTGGTCATCCGAAAAGACGTTCATCTAAGTGGAACATTTTCAAGTAAGACCTTAGTAATGTTCACGTACTACTCATGTCGTCATCAAGAGTTTCTGACTTCTGACGACACCCTGTGATGTCATCAAGTCTGTCGCGTACAGTAAATTAATTGAGATTGTGTGCCCGTCAAGAAGGCTTACAGATGTGGAACATGAAACTGAAGTAAATGCACCATGTACATAAGTCATAGACACAAAAATATAAAATAGGAAATATTTTTGTTAAAATATACGACAAACGCTTAACAATGTTATGATATGTTATTTTATTTGGCATACTCCATGTGTTTATAAAAACTCGTTGAGGATAAAAAATATCTTATTTTCCTTTACAGGCAACAAAGGAATTGGCAGGATTATATTTTGCAGGAGTATGTGATTTAATGTTGACATGTCAGAAAATTCTACTATTTTTAGACATATCTACATATTTAGCATAAAAGCAAAAGCAAAACGAATTCGACGGTACTACGGGCCAACAGTGTTGCGGTACACTGCTTGATCACCATAAGCAGTTCGTAACATGTCCACCATTTAACAACACATCATTTGGTTTTTAACACAAAAGTTGATACAGATTAGTTGCTGCTCCATTTTCGGCTTCTTAGAAATCGCTATACCCTCGCCTTCTTCACTTCTTTAGACCAGTCTCAAAAATAAACAAGATCTTGCCGTAATATATATATATATATATATATATATATATGCGTCGGAGGTGTAGTGTATCTTTTTGATACATACCTGTTTTTACCAGATTATATATATATATATACATGCAGGGTATAACGCGTACGCTTTATCGACAACAACGTCGCGCCGGTTTATTACATAGTGCCTTCAAGGCTTCAACGTTATGTTGACATGTCTTTGAAAGATTATACCACTACCTTCTGCTTTTTTATATATAGCAAGATATATACTGCCATGTCGCAACACTGAACTATGCTCGTTATGATCCAATTTGGCAGGGATTTGTTGTCACAGGTTGAGTGTCAAATATGAACGAAAAGGATAAAGACGTGAAGACATGTGATGTTGAATAAGAAGAGGTGCTCTTCTTATCAAGGTCATTACGTTTTCAACAAACGTTATACGTATATCACGTTCAGTTAACGACGTAGTAAAATACTTTAACCTCTTAGTATTAGTTGAGGTGTCAATTGAAATAGTGGAGACTGTGCTGGCAATGCATGATTGGCACTTTAGCTTAAAAAGTACCGTTTTTATGTCGGTACCCGTTTGAACAGCTGTTACTGTATACACTAGCTGTAAACTCAATACACACTTATAACGCTCTCAAACGAGACTGCCCAATATGCGCCTATTCGTGTCGTCATTGCTTACTGTTGTTTCTTTTTAACTGTGGAAACATACAGAATAATGATAATTGTTTGTACTAGCAGAAGCAAAATGCTGTATTGACGTTAACGAATACAAGTCATACCAGTGTTGTCGTTGTTGTTCTTTTACTGCTAGGGTAGAATGTATATCGTTTTTAGCCGAGTCATTGTTACGAGTTTTCTGTGTTTATCTGTGCACTAGCTGGTAGCTAGTTAGTGACTGACGTCGCCTGGCGAGTGAAGGCCGGTGAAGTCCAAGTTGAACGAGACTCAGAACGCACGAGACCACCGGTGCGCAGACAAGAGGGCGCCGCCGCTACCATTTCATACGCTATTCGGTTCAGTGTCACCTTCGCATCTCATTTGCTTCTGTGGGCTGTCGACGAGCAGTATATTCAGAAAATTCATTCGTTGTCTTTTCGTTGTCGACTCCACCGACGACAACAAAAATTCGTTGGCGGCAAAACTAGTTCAACGCTAGTAGGGTCGCCGGTTGCTGTATGCTGAACGGGCGGCATACTGTCGCCCGTTCACAGCTGGCTGATATGGCAGAACAACGGCAACGACGAGTCTTTGTTGGCTCTGGCGACCAACTCGCCCTACCCCCTCTCTCTATATCTATGTGTCTCTCTATTTCTCTGTCTCTCTCTCTGTCTGTCGCTAATCTCTGGGTTCTGCGTGCGTGAGCACTCTTTTTTTTTCTGTCGAGCACACATAGAATATCAACGTAGACACTGTCGTTGTGCCTCAGCAGCGTGTGTTCTACAAATTATGCATACCCACCACCATCCAGACGAACTCCCGTGGGGAGAGGCACCGAGAGGAAGGCACCGAGAGGGAGAGAGGGCGGGCGAAAGCGGGAAAGACGGAGTAGTTTGTGGTCTGTGTTGGGTGGACATTTGCTTAAAAGGTTTTCTGGGACGTTACACCACCGTCGTTAGGTGGATTTTATTACAGGACATTGTTTGCTTGTATACAGACGGACGGATGCACGTATGCGTCTACCTGCGTATTATACACGCAGACGGACCGACACACAGAGACGCGCATGCAGGGCCATCAACCCGCCTGTCCAAATAATACGTTCCCGTCGTCTCTCTAAACCAACAAACGATAGGGCGTGCTCAACTTCAAAGAAGAGTCTTTTTCTAGTCGATTACTTGCCGCGTTTGCCTATACGAACGAGAGAAAACTACATATAATGAATTGGATTCGCATGTGGCGTCAGATAAGCATATATATATATATATATATATATTTTTTTTTATGAGACCGTTTTCTCCGGACGGCAATTTTATTTAAGTTCAATAACTCTTTATTGAGATTGAAATTTTCATTATTACATACATTCAAACAATTATAACTATTAAGGTCATTTTGCAGAAAAGGCTATCGCCCGTGTCTGTATATATATATATATATATATATATATATACATATATATACTAAAATATTTATGGATTTAGACGTATTGTTATAGTCGATTTTGCTATTCGTTTGGTTCCGTTTATTCGGGGTTTGCCGTACTTGTAGGCTGTCGCTGCTTAAGGTCGTTGTAGAGCTGAGGTATAGTCTGAAATGCGTGTGGAATTTTTGGTCCCAAATATTGCTCAGCTGGGAGGTGCTTCACGACCCACATATAGAAGAGCCTACGCTCGCTTAGAACGGTGAAAGGCCGCTTTCTATTGTTTTATTGTTTTCCTTTGTTTTTCGATGTGTCTGCCGACGTGACTTATTGGCCCGTTTCCCAGATCAAAAGAAAACTGCGGAACAACAACGTAATTCTATTGCGGATGGCCGACGCTGTCCTACTATATCGTCATCGCGTACGTCGTGTTAGCAAAATAATTCGCTAATCGTCTACGCAATCCTTAATGTGCGTAGTCTTATTTTTGCTCCAGTTGTGGTGCTCCGGCGCCTATCGACGACAATCTTCTGATAAAATTATTGCTTTATTTATATCTCATTTGTATCTTACATATTTATGTGTGTTGTTTATCGTCGTGTTGTTTGCTTTGTCTTTTACCAATTCAATGACAGGCTTCCAGCTATGTTGAATGCGTCATACTGACTCTGGTTAGAACACACTTGTGCAAACAACGAACGCCCCCACTAGTGTTACTGACATGAAAGCAACGGGCTAGTATATTTTTAGTAAATTTCTGACGCGCATTTTGCTTATCGCAAATATTTCCTGCACTTATGCTCATCACTTGTCGTATAATGCTACCACATAAAACGTGGAACAGCTGCCGACTGCGACAAAGCTTGCTGTACAAGGAGGATTAGCGCTACTGCGATGCATTTTCTGGTACAGCAGGATGGTCAACGGTCATTCGTATTAGTGGACTAGGTAAAGATTTGTCTGTTGCAGATAACCAGAAAAATGTCGGGCAAACATCTACTATATCGAAACCCATGGTCGCTAGCGAAATGTAAAAAGATGTGGAATTGTTCTTAACGAAAGTATGAGTATTAAGGGAAAACTTAAGTACGTTATCACCGTATAAATTGTTGAGAATGTTTTCTCACTGCATTTTACAGCTGCTGTTATTTTTCAAATAGAAAAAAAATCTTAATCCTCCAGCGTTCTGTGTTCAGTGCTGAGATAGCCGATGTCGTGAAATGCGAGTAAAATAAATAGACTAATATATTTATCTATCTCAGTTTGCCATCCACCGTGTGAATCTCCAGAGCATCGTAGCGTCGCACCGTACAGAGTTCAGCAAAATGTAGAGCTTCATTTTTCCAAAATACAGACACTGAAATTTGTCACTAAGCGCAACAGTGGCATAATTGCGTTTTGAATTTTGACACATGTTTTAATTCAATTAGATAAAAGCAGTAGAATTGGCTCTGACGGCCCTTGATGCTCACCATTTTATAAATTGACTGATTGGGACGCTAAAGGCCATTAAGTTCTTCAACTAACTTTAAATTACCATTTCAGTCTGTTAATCTCCACAGCATCCGCATTGGCCTCTTTACCAATGTCAACATGCCCGATAGGAAATTACCTGCACGCGTCTAACAGATATTCGTGTGCAGCGATGTTTGTGTGTAGATTGTAAGAAATCCACTCTTGCATGAATGTGGGTCGCAAGTGAGATTGCATTAGTCCTTGCTGCATAAATAGTTACTTTATATTGCATCCCAAACAACGAATATTTAGGGTCATGTAGTTACAAATATTTAGAATAAACCGTAAAGGATTAAGTGCTTCAAAAATACGATGGCCATTTGAAATGTAGGCGCAAATCAACAAATAGAGTCAGTCAACAGCCGCGCAAAAGACGGCCAGCTCAAACATACCTTGGAAAAGAGACAAATATAACGCTTGTTAGTGACTTTAGTCTAGGGAATAGTGTATCAATGCTTACGTGAGTCTACCTTAATCACTAAGACGACTGTAAATAGCGCATTTAAGTAGAGGGCGGTATCGTTGACACATCCAATTCCAAAACAGGTGTAGTTTGTCTGAATTATCTACTGCACTAATCCAGTACGCATACGACGTACAACATAGCCAATACACATACAACAAGCAAAGGAATACTGCTGTGGATTAATATATTCTACTACTATCCATCCCCTTAATAGGATTAAGCTCGAGTTACACCAAATACTACTAACCCTCGCGACACAGCTTGGTGCTGCAACGAATAGAAACGCTCAAGCTATTCAGATTTTTTTCGTCTTTGCAATATAAATTAATACATGCGAATGAAGCCGTTATTTGCGCCGGGTGAATCTGCCTCTGCAGAGCTTGCAAGTTTTCCGTTTCCACATTCCACCTTAAACTATGGCAAAAAATAAAGCCAGAGGCAATATCACAAATGTAAATTGAGACAAATTAGTAGATAGAGTAGCCACGCCTTCCTTTATTTGGTGAAATAGCGGCGTTTACCCCGGCGTATCTTTTTAAAGATAAGCTTATGAAGCCAGTAAAACAGATAAACAATCGTACATTTCCCATTTATGGTATTTTTTAACAAATCCCAATATTATATTCCATGTAGGCTTCATTACGTTCAAGTGTATGTGTACGTTTTTACGTGTATATATATATATATATATATATATATATATATATATATATATATATATATATGTGCATAAGCGACGCCAAATAAGCGTTAACGCGATCGCCTGGCGGACATCTGATTGCACGGGTTACCTCTGCCGTTCGACAAAACTAGCACCACAACTTCGCAGTAGGCTAACGAAATATAGAAAAAAAACTGTTCCGTCTAGTTTTACAGCCAACTGGTTATGAAACTACAAAAATAATTAAAATGGTAATTTACTAGCAATCTAAGATTCTCAGGGGGTCTTAACGGTCACGGATATATATACATTTGGTACATCATAATTTATTTTTGTCGTAACAGCAAATAATTATATGTTTCAGTTAAATATGCTAGTCCTTATCAGCAATTTTACTAACCGAATTTGCTTAGTTAAATATAATCGCATGCATAATAACAACGCTTTAGATAATTTATTCAAACTATACATATATATTTACAATTTATAACGTTAATCGGTGCTTCAAAGCCATACAAGGAATAAGCCACATTCAATCGGCAGATTCCTTTTATCTCTTGAGAACGTTTAGACATTAAACTGGTTCCGTATGCTTGCTAGCAAACACATAGGTTCCCAGTTAGGACACAGATTACTTGTTGAGGCCTTTATATATATATATTTATATACTCAGGCTCCTTCGGAAATATTTTGAAAGCGACATAAAGAATTGTAGACTTCGTTAACGTTATTTTTTTCAATGGAACATGGTCTCTGAGTACTCTTGTTTCGTAGGGAGTGTGGCATTACTCCTCATGGCATCCTCACGAACACGACGATATGCTTAGTTTCTGTGTAGGAGCACAGGGTCGCAATTGCACATTTTGTACTCTTCCAGGCAACACCACCAGTGTCACGCACTTTAGTAATATAACTCTCACTCCGAAACAAGACTTTTCAGAGACCATGTTTCATTTAAAAAAATATTTACTTTACCAAGCTCTACAATTCCCGATGTCGCTTTCTAAATATCTCAAAGAGACCATATAAATTTAGATAGGCAGACTGTAACGACTGGTTGTTCAAACTACCGTTCTGTATTTAAAAATGAGTTGTTACAGTTTTGGTAAGCGTAATCAAGCATTGACAAGTCAAGACAAACCACATTTAGTAAATCTCGTACCTTTTTAAATATCACAAACTCCTACAAATATATACTCGCACAGATTCAGACTCAAATATCATACCTATACATATACGCATAGACATATAAATATATATATACTTTTGAAAATACGTGAGCTATCTGCCACCTGCATCAGATGCAAGGGATTGAAATTGACTCTGTTTACGTGAGGAGGACTTAGCGCGCGTAGTGGGAGAGCGTCGGCTGAGCTGCTTGTTCAAGTTCTCGCTTCGACACGAAGCGGCATGCCGCCTTCAGGGCCCAGGCTGATGTTTATTGGTTTCCGGGCGGGCATATCTGTGAGCTGGTCAGTGAGCAGCAGGCGGGACGTCCGTAGCAGGTGGGCGAACGTGACCTTGAGCTCAAGAAAAGCAAACCTCTTGCCGAGACATGCCTTCGGGCCGATACCGAACGGCAGATAGTGCGGCTGGGAAGCGGCGTTCGTTCCGATGAAGCGCTCGGGCCTGAATCGTTCGGGTTCCGGCCAGTATTGCGGATTCATGTGCACCTCGAGAACGGACGCCTGCACCCTGACGCCTTCGGGCAGCGTGAAGCCGCCTGCAGGCACATCGGCGCCTGCCACCCGGCTGACGAGCGAGATGATGGGAGGATATAAACGCAGCGTCTCAAGAAGAAACGCTTCGAGACGCTTGAGCTTCATGTACCTGGTTGTAGCTGATGGTGAGGTTGTCCTCGCGTTTCGTCGTCTGATCCTTGTCGTGTCCGTCGTCCTTGTTATTGTTATTGTTGCGATCAACGCCGTCGCCGCCACCGGAGTCGCTGTTACTGGCGTTGTTGTCGTCGTCTGCTTCGCTACAAACGCGAACGACTTCGTCATAGAGCCGCTCCTGCTCGTCGGGGTACTTCGCTAGCAAATAGCAGGCATTGGCGAACGTTATTGCCGTTGTCTCATAGGCGGCTACGAGAAACAGAAACACGTTAGCGGCCACATCGTCATCGGTGATCTTCTGGCTCTCCGGCCCGGCCGCATCCATCATCAGCTGGAGCATATCATTCGTCCGAAAGCCCGTCTCCTTGCGGTGGTTGATCACGCCTCGTATGTGACCCATCACATCGTTCATCATTTTGTGCGTAGGCGTAAATCTAATGTAATGACAACATAGAACAAGGTTGGCCAGGACATCTTCTCGGACACGTGTCAAGTTGACAATTGTCAAATGGACCGAATTGCAATTGTTATCAGTTGGAATAAAATCTAGAATAAACCCGTAAGTGAACGGGTTTTAAATCGACGGTTCTAGTGATTCCGTGTGATCAGGCGTCGTCCTAAGAAAGAAACGGCGCGTCAGCACGTATTTAGCAGTCTAGTCTATATAATGGCTGATTGACGCATCGTCTCATCCGTCGTAAGTTAGGCTCGACATTTATCTGCTGTTCTTGGTATTTAGTATTTTATTTTCTGTCACCAGACAGACCCCATTAACTTTGTCAATTCAAGGCTTCGTTTGGATGGATGCTATTTTCTATGGTGTTTATCTAAGCACTGATGCGCCTACCTTTGATTATTGTACAAAGGCAATTTATAACCACAGCTTAGTGCTTTTGGGGGGCACCCACGTTTCAAATGTTGTTCTTCCAATTATATGTAGGAGTTTAAAAGGTTCATACCAAAACGGCAGATAGAAGCACACTCGTATTAGGAAGGTGTCCCCTAACACTTTCCTCGCCTGAGTCCGCGTATGAACACAACGCGGTATTGTTGGCCTAATAGTAGAAACGAAACTGTGGCATATAGTAATATATCGCCATTCAACATTAGGGAGAGGTGGCTACAACCTTACCGAGGATAGTCGCACAGATGGACCGGCACCTTACAGATAGATTAAGCCAGGCCTTTTTACGCCCTATGACCGCCTTGCCTAGGGCTCATTTGAGACGTAAATCCATACTTGAATTTAATGTTATTGGTTTATGGCAGATTTTAGAGCGATTCGTTCGTCGACCACACCACCAACAACGAAAATGGCGGACTTGAGTTTGCACCATTGCTAGATGACGCTAGTTTTAGACGCCGCCATTAAACATACATATATTCATGCCAACGACCCTACAGAGTAAAGTACGACAGCAACTTTTGCTCATATATATATATATATATATATATATATATCACGAGTGACCACTACGCCCTTCCAATGCAAAGCTGTTAATATGTGCGGTGGTCCGACAATGAGTGGTGGACATAGCCCACCTGGTGTGAAAATAAATAATATATATATATATATATATATATATATTGTTCTTACCGTGCAATCATTTTAAGAAATCGCTCCAGCGAAGGTAGCCCGTGCGCCAATTGAAATGCAAAGTGTTCCGTGTTGTGTAAGAAGTCCCGCATCTGGTTAAAGAACTTGTCGTTTTCGTCGACAATACAGTTGATCTTTGCAGCCAGCGCACAGCGCGCAATTACGTCCAGGGTAAGCCTTTGTCCGAGATCGAAGAAGCATAGAGTGCTTCCATCGGCCGAACGCTCTTTGATAACCTAGCAGAGAACAGCAGATAATAAGGTCAACAAGTAATAATACGGTTCACGGTATAAACATGTGTCACGTAGAAGGTCAGTTCACCGATTACTCGGCGTGGCCGCGAGTTACGGCAAATCTGATTGCCGCGTGACAGGCGGCAGCATTAAAGCGACATTTATGTTGCAATAGAAATTAGGCTTAGACAGTAGAAACAAACCAAGAAACAATAACCTTGACCAGCTCGATGAGCCGAGTTGTTAATCAGCGATGTCATAACCTTGAGCTTAGCGGCGCTGAACGCTGGGCTAAATACGGAACGCGTTTTCTTCCAGCGATCGTAGGCTAGGCACAGAAGCGTGTTAGTAAGAGGGTAGCTCTGTACGGCAAACGGCGGCCGCTCGCTGAAGATCGCTGCCTTCTTCACGAAGAGATCCCGTATGATGTCAGCATCCGAGATGGCCACATATGGCATTCGTCCAATGTAGTAGCCGAACACGGAACCGAACTGTTGCGTCCATTGTCGAATGGCGAGGATCGGGCTCCTTCGTAAAGCCATGTAGTGGCCAAACACAAGCGACTCCACTATTGGGCCCGGAATCTTCTTGCTCTTGAGCAACTGCTGCCGAAAGCGTCTCCGTGCCACCCAGATGACGACGAGCGTGACCGCGGTCACTGCCACGAACAACAACACTCTGGTTCCGAACTGAGCATGTTCTGAACCGTTACTGCACAACGTAGAGCGAGGCTCGGCAGAGCCTCGCTCTACGGTGTCCCTCACAGAACAAGACATCTCTTCGATCTCGGTACGCCGTTCGTCGCACCAACATTAGCCACGCAAACAGAACTGCCACAAAATTGCCAGATTGCTGTTCAAACGCCCGAAAAGCAGGAAGATGGACAAGCGACAGCCAACGGACGCTGACAAACTAAACGCAGGAGAAGGGAATCGGTCTCATAGCACGCTTCATAACTGCGACGATGCAACAACAACGACGTCGACGCTACCACCTCAACGCTCACGATGACGGGTGTTTTGTGTGATCGTGTTTTGTCACTGTGTTTAATCCGTCTATCTCTCTCTCTCTCTCTCGCTCGCTCTCTCTTGCGATAGGCATTAGAGGATTTCCTCTTAGGCTGTTGCTCGAAGCAGGTCAGCCTAGCCGTGAGTAAGCGAGAGAGCGATAAATACCGAGAACGAGAGGGAAAACGAGCAAGATGCACGTTTACCCCGTTCGGTACTTTTAAGCTTTTATTAAACGCATTTTTTATATTTTCTGCACTTCTTCACTTACCCTATGAGAGAATTGCAGCCTGTTGTCGAGCCCACCGGATTCACATACTCTTCGTTATCGCAGCGGGTGCGGTAGGCGGGTCGCAAAAGATAGGGCGGGGGATAGTAGTTGGTTGTTTACTTCACCTTGAGTGATTTGTGCCGTAACGGCACAACGTTTTAGTCCCGAGAGTAGTGTGAGATGAAATCGGGCGCACTAGTGCTGTGTGCACGGTAAACCATGCATGCAATACATGGTGCGTCTGAAGGCAGATTCCCTTCATAACTTCAAATTTTGTTTATACAAAACAAATGCTAATTGTCGCTTCAATGCGATATTTTTACAGATCTATAATTAAAAAAAGGTCATGTTTAAACAAGCAATTGCAACACGAGCAATGTAACAACATTGGCAGCAATAACAACAGTCGCAGTGACATATCCTACATTTTCGGGGATTATACTGGTCGCTTATATGATACACTATTTCATGTCCTTCATAATTTTATCTCAGTAGATAAAATGTGTCATATTAGCGAATTTTGCACCATGTCCATACTTCTACTTGCTAGCCGTTTACGAAATAAGTTAGTCATGAAATATATCAATTATCTTAAGAGTCGGCCTTCGTGCAATGCAAGCACTGTTTAATTTATAAAAAATAGCCAAGTGGGTTTAAGCATTCATCTCCCAAACTTTACCACACAATCAGTTAAACTATCTTGCTGATATATACCATATTGCGTCATCTGGAAATCTACATCACTGGGCATTTTAATCTTAGTTATCATTTTACTCAGCTAGCCTAGGCCTTATCTCAACATGACAACACCAGTTTTTGTTGTTTTGACATACTTTAAGGCCCACATATGTTCATAAAGGTTCCTTTCACTCTCAGCCCATGTATTGGTTCCCGGTTGCCATGACTGACACAGCTGATTTACTTAAGTGGCTGCGCATATACTGCAGAGAGTACAGACTGTTCCGCTGGCCATCGTGAGAGGTATATAAGCCGTACGAAAGTTGATTGCTTTCTAAGGACCTCTGCGCGCCACAGAGGACTGCCGTTAGCTTCCGTATCTAAGTGCGCATAAAAACCTAGTATAACGACAACACAATCCTGTCAAAATGATAACAGGTTATACACACGCTGCTTACATAGGCCTATGTTAGACAGAACAATATATATATATATATATATATATATATATATATAGTACGTGCACCACCTGTGTACACAAATCTAAGATTACAATATTCCAAATTATACATGCTGAATATGTTTTCTAGAGAGGTTGATTGGTAAAATGCCTGATGGACCCGTGCGTCATGACTAAAGCCCCGATAGTGAGGGACTCACGAATCCACCAAAATCCAGTCGTGCTGCTTCTCTCGAATGACATACCGAGGGCAGCTGAAATCCGTATAAGTATCATTGTTATCTGCATACTTATTAAATGCGATGATGGAATATGATTCAACGAGAATAATTTAATTGTCAGTCCTCAGCAATTGCCGTATGCGTTGGGTCACGATTTCGATCGCTTGGATCGAGATTGGCGTAAAGGTAAAGTCTGCTTTCTTCGCCAAGAGCACCAGGTGCGGCTGGGGTCGTTGCGAAACGAATGCAGTTACAGTCAAGTTTCTTGCTCTTCGTGGACCCTCCAGTCGGTAACTCAATAGGTTCTTCCTTCTTTTGCAAACGTCAGATCTAACGTTTACCTGCGTCGGCCGTTATCGAAAGTATAGTATACCTAGGAGTGTTTATGAGCTGTAGACCTATGGAGATTGCCCATTCCGTTTCCGCATAGTGTTCCTCTATATAACAAGCATGGCACCCCATTTTACCCGTGCAGACCTTTGCAGCGTGCCCTTGGTCTTGCATTTGAGGCATCGCGGTTGGATTGGTTGAGCTGCGGTACAGCTCCTGGGGTCGTATGATCAAAACTGAGATCTGACGGTCGTTGAAACCATTTTGTAAATTTGGTATCTGGTCTAACCGAAAGATATATGTCTTTGACATAGAATTCGAAGAGCTTCTTTAGGGAGCATTTTAGCGAAGCATGGGTAGCCAGGCCGGGTTTTCTTTGAGGGATCAAAGCTGAACACCGTTTCGTGGCCCCTTCTTAATGAGCTCTTTGAGAATGTCTTAAGCTTATCTATGTCTTCGATTATGGCAGTCTTGGTCTGAGACCGCTTGATGTCTACTACAACTATCGCTGGGTCATTGTTGTTTCTAGAAAAACGTATGGCGTCAACATAAGACGCATTTAATGACCACAAGGTGACACTTCAGGCTTCTCCCTTGGCTTTTCGTCTGTTGTTTTTATTCCCTGGCCTTTAAAAAGAACAGAACAAGGACCGGCACGCTCCTTGTTGGAGTTTAAAATCTAAATTTAGTCTTCCTCTTAGAGATTCCCAATGTCGTATTATAAATCCATATATCGATATCTGGGCCGACAAAACCATCAATGCCAACTAACTTTCTTCTCCCTCCTGCTTGCTGGGCAGCGAACAATATAATAATAATAATAATAATAATAATAATAATAATAATAATAATAATAATAATAATAATAATAGCACCAACCGTCAATAACAGTAATCGCGTTCGATGCATAATTCGCTGCGGGCTTTTGAGTATGGTTATTCAGAAGCAAGTAGTCATCAGGAAATGTCAAATTATCGAGTCGGTCTCCTCCAGATGGCAAGGTATATGTTTGTTCGCTGAACATCTATAGTAGTGTGACGCCGCCTATGCAATGCGCACCATCAATAAGTCCGCGCAAGTGCGAGGGCAAGGCGAACAGTTATTTTAAAGATGATAATATGCGTATCATCAACAACATACAGGATTTTGCAAAACACAATGAAAACAGCAAACCGAAGAAGAACAACAATAATACCAACAATCACGCAAGCAGCAACAACCACAACAACAGCAGCAACAACCCCCACCACGACAGAAACAGAACCGAAACAGGAACTACGCCATCAATAACAACAAACGCTACTACGGTAATACCGTTAACAGGCATAACATATAGAAGAGGAACCTCCTGCCAAGCAGCAACAGCAGCAGCTCACTAGCAGAAAAAGGCAACGCAATTCCCTCGCCTGTTGACTCACTCTACGGCGCTATTTATGTCTCTCTCTACGCTGTAGCAGATGTCATCATCGTCATACACCAACCGGAGGATTTTGTGTGTGGAAGAACAGCGGCGGCAGTCATAGAGGCCGCAGCAATTATTGCTGCAGTAGCTACAGTATAAACTACAGCTGTAATCCCTGATAAATGTATCAGCAATGCTTGTCAATGGGAGTCGCTAAGCTTCGTGTACGAGGCAACTCCGCTCGTTGATGACGACACCCACTCACTCACTGACGGCTGGTAACTCGTTCAGTACGTAGAAAAAATGGTCGGGTGAATATATATATAGACTCGAAAGAGCACTTTTTCAAATGTCTTATCTCTGTAGTCGTGCGTTGTACACGTTTGTAATTATGTATATATATATATATATATATATATATATATACATACTTGCAAACGTGTACAACGCACGATTACAGAGATAATACACACATATATATATATATATATATATATATATATATATATATATATATATATATATTATAATGCAATAAAGCCTTAGCCGTTGTGAAATTTGTGGTTGCAACAACTGCATTCTGTTGTGAACTGCCACACAGTTCTAAGAGCGAGCTAGATAGAGAGAGAGAGATTGACCACAGCGTCTTTCTTTTTTTCTTTCCTGTCTCATGGCTGCTATCTGGTTTGGCAGCAAGTTTTTATCTGGTCGTCACAGCACGCACCACTGAAGACGTTGATGTTTGTTGTGCGAGCGGCGGTAAACAACCTACTGCCTACCACACAACGCGCCATCCGACCGAGATTGAGACATTGAGAATGACGACGACCTGGTGGAGCATGTGATGCATGCTCATCAGCAATCGGCCATTGTCCCTATAGATGTATGCCCATCATGCGTGTCTTGGCTAACCATGCGGTCGGGCTGGCGACGACGATCCTGTCGGATAGTCGTAGATTTCCCAGACAAAGGCTAGGCTAGGCCACGCGTTGGGCTGGGTTAGCCGGTAGTGCCGTCTGGGTTTGAGGTAGCAGGACTAGAGGCAGAAGCATAAC
The DNA here is from genome assembly GCA_003439945.1 of Dermanyssus gallinae. Taxonomy (NCBI): domain Eukaryota; kingdom Metazoa; phylum Arthropoda; class Arachnida; order Mesostigmata; family Dermanyssidae; genus Dermanyssus; species Dermanyssus gallinae. The sequence continues at coordinate 193,143 of QVRM01005785.1, read as the reverse complement.
AAACAGGCGGATCGACTAGGCGTCTTGGTTTGGCACGCACGCACGTGTCCCTCATGGTCCGTGTCCTTAGGCCGCTGCCACCGCCGCCGCCGACGACGCGGAACAAGCCAGTCCATCCAGGCCGTTCCAGGCAGGTGGTAGGATCTTGGTCTGCCGTTCCGGATCCTGTACCAGTACGACGGGCCGGCGTCGGCTATTTGGCTGGCGTTGCCTGGTTCTCACCATCACGGTGTTGTGTCGAGGTCGGTTGGGTCCTACTGCTGCTGCGGAAACTCGAAGTCCAAACAGTCTCCTCGACGATGACCATCCGCCTAATGCGTGGCTGTCTATTGGGCTGACTACTAGTTAGTTGGTTACTTAGCTAGTCAGCTGGTATTAGGGTCAGTGAGCGAACTATCTGAGCGCATCTACGCATGCGTGCATAATGTATATGTATGTGTGCACATCCTGGCCGGGCCAGACCTCTTTATTAGATCCCGCGGCCGTCGTCATGTCGGTCACCTCTCCCTCTCCTTCTATATATATATATATATATATATATATATATACGTGAGTGTGTGCATGCTTTAGGGTCCTGTCTGCCAGTTAGGTGCCAATATGTCATTCCTTTTCTTCTTCTTCTTCTTCTTCTTCTTATTATTATTATTATTATTATTATTATTATTATTATTATTATTATTATTATTATTATTATTATTATCTGTTCGTTTGTTGGCGTTCGGCCGACGCGCATAATATAAAGAACGGCCAGAAGCACACCTGAGGCTCCAAACTCACCCGCATAGATATGGTTGAGCTGCGGCAGCGGCAGCAGCAGCAGCTCCAGCATTAGAGTAAACGTTCCAGAGCTGAAGTTGATAGGACATGTGCCCGCCGCCTTGCGGTGACAAAAACGAGAGACAGGCGGGAAAACCGGATGGCACACGTGAATCGACAGGTGGACAGGACGACGACGAGTTGATGGAGGGAACGACATCGTCCCGGGCTGGAGCAGATGACGTCGAGCAGAACATATTGTGATGGCGGCACTTTCCGCGAACACAACGGACGGGCCTCACATGCTATGCTGAACAACATCACCTGAATATCTCACCGAAATTTAGATATGCATCCACAACATGAATGAACGAATTACGTAGCTTATTGAGTAGCTTCAAAAATAATCGAAACCACTCAGAATATGTGCTGAAAGCTTTGTTTTCTATATATATATATATATATTTTTTTTTAGGCAGGGATTTGCCATTGACAGCATATCTCTTCGAGTAATCAAATAAAAAATGCAGCCGTTGGTTGTTAGTAAGTAATATATATATATATATATATATATATATATATATATATATATATATATATATATATATATATATATAGCCTCTATGCCACTTATTTGCAACAGATTCATATTATGTTGCTCTTCTTAGTCTTGGGAAATCGAGATCTGTTTGTTTTTAAAACGATAATTCCCTCTATGCTGAATGCATTAACTTTGTGTGAAAGCAATCAAAAGCCCTATATCACAGACGACGCGATCCGCCGATTTAATTTGACTCATATGCAACGAAAAGCCGACGCACGAGGCGTTTGGTACAGTCGGATGTCGAGCCCGGTAGCGTGGTGCATTCGCCTCCGCCTCGTGACCGGAGAAAACACATAGGTGCGCGGGGTTCGAGCCCCACCGTTGCCCCAGTTGTATTTATGGGGGTCCCTCTATAAAGCAATGCAAAAAGCAGTCCCGTAAACGCTAAATCTTGACTGGGGGTCAGCCCGAGAATGATTTATTTAGGTACAGTCAAATCGGAGCAGCAGCAGTCCACAAACGGCTACGCAGGACGGTAGGGAGGCATTCCGCATGTTAAACTACGTAACTAGATACAGACGAACCACGACAGACATGGTGTGTCATAAACTGTTGTTGTGGCTTACAGTGATGTGCTAGAAACTTACGGCAACACTCAATTGGCAGGGAAATGTGCTCGACACAACAGTACTCAGCTTCCCGGTGCAGACTTTCGAGTCTTTCGAGCACGAGGGTTTAATCGTCGAGACGAGATCCGGTCAACCTCTCCTGCTCTCTCCCCATCAACCACTAGACACGTGCTCACACAGTTGTCACCGACCGACCGTTCTCAAACTGCGTAGCTGCGTTGTGGTCGCGGGGGCGCCGGCTGTATTGCCGTATGCCGCAGCAAAGGCTTCCCAACAGAAGAAGAAAGGGGTGGGGGGGTGGGGTAGTCATTTTGTTGATAAATGGCCAAACTCACTGTGCTGTCAATGGGAGGGTCTCGTCACTCGAGCGCAAACAAAACCGGCCTTCAAACGTGGCTCTCGAATCTGCCTGGCTGGCGCCGGTCTGCGTGGGTTCGTGTGCAATCCTCAAGTGGCAATAGTCATTAACTATTTTGATCGAATAGGTTACCGTTGACAAACTCAGCCATCCTCTACCGAAATGCCGTCACGAGCAGGAGTGGGCGGACAAATGCTGCTTTTGTAGTAATACATTAGTGCTCACTTGGTAACCTTAAACGTTAAAGAAGCATGGCTTTTCACTTGTGAAAAACCGTGCTGAGAGATGTTCCAACTCGTACGAAGTATAATAGTATCTTCAATTTAACTGGCCTTCTAACGAGGCAGGTCCTAGGACACAATCAGCTTAATCAATGGTATACACTTGTGAATTTATTGTAATGTAACTTATAAAAGCAACGTTATATATATATATATATATATAACCCGACGCCAGCTCAATCTCCCACTGGAACTAGCACATACTATGGGCCTTATCTAGGTGCATACACAGATGAAGAGAATGCTATTGTGCTAAGCCACAATCCAACCGCGACACGTGTAACTCGACCGCTAAACGCGGTAGACGCCGGTACGTAGTAACGGCGGTCGGCTGATGACGAGCCTATACGCGCATCTATAGGCCTATGTACATATGTACAGTACTACGCTGTGAGCGTGTGCAGCGTTCGCAGTGCGTTAACACCGCCCACCGACCGGAAACGGATGTCTAGGCGTGTTCGAATGCGCACGTCAGGTTCGGCGTTCGACATTTCGAGGACGACACTCGTCCACGTGTTCGATCAAGTTCCGGCCTGCATTCTAATTTGAGGCACTCACTCAAATTGAAACGATGACGACGACGACGACGACAACGACGGACCAGTATATTGGACAAGGAAGGCTCTTGGCTCCAGGCTGCCGGGAGTCTACAGTTTTCTAACTGTATGTATGTGTGTATGTATGTATGAGACACGGCCGCCGGAACGAAAGGGAAAAGTAGCGCAGGGAGTGCGCATTGAGGGTCACTGGGGGGGGAGAGGGGGGTTCGACCACTGTACGGACGACCAACTGAAATGGATAGTCGAAGGCGGCCGTCGTACCTAGGGCAGAGCCAGGGGCGGCAGCAGCAGCAGTAAGCTGCCCGCAATGACCAAATCACTAGCCGCTACCTACACTGCCCAGAGAGAGAGAGAAGAGTCGCACGACTCAGGACGCGCCTTGGCGTAAATTCGCCCTTCTGGGAGGTACATCCGTGGCGGCCAGGATCCTATTCTGATGGCGCAGACGTGCCCCGAATTCTATGCCCGCCCGCTTCTGTTCTACTTGCTTAGCATAAACGACGACGACGTCAAATGATAGAGGAGTCGCGCCGGTGCTGTGTTAGCCTTCCGGCGGCGGCAGTGGCGGCGGCGACGGCACCATTACCCCCACCACTATCAAGACAAGGCGTTGCTGCCAGCGCCGCTGCAGGCAACTGCGACCACCACCACCACCGGGACCAGCGGGACCAGCGGCGCGCAATGAATCCAGTCTAACTGGTCCATCCAATAGATTGCGCTGTTAGCTAAAAAAAAAAGAAAGAAAAAAAAAGGATATACCAGATAGACATCGCATCGCATCGCGGTGTGACAAAATTACATTTCTGACCGAGCGTTTCGTCATACGAATAGCGTTCAGCTCGACTCCTCCACTTGTAGTCAGTCAATCTAGTTTTGCGAGGGCATAAAACACACGCACAACCAAGATGACGTCTAGCCCATCCGTTCACGTACACATAGGCTGGATAGATAGAGAGATAGATACAAGGCGCATGGACCTTGACATTAGGAAACAAATGATCTATAGCTTGCCGCTAGGATGCTACTGCAGGCAGGCAGTGTAGGGGATGATCAATATGCAGAAAGCTGTTCAAAACTTTAACATAATCCTGAATGAAGTGCACAGTAAGATTTTGTAAATGTGCTTTGTTAAAACTTGCATGTATTCATCACCAGTTCTGTCAATAAAGAAGACCATCTGCATTTTTTTTATTACTATCTTTAACTTTTCTGCGATGTTAAGAACGATTGCGGGGGGAAGGGTATGTGTCACGAAAGCAACGAGTCAATTATCAAGCACAACTTTTCCCGCCCGTTAGATTACATGTAATGGATGCTTCACATACCGGCAGGTAAACGCGAATGTGATACTTTAGGTAAAAGTTGTTCAATGCAAGCCTACGTCGCTTGTCATGCCAATTAGTTAAACACATCGCGGATCAATTTAGAAGAAAAGGGATCCGCTTACTTAATAGCGGACCTATTGCAACGCTAAATAATCACTATTTACAGTAATTACAAATTTGAATGCACACAGGCACAGAAAACTCTCGCCAATTTGTTCGTTCACTATTTACAGTGATTACATATTTGAATGTAAAGCTAACTAGCCAATTTGTTTCTGCTTTCAAAATGTGGCAACGTTTGCAAATCTGCATGTCTATGTGGAGCGTTTTGCGACAGAGATATGCAATTATCATTGGCACCGGTTAAGCAAACGTTTGTGCTTGCGCGTCCTAGAGAACGCCCGAAGGGCTCTTTTTTCGCGACAATACAATACATACCAACATGTAATTTTTTGAACACCCCTATTTAAAGCGAAGGTTAACACATTAAAATCAGGCAGTGATCATCTTTGGTCTTCTGAGTTTGCCAAGATCTAAGAGGACAATAAATATTTGCGATAGGTATATCTGGCTATTCACTTCAATAACTGCCCTAACGATTCTAACTACTCTACCGATGAATCTGGACTCTTCGATCATAGAGTGCTAGAAATCCCTGTCACATTTAACTTGCCACTGAGGGGATTGTAAGCGAAGCGTCGGCAATAAATGTCTACACATATACGTATATGTGCAATAAAAAAATATTTTTTTGTCCGCATCCCCGATTAAGACAGGTCTTAGAAGAAAGTATCAGCAGTATTCTGTATACGTATAGCACAACCACAAGAATGTGCTTAAGTTTACCCTTCTACGGTAGTATTTACTGTTCTGTATGTGTAGTTTTGTCGGCATTCGATAGCTTCTCTTCGAAAGAGGCTCTGTTATGTGCTCATACGCCAACTGAGTAGCCAACTTCCCGCTATCAGCCTCGTATTCGTTGTAGAATACTGTTTGAAGTGAGATCGCGTTCGTCTCCTCTGCTCTCGCGTCGTTGTTCGCTAACCCTATTCGATTTAGTCGATCTCGTCTCAGATGTGGAACCGCGCTAGACTAAATCGATTCCTGCATCGGTGGCGCTGGACAATAAATAGGGTGCTCACTTCTTCTATGTGCCCCTTCTTGCTTCCTACCTCAAGGATCGTGAAGATTCACTTGGATGCCTTTTCGAGAATCGCTAAGGTGGCGCGCCACCCATCAAGTGCGTTCGGCGTATGTAGTTGTAGCTGTTTAGCGTTGCCTGTATTGCATACGACCACGTGGCGACCAAAGCAACGGGCGCGACAGTACCACAGTGGTGACTGAATGAGTGCTGCAGGAGCACGCGATAGCATACAACAAAAAATATCGCTATAATATATATATATATATATATATATATATATATATAATATTGTATGTAGTTATATACAGAAGAATGTAGTTATATACATTAAATTCCTAAATAAATAATAATAATAATAATAATAATAATAATAATAATAATAATAATAATAAGGTATATATATATTTGTTTTTATTATCAAACTCATAACTGCATGTAAACACGGACAAACACTGGACAAAGTGCCTACCGCGCTACAAGCGGCGCCGCCGTAGCGTTACCGCGCTATATATCCAATGACAACCTCTGTTGGGGAAATTCACCAGCACATGGGTCCCTCGTGGCTAATCAGATATATGATGCATATATAATTTTTTTTAAAAATACAGTATTTCTATTAGCAAGCGCTTATGGGGATTAATTTAACTTTCTACAGAATCTCTGGACGCCCTACGGCTGATGGAAGAAATCCTTTCCCAGCCGCAGCGTTACCGCGCTGAACTATTGATATGTTCTGCAACAGGTATTCGCTAGCGCGGGGATCTCGGGTTGTAGCAACGACTCTCCGGCCCAGTTCCTTGATAAATTCCATAGACTCCGGCCCGATCGGGCAAGTCTCAATGACGAGCGGCTGAACTATGAATTGCGACGCTGGTTTCTTGTATTTTGTCAATTTCCGATTTTGAATTTTATCCGTTTTTCAAGGAGACAACTGCGTGCCCCGGGAGTGGGATCTTTTTGTCCGGCTTCGGCGGGCTATTTATAGTGAGACCTTTTACTTCTCAGCAGGTTCTTTCACTGCTAAATCACTGCCTCGATATTTTTCTTGGGCCCCTAAGGTCTCAAAGGCAAAAGGTCAAAAGTCCATAGAGTCCCCGATGAATGCATACTTCTGACACGTATTTCTGTCAGCCTACGAAATAGCGCAACCGCCTAGACCGTGCCCTGACTGACCAATGGGGGTGATAAAGTGTCAGTCACGGTAGCGACCCAGACGAGTGCCTTTCTCAACTCTTAAAGGCTGTTAGGGTCAATCCATGAGATCGCCAGGGCGCGGTCCAGCTTAATTTGTTCCGATCCGCAACAAAACGTTTCTTGGATTTGTTTAGTAGTTTAGCTGGTGGATTTAAATTAAGCAGAAAAGATAAAAACTCTGAATTTAACTGTTCTAAAACTGGCATATTTAGTTAAGTTAACCTCACGGAGCAGGTAATTTACCCATGTTGTAGAGGAGCAAGAGTATGAAAGAAACAGGCCCCTATGATCACCTGGGAGCCTCAGGGGACTTGAAAATATATACATTTCTAAAAGTATCTTTAGCCGTGTGTCCCAACTTGGGAGCAAGTACTCGGTGACATCGAACGCGTCGACGAATATCACTTCGTATATACTGACGTGACTCTTTAGCAGCTTTGTGAGGAGGGAAGCTAAGTTTTGGCAAAACTAACTGCAGTCTTTAGCTGTCGTGGCATTTGGAACAAAATGCTGGCCGGCATGTATCGAGGACTACGCCATGTAACTTGTAACATACAAATAGCGAAGCGGGTGGTTGCCGTTTGAGAGTTAGAACTATTTCCATGAGCGGCTTCTTCGTGGCTTTTTGCTAGTGTAGAAACGGCGAACTTGAATTACACTAAACACAGAGAGTGGACACGCCGTGCATATATGCCTCGAATTTTATACACAAGTCCGTATCATTGATATATGGTCTATTGCCGGCACCGCTAGCACTGGTAAAGCTGCATAAATAGCTGGTGCCCTCACTACAATGCCTTCACCACCTATCACATAAATATTGGTCTGAAGGAAACCATCCAGTTCAAAAGCCTTTGTTCAGCTTCCCCAACTGTTTACGTTCGCTTTGTCTCCACTTTAACCTTGGTCAGAGTTCTTCATTTTCCTTTAACCAGATATATAGCCAATTGTTGCATTGGAAGCTGTCTCTGTGCGTATGTCTGTAAGCTCTCCTCAATACCATTAGCACATGGGTCGTCGTCAGTTTTAATAGCGCTCCGAAGCCTATTTATTTATATATATATATATATATATATATATATATATATATACTAGAAAAAAATATGTTTTCCTGGGTCCACAGGCATGGATCCGTATGGCACGATAAACTATTTTAATGAAAAAATAATTATTGTTTAAAATATGCGACAGATGTCTGCGTTAAACTTGTGAGTTCAGAGTTCAAGTCGATGTCTTCCCGTTTTGCCAACAAAGTCAGCTGGCTTCGCGTCGCTGCCTCACGCTAAGAGAACACGAAGCAGAGCGGAACATAAAAAGCAGCGTCCTCGCAATGACGCTGCAGATTGAACACAACCTCACTCAAAACATCTCAGTTTATACTGTTATGTTGCAAGTTTCCTTGTGATGTCCTGCTTTAACTCGATAAACAAATCACATGAACAGAAGCAGAGATTGTAGAGAGTTACATCAGCTCTGTAAACACGCCGTCAAAGTCATAAAGAACACGTCCGCTCTTCCTCACACCGAACACACAATGCATATATATTTATCTGCGCAAACATCACTATATATATATATATATATTATAGAGCGAAACGAGCCCGTGTAGTTGAAACATTCCAACAATCTACCTAAGCACTTCGCAACAAATATAGTGTGCGAACACAGGCACGGTGGTCAGATTAAACAACGAAATAGAGACGTAGTGTATCTACCAGTGCGCGGATCAATGTTTAAAGATTATCTTGTGTTTGTGTGCCGAGTACGTAATGCGTGTGGTGAACGGAAGGGATAGATCAAGTGTGTATGTTGTGCGTGTGTATACATTTGTCTCAACGACGATAACGATGTCGACGATCGCTAACCACAGTCGTTGCGCGGAACAAAGGGATCAGTGAGGCAGTCAGTCAGATAGATAGATAATAGCCCGAAAGCCACGCATATCAGCGTTCGGAAGCCTCCGGCAACCAGCCGGCAGAGAGCAGGCCTAGAGGAATGTTTTCATTTTAGCTGGCGACTGTCCGTTGCATACACGCATTGCATATACGCTTCCCGTACGCGGCTTCCCGTACCAGACCCAACAACAACAACGGTAACATGCGGCGCCGCGGCCACGGCCGTGAGATCTGCGCGCACCGCTGCAAGCGTCTACTATGCACGAGCTCTACTACCACAGGCAGACAGACTCCTATTAAGCCTCAGGTGTCTCCACACCGCCGCCACCTACGCCACGGACAACTAGGCCGCACGGACCAGCATGCATGACAACACATATGCAACGACAACGTTTACTCCACCTAGTCACGTAGTAGTAGTAGTAGTAGTAGTAGTAGTAGTACGGAATAGAAGGGCAAACGAGCTGAAGCAACCCAGTTGAAGAAGGACGATCGCGGACGAACTAACTAGAGGTGATCAATGCAAAGCTTGTGTGAAGAGTATGCAAACAGCAGCCTCTAGAACACACTATACACTAAATCCTACACAAGATGTGTATGCGCCTATTATTGTCACTGATGATGATAATGATGATGATGATAATTATTTTTATTATTATTATTATTATTATTATTATTAGTAGTAGTAGTAGTATTATTACGCATTATTTGTTTGCTTGTGTAGTAGTATTACATTCAATGCACCGAGAGCCGGACATGTTAAGATATAACTAAAACTGGAAACTACGATATGTGTGTTGCATTCAAAAGCGGTATTATATTAGTTGTCATACACGTTTCGTTAAACTCGCTCAGCGATCGACACCTGTGTGTGTTCATTATATATTAGCCACTGTATGAGCCATGTATGTATATGCTAGCCACATGTCACATATTTATTAGTGGACTGTAATGACGGCAGGACTTGATCGCACATGAAGTCACCTCATCTGCTTGATTGTGCATATCCCGACTCACTTATCCTGGCGCTGCTGCTGCAACAACAACAACAACAAAGCGTATGAAATGAACCATGCACATACATGCGTGGTTATGTATACAAGAACGTATGCATGTATGTACAGGTATATATGTGCGTGCGGCTCAAGCTTCAAGCACGGCACGCCGCGAAAGAGAGCACCGCAGTGCAGTAGTGTCCTTCTGCTCGCGAGCGGCTGTTCCGCCCACTGATCGCCGCTGCTGTCGGCTGCGTACCTCGATGCTGTTGCGTGGCGTGACCACGTGGCGCTCCGTTGCTATTTGCTGTCCGTCTCCATGGACGACCTGTTTGTGCGCGGCTTGTTCTTGTTCTTCTTCGTCTCCCTCTTTCTCTTTCTCTATTTCGATCCGTTTTGTTTGCGCCGCATAGATGCACGCATGTGTTGAGGCCGACTCAGAACACCCTCAGCAGCAGCAGCAGCCGAGAGCTTTACAGTATACGAACATGAGCTGGCTTTGATCGGCGCTCGCGTCGGCCACGTCCGGCCGGGGCAACAGTAGTCGTCGGAGGCAACTGCACGTCTTTACGCGAGCGACGCCAGGACAGGCGGACCTGCGTCTGCTACGGCCTTCTTTCTGTAGCATCGTCGTCGCCGTCCGTACCTGCTACAGCCGCGACCACTACTACGGCTGCTGCTGCTGCTACGACAAGTAGTAGTAGTAGGAAATGCTGGCTACCCCAGAGGGGTAGCGGGGGGGGGAGGGAGATCGTGAATAATAGACGACGACGACGACGGTTACAGCTACAACAACTGCAGACCTCAGTAGTTAGGCAAGCAGGCATGCAGGCCAGCAGGCAAGGAGCGAGCAAGCGGACGGACAGACCGTTACCAAGGCCAGAGCTGAGCCCCCGTTTCTCTCGCATGGTAAAGCCGCCTCTTATGGCGGTCGACGGTGAGCCGCCTGTCCGCTGCCGCCCCCGCCGGCGCCCCCCGCGGACTCAAGACGAAGTATTTGAAACCCTCCCGCCAATCGTGCGCCGCTAGTCTCTCTGCCACTAGCGGTCCGCGCGGTTACCTTACCTTCCGCACCGGGCATTATCCATACGCGCTATTGCCTTGGCGTGCTTTGCTTTCCGCCGCCCTATGCTGCCCTCGGAAGCTGTGTCTCGGTTGCGCTCATACGTGCTACTTTGACTACTCATCGTGCACGATGAGTTTCCGTCCATCGATAACTGTGCAACGAGCCTATGCAACGATCCACCTCATTCTCTCTCCCGCTCTGCGCCTCTCTTGTGCTCTCTCTCTATCTCAAGCGCGCGCGCACGCTCTCACTCTCGCGCCTGAGTATTTCCATTGATCCTCGATTATTTTATGCGTACTCTCTAACTTTTTCCACTTCAGCGCTCTTCCATGCTAGATTCATTCAACTAGGTTTTCGTTGCTGCACACGTGCCAGTTTGGTAACTTGTCATGAAAAGCAAAGTGCGATAGGCTAGCACGAGGCGCATCAACATATATATATATATATATATATATATATATATATATATATATACAGGGTGTTCCTATTTGTGTGTCCAAAACGCTAGGGTATGGTCAAACTCGGTGAGAAAATCATTTTTGCCAATGGGTGGAAGCCGGGAAAACGTTTTGTTTAGGAGTGAGGATGAAATTTATAAAAGCTGTTATTCTGTCTTTTTTCTCCTACATAGTTGTGCAAAATCTACGTTTGCGGGAGAACCAGTCAGCGCACAAAGGAACCGATCATACCGGCGTGTTTGTCGAAAAAGCTTAGTCACTTGGCAACTACGTAACGCAGCACCATCACTTTGGTACGAATGTAGTGGGCATTAAATCTGCTATTGCCTGAGAGTAGTCTTTTAGACGTGCATTTTTGGTCGTAATGGAAAAAATTACGATGTTGCAAAAAAAAGCGTTAACGTAACATTTTGACTTTTTATGGCTTTCCTTAATCTGGCTATTCGCTTTTTGCTACGCAAGCTAGTAATGTATACTTTATTGTGCAGAATTTTCCGCCAAAGACGCCGGTATGATCGGTTCTTTGTGCGCTGACTGGTTCTCCCGCAAACGTAGATTTTGCACAACTATGTAGGAGAAAAAAGACAGAATAACTGCGTTTATAAATTTCATCCTCACTCCTAAACAAAACGTTTTCCCGGCTTCCAGCCATTGGCAAAAATGATTTTCTCACCGAGTTTGACCATACCCTAGCGTTTTGGACACACAAATAGGAACACCCTGTATTTATATGTATATATTAATATATATATATATATATATATATATATATATATATATATATATATATATATATATTTGCAAACAATAGGTGCATGTCTTCTCAGAATTTTTTTTCAGAGGCTTCTTGTGCTAAAATTGCTCTGTAAACACACAGCCAAAGTTCTCACTCCCACAGAGTCAGACAAAGACGTCATCAGGTAGGGGCGCTTTGCGCTCTATCTGAGGAAAACTTTGGTTTGGCCGACCGCAACAAGAGCCAGGATTATGCTTACACCCGCAGCGACAAACTTGTTAGTTCTCATCTAAATAGTTTTCCCGAATAGTACTAGCCCGATTAAGCATGCGAGATACATCATGCATTGTCGAGGAATCAAGCTGGCCATCTTACAGTCGTTGATAGTCGTTGACCGTCATCAATGATCGTCTATGAAAATAAAAAGACATCATGGAGTGCATATACTTTAAGCTTCCCGGCATTTATTACGGCATAACGACTTTGCTAGAAACAACTACGTAAAGTACACTAATTTACGCAGAAGCTTATTTTGAAGGTAGTAGACATATAACAGGGCCCTCCTAGAGCTAAGCAGATGTGTCGATTCACCATCTTTAGACAAGACGACTAGTCATGGTCACCCTCTTGGATGTAAAGAACGCCTTTAACAACCTACCATGGAAGACCACCTTCGACACTCCTGTTCGTAAAATCGTTCCGCCATACCTAATAAAGGTAATTTCTGAACACATTAAGGAGTGGTCCGCCTCAAACGGCAAGGTGGTCTTCCCGATAACAGCCGGTGTGCCACAAGTGTCAATCCTGGGCCCACTGTTATGGAACCTGTCAAGTAACGACGTCCTGCGAGAAAGCTGTCTACCCCCGAGAGCAGAAATGATAGCTTACGCTGACGGCTTAACGCTTTTGTACGGACTAAAACGGAAAACAACCTTAAACTAAACACAAACAGAGCTTTGCACTCAACAGCGGAATGGGTGAAGGCTGAGGGGCTGGCACTCGCCCCAGAAAAAAAGTGAGATCATTCCTCTAGCTGGTAAGACAAGAGTTTGACCGTTGCACATACAGGTCGCAGGGCAAACAATCAAGTTCGTAAAATAATCCCCGTTACGCTGGCCACGTCCATGACCGGCTTATGCCACACAAAGAAGGCTGCAGGAAGAAGCGTTCAAGGCGGCAAACGCTATCAATCATAATATCTTTAATGCCAGGATAGTTCGAAATCTACATGACTCGCAGGCTCGTACAAGAAAACCACTGATGGTGGTAGCGGAGCCAAATGCTCTCTTCAGGGTTGCCGTGTGGGCTAAAGCGATTCTGAAGTCAAAGAAAGCGAAGCTGATCCTGCGAAGAACGCAGCGGATTGCAGTCTTTAGGATAATACAAGGGTACAGAAGATCAGTACAAACGCAGCTCTGCTGCTCGCCGGAAACATTGCCTGGGATCTCAAGGCGTCGGGGAGACAGCGCCTTAGGATATTGGCACACTGGCAGAGAGCGACAAAGAAATAGAGAGAGAAACGCCGGCAAGCCGAATGGGACGCCATTCCTTCTGGTGCCCCCGGAAAGAGCCTAAGCAAACTGCTGTCAAACATACAGGCACGGATATCAAGACCTGGAGTGGACCTAACTTTCTACCTGATGCAGGTTCTCACGGTACATGGCAACTTCCAGTTACATCTTCACCGAATAGGGAAGGCTCCATTAAAAACATGCCGTTTCTGCGAAGAAGCCGTGGAAGACACTCCGCAACACACACTCCTCAAGTGCCAGGCATGGGAAGATACCAGAGCCATAGCAATTAGACAGATTTGCAAAGGATGTTCTAGAGCGGGAATTATGTTTGTCGCCTTGTATAATTGCATTTAAATTAAATGTGCGAATCGTAAGAAATGTTGCTATTAGGTGACTTTTTCAATACGTTTTTTTTGCATATGAGAATTGCCATGCCGCAAATACTGTTAGGACAGAAGGAAATTTGTTGATGAACCCACTCGATGGGCGCCCAGATGAGATATCTGAATTATTTGGTGCCTTAGCCACCTATCATTTATATATATATATATATATATATATATATATACATATGTACACGCGAATTTAGATTTAGAACGCGGTTTATTGGCGAAACTGCATTGCAAATGCTTGAGTTTTCGATAAAATTAACTTTTATAAAATGGAGTGAATTTACACCGTCACATGGTCATATTTATAGGTGTGTACACAGTAAACAGGTAGTCCAGTTCCTTAGTATGAAACAGCATTGTAGAAAGGACATACACTCAGCACAACAGTATTGCCGACTTACGAGGGCTCCTACAAGTCATGAATCAAATAACAGAGATCTTATACGACCAGGTAGCGCGCTCCAAATAAGCGGCAACCGGCACACTAGAGAATGGGATCTGAGTTTCTTTCCGGACCGCGGTACCACAAATACTACTTCCTTCTCTATCGAAGAACCAAAGCTGCAAATAGCTGCCTTCTCTGTCAAAGCACCAAAAGAAATACCATATTCGACGGTAGTAAACCACAAAAGGTTTTGTAGGCAAGTGTAGCCACTTTAAGAATACATAATTTTGAGACTGGAAAAAGGTCATGGGCAGCAAACAGATCACTAACTGCTCATGGCGCCGTCCGGAGAAGATGGCACGAAGTGCATCATTTTGAATCAGTTGAACTCTTCGAAAAATGTGTTTTTACCCACGACGCCACAGTAGGACACCAGACCAACAGAAAATAGATAAAAGCAGGGCTGCCTTAACAGCCGTAAAGTTAATAAAGCCGTAAAGTTATAAGGGCATAGCATTTTGGCATCAATTGATCTACTTGATAATACCAGGATAAACTCTTATGTAATACTAAACCGAGACACCTTACTGCCTGAGAGCGATCTACCAAAATGGCGCCCAGTCAAAAACTATCGGGCAATTGAAGCAGCCTTCTGACGGGCCGAAACCCTGAGATATTGGTTTTGCTTGGTGTTTACAACTAGCCAATATTCGTTAAAAATCTTAACAACTGTTTCAACCAATTTAAGTGTAGTCTTAATACCACTAGAAAGGCCAAAATACGATTGAACAAGTGTCGTGTCGTTAGTAAAAGCTGTCTATTTTTCTAGGTTATTCTGTTTAATGCTCAATAGTATGACGAGTATAATATCAGAAACACAAAGGGACCACGGACAGAGCCCTGTGGAGTCCTTAAGCTAACAAGCTGTCAAGTAGATTAAATAGGTCCAATTTTTACAGACTGAGATCTATCTTCAAGATAGAACCTAAACAAGCTAACTGTATGGAACGTACCACCCAAGTGGGTCAACAGCTCGGTAAACAATCCATGCTCAAGACAATTGAAGGCAGACGCCATGTCCAGAAACTTGCCCAAACAAGGCCGGTACAATTCAGTCAGCCACGGATGCTGCCACGGGTGTGCTAGTGCTAAGTCTGTCGATCGGTTCTTACGAAAGTCAAATTGGTCTGACGAGAGGAAGTCAATGTCCTTCGAATGTAACGAGTTAAGCTCCGTAGCACTAACTTTTCAAAAACATTCGAAATATAGTCGACAACTGTGATAGAGAGGTAGCTGGACGCAAGACTATCCGCTTACCCTTGTATAATAGAACTACGTTGGTAGGACGCAGACATCTAGGGAAGTCGCTGCATTCAACTAACTAGGTTAACTACTGTTGCCAAAGGAGCTGCAATTGAGAAGGAGGCTACTTAAGCAGCTTAGCCGGCTTACACCCATGGCGCCACCAATCCAGCTTGCATTCAAGGTCCCCATCGATCTGCCCTCAAGATCAGAGGCCTGTACCCGAGGCAACGAAAATAATTTGATCTCGTTTGGTTATAGTTCATCAAAACGGTGCTGACAGTTAAGACTGATAGGAGTTCTGCCTTAGCGAGCTCTCTACTGCAAGCCTTGTTAATATATTTCCACAAACGCCGCGAGTTCGATTTAATGTCATTAGACCTCTTTTTATAGAATGCCTCTCTGGCCAGGCAAATAACTGTTAAATACCGCCTTAGATAGCATAAGTGCACCCCCATTGTCTCGTACGTCAAGTGGCTACGATACCTTCAGTGAAGCTTGTTCACTGTACGCCTCAAACGGCAAAGTCCCGGAGAGAAGGAGAATGCGTGGCTATCACGTCAAAAGTTTCAGAAAAGTCCAGATTAATCTTAACAAATGTTTCATCATAAATCTCATCTATGGTAGTCCGCGGCGGTTTGAAATCTGAATACACATCTACAGCGTTATGAACTGATTTAGGAGGTCTGCCGTACCATGTCAAGAAATACATACATACTACGCTGATTATGCCGCCTGTGCACTGTGGGTATGTCCCTTCCAGTTGCAACCGAAACGGGTGTGCCGCCATTGACAGAAATAACAATTGGATAGGTATTCGAAGTAATTACATTTCTAACAGCTTCACCGATGAAACTAAAATAAAACAATTGTTTACGGCTATATGATCTATGCAGGTCAATGAGTAGGGACAAGCCGCCATTGACAGACATAACAATTGGATAGGTATTCGAAATAATTACATTTCTAACAGCTTCATTGATGAAACTAAAAAGAGAACAATTGTCTACAGCTATATGATCTATGCAGGTCAATGAGTAGGGACGGGCTATCCAGTCTATCGTGTGAACAAACCCCACGCCACAAAAAAGATAAGTATTTCATAGGAGAAGTGTCAGCCAAAATATTGATATTAGAGTCCCCATCAGCATGCAAGACAGGCTGCTACTTCGTGGCAATAGGTTCTCAAATGTATCAAGCAGCACGTCACCGTGGCTAATACGGCATGAGTAAAAAGCAATCACAAAGCCTTCCAACCCTTGCGTCACAACGATTCATAAAGTCCCTTCTCGATTCATAAAGTCAGCAATTGATTGCTTTAGTAGACCAATCGTACCAGCATTAATATGCATGGGGGAGAACGTATTAACAGCCAAATGAATGTCGTTCCAATGCAAACACCTCCTGATATTCCCCGGAGACTGCGGAGCAACGTTATTAAAATTCATGAATTATGTAGATGATATGAATTATGTGGGTTATGATGATCATAAATTATGTGGATAAAGTGAGTTGACTACCTGAGCTTCAATAGAACATATAGAGACTTCTACGAGCTCTTAAAGGCATTGCGCAGTATTTGGGTTAAATGATATCCTTGAAAGACGCAATCACGGTTGTCAATAGCGTGTTGCTGCCTCCTGCTTTCTTTATAAGAGACTTCTTGGGCTTTTTCTTCGAGCGCGGACAATCTGTAGCTTCAAGCTTGGGAATCGGTTTTAGAGTGTTTATAGTCGTAGCGCCGGGTAAGCTCACCCGTGCCTCCGACCCCGGTGCCGAAATACTACTGATCTTACCACGACCGCATATGATCGGTGGGAAGTTTAAGCCAAATTGGAGTCATCTTGCGGACATTCTGTGGCAGGATCCGTTGTCTCCAGTGGCACAGATTCGAGCACCTTGACTGATACGGCCATTGGAGATTCCACAGTCACTTGAGGTAGCACTTTAGATTCCATCAATACTTTGCATTTCTCGATCTTGCAGTTATATATATATATATATATATATATTTATATGTAGCTATATATATATATATATATATATATATATATATATATATATATATATATATATATATATATATATATATTTATATGTAGCTGTGACTCGCTAACATGTTTGTCTTCTTCGTACGCATCTTTTTATATAGTTTTGTTTGTTTCTACCAACCAAGTTAGGCATTTGCACTCGATACATTAGAAGCCAGGAAAACCGAATCAAAAGTGACAAGATGTATACTTGGAAGTTGCCCAACTCTGGGGCGGCAGTTTCGCGTCTACCGTTTAGACGGAAAGCCGCGTCCACATATCTATACGAACGTCATTTGGCAGTCGATATAAGCTGATAGTAGAATCATGCGTTTGAACTGTTTATGTTTGACATAGCGGCGGGCAACTTATTACGCGCGTACGGCAGGTTATGTTGTTGTTACGGTGGTTATCGTTTGGTGTATATATATATATATATATATATATTTATAATTTTCTGTTTCATGTGCATACACAATATGAGTGAAATAAATATATATATATATATATATATATATATATATATATATAGTTTATTTTGCAATAAGTTTGCATTTTAGGATGACACATCATTATAATATAATTGTGATTATGTACAATGTAAACACTTCAGCGGCCTTCCCATTGGCCAAAGACCGCTGACGCGTCTGACAGCTCGCTGCGTGGTATTTAACGCACGTCTGCGAACAGAACCGGCAGCGACATTGATCACTAACTTAGTCAACTATTTGGGCCGAACAAAAGAGAGAAATACTTACACTCCCGCCGCCCGCGATTTTCGCGCGGACATTATACGGGAGTGCCCGCCGCGCCCGAATAGACAGGCCGACGGACCCCCCACCCTTCCCCCCTATCGAGGGTATCTGTGGGGGTGCCACACTACTCCACCGTACCGATCAGATTCAATCACCTCGCGATTCCGCGTTACACCCCAGAATATACAATACCCCCCATTACAGGGTGCTCGACCACTCCAGGGCAGGGTTACACCGCAAAAACGATGCCAGACGGTCCTCTCGACCGGTGGTCTGCTTCATGTAGCGACTCGCTCTTCATTTTGCCTATTAAGCCAAGGCAGCAGGCGTCCCGAACGGTACCACCGGGTGTCACCCGGGGCATTAACCGTCCGACCCGGGGGTCCTCGTGCAGGACGGTCCCCCCGTATTGGCAGGTAGCCTTAACAGCCCTCGAATGGGCCACGACAGGATGACAATATAAATTCGTTGACACCCAAATCTATCGTATGCCTTGCCCCCCGGTTAGTTGTTAAAACACGGGAGTGTCAGTTTTGGGAGTTTGTACCGTCTGACTAGCTTACATAGTGGCTCGTGAAGGTCCCCGCAGCGCGCGGAAGTCGCGCACCAGCAGACCAGGCCGGTAAGAGAGTCATAGATACTCCCGGGTGTGTCACCAAGTGACGGTAGCCATATAGCCACAATGTACCTTGTGTACACGTGCCGACTAGTGCAAGCCATTCCATCCGAAAGCTCCCTCTAGCGCGAGGTTCACATCTAGCGCCACCTCTGCTGTGACCTCGGTCACTTTCTTTGCCACACCAAAATTGAATTGCTGTGATGTGGCCCTGTAATAATAGGTGATCTAAGCATGACTCTGATTGTCTGCACCGCCGGTCTGTCCGCAAGCCGTATGGCTTAGCTGGGCGTCAAGCGTCTCAATGCATCTATCGTCATCGCGTTCTCGTACTGGATCTAGCTTTTCAGCGAGTATGTAGCACAAGGCAATTACAAGTTTAGCACGGCAGGGCTCGTAGTTTTGCTAACCGTGGTTGCATGGCAAGCCCGTTTCGAACGTGCTAGGCCTGCCACGCCGTACGATTATGATTTTTAAATAAAGTTAGAACGTGTTACATCTTGCCCGTAGACATTCGATTTGGTGAAGCACTTTATTTGTGTTTCTCCTCTCTCTCCTCTCTCTCTCTATTGTTGATTTCCCGTCCTATCGCCGGGTTGTCAGGCATCGTTGCTAGAGAGCTAGTTTGGTGTTTAAAATCGCCCGATCTCTGTTTCTTGGCTGTTTGATCTCGGATCTCAGCGGATGCCGAACAAGCTTGCCGCGGCCCGCCCGCGGTTTCGCATTTTGGGCTCACGCTTTTTGTTTTACTTCTTGTCGTCGTCGTTCCCGTCCTTCCACCCGCCGTGTCTGACTGCTTGCCCGCCTGCCTGCCTCTCTACCAGCGGCCCCATAATTAGCTGCAACGAAAGCACACGATGCAATTGATCGCCTTCGGGGCTGGCGGACACGAGCGGACACCGTGTAGTTCGTCGTGTGGCATTATAGCATTCTTCTCCCTCCATCAACAGCATCACGGCGATCATTATCGCCGTCGGCGGGTGTCGTTTCTTTTCTGGTTCGCAGCCGGTCGAGGACGAAGACGAGGCTGCCACGACATGGCAGTCTTGAGACCGAGAACTGCGACGGTGGCGAGATGACGGTCACCAACCACCACAAACAGATACATCGAAGGACAATCAAGTAGAGTCCATGCACACGCACTGACGCACACGCAGAAAACGCGCCACGTCACAGGAAGGCGTACAGGGGGCAAAACAGCGAGAAAAATTTAGAGAGGGGGAATATAAGAGAAGAGATAGAGAGAGAGAGAGATAGATAGATAGAGAGATAGAGAGAGAGCGATGAAGAGAGATATAGAGAGAGAGAGAGGGAGAAGATGAGAAGGGGTGGAACGAGGGAGGAGGAGAAGAGGATGATAGAGAGATTACGTTCATAATAATTACGTATGCGGCCCACGATTTTGCAGCTGAATAGGGCGACCACGGCACAAAACGATCTGTACCGTCGCCGCTACTGAGACTGCTGCTGCTGCTGCCGCTGCTGGTCGCTGTCTCTTTGCTGTTGCCAATTTACTGCTCCCCATGCAGGAGGGCGGCAACGAAGAGGGCGCATCGTCAGCCTGACCTCTCGGCGGTCGACACCGCAGCATCGTAACCTTGCAGTGCTAGCCATTAGCCTCCTCCTCAATGTTACCGACTCAACGACGCCACTGCCGTCGCAAAACATATATATATATATATATATAGGATCTCTCAGAATTCGCCCTACAAACTGTGGAATCTACTACGGCTCGGCAAATAAATCAAGGGGACAGAAATGGGGTCTAAAACTGGGTAATTGAGTGTGAAAGCCAAAATATAAGAATCGCAAAGAATTTAATTTCTTGAGAAATATCAGCAGATACAAAAGTTCCTTCCAAACTCGCAGGTATAATTTGTTTCTCGCATATTGCATCTGAGGATTCGTTTCGTGAATATTGAATAGCTCCTCAAAGTGGTCCGTATCTTTGTTCAGGGCATGGTAGCATCTGAGATCATCACCAACAGACAGCAGGGTGACAGCTGACTCAGTCAGATTCTCCAGATCTAGCGATCCTGGAAATTTTGTAAACGCTCCATATCACGGCTGTAGAGCGGCGACCAGGTCGGTGATCCGTTGGTGGTACCAGTCCGCTGTATAGCTCCAGGTACGGCCGTTTTGATCGTGCAAACTCCCGAAAGATCCAGTTTGTCAGCCTGGACGACTTCATAAGGATTTCGGTATATATAGCATGAACATCAGACTGCCAACAGGACGGTGCCTTGTGGACATCCTGAGAGGACTTGCACCTCAGCCGAAAGGCAGTCGCCTAATTTCACACTAAAAGTGCGTGATCTAAGGAAGTCAGACACCCAGAATCGGAGGCGAGGTCCAACTCCCATTGATGGCAGGATTGCAAGAAGCGTGTTGTAATCAACGTGTTCAAAGGCACTTTCTTAGGCATGTCGGTCGGTATGTATATGTATATATATATATATATATAAATCTAGCACTAACACTACACATGATAAAGTACTGTTTTTGGCTTATTCTTCCTAAAAACGTGTTGGTCATAAATACAGTGTGCGGACCGCATTTGTGACAATCGTGCAGCCAATACATAAGTTATTCCCGACTGTCTGAAGGAAGTGATCAGTCAGGTCGTCGCAACATAATAAATTAAGCATAACGCTCACTTAGAGCAGTCATGTTTTAAAGATTTTTTTAGCGCAGCTATGATGGAGGAACATCTAAACATATCGGATAGAAAAACACAAACGATTTACACAATGTGATATATATATAATACCTCAAAGTCATAATCATGCGACCACAGCGATACCAATTATATGGCAATGCGAGCCGTGATTGCCGAGTAATAATTTTTTCGGCGCAAATGTCGAGATTAAGTGCATGCATAAATAACTGACTCTAAGAGGTAAACTTCAAATATTTATTATCTTACAGTAACTGCTCGATGGTTCCACAGCTAAATACTATACACATTTGACAATATCTGCAGAGATTTCAAAACGTATACTCTAACGAGCTTACTCCGCTCCAGCTTCTTTATGGCCACACCAATGTGCTTGCTGTTCGATCTGACTACTAAGGACAGGAAAACGATCGATCAGCAGCGGCCAAGGCAATTGTTCGCGTTTCACACCACAGAAGCAGATATGAATGTATGAAACATGAATCTCTCTACCCTCTCAGTTGAAATTGGCATTGTTAATGTGTCGTGATGATCCGTGGTGACACAAAAGTCAAGAAAGTTGACATCACTCAAATTTATGTTCAGGACATTTCGGTGTAACGCATATGAGACGCGACGGTTATACCAGATGCGTTTTATAAATAGACGCTTACCTTGTACTGACACGCTCGTGAATATACATCGTTGCGCGGAAAACAAGATCATACCATAGTCTTTATTACGCCATTACGTCATTACATACATTAAGACTGAGGACGGCGAGAATCATAGCCATGAAAGAGCGCATCCTTCAGGCAGTAGCCGATCGTCCTTCTGTAAGCACGAGGAAAGTGGCCCGAAATTTGGTCGTCTACTGTAGTTGGTTTGTGCGGCAAGTAGAAGCCAATGCGGAGCTTCCTGTTCTTGCGCTTTTCATCCAATCTTGCTTCCACAGCTTACTTTGCACAAGACGGTGTGTTTAACAGGCACAACACCCATTGTTGGGCAAGCAAGAACCAACATGTGATTCACCAACGTGGACACCAGAGTCGTTTCTCCGTGAATGTGTGGGCTGGCAGTGTAAGCAACTACCTCATAGGTCCACACATACTTCCTTACAGGTTGGATGGAGAAGCATACTATACATTCTTGAGTAAAACATTACCAGAACTGTTGGAAGGCGTTCCAGAAAGTATTCGCGAGTGAAGTGTCGTCCAGCACAACGGAACGCCACCGCACTCCACCCCTGAGGTACGCCGGTCCCCCAACGTGGCCTTCGAGAATTAGTGGATTAGCTAAGGCGGGTCGATTGCTTGGCCACGGCCTGATTCACCAAGTCTTGATTTTTTTCTGGGGACTCCTAAAGGCTCTCGTCTACAGGACTTACTCTGCTGAGGCCGATCGAGAAATGCCTGGTATATTTCAGGACGTCCAGCAAAACTCTGCGAACGCTACCGAATCTGCCGAATGGCTTGAAGAAGCACCATAGAGCAGTTGCTGTAAGATGATAAATGGTTGTGTGTGCTTCTAGTGATATGACGAGAGTAAGTCAATTATGCATGCACTCAGTCGCAACATGCCCGCCGAAAAATCTTAATTACACCGCAACCACGGCTCGGCATTGCCATACATTTGGTACCAAAATGATCTTCATGAAATATACATTTATCCCTGCATGTGTTAGTTCTGAGCATTGCGAACGGTCGTAGAGTTATGATTTTGAGGTATTGGGCGTGAAAGTTATTAAAAAACTTCAGTTTTTGCCAATTAATTTTTAAACGACCATGTCACATCTTCTGGCCGGCGCTAAATTTTTTTTCTGAGGCAAAATTTTCTCACTCTTAGTTTCTGTAAGCGAGGACTGGTTGTCTCTCAATCGCACATTTTGTGCCTCTATGTCGGGCAATAATACCAGTGTCATGGATTTTAGTAATATCACTGTCACTCCGAAACAAGGCTTCTCAGACACCATATTTTATTGGAAAAAATATTATTATAAGTATATCGGCCTTCAAATATTTCTTAGAAACTCGGTATATATATATATATATATATATATATATATATATATAACACCAGGGTGGTTCACTTGAGTCGAGACAACTTCAATCATGAATTGACCTTTCACTTGTGCTTAAATTCATTTTAAGTTTACACAGTAGATTTACTGTCATCCCATGAGTTGAATAATCGACACGACCATTGTCTATTTCTACTAAGCCGATCAGCAGTATTCTAGGTTCCGCCTGTGGCAAAACACCTCATCGCAACCAAGTCTGAACTTAGACGTTTGATAGTACCACGTTGACCAATAAACGACGTCAGGTATTTGAATCGGGTGCGAAACTGCGATCAATTGCAGTCTCGAATATTTTTCAGGTGTAACGCCCAAACCCTTTATGGTAGAGGTACTGGACGTTTTTCAAACGAAATCGGACGGCAGCCTAACTGTTCACTCGAAAGAACAACCTGAGATCGTTCAAGTATGGGACAGCTGCATGGATCAAAAAGCGTATTATCTATAATACAGGCTGGTTTTCGTTAACGAAATACAAGACTAAGATAATGCCCGCATTCTGTTACTTTTTGAACTCAAAATAGTTTGTGCGCCTAAAACATTACTCGCCGCGTAATTTGCAAACAACAGTTCGCAGAAACAAACACCCGTGCGTTTCTTAGCAGAGCTGTTACTGGGCTGATGTCAAAATGTCTCGAGTTCGAATTCAATAACCCTATCCAATATGCTTCAATCAGGTTCGGATGCTTTCAGATTCGAGGAAGAAGGGTAAACAACAATGTTAAATCTACTCAGTCACAAGTAACAGATAAAACAATTTGTAGCTGCTCCTTGATACTGCCATCTTCATGGTAGACGCTATGTTTAAATGCGTTTGAAGCATATATATATATACATATATTTTTTTTATAGGGAAAAATTGTTAATATGCATAATGCACACCGGACATCGTCCTTAAAGCCACGGTTGTGTGGAACTTACAAACCAATAAAAATCCACTTGTCCTATTTGTCTTCTATCGGGGATAACCGCAGAGCTGTGTTCTGTCGTTACCCTTATGGTATCTACGCAAGGTACAACTAATCCAAGCGTGACCACGTGTCAACATACTATACCCCTGAGATAAAAAGGTGCCATATTTAATTAGGTATACATGCCAAGCGAATAATATATCAATCCTAGATTACATTTGTTGTGAATGGACAAAACAAAATCATTGACATCCGCCTTTAATAGAAAAAAAAACTACTTTTGGAGTCGACGAAATGGTGCTCCTCGGAAATCTCATTGTGTGCTTTTACGTCATCAGTCCTTCCTGGCTAAATCGATTTCGAGAGACCATATAAATGTTAGCCCAAAGTTGTAATATCTTACAGCGGGCACTCAATGAGTAACTTGGCAGGGCTGTTTCATGCGCGAAAAAGGCTCACATTAGGTTATGCATTTTCCTGGCGAAGCAAATAGGCTCGCAAATATGTTTTAATATTTCCTTGAACTTAGAAGAGTTACTGTTAGCAAAATACTGTCTTGATCGCCTAGCTCGCTATTAGGAGTTGAGAGTGCCACTGATGTTCTGATAACAACACAGTACCACGTGGTTTGAGTGTACGCGTTGCTTGAGTTAACTGTGTGAAGGACACCTATCTCATTTATTCAGAATAATTGTTTGCTAACGTTATTGAAAAAACTTGGCAGGTCAGTAAATGGAACGAGCCTCGGTAGTAGTCGGCTTGTGTTAGAGTGCATTTACAGGCGGTCCAAAATGTTGGAGTCCTTTACTGCGTAATGAACCTATATACAACAGAGACCAAACCAATGTTTTTGTTCGTTCAAAATTAACCCTGCCTGCTGCAATGCTCTTTTATCACCTTCTTCGCTACTTTTCGAAACGTTTTTAAACACATGTTTCGCAATCGAGTTGAGCTGCTTTTGCGATTTTACTAGATTTTTTCGCGTTTTACTTTAAATACAATATATGTAGCAAAAACTACAAACAGAGATTAGTTTAGGAAGCTCTCAGAGATCCTTCAGCCCTTTGCGCTCACATAAATACCTGTTTTATAAACACAGAAAACTTCTCAGAGACGTGGTGGGCCTTTCAAGGACATACGCACTGAAATGCAGTCGTCCTCTTTGTCCCTTATAGGGTGGTCGCAGTACTGTTTTCTCGAGATTACTCCACCTGGCCACTCTTGTTGCCATTTAGGCTGCTCGACTTTGTGTCGGTTATTTTCGCCGCGGAGACAGTTTCTGCGAATTTTCTGGTCATAAACCAGAATTCATGATCCTTGCGGAGAGACTCTACAAGGGCTTGGCATATCAGGGGAGTCCTTAGTCATGGATACCGGGACAGTAGCTCTCGGTGCCGAATCCAGGATGGCCCGGCTGGATTTCTTCTCATTGTTGGCTCCATTTGCTTAGGG
Organism: Dermanyssus gallinae; assembly: GCA_003439945.1. Taxonomy (NCBI): domain Eukaryota; kingdom Metazoa; phylum Arthropoda; class Arachnida; order Mesostigmata; family Dermanyssidae; genus Dermanyssus; species Dermanyssus gallinae. The sequence goes on along the minus strand of QVRM01005785.1, from coordinate 167,112 downwards.
CATCTGTTCTGCTGTGTAGTGTTCTCTCCGTTCGGCCTTTAATTAAGGGGTTTCTTGATGCCAATTCTTTAACTCTTAGGTCCCATGGTATTTGTCTAGAGAGGGCCTGTATGCTGTATGCGGCTGTAGGAGTCGTGCAATTTGCCCGTGCTATGCTGAGCGCCATAGGTTCTTGGGATTTGTTAATAAGGCGGCGTGTTATGACCTTGGTAGTCGTGCGCTCTCACAAGGATGCGACGTATAACTTAACGTATACTTGACTATAACATGATGCTGTCTATTACTGATGCTAAGACACGGCGCCGAAAGTCGGTTGCACCTCTGGTCCGTGGGTTAATTCTCCGTAGCTCTGCTAAGCTTTGGCTACTTTTTTTTAATATCAAATCATAGCTTCAGACCAATTAAAAGTGTTATGTTTCGTTTCATGCCAAGCTAGTTAGAGACCTAGCGTATGGAGGTGTTGTCGGATATCTACCGGAAGGTTCCGTTGGTTGTTTCTTCAAGCAGATCCTCGTCACGGGTGGTAACGATCAGTGCCAAATCATCAGCGTAAGCAATGGAATAAACTCCTCGGGTGATGCGCTAGCTTAAGTACTCCATCGTAGGTTATATTTCACAGGTTGGTCCTAGTACAGATTCCTTGGGGGACCCTGGCTGCGTAGTCCACTCCTTCGTATGCTCCATGGTGTATGTATGTATGTATACGAAAGCGTATTAAACGTGTTTTGACGCCAATAAGGATGGCCAGACAGTGTGACCGGTTTGCTATCGGTAATTTCTCTGTGTTTTAGCTATGCTTGTAACCTTGCGAATAGCCGAATGTGTGAAGTGTCTGGTGCGGAAACCATGCTAGTTTTCCGAAAGCACCTTTTTATCTTCCAGTTCTAAAACTAGTCGCCCGTCGATAATGCGCTCAGCTGCCTTGGATGAGCAAGAGAGCATACTTAAAGGGCTAAGAAGTCTCTTTGTGGCTTACCGAGTTTCGGGATAAGGGTCAGGCGTGCCGTTTTCCAAAGGTTAAGATAATCCCCTAGTGAGAATTGTGTCTATCATACGTTTGAGTACATTTGAATGGTTCTTTGGAAGTAGGCGTACTGCTTGCGGGGGAATCGCATCTGGGCCCGGTGCTTTTCTTAGCCGTATGCGTTTGGCCACGATTCTGATCTTTTGAATTGAGAAGCTTGAAGGTAAGATTTGAAGTTTTTCAAAGAGGTTTGGTTCCGGCGGGGGTCTTTGTAGAATGAGCGCAGTTGCTTCGGGCTATTTCTTCTGGTAGGGGCAACTGTGCGTGGCGCATTTTGCTATGCACGATCTTGTACCCTTTGCTTACTTGTCGTAAGCGGTGGCAGGTCTTCTGATTTTCGTCAATCTGACTATTCTACCAGTAGCACGGTGGACGATTGGCTATCTTAGGATCTGGGCAGATGCTGGGCTCTCGGCAGGCTTCTCTGGTAGTGCAGACATTTTCACTTGCCGGCATTCAATGAGATGAGGTACTTTTTAAGGCACCCGCTTTTCTGTAGGCGGGTATAATACCCGCTTTTCTGTATAATTTAGCCGGCAGGTATATTTTTTCTTGGGGAAGCATTCCCGTTGTAAAAGAACAAATAGGCTGGGAGGAAGCTAGATTGACGGAGAAGATTACGTAAAGATGGTCGGATAGGGCTTTTTGCTCTTCGTAAAACCTTCAGTCGGCTTTTCGATAAGATAGTCGCTCTTATGCAAATGCCAAATCTAATGTTGATCTGTCTGCCATTGGAGAAGGTGTACAATCGCTATTTGAAGACCTAGAGTGCTCATGCTGAGGTTTAGTTCTTCAAGGAAATCCTCGTATTCATGTTGGGTGGCTTCGGAGAAACGTAAACTGAGCGGAGGTGGTAATAAAAGAGTACCTTTTTTTGGGCACAAACGTGTTAACAGTCCTTGCGCTCAACAAAAACGACACTAATTTCATTTCGTAGGTGGCTACTTGCTGCTATAGCATTGTATAATGTTTTACAAATATAGACTGCACAAATCTCATGAGCCTTACCCCACTTAAGTGTTCAAACATTGTAGCCGTGTTGGCCCACGGCTATGGGTTGAATTGAACAGGTTCATTTATTATACACATTACAAAAAAAAAAGCTTATTACACTTTTTGATCTTTATTCTAGAGCGATAGTAGAAAATCGATCCTATTGTGACTGGTGATATGTGACGTCAATTTGGTCAAATGTATGGCGTTTATATATGTCATTCAACCCAAGCTAAAAGTCGAAGGTTGCATACGATAATTACAGCCGGGACTACGAGACAACCACAAAACTACGTCTTCATGAATGTCTGTTGCAACTTTTACCGGAATACTTCTGCGTTCTTATGATATTGATCTCAGCTCGATTTCAATTTCCTTCTTTGCCTCTTTTTCCTCACAGTGCGGTCGCCTCCACCATACGGCCACAAACGGAAACGATATCGGGTGGCAGGCCTTCCTGCAACGAGACGTTTTGACAGCTCCTTAGCTAAGCTAGCTGGCTAAAAATACGCAAGCGACGTTTAGCTTCCGTATACCGATCGCCTTGGCACTCTCGCAACGAAGTGAAGGAAGGCGGCATACTGCTATTAATGCTCTGCTAATAAATGTACAGTCAACGCCATAGAGGGCCTGAAATCACTGTTGCTCTACCAAATGCTGACACAGACGTTGGACACGCTCATTAGCATCTTTTTAGCACCTAACTATCCAGAGCAAGTGCAAGAGAAACGCACTGCGTATATATATATATACTGAAGTTTTGTGCAGCAAGTGCAAGAGAAATGCACTGCATATATATATATATATATATATATATATATATATATATATATATATATATATATATATATATATATAATACATATACTGAATTTTTGTGCAAAACACATATGACGCCATTATTTGAACAAATGTGAAGCTACGACGATTGAAGCCTTTCTTCTATCTGTATTGTACACCTAGCGGACAGGCTAAATATTTTGCGTATTATGCGCAGACGTGTTTTCATACATTGTCATACCTCACAAAATTGAGCAACGTACTGTAATGAATTTTTGTTGAAAATTTGGTAAAATAGCGATTGAAACATACGAACAAAATGCAAATGACCTATTGCAGTGAGTGTACTAGTCAAAGCAACGTGTTCGAATAATTTTCACGTTTTCTGAATAGTCTCGAGTTCTTATAAGTCGATCCTCTTAGCGATAGAATTGTGACCAGCCGAAACCCTGAAAGCGTAAATCGCGTGCGCGAGCTCGTGCGTGCTAACGGACAAATAACCATTAAGAACAGTCGCAAGTAAACTCGATGTTGCTGTAAATACAGCTGACAATGTGCTGCATAACGATTTACGCTTGAAGAAGATATGTGCAAAGTTTGTTCCACACTCCTTGGCAGCGCGTGCAGGCGTCAAAGAGCGGACATTACGGACCCGAGTTTTTTGTTGAACATTACCGTAGATGATGAAACATTCGGTCTTTCTGGCCAGACTGTGGCAGAGGCATTCTACGTTAATGTTTTAAAACGCCTCCAAACAAAACTTTGTCGTGTCCAGCCCGAACTTTGCCATTCCGGCGAATTATGCCTTCTTTACAAGAATGCACTGGCCCGCATGAGCCTTCTCGATAGAAATGTTTGGCCAAATTAGAGTGTGTTCGCTGGAACATCGAACTCCTCGAGCATCCGTAGACGTGTGTATCGGATCAGTAAAAAAAAAATCATGTATCGTCCAGGTTCGGCCTTGCTCAATTCAGCCACTGTTCCGTAGCTCTAGCGTTCCCTGTCGAAAGAGCAAACGCGTTGCCGACTCTTTGAATAAGTTTGTCGGTCTTCGGGCCTGAATGTGTATCGAATGCTAAGAGCCGAAAATCCAAGGGAACGTTATACTAGCATACTTTCTACATTTGTTAGCCTCAGCTTACCATCGAGCTATTGAGTCAGTTACGATTGCGTCCCACACTAGCCTGCATCTCATTTCAAACGAAGTAAGGCCTTATCGGCCATAGTAGGGGCTGATTGAGGAGACAGGTGCGTGTCTTCCCTGTAGTCGGGCTACGAATCAGCCTCCTTTGTACCTCTTTGTGGGCAAATGCAGTTGCAATCTGTTTATATATTTATTATACACAGATGATTTTATATTTACAGCGGAACTATCGTTGCGATTGATATAGAGGCAATTTACTGTATACTGCCATGAACTAAATAACATGATTTTATCCAGGACACCATACACCACGCGTTATCTGTAGATAAAGTGTCTTCCGCCTATTTGATATTAAACCCTGCTTTTATATATCAAGTCATGTAAAATATTGCCTTACTCATGTTACACAAAGCCCTTTTTTAAACACATTTCCGTCTCATAAGCAATTAGCCTGATCGGATTAAGGCGTTATGGCACCTTGGCAGGCCAGCCACCAAAACCGATATACGACCCACAAGAAGTATCTTTTAGGTTACATTTTCAACATTTAGACAGCTAATGCCTGTGTGCCTAGGAGTTACGTGTTCAACTGGCATTACGCACTTTAAGTAGGTCTACCGATAAAGAACAATGAACGTGTGAACACTTACTAGTTAAAAGCATATAGCAAAATAATAGTATGGTCGGATAATTATTTGACATGGAACGAGCGTGTGTGAACGTAACATAATTGACAGTAGACAAGATCGCTGTGATGCTAAATAACAACATTGGGCTGCATGTTAAGAAGCATTGTGATTTTCGTGTGAATTACAAGACAGTGATAGCTGAAGCGCAAATTTCGTAATTTAATGTTATATATATATATATATATATATACTAAAATGTTCGAACTACATTTGCTCAAATCTATGTGTGTTGGCTACAAGTGTAGGATGTAAATGTAAAAATCGTTAAGATGACACGGGAAGGTGGTGGCGAAGATTTATAAAGGTTATAATCCCATAGGCACGTTGCTTCTAGACAGTCAATAAGTTGAGGTCCTACTACGTGATACCGGACATCCGTAGTAAATCAACTGCTTAGCTATCCCGGCTCACTTAGAGGAACTTACTTTGAAGCTGGGCCAAAAGTCGACTGGGCCTCCGCGAGACTGTTTCTTCTTCAGTCGCAGCACAAATTGCGGTTTTGCATTCCGGGACTAGCGGCGTTGAGTCCATCCTGGATCCCTAGGCGGTCGCGAACTTCCGGTCTATGCTGGAGCGGACTCAGAGTGATGCCATTTCACACTGAGGGGCTCTTCCGGACACCCCTTTTCTTCGGAGTGCGTGGTTAGAATGGGCAAACGACATTCGAGGGAGCGGCATGTGGAGCTGAACAACTTTGGCCGCTGACAAAGCTGTTTTCTCGCCGGGCGCAGATGCATGGCTATACGCCTTTCCGAGACAGGAGGCTACGGTCGGCAGGTTACCTTTGTGTGTTCGGAACCTCCCGGTTGAGTCGTGAACGCTGAAGAAAAGCCTGATGGCTTGGCTCTCACCCCCTTCGAACGGGGCCAAATCCTGATGTGAAATGCAACCGTGACGGTTTTTAGGCCCGTTTTATTCATCTGACCCAAAAACGTAACTTGTTCTTAACTAAAAGGCTGGACAGTCTAATGATGCAAGGTTATATGATTACAATTATGATGGACTGATGGTGGCGGGCCAAAACCATAACTGCAAGCGGCCTCTTGTTGACGTTGCTCACTATGTAATTCTTTTTACATAAACTGGATTGGTGGTACTCTACGCTGGTTGTACGCCCTTCCAATGGTTGTATAGTCGATTATTAAATTTTAGCCCGAGACTTATGCTACAAAATTGTTTAAACCATCTTCCTATCTTTGCAAAGTGCGATTGTTTGCTGGTCGGCCACAATGGTTCCCGTCGGTTCAGCATCGGATTGATGAACCGAGTGATACTAGCGCTGCGAGTAATAGATGAAACAAGTGTACTCCAGCCAAAAAGGCCTTGTGAGCGATCGTGCCACTACTACCGCCTCGCGAACGAGCAAATTGGCGACGTCTGAAGACAAAAACGTCAAAGGAGCGATTCTTGAGATCACAGACGTGTCCTTCCGTCGTGTTTCCTACTCGAAACAAAATTTAGTCTCTTAGGCAGACAAATAATGATAAGCAGCAGCTTGTATCTGCAGAGCACACGAAGCTGGAGCGAGTCAGTTAGAGGCTTCACCTAATTGGCGATTGATATACTAGCCGTGTCGCTTTGCGTTCGAGTCTGCGTGAAACGAAATGAGTATGAGTGCTGCTTCACGATATCCGCAGCGAGATCGCAAAAGACCAATCATAGTATGAGCAAAATATAACCAGCTAATTGGATTATTTTTAGATTCTCTGTTCGTAAGAGCAGCAATTGGCAATAGAACTCGCATCGCTGCGCACGAAAAACATGATCTCGTCTGAAGTAGCTTCGGTTACAAGAAGGTTGCAGGAAAATTTATTGTAGATAAGGTTCAAACCTTCCCGAAAGATATTGTTATGCTTAAAGCCTACCGTGTTTGCATTATATAACAACCAAACACGATTAGAAGATTCTCATCAAGTGTTAGAACCTGGTTTAATACAAATTCGATGAATACTGGCTGACCTGCTGGGACAAGAGTTGGCATCGTGATAAGTTGTTGTTTTAGCTGGTTGCCAACCCTTGTCCCTGCAGGTATTTAGCTTGATATATTTAGCTGGTAAAGTATCTATAAACATCTATAATAAAAATTAGATATATTTAGCTGGTAAAGTATCTATAAACGGACATAAACACATAGACCTTATAATGATCTAATCAGAACCTAACTGGCCTTACAAAGACGACGTCACTGCATTTTAGCGTAACGTTCGGACAATACCCGGATGACACTCTGAAGTTAAGCCGACCTAAATCAATTAAGCCCGTACTCTACTACAGTATATACGTTTTTTGTTAGCGAAGAACATATCCCTGTTAGTCTTGATGGCAGAGAGAATACGGTTTATGCTGCTCATAGGAGCATGACGCCATGGTTGATTGTATTGGCGTTAAACCTATGGAACCGTCGCTCTGTGCTAGGGCTGTGACGATGCCATGCAATACTGTAAAATATGTAGGCCGCAGAGTCACATCATAACTAAGCTTATAAGTCAGCGCGTTAAGTAACTTTATATATATATATATATAGTGCGTTGCAAAAAAATAGCAATTCATGTTTTTTGGTGATAATTTAGGCTTATATATATATATTACTTAACTCGTTGACTATTGTAACTTGTGCAACTCTATTCTGCAGTCGTTTGCTTAACATAGTAATCCGTTTTCATTTTGGGCTCGAACCCGAGCTTGGCGTCTTGGAACGGTCATCTTTTCTCTACTGGCACAAGCATGGCTAGCTTAATCGGCCATCGGGTAACTAAGTCACCATTTTGTCGGCTGTGTTCTTCATTTTTCTTCCTCCCCGCCCCCGCCCTAGTTCTTTTCCAAGGACCGAGGAGTAGCTGAATGTTGTGTGTATCCATCAGTCGGCTGCTTGTGGCCACTCATACATAGATGGCTCTCTCAGTCGGAGTACTCACTGGTCAGCCTGAAGACGAGAGTGCATTTAGCAGCTATGTGCTGCACTCGGCCCTAATTTGTCCATTTCCACCGTCGTTACTCCAACGAGCGCCAACGTCGTCTGCACAACTCGCAGCGTCGCAGAAGTGGATGTTCCGCATGTCTACGCGTAGAGCTCAACAACGTAGAGACTGCTCAGAGCTGCCGGTCTCTCAATAAGTGGCGTAGTAAGACTCGACGTACTTCTACTATCTGAGTAAGTCTACGCTGCTATGATATAAAACATGTCCACAATGATCAGCTGCTCGTAGTCCAGCAACAAACAATTCTTACGTGGGCTTCGTCATTAACATCGTTCCACACAAAACGATGTTATAAAGTTGACCTATGTGTGTGCAGGAACGAGCGAAGAAATGCGCCAATGAGTGAACAAATTGTGAAGTTGGCAGCTTTGATTTTAGACTAAATAGAAAGTAAGGTACTATGTAGCTCTTAGTGTAAAAATTGGACAGGCTGAGAAATAGGGCTGCGTGAGAGCTGGCTAAGCTCGACAGTCGGTAAATCAGAATACTTTTTTCGGCCCAGGGCCGGAGAACTATAAACATGATTGTAAACGATTGATCACAACCGTTTTGTGAGCTGCATGCAACCGTATTTTCAAATACGAAACCGGACGCAAGCGGTGTCACGGACGGAAAAATCTGCTTATGAAAAATTGCCGTTACTGACGGCGTCCAGAGTACAACAAAAACACGAGCGATAACAGCAAATTACACGAACACAAAAATCGTTGCAGCACACTAAAACATTAAGAAACAATGCGAAGAAACACAATAAAAAGAATACTTGTGCGTAATAATACAAGTTGTGTTAATGGTTTATTTGTTTGTATGAGGAGATAAGACGTTATTTTCGTTTGGCGAGGTTGCTCGCCACATGTACGCGTCATCACTGGCAAGACCATACTGAAGGGTTCCGGGAATGGAGTCCGTGCAGCCGAGTCTAGTCTCATTCCCTCGGGGAAGCGTTTCGCCTTCCACTCCCATTTGGTCCTGAAAATGTGATGGCCAGCTATAGATGTGATTAGGCGGTGACTGGTGGAGAGGTAAATGACCATGTTGAGACTATCAACTGCTGGCAGAATGGCGCCCTTCCTAACCCCACTCATCTAAAGGAAACAAGAACTCTACTATTATGAAACGCGTTTATTCGTTTGCGTCCATTGGGACATGCCCCCCCCCCCCGCCATTATGCTGTCATCGTCGACGTTTACTTGGACATTTAGAATTGATTTGCTGTTATTGAAATAAGTGCATTCGAGTTGCATTCAAGTTACTATTGCTGTCGTTACCGTTGTTATGCTAGCGTTGATATCGATTTTTCACTGCGTATCATCTCGTCTATATATATATATATATATATACATACACACACAAACACTGCACAATACTTGCCGTGCTAAAGTAAATTTTGAACAGGCGACGTTAGATTGCTAACGGTGATGCCGACATAAGCCATGAGCCTATATCTCTATTATACGTACGACATGTTCACGCCTATTATATCTATGTGTTGTGGAAACAGTGACTTTGTTCCTAGCACAACAGCAGCTCCAAGCGATATGTGTATTTCGTTATTTAGTTCCGTATTTTTTTTTACTCAGTAAGAAGATACTCACCTTTATCGAGAAAAATGTTTTGCTCTAATTAAGTTTTTCTTTAAAAAAATGTCGATTTATGGAATCATGTTGTGGGCTATGCTTCGCAAGCAATTACAACAAGTAGCAAAATTAGCTTTCAGATTGGGTAAGTGCCGGAGAAAATAATTATCAGCAGTAACCGAGAAAAAGCGGCACAAGTGTCTCACAGAGAAAATCGTGCAAGGCCAATTAGTAGTCCCTTTGTCTGTTAGAGTCTGAAACTGAAACATAGGCTGAAAGCTAGCGCGGCCATATTTAACATCAAACACGATTTTTTTCCTAAACGTACTTCGAATTTTTACCGCAAGCAGTGTTTCCCAAAAGAGAAGGCACGAGTCAGTTGAAAAAAATGGTTTTACCCTTTTCTGCATTATACGACAGCAACGTTTTCAGAACAAGAATTTTCATGCCTTTAGCTTTAATTATGGTTATGGCGAGATCTGGCACGCAAAAGCAACAAAAAATAAACTGCGCCCAGCTACCTAAAATAGGAACCTCGTGGAATTGATTTGGTGCCATTTCTTTGCCACGCTGAATCCGAGAGCCATTTACTTATTTTGCTACTTTTGCAGAGGGCGAACATTTACGAGCGCATTTTCTTTGTGGCTCTGCTGTCGAGTGTCTGATATAGCGTTGGAAAAGTAGCAAAGTGCCCAAAATGTAGTTCTAGATTTGCAAGCTCTAGACAATTGTTACATGCTTACCACTGCAACAGATATGCAAACAAGCTAATAAACGGGTTATAACCTTCAGAGTTGGCGAGCGCTAGCTTCTGACGTCGCTAATACACCCTACACAAAAATGGCTTCCAGGCAAGTCACACTTTTTAAGATGACAAAATGCTTTGGTTGCACTATTTAAACATTTAGTGAAAAAAAAATAGTAAAACCCTTCACTAAAAACCCATTTCAGCAATGAGCAGATGATATGAATTTAGAAAAAACTAGAGAATCAAAGTCTCCACTAAAGCGGTGACGTGGTTACTAAAATCAAAGTTCAAAGTCACGTATAAGTTAAATGTATAGGAAAGAGTTGGCAAAACAGTATTATTAATTTTATAACCAAGGCCTAGTGCGCCATGTGTTAGTACAAGAAGTACAAATCATATTTAACATAGATGACACGTAACGTCCGGTTATGGACCTCTTTGGCAAAAAAGCCTTTACTCCAAATTCAGCAAAAAAGCTGTATCCCAAGCGTCATCGTCTCTTTCAGGTTCTAGCTTGCAAACCGGGCGACGGCAGAGCGACTCCGTGCAGTTGCAAATGCCGCAAAGGAGTCTCGTGGATTTGTTTTCCCGCAGTGTCACGCTCTGGCAATCCGAAGTGCAGTTCGAGCTCATGGACGAATGACGTAGATCTAGAAAACTGAAGCCCCATTGTTTTGCAAGGGCAGTGCAATTCCACCTCGAATTGTGAATCACAGCAATTTGATCGGCCGCGTTAGAAACTGGGGCTGTCGGCAATTTTGCAGATGCTACCAAAATTGCTTTCACGTTGTGTAGCATGTTAGCCTCACTAGTTTGTCGTACTCCGGTATCTCGGCGGCCTAACTAAACAAGAAAAGTAGGAAATATGATCTGTGGCGCACACATTCCATCACAGGCGGCGATCTAAGCCTTACTGTAGCGTGCAAAGTAAGCATTTTCTGTATCATGCACTATATACACAAGCAAGAACCAGAGAAAAACGAGCAAACCTCAGCTGCGTATAATACTAGCAGATATATATATATATATATATATATATTGCGCAAGGCACAAGAGCACTTATTGGGCCGATCTGGCGAAGCACGTGACAAAGCATGCTTCACACGGCACATATGTATCCCCTTATATAATTACCACTTTTGTTTAGTTCCATATTATATATATTAAACCACCAATATTTTGATTACACAAGTTACGTGTTTATTATATAATACTTCAAGCAAATATATTTTGTTTACATGCATGAATGAATTCAGTAAATAAAAACAAGATAATAATCATTTCCTGTGTGTTTGTTATTATAACCAATATCTATACTAGCACGCGCTATATACGTCTACGAATCAATCTCTGAGATCCGGGCCCTTTTCTTTATTTTGAGCCTCCTCTTTTAGTTCAACTGCATAATATTAAGCGTTTAGTATATAGAAAAAGGGTACACGATCGAGTTAGCGACCCATGAAAAAAGGTCTTGTAATACGACAAGACGCGACCGCATGTTAGCCATCATGGTCCTCATAACAATAATATTGTGAGCTGATATTTTTCTAAAAACTTTTTGGCTAGAAAAATTCACGCTTTTGGACGTACACAGTGTAATGCGATTCTTTGCCGACTACAGAGAAGCAGGCTTGTACGAGTAAACAAGTGAGGAGCGAATTGATCGCTGGCAATAAACCACTGCATGAAGAGGAGATTATCTTGATTTAGAAAGATTTTAATTTTAAAATATTCATGCAGACAATCAGAGGGCTCTTGTCAACTCGCATACTAGCTATTGGCAAGGAAAAAAAGTTTGTTTCCCAGCTTAGTATACTCGCAACACCTGCATGATGTTTTATGGCATAAGCCGCCAGGTTGCGCTCAATATGCCTGTCGATGCAACCCGATTGCCAGGGCTGTTGTTCGGGCTCTGCTAGGATATGAGTAGAGGTTCCATCGTTGAGACGTTTTGAAGACTCGACGAGTTCAAGCGTGACAGCAACTGGCAGTCGCACGGAGTACAGAGCGAACATAAGAACGCTGGCACGACAGAGTTCCCCACGTGGGACGGAAATAGCTCTGGGATGACCGGGGTAGGCCTTCTGCTGCACTCCCTCTGTGAAGTAGAGCCAGGCTTAGTACCGAAATGAAGCTATAAGGAAAAAAACGTGCCCTGTACCCTGTTTTCGGTACTCTGCTTTTGCTGCCGACTTAAATGGACGCTTTACAATTGCGTACCTATGTCCTTGAAAAAAGAAACAGCTGTTTTTCAAGTGCTTCTTAGTACGAAAATCACTTTGACAGCTCAATGCGCAACAATGTTCAAACACTGAATGCGTGACTCTTTGCCAACTACTGTCGTCAGCTACCCGACGAGATCAGACCGAGTTTGCCTTCTCTCTAGCGTAGTTCGGCCATTGTACGTGCAATGTAACAGAGCGGAGTGGCGCGTTCACGAGACAGAGGCTGTCTCTCGACATTCAAAAATGAACGGCGTTCAAGATGCTGCTCGACATCGCCAACAAAGCAGGGGGGGGGGGGGGGTTGATACGGGCGCCCCCGGAGAGCGGCACGAAAATGGTGCACGCGTTTCGCGCATTTTGATGCTATTGGTGTCAAAGACACTTTGCATAGGAAAAAACAAGTTTATCTTGACCCCAGCCATAACAAGGATATTAAGCACATTCTAACATGAATGCTGCTTTAATGTTAATACTGCTGATCTCTTTGCACGAGACATCGTGTCTCAATTGCTGTGCGTACCGTGGTACAAGCAATACTTTGAATAATGATCCAGTATTATATCGTAGTTGTTTTGTATGCAATTCTGTTCTGTTTACTTTTCCATTGCATGCATCGTATTCAGTGGTCAGCGTTTGCAGACCGTAAAAACTAAACCCCTAAGTAAGGTAGTAATCATGACAGGATTTCTAATCAATACATTATCATGCGACTAGCCGTTAACTGTTTTTCTTTTAGAAGCTTTAAGAAAAGCGAATTTCTATATATTGTGTGTAACCAAATAGATATCTTTAAAACATTTCCTCAGTTACTTTATTTCACTCTTCGACTACACAATTGGCGTTAGTAGCAGGGTACGATGCACAGTGCACAAACTAGTCCTCGTCACCCTAGGTCACAAAGTGTCGTTTTCCTGTAAAAATTATTTTATTTTATTCTATTTCAGAGTATGACGTCAACGGCTGAACGAATTAGAAACTACATAACTGTAGTCAACAAACGGTAAGCCCTAATTAAGGCGTTAAAATAAACGTAGTGGCAAAAACGTACCTGCGATTGCATTAGCGTTTAGGTTAGGATCTTCTGTTGGCTTTTAGCCTGCAACGTGTTGAAATGGAGTTAAATATGTAAATTGGTTATAAGTTATGACTTCTATTATTGACGCTAAATTGACAATACGTGGAAAGAGCTTTATCAACACTAAAAACTATGTGTGAAGCCATGGATCCTGGCAAGCTGAAACTTTAATTCCGATGTAGACATACGATAAGTATAAAACTGCAGAGTCTCGTTAACACTTGGACTCTCATGGTGCGTCGAGTTACGTGGCCGAGGCGAAAACTGAAAACAGCTTGATTTAAGCTATATTCTGCAGTTTAGGGGCTGTACCAACTTCGCCTAGATTAGCTTACTCTACTCGTAACTCTCAGCATTGCTCAAGCTTTTCAACAAAATCACACCTCAGTATTTGTTGGCACTCTTCCGGTTGAGCGTTTATGAAAATGAGATGCGCGCAAGGCATTATGATGCATCTTTATTATATAAAAACGTCAGATTGCATGTACTGTAGGCTTACCAAGCGCGGGAGTTGCCAGAGCTGGAGATAATTTGGCAATGGCTCCACGTCTGACTCCTGGGAATGAACATGTGCATGTACGTAAACGGTTAACGAAACGGCAGGCAGTAACTGGTGAGAAAGATCTGCAAATCAATACAACTGTAACATACTAAAGCTAAAGATTCGTTAATGCATGACTGTTTTGAAATGCGTATAGCGGTAGTCTGCATATTCAGATGAGGCGTTGAAAACACGACATATATATATATATATATATATATATATATATATATATATATATATTGTTTTTTTTTAAGATTTTTCGTAAGGCTATTGGCCGTGTATGGTTTTTCATGTCATGGCTATTTTTAATCCACTTCGGCATTTACCTTGTCTAAATTGGAAACCGTGCAAACCAATTTAAGGGTGGCCGGTCTGGGTCTCGAACCCAGTCTTCCCGAATGCAAGGCAAAGGCTTTGCCACTAAGCCATCTTGCTCGGACTACACCGTGAGTGTGGTCTGCAATGCGAAATTAAACTTGTCCTTATTTCGCAACGATGCAGCTGCTAAGAACGAAACTGAAGTCAGCTGGTTGAATGCAATTGCAGGCATTGGTTGGGTACAGACTATATTCACTACTGTATATTCACTATATTCACAGAGTTTCCTTCTGCGTTTGCATTTAGGCTATTATTAGCCGAAAGCAACGCACACACGAGGATCCCAGCGTTTTTTTTGTTTGTTTGTAAAAAAATCAAAATTCTGTGACTGCGTATTGTGCATCCGCTGTATTGTGACCCCGACTTCTTAATCTATAGTGCATAGAGCCGTGCATGCCTTGTACATGTTACCCCGAACTCCCCCTCCTCCCTTCTCGCGGCCTTTCGGTCGTGGTTAGGCCTACACTGACTCGAAGACGCAAGAAATGGCCTTCTCAAAGCCATTGGAACCTCGCCTTGACGAGTCAGACTTTCGATCTTCAGACAGGACCGTGGCTGGCTGGGCCTTGACGTAGTCTCGCCTCTCAATGGCGGCAATCGAGGTACAAGCCTATAGAGAGACAGAGTTCAGAAGCGCATATCAAGCGTTGGATCAAACCTTTTCGGCCTGCCTTATTCTGGCCAGTCCCATCTCGGCGACCAGAACACCGACGCGTTTGTCAGCTCGACGTGAACGGATCGGCTCTGTTTTGTGATAACACCACAGACGAGACCAACAGACAAGCAGCAGACCCGCCGCTATATCGTCTCGGCTCGCTGCGAGCTGGCGTGGGCGCCAACACTATCTATCCGCTTTGTGTCCGCACATGATGGATTATTAGAGCTTTTCATTTTTTTTTGGGGCAATTCATACGTGATCGAGTAGTACCCGCACCCAGACAGCACATAACTCACCAATCGATGTCGACTAACCAACTGCATGGCTGTCTACCTACTTGTGGCTAAACGCGACTCATCCGACTCACGTGGTTCCAGCCATATTCTTTATGTACTCGTATGTACAAGGTCCGAAGTTGCTCAAACAAAGTCAAGCTATTGTGTAGGTATATATACATTTGTTTTATTTGAATTTGTAGTGCCTTAATTGATGTCTACTGATACAGATGTTACCCAGACCCCACATGCATGTGCGTGAACTGGTCATTCAACCGTGCAAGTTGAATTCGCTTTGATCGATAGGTCATTGTGTTCTCCGCAGATATGCTATCTAAACTACGATGCCTCACGTTATTTCCTCGTTGCGCTTAATTGTGGGATTTAAAAAAATGCTATTATAAATAAAACGTTTATTTTTTTAACTAAATAGTAAAGAGCTGTTATACTCATTCTTGTTGTTCGTGTTAAAGATATAAAGAAACTAAATAAAGTACTTTCTTGCTGATAGGAACGCTCAGACGACGCCAGTTTTCCCACATGATAACAATATAGATATCGTTTTTTTGTTCGAATTTTTGTCTAGTTTCCGAGTAGCAGAATAGGCAGACATTTAAGTCGTGTCATGCTCGGAGTCGCATTATTATCGCACAACTTGTTGTGCGTGGAAGGTGCTACTCCACTTTGGGACATACAAAATGCCCATCACACTTATATGAGGCACAATTTGTACTCACAGTAATGAGGCCATATTAAAAATAACTCGATTACTCTAATTAGATTATCTTTCAAACACAAGCAGACTATTGAAACGATAAGTCCCGTTCTCAACTCTATAAAGCAGTGAACTGGAACGCTTGGATTTGCTCTTTGGATTAAGTCACTTCCGTTATTTTTGGCAGGTAGCTCATATCAAACAGATAACGAAGTGTCTAATAAACATTTTTCGTCAGTCAATTTGTGATATTATTGTTCAATGGCAAAGCCAACAGCGAGTTCCGAGAAAAGAATGCTGCGCTAAAAAGAGCCACCCGAATTGTTGCATTGCCTGAGCAGCTTGGCTATAATCGACTTTCTGTAGTTCGCCAACTGAAGATAAACCAATCCACCGTTTGCGGAGCCGACCGAACAAGAACAAGCTTCACGGACAGCTTCCACCCGGGGAGAGCGGGTTCGGGCAGGGCTCGGGCCTCAAACTAATCAGGACGGCCGGTCGCTTTTAATGAATATTTTGCGAAACCGCCGACATACTGCTGTCCAGTTTCGCCAATAGCTCGGAAGTTCTCTTTGAGAAGTCAGTGCTGCACATGATGACAGCAGCCCTCGCCTCACCGCAATGTACATAGGTCCGCCGGCCACGTCGGAACCGACAACTACGGCCTACCGAGCAGGACTTGCGCAAGCAAAAGACACGAGAATTTATTTTACCGTTAACTAATGGCAGAACGTTCCAGCCAAAGGCAGGACGCACCGCACACCGCTGCACCTGCTCAGGGGTACCTGGCCGTAGAAGCTGGAATTAGCTTAGCGGAGTAGTCTGCGTGTTCTGGCGACCTAAATCCCATTGTACATGTATGGGATGAGCTGAAACGACAGGTTGGAGCCAGAAGTCCGGCTTCAGCTCTAACACTTTCGGAACTTAAATAAATGCCACGTGCGAGAAGTGGAACAGTAGCGGGGACACAACTAAATTAAATAAATTATATGTCTACTGTTGGGGTGGACGAAAAAGTTCGCTTAGTATTTTACGCAAAATGTTTTCCTCGAGTCGAAATCCTCTACCATATGAAGCTATCATCAGTATACGCTGTCAACAAATATCGACAACGTTGTTGGCGTCGTGATACAGGCCTGGCCTGCATCACCAGTAAACTTGTCACGCATGAATTGCACTGTGTTCTACTTGAGGAACGGCGTCGGTAATAGAATGAGATTTATAGCTTTACGGCCGCGATGACGGCATCGAGGAGAATCGATTCGAATAGCGCAGTGAAAGCACTCGCTAAAGTTGGCGCTCAATATGTTTTGCAATCATCTAATAAAATATAATCATGCCGGGCAAGCGTGAACGAAACGTTGGATACGTCAAACCTTAACATATCTCTTTTTTTTATAGTTTTTTTGCGTGTCATAGGCGATGGGTAGGCGAGCGCTTGTTTTTATGAGCTCTTGGAGTGCTACGTCCTGTAAACAAAGTAATTTCCGTTGTCCACACTAAGCACTAGCATTAACATGTACAGATGCCATTATCATTGTCATTTTTGTAGCGTTCGTGTACTCTTCTGACCACCGCGTGGTTGAAAGTTAGTCTTTTTGGTGTTTCGTCTTATTATATTCCCTTCGTAAATAAATTCTCCTGCGTTTCGTTCAACTTCCTTTTGGTAGGCAGATCCGTGTGTGGTGGGACAGATAGATAAGCACCTTGTTATTGCTGCTTTAGCTGTAAGAATGTGCTGAGTGCTGAAGTTGTATGAATACTGTCTTTGATGACCGGCCCTTTCTGAAGCCATGTTGTTGCTCCGGCAGCTTTTTTTTACATTAAGAAAATGTTCTAATCGACGGGCCAACAAAATGTTGTAGATTGCACTTCTTTGCGATACCTTGGTAGATGAGGGAGCCAACGGATCCCCTTTTCCTTTAGGACTAGTGGTAAGTAGACACGTATTCCATTTCGTGGGCAGTTATTGAGTCGATTACTGTGGAATCGCTTTCCGGTCGGTGCTTTTATTATTGAGTCGATTACTTTGGAATCGCCGAGCGCTTACCAGTAATGAAGTATCACTTCAAATGCTGGTGGCATACGATTCCACGTTGATTACACTAGGCACTGGCAGTATGCTTCGCGAAGTAACGCTCAGACGGGTGGGACTAAGATTGCGATTTAGACGAGGCCGCTCGCGATTGTGGCTGCATTGACATTTCCGTTGCAACTGGTTAGTGCCGCCTTGCACCAAACGCCAGAATCTTCTCTTGCATCCCCCTGTGCTTGTCATTACATGGGTAAGCATTCGTGGCGAATATGTCAATTGTAGATTGTCCCTGAGGCGCGACGAAGGTCGAATCTTCAGCTATGGATAAAACTCACATACTGTGAGATGCCAATCATTTTTAAACATCTTGGCTTGAACTTCATCTTTAGGCCTCTATGTAATATTAAAAATGCGAACGTATTAGTTCTCTCCTACAAAGGTTAGATTATTTATTTTCACTCTATACTCGTGTCCTCGACGGATTACTGTATATATATATTACTACTTTTAGTTGATTTAACAAGTGAGATGGATGGCGTAACCCACACAATCTTCTTCAGACCAGCATTTGAGGACGTATGACGGGGCTTATTATGGGAGTAGCGCAATCGGGAGCAGGGTGTCAAACTGATAAAAAGCATAATGAAAAGGTAAAACGAGCTGAAAGGACGAACCAACGGCGAGATAGGGGCTGAAGACTAACATTAGAAGGAAGCAATAAGTAACGGAGCGCATAGAAGAACCTCAATTTTCAGCTAACTAAAACGATGTTCCAAGCGGATTTAGATGGAAGTGGTTATAACATCTGTCAGTTAAGAAAAACGTAAATTTAATAAAACCTAGATGTAAAATTTGAAAATAGGGAGGTTGTTTGGCTTGAAACCGCCATCAGACATATCGTCGATGCTCATTAGATAATTTTTTTGCATGAGCAATGCAAATGCTTACTGAGAATATATCATAAACCGCTTCTCCATAAGTCAGCAGCTATATTGCCACAAGGACTGCTGACGGGAAACGTCTACTACACCCATCTCAATATATCCGGCCTTCGGTCCTCCTTAGACCAGAGTTTAATTGCTGCTATATGTATATTTACTGGACGCACTACCTACACCGAATTGCTAACGTATTTCAAGTTAAATGCAAGCCTGCAGTTACGAACACGCTAACCCAATAATGAGTAGCGGAATGTTACGAGTATACGTTTCAAATTCCCATACATCATTTGTAGCGTCTAGTGATCGATCTAGTCGCCTTTGTGGCAGCCGTGAACAAAAACCACGTGCTAACATTCTTGGTAAATTAAGTCAACCAACAGTAGTATATATATATATACAGGTAGTTCAATAAGTTCTTAGAATGAGCTTTTTAGAATTCGAATTTTGGCGCGCTTCCACCGCTATTAGGAACTGCAACTTTTCGACTGCCAGCAGTCAAAATATTATGGTGATTGGCCGTTGCGATTTCGTTTGATCGCTTTTCCCGTGCAACGTAACGGTGTGATTTTGAAAAATTGAGAAAAAAGAGTTTCGAGTGGTTATCAAGCATTTTATTTCAAAGGTTGGAATGCGACCCAAGTGAAAACTGAGTTAGATAAGGTGTACGGTGAACTTTGCGCCATGTTTTGCCACTGTTTCCAACTGGATTAATGAGTTAAAAAGAGGTCGCAGGAGCACCGGGATGAACTACGTTCAAAACGCCCAAAAACGGCAACTGATTAGGAAAACGTGGAAAAGGTGCGGAAAATCGTTGCCGCAGATAAGCGAGTGAACATTAGGGAGATAGCGGAGGCCTTGGGGATCAGTTTGGGTAGTGTGCATTTCATCCTGCACGAAAACTTGAAGATGAAAGAGCTCAGAGAAAAATGGCTGCCGCATTTGCTCAACCAAGGCCAAAAAAACGCGCCTGTTTTCGCTTCACAGCGAAATTTGGTCAAGATGTCGAACAATCCGTCGGATTTTTGGCGCAGATTCATGACCGTCGATGAAAGCTGGGTCCATCACTACACTCCCGAGACCCAAGAAGCATCTTGCCAATGGTGTGCACCTGATGAAGGACCTCCGAAGAGGGTGCGGACAACGGCATTGACCGGAAAGGTGATGGCTACCGTTTTTTAAGACCAACGTAGAATAATGCTGGTCGACTACCTTGAGAGCGGTAAAACGATCACAGGAGAATATTAGGCAAAACTGTTAGACTGCCTTTAGCAAGAACTCATCGTGAAACGGCCCGCTTTGCAGAAGAAGGTTGTCCTGTTTCACCAGGACAATGCTCCTGCACACAAGTCCCGGCAAGCATCGGCAAAACTGGCCCAACTGAGGTTCGAACTTATTGAACAACCTTCCTATTCTCCAGACCTGGCCCCCTCTGATTATTTCCTCTTCGGACATTTGAAGAATAGTCTCGGTGGAAAGCGTTTTTCCAGCGATGAAGAGGTTAAGGCTGCTGTCAATGCCTATTTTCAGTCTAAAGACGCGGAATTCTACTTAAGAGGTATAAAAGCTCTGAAATCTTGGTGGGAAAAGTGTATTGAGCATCTCGGGGAGTATATCGAATAAGATAAATTCAAAAACATGATTTGGAAAATTCTTGGTTTTCATTCTAAGAACTTATTAAACTACCTGTATATGTCTAGTTCAAGGTAGACCGCTATTTTGTGCAAGATTATAGTGTATATATAAATACATACGATAAATAGCAAAGAAGTACGCTTGCCTTTTGAATACTGCGTAACCCTAGCGAGGGAGTTTAATCGGATAGGCTGCTAGTTGCTGTTTACGGCAGTCTAGCAAATTCAACATCGATAGTAAGATAAACAACGGCTACGTTGAATGGCACAATGTGCGTTATACGGATTGTGTACTCACCATCTATTGCCTGCGCGGGGTAATCCCTTTTTCATTAGAGCTCTGAATCTCACTATGATTCTCTTTCACAAATATATATATATATAAGGTGGGTTCAAGCAAAAAGGTAAGAAACGTCGTAACCAAGCCAGCTGAAATTAGAATATGCCGATTTTTGGGATAACCTAGTGAGGCATATAGGAACGCGAATGGAGTGGTTAGTGCACTTGCGCGGGCGTCTGCGCATGACGGAGGAGAGAAGCAGGCAGTTATGCGTCCCGTTCAACTGACGCGGCAGTGCGTGCACGAACATCATAGGGTTCTCATGGCAAAATTCGACGATTAAGAAGCAGCGAGATATTATCAGATTTCTGACTGTCGAAGGTTTTCAACCAGTCGATATTCATTGCCGGATGGTGGCCGCATATAGCGGAAACGATGTGTCCGACAAGTCAGTGAGAAAGTGGGCTGCCCGTTTTCGTAAAAATCGGTAGTGTTTGAGTGTTGATGACTTGAGACCAGGCCAGGCAAACACTGCAATCACGGCCGAACTTCTCGACAAGATGAACGATCTTGTGACAAGTGATCGGCGTGTCACAATGTAAATGCTGTGTTTGGACATATCAGGTAGTGATTATCATGCACTATGCAGGACAGGGTGCAGGACAAGACCAAAAGTGCAAGTCAATGAAAACGTCCAAACCACCAACCTTTCGTCTAGCCTGTCCGACTTTAGCTTACTACTCCAAAATAAAACATTCGTAAAGTACTGCACGTGGCATCTTTAGGCCCGGAACATTCTTAAGCACGAAGAGCCTCACTGCTGAGAAAACAGAGAGTGTTCGGACATGGCCTACCTCGCCGTAGAGAGAGACAAGTGCCTTCCATACTCCTTCGTTTATATAGCTGTGATCGCCGTTCCTGTGTAGTGAATCCGAAGGTCAATATACTGGAAAAAGTTAACAAACTCCAGTGGTTGGCCACAGCAATGTATCACGTCTCTGGCAGCCCATCGACCTCCACGTCTGAACTTCATGGCTTTGGTCTTCCTGGTGTTTATCTCAAATCCCTTCAAGACAAGGAACGCCTCTATCATAGAGGCATGTTAGGGTTTTTCCGTCTGGGCGTAGGATACCATTGATGTACATGCCGGTGGGTTCGTTCACTGAATGAATCTATGCGCTTTGCAGAGCACGCACGTGTACGATATCGCCAACGGCAAACAGTCTTGTGCGACAACCAACACTGAACTTATGCGGAGTGCGTTATTTTCAAGCATCCAAGTCCTCATTGAGGCGAGGAGGGCCTGTAGCCACTTTCCGCTTATTGGATCAAAGTAGGCTTTAAGGCGAGCTTTTTAGTTTTAAATCTAATATCTCTAAAATTTGTCTTTGAAGTATGTCTTGCCTCTTCCTTACCACAAGGTAGTCCAGTGCGTCCTAAGTTCTTCGCTATTGGGGCTCTACCCAACAAGCTCATAGCTGTCCCAGAGCGCCACGATTGGTTTCAGTCGACATTAGGGACCTACTCATACGAGTTTGTGCGGGCGACAAGGAGTGCTGCTTTCTGTACTCCTGCACGGGTTATTTACAAGTTGCAAACGTGTTCTGCCCTCTGGTGTATTAGTGTTTAAGAATTTAAGGTGGATTGATGCTTGAAAAAGTTACTACGCTAGCATCACCTAGCGTCTGGCTATACATGTATCTGTACCCAAGCATACACTAACATTACTATCAAGCATCCTGACTGCAGTTATCAATTCGTTGTGATCCACTCTTCCAATCCACGTCCCATCTTAAAATAAATCGACTATCTAAATGCAGTTTCCTCTTCCTTTCGCCGTCACGTTTCGAAGCCAAGTCGCTTGTAATGGCTACTTCTATTGACATTTACCTGAAACAACCTTACTTTTGTTAGAGCAATAAGTAAACGAATATATATATATATATATATATATATATATATATATATATATATATATATATATATATATATAGTCGGTCGTAATTTATTAAGAATACAAATGGAGCAACAATTGTCTCCCGAGAACGTGTGCACTGTTAGAGCAGACACTTTATCAGAGAGACATACACTTAACTAGACATTTGCAATCACATTACAGCTTGGGTAGTGCTGTCAAGCTGAAGTGGCCGATAGGCTCTGGCTTCGGCTTTGGCGTTTGTCCCAGACGGGCGTAGTTTGCTGCGGCTTTTCTACATTCGACCTTCAAAATTGGATAAGCTAACGAGGTTCTGTAAAAGGAGGAAGGTGTTGTCACATCGGAAGCTGTCGAAACGAAGCCTCCTCCACCTGATCGCTCGGATCCTCAGCGAGTGTGTACGTAAGCAGTTGGTCCTTGCTCAGAAAGCCCCTTGTTTCTCACATATCAGAGTTTTACCAACAAAGTCAACTTTTCACTTTATAAAATGTCAACACACTCCCAGGCATTTAGTGCAGTTTGGCTCTCTTTCTAATTTTCACTTTTGCAGCAATAAGAGAGTGAAACAAATAGTGTCTTACTGAAATAAATTATTTCGCAAGAAAAACAATATTTCGTCTAGCCGTCTATCGAAAGAAGTACCTATCTCCAACCAGCCAGTATGAATTATTCATACTACGCAGGCAAACGCAGGTGAAATCATACCGAAAACAAAAGTTGTACACAGAAACTAACAAGTAACATCGCTGTTGAAATACTTCGTCTATATTCTATTTTGATTATATATTCGTCTATATTCTATTTTGATTGTATATTCGTCGATATTCTATTTGATTGTATATTCGTCTATATTCTATTTTGATTGTATATTCGTCTATATTCTATTTTGATTGTATATGCGTCTATATTCTATTTTGATTGTATATTTTGACATGCTTGATATTGCCTTAGATACGCGTGCTGGTTTTCTGAGCCAAACGTGAGCATCATCGGAAGAAGGCTTTCCCTGTCGGAAGTTCGTTCTCGTGCATCCGTTGAAAGGTCACCTTCGCACTTCGGACACAGCTGCTTCTTGCCGATTAGAGTAACGGCGCTTGCTCGACCTGCTGTCAACTAGTTGGAGCTCCCGGCAACGGAAGATGAATAAAGGAATATAATAAAGGCACATATAAATCCCTATCTGTACACACGCTCTCGTATGTCCGTGTACCAACATTTTCTTCCTCATGTTTCGTGGTTCACATTCATAACACATAGTATATCATGTACCCTTTCAAAATCTATCTCCGTTATATATGCTCGTTGGCCCTTATACTTTTCACACGGTCGCCTGACGTCTCTGCACCGTGTTTCCGTTTCCGTTCAACATCCTGCGGTCTTTGCCACCCTAGCGGCATTCATGCTGCTCACACGCATACGTATGTATGTGAGTATACAAAAGAGGTCAAGGGCGCTAATGGATACGAGTGTTTCTATTAGATAAAATATTTCTTGGGTCAGCATTCTTAGCGTCTTGTGCTCAGTGGATTCGCCAGGACACATTCGACGGACCAACCACCTCAGGATGGCTGGGCCAACTGTACAGGGCATAGACTGAGAGTCATATACTTTTGCTGCGGTTGTGTTTGCTGCTGCTGTTGATGTGCGGCGCTGCCGTCGTTAAATAAGGAGTGCCATCTGCAGGTTTTTATGGCATCTACTGCTGCTGATGTTGTAATAGTGATTAATGGCCGATGTTGTTGCTTGTTGCCGCCTCATCTTCACCTGCTGCCGGGGGCGTCATGGGCTCCCTCGAATCTGACAATGTCCAATTGCCTAGCAACGAAGGAATTGGCATTTCCACCTACGGTGTATGTCCTTGGCTACGGACATCAACCAATATGACTGCGGACAAGTAGCAAGCCAAGCCTGTAGATAAAACATTCTAGCTTCTTTGTGTCTCTTCGCCTACCGATACTGCTGTCAGTTTTGTGGGAGTCCAACGACAGATACTTCGGCAGATATGCATAGCGAAACTGCAGCACGGTACTGTCTGTCTTCCAGTGTTCTCATGCAAAACAATCGTATTGAACTGTAAAGTCTATGCAATGCTAATGCGACTCTCATCCACCGATCAGTGCTGCTAACGTATCTCTCGTTGAGTCCGCTCAGCATATATTTGCTGTTATTATTATAAACCGGTTATGGGACAGCATTCACTAAATCTCCATGCACAAACAAATAAGAGTTTATAACCCCGGGCCCAAGGCTCGTAAAACTGCGTTGACAACATTGAATCAGACGTAACCGTTGTTGTTATAAAATAATTACTATGTACACACGGTGTACATAGTAGTAGCCACGGCGAGCCAGTGTGGCCCGTTTTTAAAATAGGGGACACGTATATGCTAGTAGTTTCACTTGAGTTTAACAAAAACATGACGTTATTTTGGTTAGCAGAAAATACGCCTGCATTAAAAAATCTATTATATATCACAATACTGGGGAATCTCTATATTTAGATATCAATATGTCAAAACATGTGTCTATACACAATGTGTCTTTCATATGTCGATGACATTAGGATGTATCAAGGCAAAACCGTACACAAGTGAACAGGCGTACAGCATATTTGAGTCATGTGTTTCGTACGAACACACGTATGTTATCAATAAAACGCACATAAGTTTTTAAGTCCAAAAATGGTCATCATATGAAAAGGCTTTTTGTACGGAGGAGAGTTACATACTGTCACGTACTTTTGTCGCCAGTAAGAATTGACAAGGGTCCTACTTGTCATCTCAAGCAGTGTGGAACTCGACCCCGGCGGATAGATGTTAGACTCATACCCACTAAACGCACCTCCGTCCTTAAGCTTCACTCTCTGATGGCCCAGATCTCTGTAGAGCAGAACTATGGGCAATCAGGAGAAGTGGCGTGTGCCACTCGGATCACTTGGCCGAGATCACTGAGGGGCTCAGCCAACGTTGGACGTGCGCGCCCAGCACCTGCGAGCTTGTGTCATACAAAGTAATGTGATCTACTAGCACAGCAGGCGGAATCCTGGCTTCTCTCTTCCGAAAACTCCTTTGCCGAGCAAGATGGCTTAGTGGCAAAGCCTTTGCCTTGCATTCGGGATGCCTGGATTCGAGACCCAGACCGGCCACTCTTAAATTGGTTTGCATGGTTTCCAATTTAGACAAGGTAAATGCTGGAGTGGATTAGACATCAGCCATGACATGAAAGAAACGTACACGGGCAAAAGCCTTACGGAAAAACGTAAAAAAAACTCCTTTGTCCTTCAGCACCTTCGAAGCTATAGCTGATCCATATATAAAGAAGATGTTATTATGCGTCCATGTAAGGCCTATTACGAATCAAAAGTATGCAAAATTATTGGAGACTATTAAATGTATCCGCTAGACTCCATATAGTTTTAAAAACGACACTCAAGTATACATCTACATGTCACTGGCTGGCTGACAAATAACATTTTCTAGCGAAGTTGTTACGTGTTTTATGAAAAGCACTATATATATATATATACCCAAGTATACATGTCACCCTCTTATATCAGGGGCGCTTAAAGCGGCAGCATAAGCGGACATGATGAGATATCTGGGGTTTCCCCAACTCTCCTTAAGGCAGTTTGGTGGCAGACTCTTAGCGGTATGGTTTATCACTTATTCTCAATGAGCCTTGCTCAAAGACAATAAGGTCAGTAACATGGATCAATCCGGCGACACTATATATATATATATATATATATATATAAACCAGTGTGTGCGTTCCAAAAAGTCCCACGCTTAGATATGAATGAATGAAGCACATAACGTTATTCATGAGTACCTGCAAATACACTCGAAAGCATACAGCCTCTGTACTGCGAAGATTGCCCAGGGGCTAGATCGTACGGCTGGCAGAAGAATATGGCTGGCAAACATCGATCTAGGCATTATTAGTATGCGAACGGTTGGGCATGTTCTTTGTTTTCACGTGGCATTTTTAGTAAACAAAATTCATCTAGCCATACTGATGAGATTCAATTCCCTGAATGTAAATACAAACCGAGCCACACTGCCTGCGGTAGCAGTGATATCAGCTAAGCACGTATGTGACCGCAAATCTACTTACTTGCAGAGCCCTCGTTTAACTGACAAGAGAACATATATCGTCTTATTCTAATCATCGCAGGTGTGCGTCTCCGTCTGATTCTCTCGCCCTCAAATGACTGCGTCTCTATTCAGAAGCAGGAGGCATCAATCGTGCGCACTGTTGTGTTACTGAATGTGTGTCTTTGCCTTTATAACTTCTTATGCTGAAGGGAGAGGTACTGGTTTGGTCGCATTCATTCACACACTTCTTCTATCGTCACAGGCCCCGAGGCACCAGTAGTGGTGTGGGCTCTCTTGACCTGCTATCGAAGTGTCGGCAGCCAGATGAGACCAGACACAGAGCCCGAAGCACAGTGGCTCGTTGAAAAAGTACGCAGCTAATTTTTTAATCGTCTTCCGGCGTTAAAATTTTCGACCGTCTGCAAGAGGCACATGCCCCGCTGCTCTTGCGGCAGTAATGTTTAGCTTCTTGTGCGGGAAACAAGCTACGTCGTCTTTACGTGCCCGGTTTAGGTGAACACAATACTCACATACACAACGACGTCCCCACAACCCAACACTCACACACACAGTCACGGCTCAAACGGCGCCCAACTGTAAGACCGACAAGACGAACAATATAACATTAGAGTGAGTGATTCATCTTTCCGTCACTTCCCTTCCCCGAGGAAGAAAACAGTGCCCACTCTGACCGCTTACTGTACGGTTTTTGCCTGCAGAACAACCACGGTTGAGGCCGCGCAAACCCCAATTGCTCTCTGAGGCAACTAGCCTTTCAAGCTCGCCTACTTTGCTCCTGCAGTAGTCTGGTTTCTATCTACACCGATGCGATGAAAACAGAGGATAGGTAGGAAAACAGAAAAGAACTCTAGGTGTAACTTCGGCCTTTGCCGGAAAAACAGACAAGAGCACATAGTCACTGTCTATTGTGTATCTTAATCGAAAATCGTGCCCGAGGCCACAAATTTTGTCGTCCATGTACCAGCGACTTCACCAGTTCAGCCGACTTATTCTTTATACGGTAGCGATCAGGCCTGTCCAAACAACGAGCACACGGTAAATGGCTTTTGTCGACTGTATCTGCATGCGCGGTGCGTAAACACAACTAACAGTGCACCCATACGCCCGTGTCTTAACTAACTTTTCCTCTGAATGGGGTGGTAGGAACGGCATTCAGCACGTGTGCCTGTTAAATGCATGCGCCAGCGCGTAACGTAGCGTGGGATAAGCAATACTGGCAAGGAATTATAATAAGAAGTACGTAGCTAATAATTAGCTATGGTAATTAAATACACTCAGTGCATCATATCTGCAGATTGATAGAATAGGGCTATCATTTATCCGTTTCTCTGGACGCCAGAGTATTTTTTAGTAGATGAAATAATCACTTAATTATAACAATAACCCGAATGCGTTAGAAACACCAATTGGCACGCCGTCCGACACGAAGGATGCACAATCTTCTAACTTAACAACGGGTTGGCCACATTTGCATTGATGACGCGAACCGAGGTCGCAACTGAGACGAAAACCTGGCCTGATTCGGGTCGTCTTGTCGCACAAAAATCGTGGATCCTTCGCAATCCGCGATCCAGCAACCGTTCAAAGGCAAGCCTTAGTGGAGCCCGTCGTCAGTGGAGCCCGCAAGTAAGCCGCGATCGACTTCATCGTGCAATAGTGGACGCCTTACGAAAAGCAAGTGCGCGCCGAACATCGTCGGCAACCATGTGTTCACCCTCCCCCCCCCCCCCTTCTGGCACGCCATTATCAAGGTACCAATTGCTTAGTGAGCCGTTAAGGGAGTCAACTAGCTCTTTGATGCTTAGGCGCAACAAGGGGTTACAAACCCGTGACCGAGGGTATGACAGGGGTGCGCCACCTGGCTAGAAACCGTGTGTCCCGACCGCCTTTAACAGAGTGATCACTTTTTACAGATCTAGAGGCATTTTCAAAATCAAGCTCTACTTGAAGCTCAGGAACCGTGCGTGAATCGAGCCAAACTCGGGCGGCTTGTGGTGCCGCTATGGCAAACTGGCGGAGGATCGTCGTTTTGCAAGTGCTATCCTTGGTTTATTACAGGCGATCGTTGCGGCTAGCCTGCGTTAGGTAGAGGCGCAAGCAATTGGCCTGACTAACCAACCCGTCTGTCTCCTGTAAGACAAAAAGCCTCGCCCCAAAGATTGTACGCCGCTGTTGAGACGGAGAGGCGCCCCACAAAAGACGAAATTGACCAGTGCGCCCACCACCCACCGACCGCTGTACCTTGTGCCGAAATAGAACTTAGACCAAAGACAACAGCAGGGCAGGCAACACCTAAAGTGATTCTAGGCGACACAAGGTAGCACTTATCCAACACACCGACTCAGAAAGACAGCACTGGCCGGCACCCATGTGCTATTGACGCAGTTAAGCAGTCCGTCCGGTGGAATGTAGCGGCCATGCCGTCGATATGCTGGCCCGCTTAGCGCAACTGTTATGATGTGTGGATAGTGTCAAAGGGCATTCCACCCGCGGCGCAGATCACAATTGCTGACGAACGGCAACCGAGCGAAAATCCCGGCGCAGTGTGGAACTATCGAGTGTGCACAGTAGTGGTAAAGCTAAACAAGACTAAGATAGTAACAGACTGTGTGAACGCTGAAGCTGATTTCTGTAACATTATGTGGTAGAGAACTACTAGAAGAAGACAAAACGTCAACAAATAGTGTACGTACGTCAGCAAACAAAAGACATGGAAACAGAGCAAGGTGGATGTCAAGCAACACAGACGCACTACCAGCAGAGACAGCTACTACAACGTAAAGCAAATACCACTTTCCTAAAGCGGTTAAACTAAGTCTAGAGGACTAGCCTACAGTAGTGGTTGTTCGTACAGCCGGAAAAAACGACATCTCGTCTGCGATGAGAGAGCCCGACAAAGTTTTGCAAAGATAGTCTTTCTCTTACCAACGATATTCGTCATTGTGCATTACAAAACGTTTTGCAATATATTAAACTACTAAACGCGAGTGCGTTGAGTTCAGAAAGATCGGTCGTCTCAAAGAGGTAACATTCAACATAATTTCTCAATTCGCGGCACGAGCTGCAAGGAAGCAAACGGCACCCCTAATTGCCCGCAATGGAGAACTAATCGAATATCATTTCAGTGCAGCACGTGTTATTTTCATTGGTTGACAGGAACGCTTACTTGTGCGATTTGTTCAAGAGTCGGAATCGTTGTAGGAATTAACGGGCGTTTTGAAAGCCAACCATAGTAGCAGTAGCAGGCACGGGCTGCTACATTCGTCGGTAACAACGAGCACCAGAGTTCTGCTGCCACCATCGAGATCCAAGGCGAACCCACACAGTCTACCGCCTGCCGACGCCCCGTTCGCGTGCACGGAGCACAGATTCCACACAACGTACCCACCACAGGACAGGTTGTTCAAGGGCAGGAACAGTCACTGTCGCCTATTAGAGATGGGCAAGGGCCACGGAACATCCGCGGCGACAAACGTCATGCATCAACGCATGCCTTGTCTGCCAAAGAAAAAATAGTTCAGTGGAACTGCAAAGATCTCGAAAGATCATTAAAGCTTCTGATAGTCCGAAGTTGCCGATCTTCGAAGGTGCGGACAGGAAGCATTGATATTCGTTACCAACATATTATAGAAGTATGTTTCAAGGTGGGATCGGCAATGCAGAGCTCAAAAAGCTGACTTTATGGTCCACATATTAACTGGAATAGAGGTCACAATTTCCATGCGTTTTGAACGTCAGCAAGGCCGACGACTCGTGTCCAGGTCTCTCAAAAGGAATCGCTTGAATGAAGTATCATGAGCCTCGCCACTGATCAAAAACAGCAGGATGTCGAGGGCTACAAGTGGCTACTGAACAAGGTACTTTATCTCCCATACAGCACGTAAAGCAACGGGAAGAACGGCGAGTAGACTCCAGAACGCAGCCAGACCAAGACTAATCAGCTGTTTGCGCTGATTATTGTAGACATACAAAGCTAAACACAGCGTTAACACCCGTCAGTCAATAGCACAATGCACGCGGCCAATCGTACACTAGTTTTACTAACTAAGTTTCCACCTCCCGCAGCTCTAGATACATTGGCAGTTTCTTGAGAGTAGTCAGCCTTGAATCATTGCGGGAAAGACAAAAACCCTAAAATGTATGCATCATATTTTCTCACCATAGTTGTTGGTAGTAGGATTGCGTTGACACACATGGTTTGGTACAAAATTATAACAATATATTGTTCACACGCGCCTGTAATGGGTATGAGTCTAATGCCGAACATATTAGAACGTGATATGGACAGATGTTGCATTCACCACAAAATCAACACACACAGTCGTTGATACCGTAACATTCACCTATGAGACATATATAATGGTTTTAACCGTGCCATGTTACCCTGCACATTAATGGTCGGTTACTTTGGAAGGCACGTTTCCACTTCTCTGAGCGAAAAGTAGGCTCAGTTGTATAGTTACACATAGCAAAATTTACATTTCGGTCTTCTCTAAATGTTCTGTACATGTCCAGTGTAATTGTACTGGACAGTAATTTGTCTAGGACTAAGTCTTCTACCAAAGTGCGTTCTCCGCATAGCTCTAGTGCCAGAGTGGCTGGCGCGTTCTTGGATAATCCCAGTTCGCGTTTCATAGAGCACGGGTTTACACGGTCCAAATGTTTGAGATCGCGTAATGTTAGGTGCGGCGCAATTACTGGCAGACAGTACTGGAGTATCGGGGTAATTTTTATTTTGAATATTTTCATTGCTGTTTGAAGATCCACATCTCGATTGTCTCGGAGTAGCATAATCGCGGTCGTAGCTTTTGCTCGCATTTCCTTGATGTGTCTGCTAAAAGTCAGTCGCGGTGCTAGAGTTACGCCAATATACGAGAATTGATTAACCAGCTCAAGGCAATGATTGACCAGCTCAAGGCAAGTTGATCTTGACGCGATATTCGGCAAAGGGGTATGAGCCGCCGCGGCTAAAGTGAAGGACCTTAGACTTAGAAATATGAATTATTAGTCGGTTCTCCGCGCACCATTTTGAGGTTTAATTTAAATATAATTGTACGTGATTTTCTGATTTGACTAAGATGACGAGGTCGTCCGCGTAGAAGGCATGCGGTGTTTTAATTGTGCGGAAAAGATCTGCTAAGCCAGCAAAGTACAGTATAAAGAGAAATGGGCTTGCGGAGTTGCCCTGCGCTACTTCAGTCTACTGTGCAACAGGCTCGTTTACATAGTGATTT
This sequence comes from Dermanyssus gallinae, assembly GCA_003439945.1. Classification (NCBI taxonomy): domain Eukaryota; kingdom Metazoa; phylum Arthropoda; class Arachnida; order Mesostigmata; family Dermanyssidae; genus Dermanyssus; species Dermanyssus gallinae. The sequence continues at coordinate 135,137 of QVRM01005785.1, read as the reverse complement.
CCGTCTTTTACGATTTTAAAATTGTGGTCCAGCATGTTTCGAATTTAATTGAATAGTTGGCCCTTAATGTCAAACCTCTCTCGGAGGATTTCGAGGAGGCGGTCCCTAGGCACACTGTCGAACGCGGTTTGAAGTCGACAAAGACCGTATCTCTCCAAAAATAAAGGTTTTACACTGCAGGGGCAATCCTAAAAAGTCCCAAAGCGGAAAAGAGTAGGCAGAACGAATACGTTTTGCAGTCTATGAATTGGCTTCCACAAGTCAAGTGACACATGCATTTGTGAAGATTGCGACAGGTTATGTGCAGAATATTGTGCAGCGAATGCCACGCAGTCACCTTAATAGCAGAAGGATAGAAATACCCTGAATCAAGAAGTCCGGATATTTTTTTTGAAGATCGATATTGAGAATTCTAGAGCTTGTTAAAGTAGATATTTCTTAAATAAAAAATAATTTGCGCTATTATGACTATTATTTTGATACCAAATCTAAAGCAACGCGAGTGGGCTGGTTGCGGAGTAATTAAGATTTCTTGGCAGCCATGTAGAGATTGAGTGCATGCATAAATGACTCACTCTAACAGATTAATTACTCGTCATAGCTCTAGAAGCGATACGAAGCGATGCCTAGCAGTTACCGTTCCCTGGGGGTGGGGGGAGGCGGGTGTTAGTGGGCTTGCAAGTCCCACACTAGTCACTGGCTGTGGTGACGCATGTACATCACGATTCCCGTAAGCCCCCATATGAATGCTGAAAGATGGTTCCAGCATAATAAAAAGAAAAAAAAGCTCTAGAAGCACACACAACGATTTATTATCTTACAGCTCAAATGTGCCTTCGCGAACCATTCGCCAGTTCGGTCGAACTCACTTCGCTCACTCTACTGCTCCACCCTCTCGGAGGCCATATCGATGTGATATTGTGACGGAGCTATCCACAATACAACAAGAATAACCATCTACCATAATGTTGATACAGGACGGAGCCAGTAAGATGACACGACAGTCAACAGAACGCATTGCCGAACATGCACTCCAACGATCAAGGGATCGTTCACACCGACAACATCGACACCATCAAAAACGGCCCCGACATAATGCTGCTCAACTGATGCTAACGACATCAAGGCACGTTCACTATCGCCGACCTGTCGCGCCACAGCCACAACGTCGCAACACACTCATTTATGCATGCACTATGATCTCGGCATGCTCGCCAAAAAATCTTAATTAATCCGCAATTATTGCTCGCAATTCGATTGATTTGGTACCTACATAATCGCCATGAAATGCGCTGTAAAAAGTCGTAGAGTTATTACTGTGTAAGCATTAAGTGAAGGCTAATAAAAGAGCTTTATTTTTGTGAATTATCTTCTAAACGACCATGTCGCATCTTCTGGTCAGCGTTATATATCAGAAGAAACGACATGGTCATTTAGAAAATATTCAGAAGAAGCAAAATTTTTTCACGAATCCGACGATGCTTAGTTTCGTTATAGGAGGATTGGTTGTTCGAGAGATTGTTTCGCAATTACACACTTGTGCTCCTATGTCGGGCAATAACACCAGTGTCAAGAATTTTAGTAATATTACTCTCACTCCGAAACAATACTTCTCAGAGACCATGTTCCAATAAAAATACATTTAGCTCAACGAGTTCTACAAGTATCGTTATTGGTCTTTAAAAAAATCCGGACACTCCGTATGTACCTTGGCGCATTTCTTCAAACTTGGGAGCCTGGTTTTTGCCAACTAGCACGGACTTCTTAAAGTTTTTATATTGCAATGTATGTCGGTTCCTGCCCAACCTGGAGTGAAAATAACTTTTATATTGCAGACATACTGAGTGAGAATCGTTGGATACTACTACAAATAAAAATATATCTATTTAAAAATGTATTTAAAAAAATACTCATAGCTCAGAATTATGATGTCTTCATTAATAACACCGCTATAGAGTCTAGCCACGCAGAAATTTGGTCTGAAAGTTGGTCGTTTCTCATGGCTATAGAAGTCCAAAAAAGATAATTTGCCTCACAAGGCCACAATCCGTGCACACGACCAGGTGGCTATGATACTATCTGCAAGTAAGGATTACGTTGGATTGGCATTACGAGCTGAGGCATAGAGAGAAATAATTCGCTGGGACTATGTCTGTGAAGACAACAGACTAGTACTCTCTTAGACGGGATTACTAAGAAAGAGTAACACAGTTGTTGTCAGGAAAATACGCGAGGCAGCGGGAAACAGATGGCGGATGCCATAGAGACAGAATCTAGCCCGTCATGCTACACGAGATATATAATAAATCGAATAGCACTAGAGTGCAATCGATATATATATATATATATATATATATATATATATACATACATACACATATATATATACATATAACAGCCGAGGTTCACCACTATCAGCCCGACGTCGAGTAGGCATGCTTCTGACGAGGCACATAGACAATGCTCCTACTCCATGCGAGACAAGGAGCTCTTGGAAGCGTGCGAGAATACTCAAAACTTGCTGAGAAGTATTTACTTGCTGAGTAAAATTCATTCCTGAAGCGCAAAGCTTACGGTAACTCTCGGTATGCATACACACGCATGCATATCAGCAACATACCCGGTCAAATATTTATATATCTCGTTAAAGTGGGATTTGACCAAGAGTGTCAAAATATTGTAGATATGTCCTTTGCGTTAGCCATTTTACAGTTATTTAGGCTATTTCTATTAAGTCAGGGCAGGGCTTCAGATTGAAAAAGTGTGTGGCATATTATATTGAAACAAAAATAGGTAGCCCGGTGGTGGGAGTAATTGGCTAAAAACACGTATAATCCGTTTCTATCTTTTTGTGTGTGAAAGGTAGCACTTGTTTCTTGTAAGAGCTTAACATTTAAGTGAAATAGAAGCTCTTTCATTTTTGGCGGCTCTCCTTGCTAGATCAGCCTGTATGAGGGTGCTCCACACTACCCCAGACGAAAACCACACGAGCAAGGTTTAGGGCCCGAACCCACTCCATTAGATCGTTTAATGTATTTGGAGTAGCTAAAAAAGGTGCTGAGCTAAAAAGAAAGTGCACCATTTAATTGTCTTGACGGCGTCAGCTAACATTTGAATCAGAATTCCTGGAGATAAAAGCGCATTGAGCTTCTCGTTTCGAGCAGCCAAAGCCGCAAGAGCCACGTTAGAACGCAGTTCATACGTACTTTCACACGATACAATTTATCAGCAAGGCAACTGATGAGTGCTTCGCTGTTTCAATACCGCATATAATACTGTTGGCCCAGTGAAACTTAGGTCCTATATTGAAATACAATGTTATTGCCTATCCTGTATGCATGTTGGATAATACATAAAAGGTTTCGGAAATTGGCAAATTTTGTTTCGAATAGCGAATGCAAAAGTCTTTAAAATTAGACTGATCGTCTGTACAACGTTTATATTTTGCAACGATAGGTTTGCCGCTACGGACATTTAACCGTTGCACCACTGTACGATGTATAACGTAATTGCGTTGCATTGCAAAGCCGATTTAGAGCCGATTATATTCCATCAATTACAGGGGCATACCTTCAGCATGTTATGGTAATTTGTCTATCCTAATACAACGATCACGCTTTTATTTTAGAGGCGCATTTATACAAGCGAATTTATATAGCTGCCTGCTAACATCACTCCAAGGGTCTATCGGTCGGGCTGAAATGTGCACGCCGTTTCTTCTTCGCAAACCTAGGGCTCGCAGCTGGCTTTCCGTCCGTCGCTGCAATCAATGATGACATGCGTCATTGTCTCCTGACAAACGCTGGTGGTGTCTATTCTCGGTTCAGTACTTCACACTCCTCTTTGTAATTTTAGTATTGGATGAGGCTTAGTTTTGCGTTCGTCGATGTCATCCAATTGAATTTCCACATTTTGCGTGCTCATTTCCTGATTGTGGCATTGAACGTACGTTTCCCAAGCGCTGGTGATAGACAATAATCAAATAGATATTGCTTCACCAACGTTTTGCCACCACGGACTGCCGATAGTCTCCATGGAACTGACTCTAGAGAAATAAAGCATCTTAAATTGGACCATCCAGCCCTAAAACAAAATCAGCCTATATCACCGTCAATTAATTCGCGGGTAATCATACTATTCAGTTTGCCTAGCGTGATATTCAAGCTGTCGTTAACTTGCTAACCAAAGACTCTGAAATCACGGTAACTACATCTGCATGCTGCGCTAAGAACGCACTTAAAATTTAATTCAATTTGAAAAGCTGTGCTTACGTAGTTGTGGTAAAGTGCGTTAGCCTATTTCTTTGAATTTGACAACTTGATGCCGAAGTAAACATTATGTCCCTGTATCTTAAGTGGGACTGGCGTTCTGAAATATATATATATATATATATATATATATATATATATATATATATATATATATATATTGAGATACTACTTATATCATATCACCTTTATTGAAAAAAGGGTAAACCACGTTGCTCGTGTGAACGTTGTGAACGTACACACCCCAAAGGTCAGTGTGAATAGAGACGCCGCTCTGGAGATTATTTGAACAAAATATCGTGTAATAAGACTTTGACGCAGCTGTATAAACATGCGGCAATTGATACAGCCTCAAGCACACATTAATATCCAGTTAAATGAAGGACCGCCTTATGAGATTGCACACTCTAGAAGCGGCTTTGACAACTTCGGGCGTGCGAGGTCTAAACGAAAATTACCCTAAGGTCTTTGTAGAGTGAGACTTCAGTAAAAGGTTAGCCATTTAGCATATACTAAACGGTATGTGGCAATAAGAACGAATCTTAAGAACGGCAGGCTTAGAAGTCGATAGAAACATGTTTATAATTTTCTGGCGCTGTACGAGGACCTTTTTGTGCGTCGGGGTGACAGTGGATTGCCGAAAGAAACCCGTCATTTTATCTTCTTCAAAGAAGCCAGAAAATATGAGTAATAATGGTCCAGCCAAACTGTGAGGGAGTTATTTGAGTACAATTGGGGGAAGATTGTCGGGAGTCCGTGAGCACTTTCTCTTAAGAAATTAAATTAGGTTGTTGAGCACGATTATCTTCTCCCTGTTAAAAATCATATAATTTGTGAGAACGATCGGAATCTGATTGAAAGTGTTGGGAGTCCCAGACGGCTAAACAGATACGCTCTTAAAATTGTCTTTCATAGCTGCTGCTGCTGCATTCCCTGTGACCGTGTATTTGTCAACTATAAGTGGAGACACTCCAGACTGCAGTATTAAACGGCGACCAAATGCTTAGTGTGGCCTCCTCTGTCAGCCTTTTGCGGGTTGCGGCTCATGCCAATTGAGTGGATAAGCACGAGTGAGCACGAGATCATGGCGTTAGACTATGCATGCGCCTAGATGCGTTCTCTATAAACGTTCGCAGGTTAGATGACTACAGCTTTCTTATTGAAGTAAACATCTCCATGAGGAAGTGTGATGGCATTACAAATGACGTGTATTGTGATTCGATTGGAGTCGCAACTGGAAGAAAACGAAGGGCCGGTTGGTAGATGCAATCTTAGCCGCAATTGCGCTCTTGTCCGAGTGGAAGTAATCTAGAGAACATCTAGCGGACTTTTGAGGTGCGCCAATACACAGCAAGATGATCTGACTTCACCGGCTCGTCTACTAAAAGCGCTGTTATAATATCCTTGTTTTCACATAATACAAAATCTAAGCTGGTACCACTGCGTGGTCTAGTAGGTCTAGCTCGTTCGTGGTTGTACTTGAGGACATGTCAATAGATCTCCCATTCATGTAAGAATGGTTAAAGTCTCTTGTTAAAATCACTGGCAAGTCTATTTGCAAGAGTTTGCCAAGCAAAACACAAAATGTAGCCATTTTCTTTGACCATATTTCAATTCAGCATTTATTTCACCACAGAATTGGTAGACAGTTGATTCAATTTTCACAAGGTGTCACAAAGTGCACACACACAAAGTCACAAAGTGACTTTTTGGTCTTACAATATAAATTCAACTTTGGATGATAAGGACGTTCCGCAAATTTCTGGGCACACAAATATATGATAGCGTCCAATATCAAACTCTCCGCAAAAGCTACAAACACATTCTTTAATATTAAAACAGCTTGGCTTCATGCATATGTAATGGTGGTACCCGTGCCAGGTTATTCGGCAGATTAGCGAGCGGTTCCTTAGCATGGCTCCTTTCCATCTACGTGAAGAAAAGGCCGGACCATCAGTATAATTTTCAGCTACGAATTTTAAATTTCTGTTTTCTCTGTAGGCTCGATATGAGTCTAGAATGTGCGGTGCAAATTGTGTGTTACTAAGTACTAGGTCTTCAATAAGTGTTCTCTCTCCGCACATCTCTACGCAAGTGTTGCCGATGCGCACTTTGGGAGCCGCAAAACACGCTTAACATATCTGGCCTTTAGCTTGTCTAGACTTTTTAGATGGCTAAGGGTCAGGTATGGTGCAATTGTGGAAAGGCAGTATGTTGCTACAGGGAGTACTTTGATTTTAAAGCAGTTCATAGCTGTTTTTACGTCCACATCGTGCATATTGCCTAACAAAAACATTGCAGACGTAGCTTTTGCTTGTATCTCTTCGATATGTCTGCTAAAAGAGAGCCCGGGGGTTAGTGTGACGCCTAGATACGAGAAGTGGCTAACTAATTTGAGTGGTTGTCCATATACTGACAGATCATGATCCCTGGCCGCGTATGACCCTCCTCTGCTAAAGCGTAAGACCTGTGACTTTTCCGCGTTAATCTTAAGCTTGTTTTCTTCGCACCACTTCGCAGTTTCGTTGAGGTAAAACTGTAGATGGTTACGAGATTTTCCTAAAATGACTAGATCGTCAGCATAAAATGCAAAATGGGCTTTAAGATTTCGCAGTAAGTCCGCGAGTCCAGTCACGTACAAAATAAAAAGAAATGGGCTAGCTGAGTCTCCCTGGGCTACCCCGATGGTTTGTGTTACGGGTGTTTGTACATAGTGGTCGCCGTTTTTCACCCAAATTATATTGTGCGCTAATATATTATGAACGAGATTAAAAAGGGGGCCTGTTATGTTAAAACGTTTGCGAAGAGTGTCTAATAAACGATCCCTTGGCAGGCAATCGAAAGCAGTTTGAAAATCTATAAACGCAGCGTATGTCATTTTCTTGTTAGAAAGGCGTTGTGATACATGGTTTAAAACAAACTCAACTGCATCTGACGTCGATCGCCTCTTTAAAAAACCGTATTGTTCTGCTGGAATTTTGTCTTCTACGCACGGGTACAGTCGATTAACAATGAGCGACGTTAATATCTTGTAAAGGACGCTTGTAAGTGCTATGCCCCTGTAGTTCTTTGGGTCAGTTGCATCTCCCTTTCGCTTAAATAAAGGCTGTAGATAGCTTTTCCGCCACTCATCGGGAATTTTGCCTTGTCGAACACATTCATTGTATAGTTTTGTCACAATAGGGCATAAAACGTCAATATTCGACTTCAAGTGTTCATTAAGAATACGATCGGGTCCTGCTGATTTCCCGTTTTGCTTCGACATAATTGCGGTTTTGACTTCGTCTTCAGTAAAATCAACAATTTCTTCTAAAAGGTCTTGGTCTGGCAATATGACGTCTCTCGTAAATAGATTTGTAAAGTGGGCTACCCACTCTTCGTCATTTATCAATGGGTTTAAAGGTACTGGTCTCCTTGGAAGAAGTAGCCATGGTTTCCGCACGCTTTCCGAAATTAGCCTAATGCGTTGTTGTTCCTCGTAATGCCGTTTCTTTTCTTTCTTCGTACATCTAAATATTCGTTTTAATTCCGCCAGTTGTAGAAGTTCAGTTGACGTTGTGGGTTTATACAGACAGATCACCTTCTTCATTTGTCGACACTCCTTGTCAAACCACGGCTTGTGTCTCTGCAGTCTCACGTTCTTTGGTTTTGCAGCCGTGTGGATAGACCACTTAATCGTTTTTTCAATATAGTTTATATGATCTGTGCCGTAGGCCATTTGTAGTGCTTGTTCCAGTATATGGACATCCAATGAGCGAGATGGTCGATTGATTATAGGTGTCGCCGTTTCTTGTCTTGTGTGCAATTTGAACTCCACTTGACAGTGCTTGCGGTGTGCCGATTGTATTACGGTAAGATCACAGATAGCCTCGACCGTTTGTGGTATCGATGATAAAACAATATCAACCGCGCTGTATCCGTTCCAGCTAAAATATGTTGGGTCATTGCATTTATTATGAATGCTTAATTCAAGTTCGTTGACCGCAGCTTTGAAACTTTCTTGCATGGCTCCTTCTTTTGTCAAATCACAGTTAAAATCACCACCTATAATTATATTTTTATTTAAATTTGTGCAGATTTCCATGCAATTACCTATGTCCTGTACTATTTGATGGACGGTCCGTTCAGGTGGGCTATAAACACATATAAGATAGTAATCGATTAGTTCTAGTACAATCTGCCTGGCGGTGCTACGAAGAAGCTTGGCATGCTCCTTCGTTCGCACGCCTATGCACACGCCCCACTTTGGTCGTCCCCGGCCCTCTGATTTAGTCGCTAGTCCATGAAACATTTTATGACTTATAAAAGGGGTGCGTGTAAAATCTGTTTCAAATGTCTCGGTTAAAAATATTATGTCATATTCACTAAACATATTCTCTCCTGACGTTCGGTACAGACTATTTAGGGACTCTACATTCCATAAAAGACATTTTGATGACACTGTCATCGAGTTCCGATTTCCGGACGTAATATCGAGTCACTTGTATGTTTCCATTTCGTCATTGTTATTATTGTTGTCATCTTCTGGCCTGCAGCGCTTGGCACCAATGCTAGCTCCCGTATCGTTTGCTGCATTATATACTCTATACGGCTTTAGCTGTCCGCGGTACGGTCTAAAATGTATACCCTCTGGCCACACTGACGGGTCCAGTAGCGCATTAAACTTATCAGCGTCTACCTGAACGTGGTAGCTATTGTAATATGTTTGATTCATGCCGACGAGCTTCGTCACGTTCACGTTTGTGTCGAATCCCACAATGCGGCTGACGTACTCCTTGAGGGCGTCTGCAGAGTGCGATAACTCCAATCTGCTGACAAAAAGAGCTCTGACTTTTGGACGTTCAGGTATATTGCGTGCCTCTACAGCTTTTAGCTGAGTCATTCTATTCGTTCCTGTCGATACGTGCACGATACGTCCTCCTCTTCCAACTGTGCGCCACGAATTGTCACGTGCCGTGTTTTTCTTATCGGGTGCACTTACGACGTTGCGTTGTTGGCTTGTGTTGAAGTGAAGGCGACGTGGTGTAGGGACGTTGCGATTTGAAGGCAGGTTTGTGTTCTGGCATTGTTGATGTTGCTGTTGTTTACCAATGGGCCGTTGGATGATTCGGTGATCAGCTGATTTGGGAGTCGGGCCATTCTTGCTAACTATCTTCTTTGTAAGATCTTCAATTTGTTTTTTGAGGGCTTCAAATTTTGCGGTACAATCACAGGATGCCGGGTTGACCAAGGCTGTATTTCTTGAGACATCTATTGACACCTCTCTCCAAAAGCACGATTTACAGTACAGATTATTTTTGTCTGGTATTTGGAAAGTGAAGTGGCTGTGTGCGGGTTTGCTGCATCCTTCGCAAACTGTGCGCTCTTTTACTTGAAGCATTTGTCCTGCACAAGTTATGCATGGTGGCCCTGGATTAACCTCGACATCGCCGCACAGGAGCAAGAGTGCGAGCAATAGTGCAGTTGTTCTTAACAGTTGGTGTTTTGTAAAGCAGCGTTGAGGTGGCTGCATAAACAAACTCACCCCGTTGAGGAGGTTTTCTTGGGGATCCGTCAGCCGTGAGTGTCTTGGTAAGCCGTGGAGTCCGTTGTCGTAAAACATTGTCACGCACTCTTTGCTAGCAGTTGTATTTTGAATTAAAATGTGGCTCACTAATAGAGCACACACGAAGCGCGTCCGCACGGTCGCCGCCATCTTGAAGACTGACCATATTTGCATTGGTGAGTGGAGACAAGATCACAACCAAGGCGACTACCTGCCCCGATTCGGATCGTTCCGCCGTCCAAAAGGGTGTCCAGTGAGGCGCTTGGAAGCGCATGCGACCAGGCCCCGGATTCCTTAAAGGCGATAGATTAAGGGCCTAAGGGTGTTTAGAGTTACTCGATAAATGGAAGAAGGTCGTCCAATTGCCTTGTTAGGTCAGCTCCGCGGAGGTGGGAGAAGAGATGAGAGCGCGCCGGACATCTTCGGCAACCATGTCTGCGTCCTCCTCCCCCAGCACCATCAGCAAGGTACCAATTGTTTAGTGAGCTGCTGATGAAGTCAACTAGCTCTTAATACTCAGATAAGACAATGGGGGAGGGGAGTACAGGATGACCCTGCTACAGCCCCGTGGTCGAGGATCACCCTGTTGCAGCCCCGTGGTCGAAGATATGAGCTCATCGGGAAGGACTAAGAAAGAAGAGTAACGGTACGCTTGGTGGACGTGGTGTGCCTGATGGGGGCGGTGCAACCCGACTGCCTTCAGCAGGTGATCCCGTCTTACAAAGTTAAAGGCACTACTGAAATCCAGCTTCACGAGGTAGTGAACATGAATCAATAAAAACTCAGACGGCATGCTCAGGTGGCCTCGGCCCCGGCTTGTGCGGAAAAGCCCAGCTGGTGGGGGCCCGTCGCCTCGCGAATCCTACCTCTGGTTTATTACAGGCAATCTTCGCGGCTAGCTTGCGCAAGGTAAAGGAGCGAGCAATTGGCCCCATCTTTCCTGATCCGTCTATTCCGGCAATTGGCCCCATTTTTTTGATCCGTCTTTCCTCTGTAAGGCAAAAAGTCTAGCCTCAAAAATTATAGGCCGCAGTTGAGGCGGTGGGGCGCCCCACAGGAGTAAATGCATGATTTTGGTCAATGCGCCCGCCAGCCGACCGGCTGTGTCCTCCATTGTCCAGGATAGTCGGTCTATCAGCGGTCGTGGTCGGATGAAGTCAGAACCCCGGCGGAACTTCGGGCGAAACTCTTGACCGCGGCCATAACTTCTTCCTCTGGCGTGGTACATTGAAGGAGAAGCCCAGGGGGCTGGCCAGTCTAGGTCTGGCAAGGCCGGCGGCTGAAGAGTTGTCAGGTGATCTAAGCTGGGAACGAAGACGGCCGACGATCTGATAAATTTGGCTACCCCCTGACGCACTTAAGAACAACCGCACTTTCAAGAATGACCTTGGCGGGCACGGTCATTCTTGAAAGTGCGGTTTTCCTTAGTGTTCAGGGCTACGACGTTGGCTAGGCGCAATCCACTAGAGAATTCCCGCAAATTATGACGAATAACGACGGAGTGATAGGCCGCCGTTGCGGGAGGGGAAAGACGAAGAACCACTGGCGCAAAGCAGAAAAGCGCGTACCACGCGTGTTCGTTGCACACGCGTTCAAGAGAACAGTGGCCATTCGCTACTAGTGGCACTATCCTCAAGCCTAGATACAAAGATCATCTGTGTCCGAAAGTTGGCTCGCGCAACTGGCGGTAAAGCTGACGTGCGTAGGCTAGGTCTGCACAAGTTATGAGGACGTTTGCCGGGCTCCAACATTTAAAATACGACGCTGCTCCCTACGGTTTGGTGATGTGTTCGAGGGGGGGCGAGTTCCTGTTGCGAATGTTCTGGCGATTTGGTGGCCTATCGTTTTTGCGGCTAAACGAAACTCTGAAATCCGAGCAATCATTGCAAGAACGTGATCTGGCCCGTCGTTAATGTTTATTCAAAGGGCTCGTCTTGTTGCAGTTAGACATCTCTGCCAGCATCGTGGTTAGGTGGCCAACGTTATTTTCGAGATTCTCTGTGATGTGAGAAGTGTACGCGCCTCCTTGAAAAGTAAACGCACAAGCGATGCGACCTCGCCGGCATCGATGTTGGCACCATCATCATCATCATCATGATTATTCAACTCGCCATCACTAGCATATTCAGCGGTTTCACCTGACAGATTGCAGCGGTGACACTTAAACTCTGAAAGAGCGGCTGTTTTTCTGACGACATCTTGTGTTTGTATTTAAACACACAGTATGTGAACCAATTGTTCACACTGGAAGCAAGCAATCGTGTTCCTGGTACCGACACGGAGTTCGCAGTTGGGACATTTTTCAACTATCACACTTTCACACTTTTTTAAGAATAAATGCTAAACTCATTTCTTTCATTACTATCACACTTTTTTAAAGATTAATGTCAAATTCATTTCGTCCTTGAACTGAAAGGTTAAATTCGCTGTAGCTTCGTATCAAAACCGTAATGTCAGCTCAAAACAGCAAAGCAGAAACTGGAAAGTTTTTCTTTTTTGGAAGCCTACGTTTTACATACTCGACAGGGTTACGTTGAAGGTGAAGCCCATCATCGCTAGCCAGCCTACCGCCTCCCCTGAAGTTAATAGCCTTTGTTTTACTCACATTTATAACCAGGCCACTAGCATTCACATATTTCTGCAGAGCTGCGAGTGCCTGCTGAGTGTGAAAACGGCTTCTGGAAAACAGGACCAAATCGTCGGCATAGAGCAACACCTTGACGAACTTGTGTCGTTTAGTGATTATTGATGGCAAATCTGAAACCAGAACGGAGAATAGGAGAGGACTGAGATTGTCCCCCTGAGCAACCCCTGTTGTTTGAACCAAAGGCTCAAGCTCACTCCGTCATCGAGGATAACTGTGCTCTGTTGAAGGATTAAAGCAATCAGCTGAAGAAATGTGAGCGATACTCCGAGATATGCCAGCTTAGCCATAATCAGTTTCCGTGTAATAGACATACTATTACACAGTCGCGTGCTCTCGATAGCTTGACCGCACTCGTGAAAAGAAATATTTTATCATTTCCTCGACATGAATGTCTAAAGCCCGACCTGTTCGCCTGTTGGTTTAGTTTAAACTTAAGGACTTTTTATAAAAGCATCACCGCTGTTAGGCAGTTTTTTATTAGATGCTCCTTAACCGAAATTGTTTTTGTTCGACCATAGGCAAACAACCGCAACCTGTTAAATAACCATGTAATATAAACGTTCCCGTACCCTCCTAGATCTTTTAAAACACTTTCTGGTATCCAGTATAAGCTCCTCTACATTCTTTTTGAAGTAATAACTAATGCGCGGCGTATTCTATGATTGAGAAAAATAAGACACAACAGATAATTTTTAGAGTTTTAGATTAGCGGTTAGAAGGAACGGGCAACACACTTATAGACGAATTAAAAATTAAGAAAATACTCTGAGCCGATCTGCTTTGTGAGCTTGAGGGGACCGCGAACGCGAAGGTTAATCTTGAAGGCTGTTCAGCCTGCTTGTACTGCTCGCATTGCCTTAGCCAGACAGACACGTTATTTATGCATGATCAATAATGTGGTTGCTGCAACCACAGCCATATTCGCCCAACTATTATAGTGGAATAAAGCCGTATCCGCAGCGTGTCACCGAGTGCCGCTGGCAGTGGCTGATTCAATTTCAGCCGCTAATTCCGCCCCTGCACTCGTGTGTTTGCAGCCTCTTTCCTCTTAAAAGTTGAGCACCCAGAGTGCTACACTAGGTGCCCATCTACGTGGTTAGTGCAAAAAAACAGTGCTGATATGTCTAAGGAGCATACAGCCGAGGTAAATGAGAAACTAAGGTTCTTGCCTTTAAGCAAAACTGTTACTTCTGAAAAGGTAAAAGGCCAGATTGCACTATATATATATACATCTTATTCGCTTGACATATATACCTAAATATACACGTCACCCTTTTTTATTAGGGGCGGTTAGAGCGGTATCATATAAATTACCTGCGCATCCATACCGACAATGTATTCTTCAATATTTACTGAATCTTTGCCTTCGATTGGGGCAACTTTCCAACATTTGTTCCTTAAGCTAGGGCTTCTTACAGGCCTATACCCCCTGTGCATTATCTTACAATATCTTCAGTGCACTTATATCCTATCCGACAAGCTCGGCATTTTCAATATTGCCCCTTCCTATATTTAGTTCGTTGTCGTTTTGTACAGAACATCCCTGCCTACGCATTAGCCAATAGTTCATTCGCTCTTGAATTATCGTATGCCAATTCTACTCCGCCGTTTGCCGGTTTTTCCTTTTCATGTATACCTGTCAAGTTCAATCAGAAACCATCTGCTAGTATTAATTTACCCGTATATGAATTCACCCTCGATTTATTTATTTTCTCCAAAACCCTCGCTCTTGGTCATTGCTAAATATTGTATCGAATCTATGTAGATGCAAACTCTACTCTGCAGTTTCACTCATTTTTTTTCTATAGTGCCGTATCAACCAGCTGCATTTGTATTACATATATATTTTCTGACATTCCTAATCATAGTACTAACTCTCAGCTTACTCTGTACTTCCCTTTGTATAAATTTTGACATCTACCCTCCTCCCTGAAGATACATATATATATATATATATATATATATATACCTACGCGATGGTGAATTTTTCCGGAAAAGACTGTCATTGGATATACAACGCGGTAACGCCATGGCGGTGCTTGGCACCTTGACCAGGTGGTCGACACCAGGCCTGGACCTAGGGCTGATGTAGTTTGTCGTCACGTTCGCTGGGGGACAATTGTTCACACCTCGTTATATATATATATATATATATATATATATATATACCGAATTATTGGCTTGGAACCGCAGCGACGGTAACGCGTCTAGAGCGAGGTTGCCCTGCGATATCATGACGTTCAACAGAGGCTAACGTAAACAACAAGCACATTTATCAAATTCAAGCCAATTGGAAGTATACGAGTCATGTTAAAGACGTAAACAACATACGTAGATGTTTTTCATCAGAAAGCGGAAGAAAGATAGTGTAATATCTTTTCTTAGACAGATTGAAAGTATGACCTGAATTAATCAGCTGCGTAGCTTTCCAATTAGCTTCTGTTATAGCAATGCGCTTTTAGGGTATGTGGATCACGCTACTGTTTCAGACAACGGGTCAAGTCCTATTGGAATCTGTGGAGCGATCTTCTGGGTCAGTCTCTATCGTATATTTTGTTCGTTCGGCGTACGTGGGTGCCATTTTACGTGATCACCGTCTGTCCAGAGAATCGCTTTTTTCAACAGATTTGCATTGATAGAACACTGAAACCTATGCTATCTGGTCGAGAAATATCGTTCTATATGTATTAAGTCTTCTATCGGTATCGACTGAGGCTCTGTTTTTCCTTCCATAATCTTGAAATCTGTGAGTCAGTATACATGGAATCATTAACCTTTGCTATGTGTGGCTGCAAAAACTGCGGCAGCTCCTCAAGAAGCTCTTTGATCTATTCTTCCAATTATGAGTAAGGGAAAGTCTAGAATCATCTCATTCGGGCGATAATTGCTCTTTATAAACAACAAACATCAAGCCCATGCCCGTAGGCTTTAGCGTATTGGTTTGCCGCGTTGTTGACACTGAGCTCTATGAATATTAGGATTAAAAACAATAAGTAGTGGGAATAATAGTGCACGACAGCAAGCCGGATGCTATAAAAAGTGAGAGAGAAAGGAAATAGTTACAACGTGGGCATATGCACATAGATCATCATAGATTACGGATACATTTAGCTAATCAGTTGCGGCAAGGCATGTAGGTAATATCAAGATACATAATCAGTCTGTACATATTACGAAACGGATGGTTGCATGATATGCTGTGTGCCACCACGCCCCCTAGGCACATTGGCTCAGCTAATTTGTTGTTATGCGTATATATAATTTAACCCATATTGGGGTGTAAACAATTGTCCCCCAGCCAACGTGACGACAAAATACATCAGCCCTAGTTCCAAGTCTGGTGTCCACCACCTGGACAAGGTGCAAAGCACCACCGTGGAGTTACCACATTGTATATATAACAACAGCCTTTGCCGGAAAAATTAACCGCGTAGGCTGCGAGACCCCCGTGGCCAATCTGAAACACTTGCATATTTTAGTAATAACTCTCCCAGTAATTTTACCTGGGCTTCCTAAGGTCTCAAAGGCAAAAAGCCAAAAATCCATAGAGTCTTATATAGATAGATGCATACTTCCAACACTTATTTCTTTCCGCCTGCAAAACGGCATAATGGATGCTACGAAACCCTGCATATATATATATATATATATATATAATATATATATATATATATATATATATATATATATATATATATATATAGGGTCATTTATATGCTGTCGGCAATTTAGTATTATTATTATTTTTATTATTTATATAAGTTCGTTATGTTAGCACTTTGGAGTGGACAATTGTCTCCGTGCGAACGTGTGATTACGGGTTCTCTAACCCAGGGTTAGCCCAGTTCAGCAATGTGCCCCGAACAGACGCTGCATTTCCTCGTTGGATGTCAAGCGACAGCCTCTGACGCAAGAATTCGGATGCTCTCGAGTCTCCTGTTGAAAGATTAAGGCTTCTGCCTACGCGTTGAATCAGTTTGAGCGTAAGGGGGCCTGCAGTTCCCATAGTCTCGAACGCCAACGGACAAATTCGTGCGGATAATCCACACTAGAATATTTCCTGCATTTGTTAGCCTCAGCTAACCTGGAAGCATGACCTGCTCGGTCCGCACCTGCACCGACCATCGAAGGGGCTAATGAGTCGGTTACAGTTGCGTCCCAAACAAGCATGCGGCCACGCTCAAAGGGCGTCAAAGTCAGGCCGTCAGGTCTTTTTCCGTCATCCCTCGATAGACCCGGGGGCTCTAAAACACATGGGAAGCCGGCAGATCGAAGTGCGCGACTAAAGGTGTCATTTAGAGCGGAGTGACGTGCTCGTCGGCCTGCACTTAACGCGCATGATAGGCCATGATGGGCCAACGCGTCCACAAAATCACCACAACGACATCGGTGGGGCACGACTAGGTCAACACCAAGCCGCAGCCCTGCGCTTATGCGCGTGGTCTCGTCGTCCAACAGAGTCCCAATTCGCGGACATGGTAAGGCGTGTAGCCAAGCCCCAGCCCCTTGACTACTAACAGCTCGAAGCCTGGCTTTATCGGCAACAGACGGTGCTCTATTAATCAAGTTTGCTAGTCGCTTTTCTTGTAGCGGGGTTGTCCAATTGCCCTGATTAGCCCTATCGTCGGGAGGAGAATCAAATAACAACGACAATTCGTCGGTCAGTCTTTGAAGTTCACCGTTATAGGCGTCCCACCCATCACTGTCCAATAATGCTTTAACCCTGTCCGCGGCCTGGGTCAATGACGACACGATTGCAGGTCCTGCCGTCATGACCGCGTCCGGCACACCTAGGCCGCCTAAAGAAACCGGGAGCATTACCTGTTCCCTTGCCGCAGCGGTCAGCTTAAGATTTAGTATGATCTCTAAAATGTCTAAGCTAAGTCCATTAAAAGGCTGTAAGAGCTCTTGTGATAAAAACAGGTTGCATCCTCTAAGCAGGTGTGTTAACCTCGTGGCTGAAAAACAAGATCTAAGAAGGAATAAGCCGCAGTGTGCCCCCAATTGGGGTAGTCTGCTTGCCGCGAAGTCAAGTTTGTCCCTTCGACTGTCTAATGCCTTTGCAATGCCTTCTGGCAATAAGGGGACACCTAGCAGCTCCAGATTAACCTTGTCCACTACACGACAGCCCGGAAGTAAGTCAAAAAGGTTAGTTAAATCTAACGGCTCAACTTCGTTGTGAGCTGTGACATATACTTCACATTTAACCGGGTTCAATGTCAGACCGCTAATAGCACTAAATTCAATAACTTTCCGTATGTCGTCAAGTACGGTCGGGAGGTCCCCGCCCAGAATCCCGTCATCTAAGTACCAGGCATTAAGGGGGGACTGCACTGAATCCACCAATTCCTTAATACACAAACAAAAAAGTGGAGGACCCAGGGGATCACCCTGCTGAAGACCTGTCTGCGATAGCATAGCGTTGTGGGGCATTACCAGGTGGGATGGTTCTAAACCATAGGCCAGGTTCGTATGGTGAAACAGTAACGGTGCCCACGACTTGACGGCTCGAAGCAAATGATCCCTCCGGACGCTATTGAAGGCGTTTCGGAATTCCAGCTTAACCATCACCGTTGGCAATTTGCGCGATTGCAAAAATGCACGAGCACAGTGGACTACTACCTCTGTACCCCCCGGGGTAGCGAATCCTAGCTGGTGTTGGCCAAGAGTTGCTGAAATAGCTTCCCTATTATCGTAGCAGCCGATTTTGGCCGCCAGTCTGCGAACGACTGAGGAACAAGCGATCGGACGTAATGAGCCATCTTTTTTTTTTAATGCAAACATCCTTGCCCCAAAGATGAGCGGTAAAAGACAAGACGGGGGCGAGCCCCATCTGAGTACATCCACGACTTTAGCGATGGCGTCCGCCACTCGACCGGCCGTGCTGCCCAGCGCACCAGACAACAAGTCATTTATATTGTTATGTACTTATTTCGAGGTTTAGTAGAACTCGGCAAGAAATATTTTTCTCAATGGAAGGAGGGGTCGGAAACGTCTTGTTTAGGAGAGAGTGATATTTAAAAAAAAGTTATTCTGCATTTTTTTCCCTACATAGTTATGCGAAATCTACGTTTGCGTGAGAACCATAATTTGCGGGAAAATTCTGCATAATTCAAGACATTTCACTAGCTTGCGCAGCGAAAAGTGAATAACTGAATTAAGGGAAGTCATAATAAGCCGATATGTTCTATCAACGTTCCAAATATGTACCAAACGCAGCGCCATCACTTTGGTACGAAAATTGCGGGCATTAAATTTGCTATTGCCAGAGAGTAGTCTTTTGAACGTACATTTGTGGTCGTAATGGAAACACTTTACGATCTTTCACAAAAAAAGCGGTAACGTACGACATAACAACTTATCGACTTTTTACGACCTTTTTAATCTGGCTATTGCTACGTAAGCTAGTGAAGTGTTCCTTCATGCGTTGACTGGGTCTCCCGCAAACGTAAGCACAACTCTGTAAGAGAAAAAAGACAGAATAACTACTTTTATAAATTTTACTCTCTCCTAATCAGGACGTTTCTCCATTGGGAAAACTTATTTTCTTGCCGAGTTCTACCAAACCTTAAAATAAGTACATGACGATATGAATGACCCTATATATATATATATATACATTTCAAGGTAAATTTGGACAGCAGCCGTATTAGCCAAAAATGTTACCTGTTAATTAATTGCGTGCCTTCATACACAAATAACCGGAACCACTATAAAACTTTCAATGCATCAGTCATTGTTTATATTGCCATGAAATTAACTGCTTCATATCAATTAAAATAATAGTTATAACAATATTCCACAAGACCGCACGATATATGCCTAATATAATCAAGGATTGTGATTGCATCAACTGATTGTATCGCTTCTTCTCATTCTGTTTATATATGGGCTGGTAATTGCCACGTACCCCTGTAGCGTAGCTATAAGTTCAAGATGATGTAAAAGCACTAGCGAAAGCAAAATATCTGGGAAAAATACGACGATTAACGCTAGGGTGGTGTTTAATGCAGATCGGCAATTTTATTGACGATTTTACGGACAATAGCGCCACAATCATCGCCATAATAGAACAATGCGTGTAAGCACAAGCCCTAGAGTTAAGCACTTTGTAGCCATTTTGTCGTTTTAAAACAAGCAATTGTACATTCTAAAAACGAGAAATATTTCAGACATTCAATGTATCAGGAGCAGCATTTAAAACTCTAGTTTTGCACAAAAGTGTTGCATGGGTGTCCTCAAAGTTATAATGTGCTCAGGCACGGCAGTTTTCTCAAGAGGAAACTCTATGCTTCGTGCTGAACTGGTTATACATAGAACAATAAGCGATAGCCTTCTTTGTTCATTAGCACTTAAAAACATTTATTATTTTATCTTAATGTACCAGTCAAAAATTTAGTAGCTAAATCAGTTTGCTGTACAGCCTGATAACATGCTATGTCATCATTAAGTTACCGTTACGGGCCAGGTCACGCTTGTGCGAGTTCTGCCTGGCATTCAAATGAACTGTCAATTTATTGTAAATAATAAATTAATTCTAACATGAAGCCCGCCGTGAGAATATATTGTTCACAACATTGCTACATGCAGCGCTGCTGGTACAAACCGAGGACTCTTCTCTCAGACAACTATCTACAATGTTAGGAAGGGTCTTACTCGTACGCCGTAATTGTTAGTTTCACCGCACGGTAGTCCACATCATTATGGCCTTGGGCTAGGCGCGCGTAGTATCTCAATATGATTACACGTAATGCATACATAATAAGCAATGTATACGTGGAAGGAACGGTCAGCACGCCAAGGTGATCTTTTTAATCTCTATGGTGGTGAGTCTGGAAACGAATGTCATTAGTTTTAATTAGAGGAGTGCCGTTATGAGTTGAATTTGTTTGGGAGGGAGCAACTGAAACTTGAATGTCATGGTTTGGCTTTTGGACGGACACCTCACGACAAGCAGTTGTTGTTACGCAGAAGTAGGTTATAACCAAGTCAACTAATGCTAACTTGTTTTCTTTTAGCTAAAACTTGTTAGTTCCAAATATTACTCACGTCGATTAGGAGATTCAAAGCTATTAATCCCGGGAATCTGAGATTTAATTGTTTGGAACGAATCTTATAGCCACGGATGCCTTTCCTCCGAGCGGATAAAATGCCATATAACGGGACAATCCTTGTTAGGGCAAGCCTCAGCCGCTTATGACGCAAGCCGACTGGAACACATGGCCTCAGCTGTTCCAGGATTATAGATTGTGGTCCCCGCAGCATAAACAGGTAACGGGTTTAAACCGGTCTTTCTGAAGAATAAAACCGCTGCCGATCTGACGGGGCATATGAAGCTAAGCAATATATATATATATATATATATTGGCCGGGATTAATGATTTTCCCAGTAGCTGTAGAAAATATGCTACAATACAAGTCGAGTTGTTGGTTCTTTCCAGAAGGCTATCCTATGAGATAAATGGAAATATATAATAAAAGGAAATATCTGGATAGTACTGGGCTGACACATGTTTTCCACTTTCCCTACGTTTTTCTCTTGCCGATTTAAGTCTTCTCTAAGAGCCAAATTAGGGCTTTAAACTGGGGACCATTTCCAAGATGCTTTCAAGAATTTCGCACGTAATATCAGAAAATGTAGTGTTTTTTATTTTATTTCAAATATATAGAAGCAAAGCGCAAGAAAAGAGAAGACAACAGATATCAACAATAATTTATTGCACTCTAACAGAGCATATTCGTCAAGATCGTTGGTATTACAGTAAAGTGTGACGGGCAGTTGGTTCCCGTTCCCTGCCGTCCTCGAGCGAGAAAGCTTAGCGACCTTCTACTAAGCGCTGAGCAGTTGATTTCGTGGTACTTAACGCAATTCTGTGAGCAGAGCCGACAAGTGCAGTACCGAGAGTACTCTTCGTGCAATTCATTAGACAAACACACCAGGTGGTGATGGCCATGCACGATGTCCTGGCGATCGTCGCAGGCTGCCCCGGCCCACACACACCGAGGTGACAGAGAAACGTCTTGTCCCTCGATCTTCGCCGCTGCCCGTGCTACTTTCTCTCCCACTTCACCAATAACTGCTGAAGCGGTTGAGTTGTAGGCTGGCACAGTCTCAGCCGAAGCGTTTTCATCATCGGCGCACAGTCAGTTAGGCCACACACGAACTAGCTTCGTACCCTGATGGAACAGCAGAGTACCCGCCTTACGTACGTCGTCAAGCACTTTTTGAGAGAATTCAAGTTCACCTCTGTCTGAATAATCCACAACCCATCCAACCTGTCTGGACATCAACTCTGAAAGCGCTTTCAGCATAAAGAGGTGCACAGCTACATCAAGGGAATGTCGTATGACTGTTTACAACACCCCCTAATAAATAAAGCTGAATTTACGACGTGATCAACGTGTGCCGTAAAAAACGTTCTTATTATTCACATTGGGATATGGCCCTAGCTGTGAGCCGCCGTAATTTACACGTGACAAAGGATCAACGTCACCGCGATTTTCCTGCTGCATCCTTTTTTTCACCGTACACTTTGCCTAGTGACCCCAGAGAAGAAAAGCAACTTTCAGCGGTCATCCGTACGGAAATTTGCGCGATATTGGAGCGCCTTTAGAGGACTATAGCCACGGATCTTCGTCTCTGCGGCCAAGTTTTTGCTAAAAGTATATTCGGTGTGGGTGGGAAGGAAGTTCTGACGGAGGAAGTTCTAAACTCGTGCCCGTCCCTTCAGGATAGAGGCCCCTTTATAGTACTCATTTTCAGAAGACCCCAATCTCAACCGTCCAATACCCTCCTTGTAGCCAATGTGGCTCTTTTGCCAAAAGATGTCTTTAAAACTATCATAAATGCTTGCCTATGGGACACTGTGAAGAAAACCGACATTTTTTCCTATTCTCGATATGGGTTCCACGGCAGACGATCCACTTTCGATGCAACTCAACGAGTCCAGTCAAAGGCCGAGCTCGTTCACAAGCTCTGTTAAAAATATATATTCCTATTCTATATAAAATTCTATACGAAATCGGAAAGGTTCTCTGTCTAACGTGTATCCACTGTGGACGATAGACTCGAGCACACTCCAAAGCACATAAAACTAAGCCTAGCAGCACCCCTATCGTTTCCAATAAGATCAACGAGTTCAGATTTTTGCAAAGAGCTGCGTGACGTCAACAAGATAAGTATGGCCTCAGTTCCCAATGGAGGGAAGTGTGACTGGTTTAAAGGACATTAGCCTGCCGGAGACGGCAGCCAGTAGCTTAGGCTGTGCGCGTTTTCCCGTGGCTGCTGGGTGACCCAGGAGGGCACCAGGAGTAGGCTTTCCCGCCTTGACGGGTATTATTAGCGCACTAGCGCATGCAAACCCAGTTTGAACGGATAATGCGGCACGATTGAGTTAAGCAGGTTGAAACCACACGGAATCGGCTTACGTCTGGGTAAAAACCTCGTACGTTGTGTTCGTTTGTGAGTGCCGCACTTGCCAGTCGTCCGTTAGACAGAAGAAAACGAGTAGGTTGCCCGACACACAAGTCCATGCGCAGGTGCATGTGTATCTGTGTATTGACCGATTTTTTAACAACGGGAGTTGCACTAATAATGAAAGTTGCGGCAGACAATAGTCGATCAATGTGAACATAAAACCTTACTGTACCAAACAAACTATGGCTTGTAGAAACGTCACGCCATAAGCAACGACAGGGTTCCGATGGCCGATGCATTTGTTGTCGCTACTCCATACGTGAATCATCGCCGATGTAAGACAGCAGCTTTAGGCAGAGTGGGATGAGTAGAACGTCAGTCTCACTAGAATAATGCTTTCGTAAAAAACGTCACTAAGAGCTAGCTTCTAAGCCCCTACAAGTTCTTAACGAGATTTGCAGATGTATTTATTTAGTCAATCTGACAGGAACATTATCTACCGTTTTCCAGCGGGGACTTTATTATCCAGTATGAACTCAAAGCAGACTCAAGCAGTTCACATCTGAGGCAATGCTTAGATGTGAATCTTAATTGAACAGCACAGCGCCGGAAACGACAACGGAAACTAAGCTTAGCGCATTTCAACTAAACATTTCCCTACGACTAAACAGAGATGTAGAGCTGAGAATATTTCCCTCTTGACAAGTGGAAACGGACCATAGCGTCTTTTCAGGAGGTTACAGTTATTCAATCACGACAACTGTGAGCTAAAACAGCTTGGCATTTGTAGTGTAGCAATCCACCATCGACTCCGTTACAGGTGTTGCAATGGTAAAAGTGGACGAGCAAACTTAAATAAATGTAAATCAAGGTCAAAATTAGACAGCTGGTAGTCACGAATGCTGTACCAAATTGATGAGGTACTTTTGTTATGTGCTATAATAATCAAAATTGTTCGAGAAAGCAGTAACCTTGAAGGACGAGAGACCGCCTTACTCCACGTGTTGACCAGGGCTATCCTTACCGCCTCTCGATAATAATATTGAAATTAAGACAAGCTTTTAGCCTAGCGAGCTTAGTTAAGTTACGCTAATGCTAAGATGCTTAGAATAAGTTAACTGAGTTCTCCGATGGTGGGCAGTTTGATTAGTATTTGTAAAAATAAAGAACAGACACGAACAATTGTAACGTCTTACCAATTATCCTTCATGTATATATATACTTTTAATATATATAAATGTTTATATATATAAACTTTTAATATATAACTCATATATAATTTATATAAACGTCTAATATATATACAATTCTAATAACAGTATAAACGATGCTATTCCGTGTCGATTCGTATATATGGGCATGGCATTTGATACTCACACTTAACATGTAAGGTACGACTTGGAAGTCGCTCGAAATAGATGTAAATCGCGTTTTTGAGTTTTAAGCAAATTATGCCACTATATACCCCATGCTACGATCTCATATGATACGTACACCAATTAAATCATGTTACTTGTCGAGTCTTTGAGGCTCAGCTTTATCGCGCTTCTTCCTACACGGCTCAACGGCTATATAATGTTATATGGTCTATGTTGCGGTCATATTTGCAGGCAATCGAATCAGTGGGCTGAGCTAACTGATCGCCGTCAGCGCTACCGAGTGCTCTCAGCGCTAAGGTCTGCGTCAAAGCGGTCCGTTGTCACCTCGTGACGCGCTCGGGCTTCTGTGCGTGTGACGCTTCATTGTGCGAGCTACACGACCAGGTCGAAGTGGACTGAATCGACGACGGACGCTATGTGTCGCCAGCACGACGTTTGCAAACGACGGTTCGCCAATCCCGATCGTGCCTCGTCGTCATGCCGGCACGCGACCGCACCGCCGTCAGTGACATGACTAGGTCGCATGATTAGGTGGCGGCCTGCACAAGGTGGCCGTATGCGGGCCTAGACACAACGCATGATCGACACGTGCCTTTCTCTCTACTCGAATTGCCGTAGCAGCAGATAGTAGTAACATAGTACGCCTAGTAGTCAGCCACAGTAGCGGCGGCCACAGCTATAATAGACGAATTCTTAGTATGGGTATTTGGTGCCGCCAGCAGCAGCAGCAGTAGCAAAACGCCAGCCTGTGTCAATAAGTTAATTACTCACTACGTTGTCCGGCAACGAAACTGGCCGGCAGGTGGAAGCCGTAGCAGCAGCATCAGCAGCAGCAGCATTGGCAGCAGCAGGGTTAGCAGCAACAGCAGCTTAACCTGCACAGTACCGGTAAGGACAGCACGTCATCGTCCACACGATAACGGCAAGTGGCGGAGATTGGCGGTGCACGTTCTCGCGTCTATAGTTGTCCGAGGGGCCCGGGCCCTGCCTGTTGTTGTATACGCCGCTGCTGGGTCTCCGAACGAAGCAACAAGCAACGCTCTCTCAACGCGACCAGGACGCCGGACACGAGCAGATCTCGTCCTGGTGGAAACCCTCCCACCTATCTCGTCTTCAATTCTCTATCTTCATTGGCACATCGGCCTGGATGCCTGTCTGCCAGCTTTCCTGGCCATTCGGTCGACGTCTATAGCTGCTGCTGCGGCCAGCCAGCGTCCTTATAAAGATGACATGACGCCGAATACTCGCACCCCATACTACCCCATTGCTATTAGTGGCGAGAGCGCTTTTGAGTAGCTGCGGCCTCACTTCTAGTTGAAGGAGGAGGAGGAGGAGGAGCACGAAAAAACTAAAGGCAGAAGCAGACGCAAAAGCAGTGGCAAAAGAAGAACAACCAGAAGAAGAATACCTAGAACGCGACGAGCAAGCAGAAGTAGAGCAAGAAGTAGACAAAAATAAACTGCTTCGAGTGCATTCTTTGATTGCCTCAGCCGTGCTTGTACAACAACAGCAGCAGCAGCACACACAGACACACAAGCAGGCAAATAGGCGAGACCAGCGGGTTGCGGCACTCCTCCGAATCGCTTTCGAATTGCGATTATTCCAGGTGTAGCAGCAGCAGCAGCAACAACCGCGTCAAAGCAAGGGCTTCATTATTATTATTACTTTTACTATTAATCTTACTTTAACTACTACGACTACTGCTACGTTACTAAATTCGTCTACAGTTAGGGGAAGGGGAGAAGACAAGGAGAAGCGTGCGCAGCGCAATACGAACGAAACCAAACAGCTCCACGTGGCGATAACAAATTTAGTGCTTCATATCCTCTTCTCATAGTTGTTCTCTCAACGAGCGCGCGCTTGCCCTATATTCCTCTCTCTCTCTCCCTCTCTCGTTCTTGCTCGGTAGCCCGCCCGCCTGGACTCGCTCTATCACACTTGCCTGTGGTCGTCCGAACATAGGCCGCTAACAACAACAACAACTGCAAGAACGTATCATCATCATCATCAGCAGCAGCAGCAGCACTCTGATTGTTGACCACTGCCACCACCGCTTGGTCATAACAGCACCAATATGGACCAACCACCGCAGCAGCAGCAACAACAACAACAGCTGCAGCAACAACAAGCACAACTTCAAGCCACCGCCGCCGCTGCCGCCGCCCTCGCAACAGCTGCAGGCGGTGCAGCAGCCGCAGGTGCACCAACAGCCCACTCAACTGCGTCATCTCAACGGACACACGTACGACGAGCCCGTTCGCATGCACAACTCTGTTGCCTTCAAACTCGTCAGAACTGGTAAGTTCCCTCACTCAAACACACACACACTCGAGACTAGAAATGCAGGCTATATGCATGCTTCAGTACGTACCTGTTCTTGTTTCTTCTTTAGAGGGCCATGAACGAAAATGGAACATAATGCGCACAACCCGTTCATCCCCAGGGTAGGAATGAGGAATGATGAGAAAGTCAAACCCAATAAAAGCCCTCGTTAGTCCAGAATCTACATGAGCGGGGAATATTTGTAATTTGTGTGAAAGGAGAGAATATGTACTTGTGTGAAGGTTAAAGAAGGTAAAAGCCGCTGGTGTGGCTTGGTTTCAATCCTCGGCCTCTTAGCGATGCTCCATGCGTTGCCGCCTCTATTTTGTCATCTTGTCCAGTCATAATCGGGCCGTCTGCCGTGTGCTATTGAGAGCCCTGCATGCAAAGAAGCGCGTGATCTAAGCAATCGGTCTTGCCGGCGTCGCACAAGACACACGCGTTTACCTCAGTCCTCCCGATCTGCACCATATAGGTCTGGAAGCTGCTATGACCGGTAAGAACTTGGCTTAGGTATGACGTAGTTGCCGCGTACTCGCATCGATACGACTTGACGAGATCTGGGATTATTGACTTCGTCCACGATTCTGGTGCCTCTTGTTTCGCTCTAGTCTACACTACCTCCCAACCCTCCAGTCTTCTTTCTTGCATCGTCTTTTCTAAGTGCCTCATCCCGGCACGATATAAGGAGACATTCTTCTCTATCCGTGTTGAGCAAGGTGTCATGCGGGCTTTTACCAGCACATAGTCTGTGAACACCATTATCTATGCTCTGGCCATTCTTATGGCAAGCACCATCGGCGCATTGCCCAGTTTTTTATTCTTCTTGGTTTTCTGAGGGACTGGTCTCCACGCTGATGACCCGTATAGCAGAATATGAGTAAACTACTGACGCTAGAGGATGGCGCTTTTTCTCCAAGCGGACTTTCATCATGTTATTTTATGTTTTGTCACGTTATTATACTATATGTGAATATGTTTATGCACCTATAGTATATATATACATACGCATGTATCACCTGTATCTTGCCCTGATACCGACCGTGGAACTGTGCTGTTAATTCATAGGCAAAGCCAAAAGAGAGCCAGTTGCGGTCGTCAACTAAATAATCCGTGGTGGTCCCAATGATTAAGTTTTACATAGATAATAAGGTGGCCTGCCCGACGTGGCTGCCCTATAAGTGGTATAATTTTATTAACTATCATCAATCTATTAAGAAAAACTTTAATCAAACATAACATATGTATTATGGTACCTAATACTCTTTGAAATTTCTCAAACATATAGTTATATATTCAAACATTAACTAATTCTGCAAAAGTGCTATTTTAAGAGTGTCTCCTAAAATCATCTAGAATCTAAAATACGTTACGGATATTGCAAAAAGCGTTGTACAAAAACCGACAAATAATTGTCCTCCAAGAAAGAAGACAGCATTAGTTACGTAGTTCTCTGACAGGGGAGAAGCACTTATTCCTTTTAAACGCATACTCCTATCAGTCGCTCCTTCCCCTAATAACTTAGCTCGATAGGCCTGGCTCAACCTATTCGGTCAATGTATCGAACACAGCTGCAATATATTTTTGCGAGGTACGTCCAGCGGAAAATTGCCCTTGGGTAACCTGTAGCTTTTATCATAGGGTCGACCACATTTTTGCGCACACATTTGACAGATCATTTTCGGAATTACTTATAAAAGTCATCAACGGTGCTTTACTATGTCAAACTAGATGGCGTGCCATATATATATATATATATATACACAGTTTGAGCGTGTCTCTGCATGTCTGCTGATGTCCGTTACACGTGCGCAGGTATTGTCCTAGCTTTGCCTAGTATATTAGGTGTACGATGTCGACAGACAGACAAATAGATCGGTTGCCAAGAGGTGCAACATCATGACGAAGAATTGGCCTCTCGGAGAGGAGCAACAAATCTTGATCGAGCTTGGGCGCATTCCTCTATAAACTTGGTCTGGTCTGGCACTAAACTCGGCTGTCCAGGCTAAATATAGCTGTTCCTTAGCGCCAGCCTAACCTTGAATGGTCCTTGGCGGAACTCGCACGAACGCACCGAGTCAACACGATGGATGAATCCTTTCATGGTGTTCGGCCTCCCTCCATTCGGGATGGCCTCTTCGTCAGTGAAGGACAGTAGGCGTTGCTTATTGCGCCTGTCGGGTGAGCGGCGTGAAAAAATGCGTGTTGCGTGTTTCACTGTGCAACGAGCACTTAGGCACTTGCCGCGAGCCGACAATCCGATCGTCTGGGCCCATTTGATTGTGAAAAGACAGTCTACGGTAAGCAAAATTAAGTCGTAGTTTATACTGCAAGCTTTGCTGCTACTAATGTGCATTATCTGCTAGCTAATGGAACTGTATTTTTATCTGCTAAAGGTATATTTATATGCCTACCTAAACGTAGACCTGACACGTAAAGTATCAACAATAGCAGCTTTCATAGAAAAGCGACATCTTGTTTTGCTAAGTCCCAACTCAGTGGCTTACTTTTAAACTTTTTTTTGGGGGCTGACTTCTAGCCAACATTTAACGTCCACGGATTCGCTTTCGCATTGCTTTGTAAGACGGGCGCCATAAATGCAGATGTGCAATGGCGGGGATCGAACCCGTGCAACTATCTGCCTTTCCGATTGCAAGACGCACGCGACCATGAATTACGCCACCGCGCTTGACAAGTCTGTGGCTTGCAGTTTACAATGCTAATGGCGTGTCTCTACAGGTTTATTCACCCGCTACCCAAACAATAATGAAGCAAATAAACTACACCTAAATCATGTCAACAGCTAGCAGAATTTATGACAAAGCTATTTCTAGCTATTTGCACACTGTCTGAGAATGCGCTGTGCAAAGTTGACTTAAATAAACATGATTACTGAGCGGTTTGCAAAGTGATTTGCTATTACTTGAAAAAAACGACCTCCCAGGCCGAGATCTGAGAGGTCGTTTCATTAAACACGAAATCAGCTGCGTTTTAGTCATAAATTTACATTTACATATCGTATGTGCACATGTAAAGCGGTGCTCGAATTTGTTTGCGTTATATCTCCTTTGTGCGTCTATATTAGCAAATGAATAACTTTCTGAAAATTTTAAAGAAATATGTTATTTTAGTAACATACGTGTTTAGCTTTTTCTAGAAATATGTGTGTGATTATTTCTCGTTCTTGTTCTTGGAATGAGATTGCGCTTTCGGGTATGCTTCTGAAAAACGGTTATATGTCGGCACTGCCAAGTCAATGCGTACCAGTGTGCAACTGTACGCATATATTACAGATATATGTGTTTGTTAGTGATAACGCAAGTTATGTCAAATCGTATGATGTTGCCTAGCAACCTATGAGTCCTTACGTGAGTCCGCAACGGTCACGAACTCACCATTACTATACTTTTCTGTTTACGACCCGTTGATTTCTCCAGAATAGTACAATGTAATCGGGTTCATTGCATATTGACCTAAAGCCAGTTTTGTTTCGAATCAGTCTAGAGGGTACAGCATGACCTATCGCTAAGGATAACAAATGTGATTCCCAATTAACCAGAGCTTTTTCTACCTCGGCCTACCACATTCAAAGCCGTACCTGTGGCGCCCTCACCGAGCGTGCCACTAACTAAAATCGACGAAGGCTTGTATCCGGGTCCTTTCGCCACCAGGGGGCTCCACCAGTACCTTCTATCAATAGCTGCGTTTCTCCAACTTACGTTCAAGTGTGGAGGAAGCTTTTCGCACAGCGAAATGAATAGTGTTAATTTCCCTTAGCTGTTAAAAAAATAATAGCGTGCCGAACGTAGGACAACAAATAATTATGTTTAATAATAACATAAGGTATCTTGTACATAGTCTATTTGAGTAGAATATATATATATATATATTTATATATAATTTAAATTAATTTCCTTTACAATCCCTATCCGTTATAACTGAATTTTTACCCATATCTCATCATTGCTGCCTACGTATATTTAATTAGAAAGAGATTTCATTTACGCGCTGATGGTACTTAAAAGCTGCTGTGTGACATGAATAAAAGTTTTATGCGGGAAGCTCTATCACAATGCGGCGATTATTCTCATTTGAGCATAATAACTGCAATGGGTAACAATAGATGAGCTTCTCGTAACATCGGATCACTCAGACAGATGACAGGTGACCTACTTTGATATTGTGCAGTCCACAAACCATATGTCCTCTCAATTATGCCAGTCTGGCCATGGAAACAAGCGGAGTTCTGTTCTGCGGACCTGCCTGCTGCGTAGGCAAAAGCTGCTCATTTCGAACTGGCTGCTCGTGTTCTCCTGCCGAAGAGTGGAACGGTGGTGAGCCGGCGAAACGTAGCTGGTCCGCCGACCAGGGCAATTAGCCCACGAAGGCGAAGATGAAGGCTACCGTATGTTCTGTGCCAGAGCTGCGGACCACCTTCTTTGCATAGGACCCCTCCCGAAGGGTTCGGGTGGAGCGGGTTCGACGAGAGACCAGATTTAGCATTAGCGCCATCTCTTCGCCCACAGTCAGGCCGTTGGTTCGGTCAGCGGCATGCGCTGAAAAAACCTACGAGCCATGATAGGTCTACTCTCTCCCTCATCAATTTGCCGGCGGCCATTTTTTCTCACCCTACGTCCCCTCCACCTTCGCCTTGGCCCTGCCTTCGCCTTTCTTTTTCTAGGCAGGCACGCCGGTTGTTGTCTGTCTTTACAACTCACCGTTTAGCCTCGTATTAACGGCGTCGTCATCATCATTGTCATCGCCATGAGCATCATCATCATCACCGTGTCCGTGCAATACATAGCCTCTCCTCGTGTCTCGTCGTTTGTCGTGTCCTTCGACTTGTTCGCTGGGCCTCCGTTGTCGCTCCGAATGCCCTTTCCCTTTTTCCAGCCTAGCGAGCCATCGTCGATTTGAGCACTCGTCCGAACAATGGCTAGCCAGCTTGTCGGCCTGTTGCTACCTGTCCTGCTTCTGCGGCTGCAGCGGCTGCTGCTGCTGCACGCGTATTCCAACAAGTGGTTGCTTAGAGGAAAAGCCACTAGAGGGCGCTGTAGGCCTTCCTAATCGTTGGGTTCCTCGTTCGTTCTTGTTTTTCCTTCTCTGTATATCTCTTGACACTAAAGCTGCTTTTAGGACCTGCTATAATTCGTCTTTCCTTCTCCCGAACACTGGCTCGGCATATCGGTCGTACATGGCGGACGCGAGCGTACAATTTGATACTAAGTTAAATATAAATGCATAAATATGGGTCCTTACAATAGATAAATGCTTACTAAATAAGAAATATAAACGGTTAAAGAGTAGATCTTGAATTTATAGCCTCAATCTATGACAGTAAAAAAATGGTTCTTTCCAAGAGCTAATCTTGTTACTTTGTCATGGCAGGCCTTCGTCCAAAGGTAAGCTAGTAAGAATGATTTCCTGAAGCACTCTTTGATAGATTGTAGATTCTTAGGAAAGTTACCATTCTCCTGATTGTGGTGGTTACATATATATGTGTGCTAAACAGACGAACTTATTTCTTTTTAATCGTAATAGCTCTCTTATCTTTTTGGGTGTTTTGCGCTCTAAGTATTGTCCAAGCACAGAGTTTAAGGACGCAGTTGCTTCTAAGATGGGCTATAGGTTACGGTGCCCCCACGAAGGGGCCCCTTCCTGACGCACTTCGTGCGTGCGTTTGATGACATTTAGCTTGAGTTGTACCTCAAGAACCTTGGTTGGTGGAATCTTCGAGCCACGAATAACGACAAGATGTTACGAACAGAGCAGAACAGACTATGTGGCAAAAGGGTCGGCCGACAGCTTTATGTCAATGCTCCGGGGATATCCACTTCATCCTCCACACAACTCTGTAGGGTTCGTCCATGTTGCCGTCTTTGACAGCGCCAGAAGAGGCAAGCGGTAAGACACTTATATTCCAGTGACTATTACCAGCATGCAACGCGTATATATATATATATATATATATATATATATATATATATATTTATATATATATATATATATATATATATATATATCAAACGGGCATAGCCTTGCACTCCCCGCAATTTGCTCTTTTCCTAAACAGGACAGGGTTGGGCTGCAAAGCCGACATAGTTGGGCTTGTGTGAGCATTATTTGTAAACCATATCCACACAAGAATCATACAGCGTGATGCCGATTTTGCGAAAAAAATGACTGTTTTCGACGCAACCCAATTCTATCTTAGTGGAGGTGTACACAAATAAAACGACTGCATCTGGATTGTAACTGAGAAGTTTCCTCAAGTGATTTACGGATAGGCGTTACATGTGCCGTCATATGTGGCAGTCTGGTGCGGCGTTTGGCCTAAAGGACTCAACGGATCTTACGATCGCTCAACGGACTCAACGGACCTTACGACCGCTCCACGTGGCGCATGGGAGTAATGTCGCGCGTGAGGACTGTGTAGAGTAACGTAACGAATTGCAGGGACGCCTCGCGCTCAATGCAAGCGTGTTTAGACGTCGCTGTCCATTGCGCTGCCGGACTGTAGATATAGCTTAGCTCGCTTCCTGTTTCTCGAGCGTTTCGGTAAAAAATAAATTGTGCTGCGGTATGCTTACGCGGGCAACCCTGAACGGACATGTCTGCTGTGTTTTTTCCGCTGCCTGTCGCCTCAAGCGCCGCGAAGGTCTACGAAGGTCTGCGTCGCGCCTAAGTGTGGGTGGGTGGGTGGAAGTATGGGCGCCGTGCAACAGCGGCGACGATGACGTAAGCATTCGTTTCGCCTGCGGTAGTGTCCGCAGCTGTAGCACAAGCCTAAGCCAAAGCCAGAACTCATGACTGCTTCGTCGCACATCGGGGGCAAACGAGGGCGGAGGGGTGGGCAACGCTTGTGGGCACAGCAGGGGCGTTGGGGTGTCTGCCGATGACAACGAAGATGGCAATATCGTCGTCACACAGACAGCGAAACTATCGCTCCGATTAGAGGTCACGTCAGGCTTTGTCAGGCAGAGTCGTTACAGATTCGATGCGAAGCTTGGACGTATGTCAGTGCTTTGACGTCTCTATGATACGGCCACATAGCGATGATTACGTTCGCCTCTCATCAACACGTCGTATATATATATATATATATATATATAGAAAATATTGTGATGATTTATTAATCATTTACAATACGTTTGCACACTCGGCAGTGCTCGCCTTAATAAAAATGGTAATAAAAAGATGTCACGTGAAGTTACGAATCAGTTGTCCGTGTCCTTGCTTGATGGTAGCCCCCGCTCTTATGGATCCGGTGCGAGCGATATATCCTCAAGGTTCCTTGCAAAGTTAAAACGGTGAGATCCATAAGATTCCTCTTCGTGACGCCGAGCCCCAAGAGCGTCCTCGCAGATTCGGAGTCCCATACACCACTCATAGAGATAGTGATGGATCCGAATCTGCGAGGTTTTTGCGGGTAGGGGAGCGCCGCTCTTAGGAACTCGACGTCATATATATATATATATATATATATATATATATATATATATGTAGAAGCGTGTAAAACGTATAAGTAATACAGTAGCATTAGGGGCATCAGAATATATTTCTGTCTCACACATATTTATTATTTTTGTAGCTAAAAAAAATATATATATACATATAAAATGCATTTATCTGTACGTTCCTATTGAATTATATATTGAGTTATAGTTATATATCCGCTCGGTTTTTCTCGGCGTACGACGGGAGAGGCTCTACATAGTTGGTTGTCTTGAATCAACGAATCACGTTATGCTAACGTTCCGATAAGTGGACTGTGCAAACAGATTATGCTTTACTCTGTTTTTGTTTATTGGGTATAGACGCATACCTATAAATCTTACTTTGCTCACAGACTATTTTACTATGTGTCAGAGATAAACAAGAACGCCGTTTCCGATTTATTTGAGGTGGACAAAGAGCATCATATAATGTGTATACATAATAGCTAGGGTGCTGTAAAAACAATTAACGAAATGTACTCAACTAAACTGCATTCATCGTGCTTTTTCTTACGATTTGACTGCTCCTCAGAAACGGACAATTCTTTTCGCATTACACTGTATGGCAAGTATTGGATCGTGCTTGTCAAATTGAGTCGTCTTCTGTTCATACGAGTGTGAGCGTTAGCAGAGGCAAAATATAACAAAGTTCTATGCATGCAAAGCCGAAAATAGTATCCAAGATATACAGTGATGCGACGGTAGTTATTTCTATGGTCCGGAACCCTAACTATAGGAAGTTTTCGACTTACCCAGCTAGCCCAATGTACAGATCTGTAGTTTTTTCAACAGCAGATCAACATCAGAATCGAGGACGAAATGCTAATTTTCAATATTTTCATATTTCTCTCTTATTGCAGCGCTACCTCAGCTGATGCTGGCGCTTAATGTGAACTATATATTATTTAAGAGCAGCGGCTTTGTTGTTCTGCTCACTGTGCGTTATTTTATGATGTGTAGTTGAAAGCAAATCATTCCAGTTATCTTCAACATTTTTCCGTGGGGAAAGAATATTAAATTCACGTGCGAAAGAGGAACGTATATCATATAAACATTTTACATTCGTATTGAGTTTTGCTATACCCGCCACTAGGTCATATAATATGTCATCATGCCTGCCAGATATATACTACGTGTGTATAAGACTATAAGGTCGAAATTAACGTCGACCCATCGCAGTACCGTAAAATGACTGCAATTTGTATAAAGGATTGATAGTTGTTGTAACAAAGGCATCCTGTGTTGGCTACGTGATTCGTTCATAGCGTAATGCGTCTATTCACAAAGAGTGAAAACAAACCTTTTTCTGAAATTAGCCGCATTAAATAGCTGTGTTATTACTCGAATTTTCTTTGAACTTGAGCTGAATGTTTGCATGTGTTTTCTTTTCGTTCCATTTACTTTAATTTTAAAAGAATAGCTAACTGTAAGTCATACGGTTGGCTTGAAGCCTTTTCATGAAATAGAATGTTGTACAATACTTTGCTCGTGAAATTATTATAGTAAGTAGCCACCGATTTATGGATTTTATGTTCGAGGGTTGCTTCACCAAAAAATGCGGTATAAGGACCAGAGATGTCATAGGAAAGCACTAAGTGGCTGTCTATTTGATAATATTTCTTATACACATATGTATGTCATTCGGAAAGTATGGTAAGCCAAGTAATACAATTAAATTTGCGATAAATGTTGTAGTACCTTAATTACCGAATGACCTACGTATGGCTACATACATATTCGTACACTTATCATATGGATATAGACGTATGAACGCTGACGCACTATGCATATGTGTGTATATTTGACACACCTGCTGTCTCTCTACAAATGTGTTTATAGAAAAAAAAAACAAATTATATATATATATATAATTTATAGAAAAAAACAAATTATATATATATATATATATAGGCTTAACTAAGCATAACTTTATTAACAATATACCTGCTAACGCGAATGGCAATAAACTGCTGTCATCCACATATCTGACGTAGTAGCTCGAAAAGAATCAGTGTTTAGGAAACTTAATGTGGGAAGACACGGCTGTGTCGAACGGCGAACGAGAACGAAGATCGATGCCAAAAAGCCTACTTGACTTTGTTTAACAAGTACCGGAGACATTAATTATCACAGGCGGTTCGTGTTTGTTTGAAGGCCAGTTTCGTCTGAATTCCTCATAGGCTCAGCTTAGCAGTTGTTTAATAACTATTGACCGTATAGCTCGATAATAGGTCGCTGAACACAGATTGTAGCGAAAAAGGCACAAGGCAAATTCCTATGAAAATTCAACGGGTGCGAACGAATCCCTGCCAGTTCGAATGTTAGCAACCGCGGCCCTGCACAATCGATTATTTCGCGGGAACTTGGCTGGTCAAGCTTTGGATGACGCAGGGAAGGATTATCTTTTGCTCACGAACTGTGTCACCACGAGAATTAGGTTGTAGTGCCGGTCCCTCTGCTTACGTCATTGTACCTAAAAAAGGCTGAAACATGTCGTTCACATTCTATGCAAATGCAAGGACATTTTTTAATCTCCACGGGACGATTATACTACGCGCGTCTGGTAAAAACGTTTAGGTTCTGGAAAGACGCATTGCTGGCCCACAACTAGGCTCTAGAATATTAAATGACTCCCTCTCTCCGCGATGGTCGCCTGACAAATTGTGCTGTTTTGAGGCAAGATCTACTGATCTAACTGATCTTTATATGCAACACCTTTTACCTTTAGAATGAGCTGTACTAGTCACAAACTGATGTACAACAATGTTTATCATACACTTATGTTCTATGTCGTTGTCTTTAACTTTTACATATCCGTCATCAATGAAAGAGGTTACAATTAATTCGGTTTGTGTGTACCCGGCTGTCCACCCGCCATGTCTGCGAGACTATATCGTAACGCAAAGACAGCCCAAGCGGGTCGTATCGTATCTAAAGTCACTCTAAAAATCGAACGTATCAAGGTAGTATAGCAAGATATCAGCACTGACGCAACGATTTGAAAGACCTCCTTGAAGTATACGCGTTTATTTATGTTTATACAATCCCACACACATATTTACTATAGCACGGTTTGTCTACACAAGATAAATAAAGTCACCAAAGATCATATATGTATATAATATGCATGCTAGGATTTAATTGCTGTGGTCGTGTTGTTGGTGTGCTTTATACGTACCGTGTTCTAGGAATTTACGGCAGCCTCTTGCGAACATCAGTGGTGCTTGAGATATATATAGATATACATATTATTAGTTACCGCCATGCATTTTATGGACTTTGCGGGTCACGCTGGGAGCTTAACAGTGCTTACTCCAGTAGGACCAATCAATGCTGGCTCAGTTATTGCTCGCTATATCTTAGCACGACAGCAGTTGGTTCATAACCGTCACAGAACCGCTTGACCGGCCTATTCAGCATGGCGTGCAGAAATTGGTTGATCGGTTTTCCGAAATGGTTTATTACCTTCTTTCATAGACATTGCGTCGAAGTGAAAACTTAATGACCGCTTATAGGTAGCGTTAAGCTATTAAAGCGCTCTATTACAGTGCCAACGTGCCAATGTGGCGTTGTTGCCGTCTACATACACGGCAATGCATACGTGTAAAAATGCCCAACCTATACCAACAAAAGCTCCGACCGCCTGTCTGGTCACAGGAGTGGTTAACAACCACGCTTTAGCAACCTATCGGCAAGCTAGAGGACTTTATACGAATTTCTTGCGCTGTTAGGTCATGTAAATAGATTCTGTTGGTCTTTCGGCGTGATCTTTTTTCAACCAAGCCTTCTACGCGCCTTACAAACGGCGTCGTAGTGAGACGGTCTGATCTTGGCGTGAATGCCAGAATCGTTGCGTTACGGCATACTGATGCGCTGTTGTAATCGGCTAAGCTATTATAAACAAGCAAACAGCCGGCGGTACAACTGTGTGTGCGCTGCGTCGTTAGCAGCTGGTGCTTCTACGGCCATCGCCGCGCTCACCTCCACCACCACCACCACGCGAATATTTCGTACGCCGTCAACGTAGGCACTGGTCAAACGGTTCTAGATAGCCAGCCTCAGGGCAGTCAAACCCGTGCTTAGTGGGTTTTTGAGTCCCACGCTAGTTACTGCTGGCTGCCCGTGACGTACATGCATTATGCCCTAAACTGCCAGACCAAACAAAAATATCGCCACTACAAAAACGCTAGCCATCGAATATAAGTATATATATATATACACACGGTTGATTGGTCGTTCGGAAAAATAGGACGTAAATCATCGGTCCTTGTATATCAAAACAAAAACGATCGCTTTTCGGGCCGAGTTTGCGCTTGCTTAAGCTCTGCTTTGGCCGTTGTCGTCGCAGCGTAAGCACGGCCGCCACCATGCCGTCCGATCAATCAACTGGTGCGAGCTGGCAGGTGATGGCCGGCCGGCTGGTGGATGGAGATTCGACAAAACTGGGGCACCTAAAGGCATTCCGAGTCGGTTCGTGGCCAAGCCATTCCAGCTACAGCATTGTTACATTTGTAATACTTCGGGTACTACTGTTACTGTTATTAACTAGTAACAATAATATTAACAACAATAATAATAATAATAATAATAATAATAATAATAATAATAATAATAATAATAATAATAATAATAATAATGCGGCAATGTTTGAGGATCGTCAGAGTTTATCTGCTCCCATTACTAACGAGTAAGAGGTCTACAACGCCATCAGGCCCTTCCTATAGGGCTCCAGTGCAGGGCGTAGACGGGCTAAAGCCACGACATGTTCGCGACCTATCATTTTTACGGAAAGGAATTAATGCAACTTGTCTTCTGAAAAAAAAGCGCAATGATTGGCATAATCTGCGCCGGGAAGGTTTTTAGGAGATCGCTCCGCTGCTGTTTAGCGGTCGTTCAGTAGCCATTAAACATCCAGATAGATCTTTCAGCACTAAAGATGTCCTATGGCTTTGAGCAGGTCAGTCAAGAGAGAAAATAAGTGCCCCCTAGGCGGGATGGCCAGAAGCTTTCCAAGTGGTGAACCAAACTTACAGACCTAATTCCATCATTTAACGAGGCGATACTCTAGAACCTCTCTGTCTTGCCTGGACACTCTTTGGCACACCCTATGTCATGTCTT
Organism: Dermanyssus gallinae; assembly: GCA_003439945.1. NCBI lineage: Eukaryota > Metazoa > Arthropoda > Arachnida > Mesostigmata > Dermanyssidae > Dermanyssus > Dermanyssus gallinae. The sequence goes on along the minus strand of QVRM01005785.1, from coordinate 95,944 downwards.
ACCTAGGAAATGCTGCCATCGACAGGATTACCTCAAGGTCTGGAAAGACATCCGAAAAGTTATTAAACTCATCTTAAAGGGAGGTTTCACGCTCTGAGCAAGTGAACGCGAGATCGTCCACAAAAGAGCTAGTCAACCTAACCGCAAGCCAACTCGAAAAACTCGAAGCCAAATTGTTCGCGTTTCCAGGGCCAAATTGTTTGCGAGACATCTAGAGAACCTACAGCTACTCGCGCAGATAAGGCAGACACAGAGAAGAGAGAGTGTGGGAGATACAATATCGCAACTGGAATGTTTTCGAACGGCATTAGTTCTCTGCACACGTGCACCACCAAAACATATCTATGCAAACCTTCTAACAGAACCTTTATAAGGGCATAAGGGGTCACTTACTTTGGAGGGCACAATTGTGCTAGTTACGATAGCATCCCTCGTGTGGGATGCTATAGTATGTGGCATAATTGAGCCCTCTAAATTAAACGAGAGTGCATAAACGAGAAGCTTAGTCGCCATCAAGTTCAAGCAATTTACGAATACAATTTCTACCACAAATAAGTAATGCATTAGACACAATATCAATAAAATTGAAGTTAAATTATATCTAATTTAAATAACCTTTGTTCAAGACAATTGAAATTACAACACGTGCGTTTTTTGAGTAGTGCGCCACACAAACGAATAATTGACAGAGTTAACACGAACAACTTCTGGGGTGTGGATAGATCTTCTGTTCCTCAGGTTACCTGTTTTGATGTGAAAAACCTATGAATGTCCCCGTTGTTAACAAATTATGAACACTGCACTATGTGCAATCTTGCAACTCACGGGCGCTAGACAAAATTACACAATTTATGAAAACGCTGTATCTGTAAGTGACCCGTTTAGCAAATTGGTTCGGCACATGTATAAAAGTTGACATCTTTTAAAATGAATGTCCTGAGTATAAAGTTACACAGTCGTACACTGCAGCGTGCTGTGTCGGTTATGCGAGTTCTATTTCATTTTACAATCAAAAGTAGCTACTAGGTACTTGGATTCACGTCTATCATTTTTTCCGCTTGTTTTTAAATGCTAAGAGCACTTATCTCTTTCAAAAACGCACTTAAATTTAGACTCTCCGGTTTGTTCAAATAACAAATCCGTGGCATCTACCCAATATATGTCATATCAGGATATATGACATCAGAAGCGTGGGCCATCTCCACGGCACCGTACCTCCGATCAATTATCTAAATGCAAACTGTGTAGATCTAACTGACCAGTGAGCGCAAACCCATACATTAAGGTGCACTTAGTATTAAAGCATATGGTGCTTCGTCATGTGCCGTTTTCTTTTAAAATAATTAAGCAGATACATACAATATGTTTGGTTACTAATTATATATATATATATATATATATATTTTATATATATATATATATATATATATGTGGTAGGTTGGGAAGGTTGGGAAGGTGTGGAAAGATAGGGAAGAGAAAGTACAGAATGTAACGAGCTTGTAAGTTAGCGAATGAGTCAGTTAAGCATATTGTAAGAGAATGTACAGTCTTGGAGGGAACAGAGATATAGACCTATCGGAGGCTCTTGCTTTACAGCCAAATGATAGGAAGAACCAGGTCGATATAACAAATAGAGGCTGTCCCAATGGAAGGCAAATACTCAGTAGGTATTAAACGATACATTGATGATATAGATGCGTATATATATGCTGCCGCCCTAAGCGCCCCTTATATAAAACAGTGACATGTGTATTTAGGTATATATGTCAAGCAAATCACATAGCATATGTCAAGTATATATGTCAAGCAGAATATATATGGCAAATCGAAAAGTTATGATACATATTTTTAGATTTGCTTCATTCAAAATTGCTCCCGCATGTTGCAATGCACGTGTGTCATCTTCCACTAACATTTTAACACAGTTTGCAAACGTATCTTTAGGGATCGAGTTAAGTTGTTCCAGCGATTGTTTTCTTTATCTCCTGAAGTCTCGTTGTCCTTTAAAAAAAAGATATCCGCGGGAACAGAAAAGTCACGCTGAGCCAGGTTCAGCGAATAGAGCGGTTGCGGAAATATGAAAATCGAATTTTTGTCTTCAGTAATCCGAAATCAGTAGCAGTGCGTGCGCCGGTGCGTTGTCGTGTTGGAGGATCTTAGAGTTGTTTGCCCAGAGTTTAGGTCGGATGTTCTCGCGGAATCATTTTAAACTTTCGTGGTACTATTTTATATTGGCCACAGAACTAACTGGAAAAATTCGTGGAAGTTGATTTCCTGTTAGTAAAAAATAGCAGTCAAACGAACCGTGATTTAGACGCACCACTAGGAGGATTGGGCTCTGAACTTGGTACACTCACTGAGTGGTCTTTTGTAATCACTGTTTGAAACAATCGAGGGTCTTCTGCTATCGTATGAAGATTCTATTCGGACTTTTCTCGACGATCGTTGATTTAACGTTTTTGGGACAAACTTCACCCTGTCTTCTGATACATGAAATGCGGGTCAATACTGTTACAGCTGATCTATAGGAATCTCCAATTCCTCAGCTATCTCCCCGTTGCCTCAGCTAGCTTGTTGAGTATGATATCACAAACTTTACGTTATTGACGTTGAAGGCATTCGTTCGTCTTCGTAAGTCGGCGGGACCACATCTACACGGGACAGTGTTTCGGGACACTCCTTCATTGCCATAAGCAGTTCATAACAATTCCACACAGCTAATAGAACGCTTAGGACATTTTACGTATCTTGATTGCGAAGCGTAATAATGGGGATTGCATATAGGGAGGCAGATGGTGACAGGCTAGCACTCGGAGTTGCTTTTACACTAGTAAGGAACCACCAACTATGCCTGCTTTAGAATTGTATAACTTTTTTAGGCAGAAGGATGCACGTGGCTTCTCCATTGTGGTTCGTCATAGCGAATTAAAATCTCTTGTCTTTTTCAATCACATATACTGTGATGTGCATATATGCACTAAGCTTTAAGGTATTTCCTTTGATTTGCGTTTTGAAATTATGAGCCACTAATTGACCTGTAAACGTGTTGTGGCACAAAGTGTGGGTGAAAGAACACCGTACATGACTAACTCGTTTTTAGCGTTCTAATGTCATTTTGTTCGGTCTAGAACTCGGCCCAACATATCCAAGACATCCGGGTCGACCGGAGTGGTGCTGTGTCTGTAATGTTCTGTTGATCCGTGTGCGCTTAGATGACGGGGTGTCTTGATCAGAAGCTGACGCTCACCTGCGCGAAGGTGTCGTCAAAAATCGCAGAAAAGTTGCCGGTCGAATGAAGGCGCGCACGCGTCCCCGGTTTGACGACTATACGCACTTAAGCAGCCTACTTGACTTTCAGGCGACGGTCGTTGACACGCTGCAACCATTCTGAAGTTGTCAGAAAACGTTCCGGCCACGGCGTCTAGTATACTGGTGTTGGGTCCGGAGACATAGGCGTCCCCATCTGGAGGTTGACGAAGGAAACCTGTTGATTCGTACAGGGCAATGGCTAAGGCTGATCCTCGAGGGGTCATTGCTGAGGCCACCGAGGGGGTGAGGGCGGAGAAATACAGCATAATGCATGCATTTCCTGTTTGACAGCGTATGTCTGCTTTATCATGGTAAAGCCACAGAACAAATTAAGTCTCAGGTTACCAGCTGTAGGCAATCTATGACTAACTTGACGAACGGCTGTGTGAACAGGAGCCGACCAATACACTACGATTTCTCGAAATTAGTCTGCGGCACGCTTGCACACTTAGCTGCAACCTAATTGTAATGCCAACGTCATTTTAAAAAGCAGTTATATGAGATCTTATTTATCACGGATCGGCCTGAGAGGAAAAAACAAGACATTTTTCCTCGAATTACACAAGGCTCGACGAACGTAATTTCCGCTTATTACGGCCTATCAGCCGTACGAGCGGCAAAACTCCGTACTGCCAGCCTATCAGCCGCTGCACTATTAATTAATAATGCCTACAACCTCATTGGATCCTCATTGTTAGCGCCGTCACCACAACCACCTGTACCCCCTCCAACATCTTGACAAAAAGCTGAGGTTCATTCCACAGTGTGGGCCATTATCTATAAACCCATTTCGTTTGTAGAAGTAGTAGTAGTATTCGTGGCAGTGGTATTAGTAGTAATTATTGTAATTGGACAAGTGCAATATTGTGATCGGTCGTCAGGCATGCCGAAGCGACGCTGATCCCTCTTTCGCTTCGCTGATGATCAGGTCTTAAATTGATCATCATCTGTTAGTTCAGGTCTCGATCGCCGAACATCGTTGGCTGTCTCAAAGCTGCCATTAGCGTCAGCTGGGACAGGACTGAAACTCTACGCGATTTAGACTGCAGCTGTACGTGTGGTATCCGTGGTTCTCCTACTGCTGTTGTTGTGGCGGCTGTTGCTATTGTTGTTGATATTGATATTGTTACTGCTGTTGTTGTTGTTGTTGTTGTTGCTGCTGCTGCTGCTGAGCAATGTTGACAGCCTATGAGGTCTTGCCGGTCCGAAGTGAGGCAGACTCACTTATCTATGGGTTGGCCACCCGCGCGGCCGGCGGCCAGCCAGCGGTTCCTCTACCCTTTCTCACAGCGGGCGACTCCCGGTTCCCTCACCGAAGGACCCTTTCCTCGGGGACCTTTCACTAGGAGGGGTGATGATCCTGTATGAGCGTGCGCGCGCTCGCGACTCGCTAGCCGGCCTCCTGTGTTCCTCTCTCTATTTCTCTTATTCCTCGTCGTCGTCATCTTCTGCTGCTGCTGCTTCGGCGATTTGGTGTTTCTCCCCCTCTTCTTCTTCTTATTTTCCTCTCCTCTGTCTTACTCTCGTTGCGGCTGCGGCGATGGGGTTGCTCGGTTGGTCGGTCGGTCGGTGAGCCGCCGTGAGCTCACCGCCGTCTAAAGTTCGGCGGTGAGTTGGCGCATGTGAACTCCATGTCAGCCCGGCGACGATCCATCTCGCTGCCGCCGCCGCTGCCGTCGCCGCCGTGACAGACGACGCTAACGACAGTGTGCATTCAACATGTGTTCCAACCTTCGCTACGACCACCTGATCGTCGCCATTACCTAGTCGGACCGAGTCCGTGCCGTGCCGTGTCGTGTTGTTTCCACCACCACCATTACCATCCATAGACTGACCACTGCTGCACGATCTATGACGACGTGCGACGTCGTCGCCACAGCCCTCGCTACGCTTTTCTCACCTCTATGCACACAAGCCAATTATCAAAAGGCCGGCTCGTGCCGATAAACAGACATTCACAACGCCAACAGAAGCAGCAGCAGCAACAACACCAGCAACGATACGACAACAACAACAATAGCAACAATCATAACCGCAACAATAGAAACAACAACAATAGCAACAATCATAACCGCAACAATAGCAACAACAACAACAATAACAACAATAACTAGTACTGCTGTGCTGTTGCTGCTACTATTACGACTTTTGTACAACAACAGTACTGACAACAGCAGCATTCATTTAACAGCAGCACACACGATAGACACACGACTAAATCACAATACCTCGTAAAAAACTACGACACTGGTACCGATAACAAACGCAACAACAAGCAAAGCAAACACAGATATACATCATACTACCCTACATTAGTTCGGTATGAAGCCATGAGACGTGAGGGGTGCTGTCGTCGGTGGTTGTGACCAGAGGTCAACTCACACGCTCGTCAAGAGTATTTAGTGCATTCATATCCAGTCAGTAGTTAGCCGGTAGTCATAGATTGTGTTGGACTCGGTGTTGGACAGGCGACATGGTGGATTGAGGTGTTGTGACGGCTACCCCCGCCGCCTAGGCGGCGGCGGAGGCGGCGACGACGACGACAACAATAACAACAACAACAATAACTACGACAAGTGCTTTAACAATCACGACGACACCGACAATTACGACAACGACAACGAATATCGACAACGATGGTGCTCATGTACCGATAAGCAGCAGCAACCGATTGTTCCGTTCTAGTTCTAGATTAGATACCTGCCAGGCCAAAAAGGGCTATCTCCCGCCGTTCGTCCTCCCCCCCCCCCTACGCATTCTTGCCAAGTCTATTGTAATGGCGCAGTGAGTTGAGTAAGCGCCCTGGCGCCCTGTCGCCGCCCTGATGCATCGCAACAAGACAACTCCCGCATGTGTGTAGTAGTTAGTTACGTGCCTGTAAACGCCAGGAAGGCGAGCAACGATTATTCGGCCGACACATCAAAGAAATCCCGCCGTATTCGTGTAGCGCTCAGAGCGATGGGAATCGCCAGTAGAATAGAAGAAGCTTTCAGCTGTGTACTACTTCGGCGGTGAGAAGCGTCCCGGCGTCCTTGACGCTCGTCGAATCAGTGCGAGCCACCGAGATGGCCGTTCATTCAGAGGTCATAAGCTTTCGGCAATTGCCACAGTCTCTGAGGACTCGAGGGGCTTTCGTACCCTCATATCTACGACGTTGGACTACTTCATCACTCTGGCGTCGTCTAGTGGCGGACTGATAGAGTCCGCGCGTCTACTATTTGCAGCCTACGGACGGCTGACACATGATGCAAGCAGCAACAAATAGCAAAAGATGAACGACGCAATGAAAGAAAAGCAAAACCGATCATGGTGATAGCATCAAACAGCACACCAGTACCGCTACCAATTCTGCCCACCCATTGCCACCTCAGTGGTGTTAAGGAAGGCAATAACGCCGTTCGGATTCACTGACGACTTCGAGCGGCTCGGGAGGGATATCGAGCAAACGACGCGCCAAATGCTTGTTGATGCTCGGCTTCTTGAGTTGGTTTGCTTGCTGCGCAGAAATCACTAGGACCACACGGCAAGAGCCGAACGGTGGTTACACGACCGCCGACCAACACACGGGCTACCGGAACTGGTTGGTAACCATTGTTGGTCGCCCACACTCAGCCACCAAGTTTGGTCCACCTGTCGGCAACAGGCTACCACTGTCACTCGATAAGGAGTCGCGCGCAATTGGCATAGCGTCCAACTCAGCCCGTTCCTGGTAAGAAACCCGCACATAGGTGCAAGGGGGTCACGTTCGACGAGCCGTGTCCTCTCTATCCGTCAGTTTGCTTCATTCTCGACCTGCTCAAGGTTTCCCTATGTGCTTCCTCCGTGGTGCCTTCTTAGCCGATTACTACAGCCATGTAAACCACAAAGAGACGAAGAAGAAGAAGACGACGAAGAACATCAACATCAACGACAACAATACCGACAAACACAATAGTCCTACTAGCACAACACTAAATAAGCGTAACATGCAACGGGTCCTGTCGAAACAGCCTAAAGCCGATACTGCGTCTACTCGAATCCAAGGTGCCATGAAGGCCGCCTGCTGCTGCTGATGCCCCTGCAAGCATCAGGTGACCGCCCGTGACCGCATTCGGCATCTTATCGCGGTCGACTCTCGCCTGCTAATACATCTGGTCACTCTACTCGCCAATGCTACCGAACATCTGCCCGGCCAACTTGAGATTGTCCTGCAACCACCGGGAGCCTAGCAACCGGCGTCAAAGCAGACGACAACATTAACATAATACCGCGTCAACGTCAGCGACGTCCGAACCTAGGAGGCTGGCATCGACGCGTCACACGCACTCTGCCTTCCACTCGACCATACCGGCGTCACTTGGTCAGTGAACGCACACGTGCTATCAATCGCTCTGGGCCGTGTCTGCCTCCGATCTCGCTCTTCACCATCATCATCATATTCATCATCTATATCTTCTGATTCTGTACGAAACGCCATCGGCCGAGGAATCCGTGAGCCTGTAGCGTGAGCCGTCGAGCGAAGTAACACAAACCACGACCCATATACGCCTCAGCACTGCGTTTGAGAGGTCCCCCGCAAGCAACAACAACAACAACAACAAGAATAGCAGCGTTTGTGCGTAGCAGGTGCCGCCGCTACTGTCGCCATCATCGGTCAGTGGCGCCAAGGTTATGGAGTAACACTGACTGGCGTTACTGGACGTCCATCCCCGAGGACAGGGTCAAGGTCAAAGGCGAGCTCCTTGATCTCCTACTCCTTGCGCTAGACCACTACTATGAGAGCAACGGGCACCACCATCACGACCACCACTACCACAACAAGAACAAAGATCGATTTCTACACCCACAACATCAACTACTACTTCTGCACCTACAACATCAACTACTACTTCTGCACTTACAACATTAACAACTACTTCTGCACTTACAACATTAACAACTACTTCTGCACCTACAACATCAACTACTTCTGCACCTACAACATCAACTACTTCTGCACCTACAACATCAACTACTTCTGCTACTACATTAACTACCATTTCTGGGTGCTGCTGCTTCTGCTTCTGTCTGAGAAGCAGGGGGTGCTGGTGCTGGTGTTGCTACTACTGCTACTATTACTACTGCTACTAGCAAGCGGTGTACGACCGATGGCATGCCACTGTTGTCGCATGCCGTCTATGCTGTAAGCGACGGGGGTGACTGCTGGGACTGTGGTCACCGTCATCGTGGTGGGAGGGGTGGTGGTCGTCGGCGTCGACAACAACAGCGACGACGACGACGGCGACCTCCTCGCTACCCGAATTGTCGGCATCGAAACACTAGTCGTAGAAGTAGACCTAGACTTCGTTTTCGTAGTAGCAGAAGCAGCAGCAGCAGCAGCACCACCACCACCAGGAGTTGTGGATGTGAAAGTGGTGCTAGCAAACAAAGTAGTTCGATTAGTAGCAGTACTAGTAGCAGTAGTAGTAGTAGCAGCAGCAGCAATAGCAGTTACAGTACCAGAAAATGTAGTAGCAGTTGCAGCGCCAGAAAATGTAGTAGCAGCATCGGCAGTCATACGAGCCACACTCGTAGTAGGAATAGTAGTTGTAGTTGCGGTCGTGGAACGGCAGGTGCTGGTGCCGAATTACAACCTGCCTGTAGTAGTTGCGGCTGCAGAAGCAACAACAACAGCAACAACAATAACAACAGCAACAATAATAACAACAACAACAGCAACAACAATAACAACAGCAACAATAATAACAACAACAACAACAACAAAAGCAGCGGCAGCAACATTGTTCCTTGTGACAACGCCGAATACGGCAGTGAGAGCACGAGAGTTACGGGAGCTGCAGTACGAAGCGCTGCTGCTTGGGGCCGTGCTGCGACTTCATCATGTACGATCACGCCAGTTGGAGCAACTGATGGTGATGGTGCTGAAGAGGAGGAGCAAGAAAAAGAAGATCTGCCCTTACGACCAGCTTCAGAAGCAGCGGTGCCGCCACTGCCACCACTACAGCTCGAAGTTAAAGTCTTCGAACAAGGTCGAAGTTCCTCGCGCTGTTGTTGTTGTTATCGTTGGTGGTGGTGGTGGTGGGTCAAAGAATGCCTAGTAGAAGACATAGCAGAAGCCAAGGCAGTCGTGTTCTTTGACGTCGCCACCACTGTCATCATCGTTGTCGTTCTGGATGCGATCGCAACAGTAAAGGTCACAATTCAGAGGCAGCGACAGCAGCTGTAGACGCAGAAGAAGGAGAAAGACAAGAAGAAGAAGAAGGCAAAGAAATAGAACAAGAGCAAAAACAGAAGGTCTGCCCTCGAGTCTGGCGAACAGAGGAATGTCGTCAAACGGCTCGAACCCTCTGTTCGCTACTGTGGGCGAGGCACGCAGCACCATGCGTGACCTTCGGACGATCCACGAAGAGGCGCGCGAGTCACGTGACGCCTCACGTGAGTCACATGCCCGTGACCGGCCTCTTCTACGCTCGACCACGTCGACCGGTTCGACCGGCAGTAGCAGCGGTAGCAGTATGGCGAACAGCAGCAGCATTGCGGCTATTGGCGGCGGAGGTCCAGTGCCGCTGTCACAATCTCAGCAGCAACTTCAGCTGCAGCAGCATCCGCCATTGCAGCAGCAGCAACAACAGCAACTGCAACAACAGACATCGCATCACCAACCGTCGCTCGCGCATACATCGCGTTCGAGCCGCGGCTCGCGTGAAGACTCACGCGAGCAACAACCATTGTTGCATTACTCGCTGCTCGATGTGGCAGCGCCAGCCGCCGGCCACCTCATCATGGATCACAATCAGCTCACCTTCCGCCAAGTGAAAAACGGTGAGCGCGACCATCACGACCACCCGCCGTTGTCACGATAACGACAATGGCACCGACAACACAAACAGCGACAACAACAACAATAACAACAACAACAACAACAATAACAACAATAATAACAACAACAACAATAACAACAACAACAAAGGCAACAACAACGACAACGACCGTTCATCGCTCATAATTTCTTGATGCTCTTTCACCACTGCTGTTGTTGACGTTATCCTTATTTGTTTTTTGACACGTGTTCATTTTTCATTTGCTTGTCTTTATTGTGACAGTAGTTTATTGGTGTTGGTTATTGTTGTTTTACGGTATTTTGTCCGACAAGTTCCTTGTATTTTGGGGCTATTGTTTTTCTACCTGCTTGATGCTGTTATTGTGACTTTCGTGATCATTTATCCACTATGTAATGTTCGAGGTTTGTACCTAATTAATGTTGTTGTTGTTGTCCGTCCAATAATTACAATTAATTAACATGAATCGTGATTGCATCAGGGGTCACTAGGATCAACAGACATCAGTACTGCATTCAATCAATACTTGTATGATCGCTATTATTAATACTACCACGTCTGTTGATGAATGATGTTTGGCTTTTCAGAGCGACGTGGTTAGGCGGGGCAGGTTCACCTTTGGCTCGACTAGGTCGCATATATATACGTACATAGAAACACGTATATGCGTATGAATATCTCCGTTTCATGTATGGATATCTCCGTATCATATCGTAGCGTATCGTGTCAGGTTGCTAGCCGACGTAAATCAAGTGACGCTCGCCTCGCGCGCGGCTTGTTATGAACATCGAATGCGTGCAACAATATCTCAATTAGAGTCAGTTGTGCTTTGTAGTTTGGGTGCTCCTGGTACTAAGAACTTTATTTGCTCCGTCAAAGAGAGCGAGAGAGAGAGGGATATAGAGAGAGGATAGGAAGGGAGACGGTAAGATCGGACATCGTACGCCAAATCGGAAGGCGGTAAACACCAAACGCAAACGCGGAGACCGTAGGCGAACAAGTGAGGGCCGTAGAAATGGCCGGCAATATCAGCAGCAGGTGCAGCTTAGATAACGGCCAATACGCGATGATTCGCGTAGCCAAATCACCACTAGTCGTCAACGAGCGAACAAACGAACGAACCTTTCTTTCATAGAGGTAACGAAAGTTGTTTACAGAACTGTTCCTTTAAGTGACGAATGCTCTCCTATGAGTGTCAGTACGGTCTCTACAAATGCTTATCTAAACTGCCTCTAGGCTCGATCGGTGTGGATACGGCGTGCGCTGGTGCACGGTGCGCGTATCTCGAACGCCCATTCACCCAAGTACACCAACCAACCGCATATATAACCGCATATGGAGCCGAAACACAACAAACGACGCAACACTGATTGTCGACGTGATCGTCGACAGGAGATAGGGCAGTTTCAGATTTTTCAGCAACCGCAGATTAGACGACTACAACCGACTAATCACTATCTTAATTAGCACAATCCTCGTCGTCGTCATCATCATTATTAGTCTTTTACTATCTAATACTACTGCTGCTGCTGTTGCTGCTAATACAGAAGCCTATTATAACGCAAAGTGCGGTGCCTGTCTATTGTTGCGATAGAACGTCAGCGATGTGAGTCGAGACACCTTTTCGGTCGCGCCAGCCCAAATTATGCAGAACCAAATTCTAGATAGGCATACATGGATAGATAACGGCTCGTCTGCTCGTGCACCAGGAGTGGCCCGATAGACGTGATCACCAATCGCTAGCTTTGTCGTTCGCGCACACTCGCTTTTCGGATGTGTTGCTGAAGTGAGTGGTTCTACCGCCAACGCGGGCGTTGGCTTCACCGCCTCAGGCGTGTTAGGTAAGCCACAAGAGATCGTCGTAGATCGTCGCTGACAGCCGTGCATCATGACGTCAACGGCAGCAACAACAACAACTGCAGCAACAACAACAACAACTGCAGCAGCAGCAACAACAACAACAAAAACAACAACAACAAGGTAACTAACTACGACAACAACTACCACAACAGAGTAATGCCTCGCTGTCTGTCTGTACGGGTATATGTGTGTGTGCGCGTGTATTATCATCTAGCTGCTCAACTGACTAGAGGAGTATGCAGGGCTAAGTCGTCAACCGGCAAATCAGGCGTAATGATTCCATTTCAGTCAATGGCCTGAAAACGAGAACGGGGGGAGGGGGGGTGGAGGTTATCAGTTAAAACTTTTCAAGCTAATGCCACTCGTCCACGCCTGATTGAAAAGCAGCTTCTAGCTGCTAACACTGTGCAGTTGGCAGAACTTTAGCAGAGCGCACGAGAGATACGTCCTAGCGTACGGCTACGAAGACCCACAACAGATTGCGGCACGGCGAACGGCACAACTTCCAAAAGTTGAAGCGAATCATTGAACGCTGAACGCTGATGTCACTCTAATAAACTGACTATGCAGGGTGTTCCAGAAGTCGCCCACCAACTATTGAGGTTTAGTACAACTCGGCGATCTTTTCTCAATAGAACGAAGGACGATGTTGTCTTCTTTTGGGGTGTAAACGAAATCACGAAAATGAATTGTGTCGATCTTTTTAGCCTGATATATCGTCACTAAATCTGCGATTGCGAGAGTTCCAGTCATCCAATCATAGCTGCGTGTTTGGAAGAATAGCTTGGATGTACGTTAGCTCAAAACAGAACAAACGTTGTATTGAAAAGAATTCTCAAGAAATGAAACTCTTAAATTTTGGTTTTCACGCACCTTATTGGAAGACGTTTTCGCTCCTCGTTTCATTAGAAAAATTAATTTTTTTTCGCCTAGTTGTACTATACCTCAACGTTTGTTGGGCGAATTCTGGAGCACCCTTTATATGCGGGTACAACTTCACACTACTCAAAAAAAGGATTACTTAGAGCGATATAATCGCAAATTTAACTTACCATGTGCAATATATTTATGGCGACCTAAACATATGTTATTTCCATGATGATTCTCAATTTTGGAAAGAGAAAATCGCATGGTGCCAAGTCTGGTAAATAAGGATATTATCGCCTCGAGACGCTTTGGAACTCTTCCTGGTAAACATTAGCAACCTTTTGTAGGCACTCTGTAGTGCATCAATCACCCGTCACAGTATTACTATCTTTCAGTTTGACTATCGCCATAGTTTCACTTTCGGATGATATTAATGGCGACTATCAACTGCCAGCCAACCGTTGATACTTCACTTTTGTGGATAGAGGCGTTCTAACGTCTGACCACTGTGAGCTTTGAGATTTGAATAGAAGGCCATAACATGTAAACTGTAATTGTTTGCTACGAAATCTCTTATATTTCCCAAAGGTCAGACAACTGGAACACTGATGCACAATAGTGTACTGAGCTCCAAAAATACTATGTTGATGAAAACATGATTATTATAACTATTTATTATTTTTATTACGTATTGACAGTTATTTAAGAACGACCCGCATATTCCTCACTATATTGTTTTTTTAGAATTAGTTTAGTCTACATATGCAATTCATATAAGGAATGGTGTCGAACGAAAAATGTGCGACACCAAAATACAGTTTGAAAACACGTCAGAACTTACGGAGATTTTAGTCGAATCTTGTTGAACTTTGTTGACTCCAGCTTTTGAGGTTAGAGCGTCCCGTTGCCTGTTGGCATTCTGACCCAGGCTTCCTCGATGCAATAATAATTTGGTGCTGCCAGGGCGAGGTGGTAAATATGATTCCGAATCACAAACTGGTATCACAACCGGCCTCTGGGCTGATAGGGACAAAGTTCGACATGACTCTTTTGACATTTACGTGCGTGTATTCAAGCCAAAGTTAACTACCAGACTATAATCTAGCGTGGGGCGGCTAATTTTATGTCATGCTATGCGTATGCAGAAGTTTCAGCGTTGGTTAGCTTGATGGAGTTGAGGCCTTTTGTTTTGTTACGGCTTCCGTGGAAACGTGGTCGTCTACAGTTCCGCGTCAATGTAGTTGTGGTCGCAGTCGAAATAGTACAGACTGCAAGACCCGAAGTTATCGAATATATGATCAAAGTGTCGGGCACGTGTATCGACGTTTAATCCTAACTTTGCCTCTGTGTGAACGGGTTCATTGTAGCACGCACCAGTCTCCGGTTCTATTGGAAGTTCTAATTAGCTTTGACAGGCACACTTCCGCCCAATGTCTAAGTTACGTCGGTCGAACCAATAAGCGGAAACTAGATAGAGGTGTAGAGGTGGGATGGCAGGGTTTCGAGTCGGACCATGTTTTCCTTTTCCCCAGGAAAAGCCAAAACGACATGCTACGACTGTCTCGCAGTCGTTTTTAAAGCCCCGAAGCTAACTGCTTAATCTGTTGACATATGGAACATTGTAAGTAGTATTTAGACGTTGTTCACTGAAGAGGAGGGCGTTTCTAATAGAGGAAACTACTACCTGCTAAAAAAAGATTGCATTTATGTCGTACGATCATGCTATTTCTGTTTTTTTTTCTCTCAGTAGATGTTTGACTTTGTGCTTGGGAAGGTTGCTAGATACGAAAAAACATGGAGGTCTGTAGGAACGGTTCCTACCTATTTCTCGGATTTTGACGGAAATGTTAACACGTTTGTGTCCAAGTCACGTCTGACACGAGATCAGCCACACAATGTATTTCAGTCGATTATGAACACAAGAACCAGTGAGACCAGCACGACAAAACCTTGGGCGAAATTTAACCACCAGAAGCACATGAGTTATCGGCGGTCTATTATTTTCTGACGGGCGTAAACGTATGCGAACTAAACGTGGCGGTATATTGTTAACACTTGCCTTATAGACAAAGAATAGAATTGCCTTGGCAGACCTGTTGGCATGCGCCCTCTTCCTGCGTACACTGCGTCGTGCTGATGAGATTTGGCGGAAACTGATCGTTCAGGACAAGCTGGCGGTTTGTTGCGTAGAGCGGCAGGGAACGAGAAACGTGGACGGGCTGCACATTGCGCGAATCTACTAATCACACGACTGGGAGCACGGACTAATGGGTGAGCATCTCGCCGTCCGATTCGCGGTGCAGCCTCTCAGGCCTAAGAGGCGTTTCCTTCTTGAAGGCTATGTAATGTGCATGGAGGAGGAAAGAGATCCTCAGGGTACTTCTCGCTACACGCACCTCCTCACGAACCCTACCGAAGTGCCCGGTGAAGGCTAGATAGTAGGCGTCGGATGCTGCTTCTACGACGCAGACCTTGCCGAAAGCAGCCGGTAGCTGAGTTTTTCTGGCAGGTCGGTAGGGCTAAGGCAGATTTCTTTCCCTGAGCTACGTTGCACTATTTTCTACATCTAATAGGACTACTATTACTACGATATACAACTCGCCATTCTCTCAGCGGGTTGATATTGGGCCCGCGCTATCTCGGGTCGCGGGCAGTGAAGCTTAGGAATGTTGTTAGAAATCGTCTCTCCAATTTGTGCCCGTAGCGTTTGTAGTAGAAGGTCGTTGTCCACACAGGTGTTGCTAGCAATAAGTAAATCGTTATAAGTTAATATAAAGAAAACAAGTGAGAAAAAGACAAACTCTGACGCTGGTTCTATTAAACGTCAAGTATAAAATACCATACATGGAGTACTTAGTTATATTCAGTATATGGCTCCGTTTGGAAGCAACGTAACAGATATTTTTAGGCTATTTGTTTTTTCAAACAAAACTTACTGGCAAGGTTTTTGTCGTAGCCGAGGTTCAACATTTAAATGTTTACTTTAGATAAGAATTTGCGGTGCTAAAAACTAAACACAACAACCAGGATAAATCGTTGAATGCATGTGTTGGACGGGACAGAATATTATTACTTGAGTTTCCTGTCTGGGTGACTCTAGGGGTAACACACTGTGCCCCGCTAACATTACTTCGAAATGAGGAGCTGTTGAAAACGCTCTGAGTGTGACGTGTGTGTGGGAGTGTAATACTTAACTGGCCAATATATATATATATATATATATATATATATGAAAGCATGGTTGAATGGATTTTCACTGTACCACTCAATGCGTCCCTCGATTGCCTCCTCTAATTGACGGTCCATGTCGACTTGAAGAAATACCGATCACACGAAAATTTCATGTCAATTATTTGTATAGTGCGGTTGAAATTGTTCCTTCTTGCTGCATCGGCAGGTTTGGCGATGGCATGCAAATAGGTTATCCGTTGAATTTCGCTTCTTGTGCTCTTTTGCGCTATTTCCCGTGAGAGTTCAGCTAAAACTCCCTATTGCATATCTCTACCTGTATGTATGCACCAAGTAGTTCAAAAAGTTCTTAGAGTGACCTAATTAGAACTCGAATTTGATCAGATTTGCATTTTCCCCGCTACTGAAAAAGGCAACTCGTCGTCTGCTAGCTGTCAAAATATAATCGTGACTGGCCGTTACGATTGCGTTTGACCGCCTTTCACTGCCTTCAACGCCTTAGCGTGACTTTGGAAATGAAAAAAAGTTTTGAGCGGTTATCAAGAATTCGTATTTCAAAGGTTGGATCCAAGGGAGAACTGAGTTAGACGAGGCTTACGGTCAGTTTGTGCCATGTGGTGTCACGGTTTCCAACTGGAGTAATGAGTTTGAAGGAGGCCGCACGATCACTAAGAGTAAACCACGTTTAGAAGGCCCAAAAGGCTTCTGATGAGAAAAATATGAAAAAAAAGCGCGAATAATCGTTGCTACAAATAATGGGGTTTAGGGAGATGGCAGAGCCTTAGGGGAGCAGTTGGATGTGTGCGTTCTATCCTGCACGATTTAAGATAAATAAAAAGCTTAAAGCAAATGGATGCCACGCTTGCTCAATTAAGGGCAAAAAGACGCGCGTACTGCCGTCCGACAAAAGTTGGTTCAATCATTGCACGCCTGAGATTTAAAAACCACATCGCCAATGGTGTGCACCCGGTGAAGCACTCCCGAAAAGGGTGCGGACAACGGCATCAGCCGGAAGGGTAATGGCTACGGGTTTTTGGGACCAACGTAGAATAATTCTATTCGACTACCTTCAGAGCGGTAACACGATCACAGGAGAATAATATGCATGACTGCTGGATCGACTGCTACAAGAACTCACCAGGAAACAGGCCAGATTTTTAGAAGGTTGTCCCGTTTCACCAGGACAATGCTCCTGCACAAAAGTCGCGTATTGTAGTATTGACAAACTAGCCAAACTGAGCTTTGAAGTTATTCAGCAGTCCCTTTTATTCTCTGTACCTGGACTCTTGCGATCATTTCCTGCTCGGATTTTTAAAGAACAATCTTGGCCTGGAAAGAGCCTTTTCATCAATGAAAAGGTTAAGACAACTGTCAATGCTTATTTTAAGTCTAGGGACGTGGAATTCTACTTAGGCGGTACAAATGCTCTAAAATATTGGTGGAAATATGTATTGAGCTTCTCGGGGAGTATATCAAATAAAAAAAAAACAAATAAAAACATTAGACTACTTTTGGTCTTCATTGTAAAAACGTTTGAACAGCCTAATATGTGTTTGCGTGTGGACGCGGGGCGTATGCGTGCGTATTTATGCTCATTGTATATTGAGTTACGACGCCATGCCAGCGTTGACGGCAAACAGAAATACAGAGGGATGCAGCACTACATCTCAATTTTGTCATCATAGGAAAAAGGGCACCGTATGATAGAGTTGACTGTCCTCTAGCAGCATCAATAGCAGCAGCAGCCGCATCTGCCCGCAAACTGTTCACGTATAAAACAAGCAGTCGCAAGTCGAAGAGCGATTCCCTCGTGATATATGCTCTGTCCTTTTTGTCCGTCTCCCTTCTTCTATCTTGTTCCCCTTCTCTCTCTCTCCCCTCCGTTCTTACTGTGCATTCAGCCTGCTAACAGAACACTAGCAGATAGTAGGAGCGACTACCTTCCGACACAGTTGGACACAGACTGATGTCGGTGCTACCACTGCGGGCGCTGTTGAAGCTGAAGCTTCAGCCCCCCCCCCCCCCCCCCACCTCCGCTCCCCCGGCGCCTCCAGTCCTTAAACGGTAATGGTGTGATAGAGTGGCGGGCAGGCAGGCGGGAGAGGCAACAGCGGCTGCGCATATATCCAAACTCTACTGATTGGCCGAGTCGTATTGGCACTGCAACTTCTGCACCATCATTTTCGTGGTACAACTGGGGTACTACAACGACTGTTACTACTTCTCTCACAATACTGCCAGCCCAATTGCAACTAGTAAAAGTACTGCTACAATGACGACTAATCGTGCGTAGTGGGGAGCGAACGAACTAACCACCTAACTAACCGCTCAACCGTTATCACTGCCTCGGCCGCTAGCGCAACCATGAGCAACGGAGTAGTCGCAACCAACGGTATTAGAGGAAACATAAGCAGCACAACGTACTAGCGTACTAGGTCAACATCATCTATAGGCATGGTCGTAGGTAATAGGTAGTTATAGTAATAGTTGTCGACGCAGTAGTGATGACAACAACAACGACGACGACCACTTCTAGCTAACCAGGCAACCAACGGGCAAAAATCCTGCCTGGCCTGCTGGCGTCCGCCAGCGAGATGACTAAACGGGCCCGTACTGTTCTTCATGAGCGCACGCACATTCATACGTATATACATATACTCGGAACTACACGTTAGCACCTAAATTGAAATAATAGTAATCATAATTTTTTTCATTATTAATTATGTACTTTGTTACCAAATGATTGTCTGTCAGTACATGTACATATTAAACTCCTTATATATACATCAGTCCTTGGAGGATTCGCCTCGTGTAGTCGCGTAGAACATCGAAGGCGATGCGCTGCCTTAGGATTGCCGTGCGCAGCTGCGCATAGCGTGGATGGCAGTCTTGGCTCCTGATTTCGTGCCGTATTCTAAAGGGCGAGGTTGTAGCTGTTCTGCGAGACGGCGTTAGATGTGCTTGAGAGCAGTTTTCATTGCAAACCGTGTGAAAGTGGATGCTATAGCGATGAGTTCCAAGTCACCAATCTTTTTTGTCTAGGGGATCAGCCATGCTTTAAGTAGCACGTGCCCAATGTCTTTAGGTACTTTCCCCGCGGTGATAATGTCACAACAGCGCTGAGAAGACACGGTCGAAGGGTTGGCGAGAACTCGGTGAGCGTGAGAATATGGGCGGGCGTGATGCCATCCAGACCCTCAGGTACACCCATCTACACATCTAGAGGATATTGTGGGGGTGGGCAGGATGACGTCTGTCGAGCACATCCTCGAAAGCTCCAGCTGTGTCGCGTGACACTAGTTTAGTGTCTGACGTACGGCACCGGTCACGTAAGTAAGTACCCTCATTATTATTATTATTATTGGACCCGAACATGTACCGGCCTAAGCTCTCTCCGAACCGCACTCTTCGATCCAATGAGTCGATGATGACAGCGTACGCACTGCAAGCGAGAGTTGCTTATGCAGAAACTCGACCTCGCGTTGGTCACCCGTGTTAGCACTAATTTTAAAACCTAGATCTTTAAGGAAGGTACTTGTGCTCTTGCTGATCGGGCTTATCGTTTTTATGGCGACGAGTACGAGTATTTTCTTTCGTTATAGGCATATTTGCGAGCATAAACTATTCCGTCGCTACGGGAATCGTTGGACGGCTCAGCAGCCTTTTGCTACCGACCATGAAGAAGTTGTTAAGCCTTGCCCTGCGGGGAAACCCCCCCCACCAATGCACGGCGCCAGAGCGAATGGTCGACGACTGTATACGAGCCGAGAATAGGGAACCTAATTTCTAGACGCGCCTCGGACGCAGATAGGGCTACGCGTTGAGCGCCTTCCTCCAAAGGGGCGGAAGCATTGTTTCACGCGCTCCCCTGTGCTTCGATCTGAGTTCTGTTCGACGATGAGTCGGTAAAGATTGCAGTTGGACTTCGCCTCGGGATAGACCTGAACGGCGCGTTGACACCAGAGTCTGCAGAGACGGCTGCTACGGGCTAGCAGGCGGCCAGATACAAGGGTTTGATTGCCACATTCAGTAGAACTCTGCGACCCGAGGGCTCGGCGTACATATTGAGTCCCTTGAACTCGACTGGAAAGGTGGAAAGAGCTCTAACGGCCTGCCCTTGACCCCCCTACGAGAGTAGCTGCATACTCGTTTGGAACACGACTGTTACTAATTCATTGTTACTAATTCATCCCGTTCATCGCAATTTGCTGCAGAATGTCGGAAAACGACTGGCTCCAGCCAGTATAAAAGAGCGCGGAATCTCCGTAGACAGCGCTTGCCGCTGGACGTGCAGCGGGGCAATGCGGCCTCCGATCGGGACTACACCCCACATAATGATGCTAAATTATTAAAAAGCTATCAGGCCTAGCAAACGTATATATATATATATATATATATAGATATATATATATATATATATATATATATATATATATATATATAATTTGCATTTGAAACATATGTTTGTGTTGCCCGAACAAATTGCATTAGATTTAACAGGAGGTTATTACAGTCCTGTTTCGCTAGCACTCACTTATATCGACGGCTATATTATCTGTTTCCTCGATCGGCAGTGACATTTTTATTTTCTTCCTGTATGTATATGAATAAACATATACATACATTGCCGTTTTCTCCATCGTCCGTTCAGAGCCACCCGGTGCTGCCAGCTTTTCGTTTTTATTTCCTTAATCGAGCCTTTACACACACGTATCATTTGCGTCGATTTTCTGTGGGGAAAAAGAGAAGGCCGTAATCATGACTGGCGACAGTTAATGAAACTAGTGCTGGTATTATCATTATTATTTATATATCACTATTGTATTATTATTCATAACTACTTGGCTCAGGTCTGCCTTATCTAGTACGTTGGCGCGAGCGCGGAACAAAGTCGCGGGTGCTGATGAAATCTGGCTCAATAAACGTCCTTGTCCGTCGCTATGGACGCAAGGCACGTCAGCGAGCTGTCAGGAAGGGCCATGCTTGTGTCTGTGTGTGCTCGTTGCTCTATCCTCGACTAACGGACAAATGAGTCGATATGTATATATGGATGGAAATCCGAAGATAAATTGTTGGACGCCGCTCGTAAAGTTTAGTTGCACTCCGACCAACGTATACGGGTCGCCTTCTTCGTCCAGCGACGGATAAACGGCGGGGCAAACAGACCAAGTAATAATTTTAGTAATAATAATAGTAAAGTAATCGGTCGTGTGAGCATGTGTGTGTATGTCATGAATGACTTGGCGCTACGGTCTGAACGAACCGAGTTGAACTCGTTGGGAATCCGGCCACCCATTTCTAGTTAGGCCCTGTGCCTGCTCGTTGCAATACTTATCAAAGGGTGCACACAGATAATCGCAGTCGCCATTGCCGCCTCACCTAACGCCGGCCTAACGACAAGCGTCAGTCAATATCAGCGCCCCACAAGTTGTTGTATACCCCAACAACAAGAGCTCACCAAGTTCGTGTGCGATTTCGCGCATGGGAAGATGGGAAGAACGATCCGAGGCGGTTTTCGTGGGAGAAGACTTCAGAGCAGCGACGACGGAATGGGCAAGCACAATATCGAGCAATAAAGGCCCATGGTTAACACAGTGGCTGGCGCAGCAGGGCATGCCACTCCGTAACTACGACCCTCTGCCCACATTCGAGAGAAAGATCATCGTCGCTGACGACTTTCTCGTTGAGTCTCGTTTATAAATCTCACATTTGAAAGTGAAAGGACAATAAACAGAGTGGCCAACTAAATGAGCTCAAAAGAAGACTCGCAAGGTGAGCACATATATCTAGAGTATGACTGAGTCATGATATGAGGACCGCTCGCTTAGCAGGGATGAGTGCGCAGCATGGCATGCGTGCAAAATATACCTCGATAGGCATCGCATTAAAATAAGTGCAGGAAAACAATGACTCTCGATAAACAAAAGCACACTGTGGCGCTTGCACTGGGGGAGGCATGCCTCGACTCAACATCGGGGCGTTGAGTCGAGCCCCGCCTAAATACTGGCGGGCAGAAGAAATCATAGCCCTGAGGACAGCCATGTCATGTGGATCTACACTCGTGCTAGAGTAAAAAGGACGGTGTGGACGAAGCTTCGGAGGTGCTTCAAGCTGCAAGAAAAACTCTTAAGGGGGCTGGCAAATACAGGAAAACAAACTTGAAGTGGGACTTATGAGAAAGCAGAAGCCAACATATTGGGGATGCCTTACAAAATTGTCATGGACAAGTTAAAGTGATTATGGCTAGCAATTTGCAAAAAAGACGAGAGACAGACACGGAGAAATAAGGCATATCCCTAACATCACAAAGGGAACTAGCGGTCGCTATAAAACGGTCACCGATCGGCAAATCACTCGGTCCAAATGGAATCCGAGTGGACACTGTGAAGATTATTCCTATAATATTTAAACAGATAGCGCACCAAATCTAGAAAGAGGGGACTTAATTGGCGTCGTTGAACCTGCCCAATGTCTTCTGGGTACTTTGGGGCAAGAAATTCAAAACAGTCATCAATATAAGTCCAACGGCGAAAGTGGAAGAAGGAGAAGCACTCTCGGACAAAAATCAATACAGCTTCTACGGGAGAGACGGTCGCTTACGCGAATGACTTAGACATCCAAAGCGCATGCTACAAAAACACAAGTAGCTATCGGTATCGTAAACGACTGTATGATATGCCCGCCCAGTACTTCGGTGGAATAGAAGACACGGTTCTCTCGGGCAACGTAGGGTGAACGCGAGTGCAGAAAAGTTTTTAAGCAGCCCGGTCAAGACCCTGCCAAGAACATGCAAAGCAACGGAAGGCAAGAGAAGACGTTTCGCTTCGGTAGTGAGGTCCACCATCTTGTACCCCGCTCCTAGCTAAAGAGAAACATGAGAAAGTTCCTGAAGGCGCAAAGAAGGCTGACAATATGCTTAGAAAAAAGATGCTTCGAAAGTGGCACGAGGAATAGGCCAACACGCCAATAGACGCATCAGAAGTCTGGACTTGCCAGGTCATCCCCAAGCACACCGACCAACTGTTGTTAATACTAATATTTTTGTTTTTAATATATGATGATATTTACTACTCGTTATACGAGGTGGCAACCAACTCCACTTTATCGTGATGTCTAATGAGCACGAAACCTAGTGAGGCCCGTCAAAATTCGTGTATGTGTCGTCAAATATATATATATATATATATATATATATATATGATGGACAAAACGAGTATGCCCAGCAGAAATATATAGAAACACTCGTCCGTCTCGTCTGCTATCCCTGGACAAAAGATTTAAGAAATTGCCGATCTTGCGAATAAGCTGCTTAGTCCGAACGCTACGAGCATCCAAGGTTTTAAACCTTAGGGAGCAGGAATCGCGGGAGAACCCGATTGGAGCAGCTTTCAACGTATTGTTCACCTAAGGTGGGCTGTGTGGACAGCCTTGAACGCACCATCTAGAGGATGACCGCTAGACAAATCAAACATAAAGATTTATATATATATATATATGCTTGCATGAGATTGCAGAGCCCGTTGAGTACTTGGTGTACGCCCTACTAGTGCACTGTAATGGCACTCCTGACTAGTTTTAAGTTTGTTGTCGGTAAGGCAACTCTCGCGAAGTAAAACGCCTCGATGGTATATATATATATATATATATATATATATATGATCAAGATTTAACGTCCATGGGCTGCTTTTCGCATTGCTTCATAGACGGACCCCCATAAATACAAATGTGCAACGGTGGGGTTCGAACCCGCGCACCTATGTGTCTCCTCCGATCGCAAGGCGCAGACGCATGCCACCACGCCACCGGGCTCGACTTAGCAGGGTGTTATGCACGTTGTTGGTGATAGCAATATACCGCGACGTTGTGAAATGTTCTTCAAGCGCCTCTAAAATCCCATGTATATCCAATACACATGGCACCCATTTTTATCTGGTCGCTTAGAACAGCGGCATAAGAGTTCAGCGGGGCCAGGGTTCCGTCGACAGTCCTTGTGTCTGTCTGGTCGCTAACCCTTAGCGGTTTGGTTAAGTATTCATTCTCAGTGAGCATCGCTTTAAAAACAAATTCAATTAACAACAGGGATCGAACAGGCAACATTCCGGTAGATGACAACCGAAGCTAGCGCACTAGTCCCCTAGACCTCGCCGCCACTTGAGTGTGGCATCGCTAGATGGTGGATTAGAATGTCGGGACACTGTTGCTGAGTCTGTGCTGGCTAGGTATCACCCTGTGAAGTTAGAATTTAAACTTGCAGTTCGGAATCATTAAAAAAACATCGTAAAATAGATTTGTTCACCTCTTACACGGTCAGTCTAAATTTAGAATCTGTCCGTCAACGGATCTGCCATGCACAACGCGAACTGATGAGCAAAAAAGGCTATTACTGCGTGTCGTCAAAAAAGATAAATGTATTTAACAGCCCTCCCTGCCCTGCTTTATCGTGGTTCCTGCTTGATACTGCACTAAGGTGGTCCACAAACATGTATCGGAAAAGTCATTACTGTATGAGAAATATACCAATGCAGTTCAATGTCGAAAATCTGCTTGGTTATACATCCGCACATCCGATTATATATACTGTTTTTTTTAAATTAAATCTCTCTTTTGTTTTATAAAAGGTGATATTGTCACAACAAGTATAGCATACTTATTTGCGCATTACGATTGCAATATTTTTCGATTATAACATAATTAGCCTATCACTTCCTTATTTGGGTCCTTACTTTATATTGGCTGTCCAAACTGGTGGATATATCACAAAGCTCTCGCAGCTCAAAGTCATTTGTAGTTTGAAAAATATCAAACAACCTCTAATTTCTTACAAATTCATATTATGGCATCGAACTACGTTTATATATATATATATATATATATATATATATATATATATATAAATAAAATGGTACAAACCAAACTTAAATGCACCGAAAATTTGCATTCTAAATGGTAGGCTCTTGTGAACAGGCCGTTTTGTTATTTCTTTGCGTGGTACGTATTTTCTGGCCAGTGGCGCTTGCCAAACGTGGCTTCGTGCGCGTATCCCGTTATAGTTTGGCGAGGGAATTTAGCTTTAGCACTCCGTCTACAAACTGCAAATGCATTTTGCTTTGAAGGGAAACGTTGACCGACGAAGAAGGATTTAGACGTCCTAAAATGATATGAAAATACGAAAATGACACATTGGAAATATTGGATCTCGTCGTCTCGGTGCGTCTCACCTGCACACGCTGTAACTTTTCCACCAAAAAAAGGCATTCATATTAGGTTTGTTCGTTCAGTTCCAATACGGTGTACCGTTCTAGGTGGCATATTTTTTATGATATCTTTGCGCGCACTATATGAATACGCTTTACTGCTTGGGTATTATTGGCTGAATGATACCAAAATGTCCGATTTATGGGTTTGATATGATGATGGCCTACTCGAACTTCAAACGCCCTTCAGCGCCTCGCGTGAGGATCACATGGCTGAGTAAGCAAAGAGGTAGACTGTTCGATACGTGGTGAGTGCACAGGTGGCCTGGTTGCCATTTAGTGCCAAGTCTGGTTATTATCCCGCAGCGTTGCAATTTCTTCACATCGTCATTGTACGCCCCTTGAACATACATTCATAGTAAACATACGTACATACATTTACAGATATTTAAGTACATTTTTGTAGACAGTAGATTTTTACGGACTTTTCAAATAGCTCGCTACCTAAGCTAAATAAACAAACAAGCAAACAGACGCTATTTCAACCCGACTTTAATGAATCGCATCTGAATGATTACCACTGGCACAGTTACGCTACATTAGTACTAAAACACAAAAAAAAGTACTAAAAAGTATCGTCACTATCCGTGTAGACGCCGTGCTTGGCTCACGACAGAGAGAAAAGACCAACACACGAAGCGGAAGAGTAAAACGTATATCATGTCCAGGTCGGTTCGGAATGACCGCTGCTTTGATGGGAGTATTCCGCATCAAACGCATGAATGCTAGAGCCATCAATATCGAGACTCGACGGCCATTTCCATTATGCATGCACTTGTACATAATATGTGTAGAAACATGTATTTATTGTACATGCGAGACCGACGTGCTCGTATATATGAATATGTATATATACACGCGCACATTGCCAGCCATCCATACCAGCGTCTATATAGTATAGGAACTCTGACTACAAGAAAAGCAGTACACGTGCCGCGTCATCTTAGAGACGAGACCACACAGAGACCACCACAGAGACCAATAATAATAGTATTTTTTTTTCGGAAACAGGGTTTTATTAATTATCATTATGTACATGTATCACAACACTAATATATGCATTATATAACATCATTGTAGTGCTTAAGTGTCGCTGACCACTCAACATCATCTTGGCGTTGCCTCTCTGGAGCTCCAATGACACCCTCTGTCGGAGGAACGCGGTTGACCTTGGCTCCGCTGTAGCCTCAAAGAGCTTCTTCCCAAGCTCTTTTATCAGTTTGGGTGCATCCTTGCCCCAAGCGCCATTACCTCATGGTCCTCAAGAAGATGCGCGTATAGGCGCCGTTTGTGCATCTCCCGCTGGTGAACGATGTGGCCGACGCCCGCGCTGGCTAGTGCACGATATCCGAGAGCGTACGTGTCAGAGACAGTGACGTCCCACGCCAGCGGCCGATTACGGTCCCAGTCTCGGCTGGTAAGGCCATCCAGTCGACGTCTGTCGTCCCTCTGCAATCCACCAGGCTCCAGCGTGACGCGGTAGCCGGCTTGTCTAAAAGCGCTCGAGGACGTCATTGGTGGCATCGTGGCGGTTCTGCGTAAGCCCCGCCAGCTTAATGCAGCTAAGCCGGTGCAGGCCGCGCTCATCCATTGTTTCACTGCATGGACATTTCTCTTCTTAAAACATGGCAATGCCAAGTCTAAGACCACTAGGGGCACGAAACTGGTCGTCGGCCAGCTCTCTACTACGAGCCTCGGAGGGAAACACGTCGATCCACGATTCAGCGGCGTCGGATGAGACCGCTTTCAGTCTAATATTGTCTACATCTAACTCGCAGGCCGACAAAAGAGTTAAGTGGGTAGCCTGAGTGGTGATTTGGTCCCACCCCTTCTGTCTAGTGACCTGTTTTTCAGAAGGACGACCAGACTGACGCGCGTCCCAGAGCCGAACGGCGTCTTGTTGGTGGCTGATGGATCCGCCGGCAGTAATGGCCACTGCGGTGGCGCAGCTATGTGACGAGGCCAGGAAGGCGGGCAAAGCAAGATCCGTGGCCAAGCGAATGCCCATTCCACCCTGCCGGACGGTAGGCTTGCCTGCGTCCATGCCTTTTCCTCGAGCGTCAGGTCAAGGATGTTTTCCAAGGCTCTCCTCACCTGGTCGTCAAGATCCAAAGTTTCTGACGGCAGAAGGAAGGCAGGTGAAGTCCGGAGTACGTACAAGACATTTTGCACTTCCATTGCGTGCCGGAGCAGCGCTCTAAGATCTTTGATGTCTCTGAGTAACACCGACGGATCGTTGTCAAGAAGGGTCCCATCGTCGAGGTAGAACAGAGGGACCCTGCATTTCACCTGTTGACGTACTGATGCAGAAGCAAGCTAAACGCAAGTGGAGCCCCTACGTCCCCCTGCTGACAACCGGCTGATGACGTGATTTCAGTTTCACCAAACATCAGGGCAGTCGGCCTGCTATACGCTTGGTGCATCATTGGATAGAGGGCTGGGGCGTGCTTGCAAACTTCTGTCAATAGGTGCCCCCGTTTGTTTAGGTTGAAAGCATTCTTAAAATCTAATTTTAAGAGGCAACATTTCTCGTTGTTTTCGAAAAAGCCGCGAGCTGTATGAACAATTATTTCCGCCTCATTATCAGTGGCGTACCCCATCTGCCTTGGCTGGAGGTAGTTTTTCACTTTGACCTGGGGAAGCAGGGTCTTTGTGGCCAATCTACGCAGAGTGCAACCAACGGCTATGGGTCGGTATCCCCCGTTTCTTTTTAAGGGCGATGAGCCACCCGCCATATATGACGCTTATTACAGCCTCTGGAACTTGCCCGTTACGTATGATGTCGAATATCTTGGCAAGTGTTTCCAGCACATCGTTGTGGTCTCCGTTGGCAGGAAGAAGGCATTTTAGATGGTCGGCCGTGAGGCCGTCGAGTCCTCCCGTCGCGCCAGATGGAAAGGTACGAAGTGCCTTGGCGACATCTTCGCTCGAGCACGACCCGACCGCAGACAAGCCGATGGGGGACGGTGGAACCACGTACCCTGCAGGAGCAGAAGGATGCTTTGCCATCATCTCACTAATTGACTCCTCCCTTACGAATGCAATCGTGTCGTCAGAAGACAAGATTCTAATGGCGCTTCGCACAATAAAATCCATGGAGAGCTTGTGAGCAGCAATGTAAGCACGGGCTTTATCCGTCATTGTACGTTTGCCTCTACCCTCGGCTTCTACGCGATTGAGATCTGCGCCTCCGAAGAGAGACAGCTTTTCCTTGACTACGCTGGCCAGGCTATGATCTCTTTGAGTTTCTTTGTCAACGTGGAGGACCTTTGGGGCGAAAGTGAGCAGCGCGGTCCAGCTCGATTCGTCATTATTGTCGCAACATCTTTAGGCAGGCGGTGGAAGAGCTTGCGCAAAGAGATTCTGGCTCCCTTTGGAATTCTGCGCAGCACCTTGCTTGTCATCTTAGCGTTGGCAAGTAACCGGTGAAGAAGAGAGGGAGAAGAGGACGGCAGGTGTTGGCTAGGTGACGGTCCTCCATTCGCGGGCGGTTGGCTGGTGGAGTGAGAAGAAAGTTCTACTAGCGGAGCACGAGAAGAAACCAGTGGCTGTGAGATGCTGCTATTAGTGGCGGTGGCCTGCTGGAGCGCTATTGATCCACTTAACTCAGCTATCTTCTTCTTATGAGTCCTTCCTGCGTGAATTTGGATACGCCTCTTCGTAGGGAAGCACTTGGAACACCACGGGCATTGGAACTCATTAGCCATTGCAATTGCTTTTCATGTGAAACATAACTACTGGATTTGCTGTGGCTGTCAAATGTTTGCCTTTCCAAAGAAAACCGCCGTTTTCATTGTCGGCGTGATGAAATAACTGTCGGCGCCACTTTGTAGATTAAATGTTCTATAATAATAATAATAATAATAATAATTATTATTATTATTATTATTATTATTATTATTATTAATATTAGTAAGAGTCCCGAGGACGTGACTATAAGCATAGGGAATTATCGTCGGTCTAGTATCGTTTGCGACTTTGTACCTTTCAACTCATTGACCTGCCTGTTTTTACTATTACTTCTGCTACTCAGTCGCTGACAGCGTGGCAATGTAATCGACCGGCAGCGAAATCGAATCCTCGGCTTCACCACTCGACCAAAGGTGCCGCCTTGCATTTTGAAAAAACAGCGACAATTAAATATCTGAAGCTTGCCGGTAACCGAGCGATGTTCAGACCCGCCTGAGGGCAGCCGCATCTGCTTTCCAGTGCCGATTGCACGGTGTTCTCTTTTTCTGTTTGTCAGAAGCGCTGCACATTGTGGCGACTCGTTCCACTAGGTTAGTGCCCAAGTTTTATATTCTAGCTAAAACGCTGCTCTTATTTTTTGTTTGTCATTCGTACTAATTGTACTAGTTGTAAAAGTGCGTACGTTTAAAGTTACGACGGCACCACTTAGTTAGAGCAAACACGTAGAAACATCGCAAAGTATCAGACCGGTCACCGGTGGCAGAGACGTCAGGTCTTGCATAGTTTTTCTCCTATGACTTTGGTGATGAGTATCGTGTGAAATTGTCTCACCATTATGTGACACTCAAACAGCGTCACGGTTTTCTTCGATGGGTGCGGGTGTTAGTGGACAATTATTTTGGACTATTATATAGCTAGCCTGAGTGTACAGCGAACGATGAGACATTACGAAATGATTGCTGCTATTTGAACAGCGCGTTCTTGTGTACCACGGACACGATGTAAATTGTTTTATTTATGGGAGATGTTGAGTACTCAAGCTATCCATTTTAAAGTGTGCTCTGGACACGTTGTAATTGAAAGTTGTATATTTTTGTTGTAGAACGGAATTTACACTTTATTGGGTGCGAACAAGATATCGTGCATACGGATACGCAATTTGATGTCCAAAATAAGGTTATTTATATAAAGTGGCACTGACGCGTATCATGTCGGCTGCATAAGTCCTACATTAATTTGTTCATGACCGTGACACCGTACATTAATTTGTTCATGACCGTGACACCGTAGTTTTCGTATGCACGACCAACTTATACTTAGCTGGCTTTCGCTCATTTGCTCTTCTGTCGATTTTTGCATTCGACTGTATCGGGCCGCCAAATCATTCGATGTCAGCATCGCATTTTTGGCTGGAGCGTAAGTGACCATCGCTTGTATACCACTGGCAGAGCAGAAAATTCAAGTTGAATACCGTCCATGCGGGTTGCCATTTGTCGGGTGGTGGCGACACGTTGTGTAAACTGGCTTGTTGTGATGAGTCGGAGTTAGACGAGCGCTCGCATAGTAGCTATATATCTACCTAGCCAGCTCGTGCCTTTGTGCTAGCCAGCGTGTCAGACTCCCGTAATCAGCAGCGTACGGCTCTGCGCTTAAGCAAAAGGAGAAACTTAAATCACTGCTTTTTTGCCAGGTTTCAATTGCATTCATCGAACAATATCCATACAAAATATACTACTTCGCGTAATTGGCATGAGAACGTTTTTTTTATATAACGTAACAAAGCTATTTATATTATTATTATTTATACAATTCAAATCAGACAGCTGGCTACCGACTTCAGTTTACGAAACGACGCAGTTCGTCCTGGGCGCCGAACTCACGTTAACGTGTCGATTATATTAATAGAACAGCTCAATGACGATCTGTACTGACTTTAGAATTGAGCTTCTTTTTTCTATTAGGTCCGCGTTCGTGGTCTGTTGGCCTATTTCGCTTTTCTTCTTTTGAACTAGAGTTGATTGAATGGCCAGCAAGACCACTGTTATATAAATATACATTTCGCGAAACAGCGATGTCATCTCTGTTCAGCGTCCATGTCTAGTAGTGACAGGTCACAATAGACAGAGTGGTCCCCACCATCTCGCGTCCGACGAGCTACGGGCGACAAGCAGATAAATAGCCGGATGCTTCTCAGAGGTGTCATCGCCATACAACGGTGCCGGAAACGTACATGAATATGAACGCATATAACACACATAGGCAGTTAAGCATGTCACGCATACCGTATTGATGGATATTGTCGGATATTGATGATGGTGATGATGATGTCGACGATGAATGACCCTGTTGAGTAAACACAAACAACACAGTAAGAGGAGAGGAGTTGCCGTATGTGTTTACGGAGGAATCCACTGCTTTGCGACACCCAGCGCCCCGTTGTGTAGTTGCATGATCTTGGGAAAAAAACACATCGATTCCCTCTCGATAGGCAAAACACCGTGCACCTGCACTGTGACAGTGACGTATCTTACGCCAGCTACGTCATTGACTGATTGAGGATGATTGCTGAGGAGGACTAAATTTATAATGTAGGGTCTCTGTCAGGCGTCTGCTTGACGTACTCCCTGAGGAAAAAAAATATATATATATACGCTGCCGCGGTAGCATGTGTATTTAAATATACATGCTAATCGAACAATAAATTGATCATATATATATATATATATATATATATAATGTGTGAATACAAATTGAGATCAAATCAAACTAAGGCAATTAACGTGCAGGGATGTTTGTTCCTAAAATAAGTGTCGTATCTCTACTTAAGTACAGCGATCTATCGAACGCCGCATCCACGGGTAGGTTTGAAAATCGGCCGTGGCTAACACGTTCGTGCAAGCCCTTCCTTTGAAAAAACGGATAGACCTTGCACCAATCGCATTTAGAACTAGTTTTAGTGAGATCCGCACGGCACCGATGTTATCGCAGTTCTCACTTAACGAGTGACGACATTCGCTCTACTTACCGCAAGACAGGCCGAAAACCTTGCTGCGCAGAGGCCGAGTTATTTAAGGCGCCGTTTTACGTGCACGTCGCTTGTCACGAGACATCAGAGCAGGCAAGATACTCCTCGAGAGCTCTAAAGCTCCTCAATCAGAGAGCCATATTTGCAAGAGCTCGGTAATCAGAAGCCATCTCTGCGCTGTTTCCTCTTCCTATATGCGCACCGCACTGCCGATGCTGTGACACCTTGTTGAAGAAGGACCGGCGGGACTTACTCTAGAACTTGCACTCCCTCCTGCCATCAGCAGTTAGGTCGTCATCTCAGTGAGCGTCATATATACGAGAGGGCAACCTGGAGATAGAAACATCCGAAACGCAAGCAATTAACTAGCCCGTCATCACCATGATTGGAACAGGCAATGTCCCCGGTTTGTCATCTCACTACGCACCCCGTGGAATTTGCCCATAGGGAAATAGTATATCAGCCTTGTTGTCACACGTTACAAATCTGTAAGGTCGCCTCTACAGCCGTCGTTCCTATTGTATTCACTTGAAGTGCATGTCGATAAGTATACATCAAAATATATATATTTTTTTATGTGGGTGTATCAGCCCGGCCTTTGAGTACAACATTGAATTTTAGCTAGATATACTCCTAGTGTAAGTATTAGTGGTAAAACGTATATTTTTAGATGGTTTTACCGGCAAGCTGTCGCAGGCAAAACAATGTTCCTGTAAAAAGTTTTTAGAAAATAAGCCATTATTCCTAGAGAAGACCTTTTCTAAAATAAAGACAACGTTTACAAGCAAGAAACAGCGACAAAATATTATTTTGACATTAGACAGACCTTTAACAGACGATCGATTCTGTTATCGAGCCGCTGAGCGCTGAACTAGTTTGTAGCATTGCATCCAATATTCGCGTCTCGTCAATTAAGGCTAAAAAGGATTGCTCTATTTTGTCTGACAACCAGGCCCCTGCCGATACTGAACGTTTCCGTAGCGAACAAAAATGCTAAACACATCATAGGTCTGCCATGTGCTATTTACCTGGACGTAATATGGTGCGTCAATTACCTACATATATATAGCTGTACTTTCGGCTATAACAATTGTATATATATATATATATATATATATATATATATATATATATATATATATATATATATATATATATATATATATAATAGTCTTACGTTTTGGCCTCTACAGGAGAACAATTATATTCGAAGAAAATCGCGTCTCTGCAATCATAGGACATATATCTGACACAATTAATGTTCATAGATCACAAAACAGTATTGCTGCAGGAAGACAACAAGGAAATTGTCACCGTGCGTTGCCCCAAGTTGAATAAGCAGGCAAAGGAACTGGGAGTAGAATTGTGTTGTCCCTAGATCCGTATGTCGGCTGATGATTGAGCAGAACTCTTAAATTACTGTACGCTGCACGATGTATGCACGAATGCATTATTTATTCAGCTTAAGCGATATGGTCAACTAAACATACCGACGTACTCCCAGACCCGCGAAAGTGCGAAGATTATTGAGCCACGTTTGTGGCGGTTGCCCGAGATGTTCACACGCCTAACGCTCCCGTGGCACTTGTTTACATGGAAATATATATATATATATATATATATATATATATATATATATATATATATATATATATATATATATATATATGCATATACATATACGTATACATATTTAATTAAATAAACGAAGAATGACAGCTGCATGTCCGCCGCAGCAACCCGAAATGGTCTCTGTATTCGAGCCTTCGTGCGTGCATGCGTGCTCCAGTCGTATCCGAACGAAGGCGCCGTTTAATAATGCAGTAATGCAGTCGATACATACGAACATGAAGTATCTACGAATCGGCGATCGAAGTGTACAGCCATCAGCCAATGGCCATCTGTGGCTGTACATACGTGTGTTTGTGTGTGGATGTGATTTACTCAAGGGCTGTAGCCCGATCATCACGGGGCCGCCCCGTTACACATGTGAACTGAACGTTAGAGCGTTAGAGATCAAGTTTGCAAACCAGCGACACGGCCGGCGGCAGCCGATCGTCAGCTGGTAACACATAGCAACGTGTCGTAAGCCTAATCGTTACACAACTGCGATGGGTGTGCACTAACTTGGCACTGTGCTGGCCACTGTGCTGGTTTCTCTAGCTAGCCTAGTAAGCGCGTCATAACTTCGCAGGGGCAAACATAGCCGCTCGAAGTGTCGCAGTAGAGTCGCATCGCGTTGCACATTGGGGAGGGGGGGGTCGTCGACGTCATCGTCGTCGTCGCTGTCGCCGCTGTAATGAGCATAGTAGATACACTACCTACACCTGTAGTGTGTTCTAGTGGTAAACCTTGTCGCACACGGGGGTTGACGGCGGCGGCCGTCCGGCTAATTGCTGCCAAGTGTGCGTACCTTCGTCTATGTATATGTATTTGCTTGGATTAATTACTCACCACGAGCGGTATCGTGGTGCTTGCGACACCGGCTGTGTCTGTGTGTGTATCTCTTCGTCGGTAGGAGGTGTCGAAGTAGGAGGCTCTGTCAACGGCTACCTCGATTACTTACTACCACAATTCCCTCGCCGCTCGCCGCTCTCCGGCCATCCTTAGGCTTCGCCTCATTCGAGTCAACTGTTGCTGCTAAGGCGGAAAGCAAAGATAATCGTTATCTACGCTCGTCAGCTGCTCCATTCTGCCCGTTTCATCTTGCCCGTCTCTCCGACTTGTAAGCGTTGCTTATCGTCCGAGATAGGCGGCAGAGTATGTACCGTAAAGGTGCCTTGATGATCAGTTTAGGAAACGGCAGAGTATATATATATATATACATGCAATGGCTCAAAGAAGAAAATATTAGAACAAAATGCTATGTGAAAAAAATCCGTAGTTGACAAAGCGACATCGTGCACTAGCTAATAAGTATGGCACGAACAACAGTCGTCAGTGTCTGCTGTCACAAGTTCCCGTGCCAAGAAGATGCATCGCATACTACTACTACTACTACTACTGCTACTAGTACTGTCTTTAATAGCACCCGCATTCAGTCGTCTTCGAAGAGTCGTAGCAGTTATCGTCAGAGGAACAGAAGCGTACACAAGCAGCAGAAGGCTGCATCACCCAGCAAGGCGTACAGCCAAACTGGCTGCATAGCGACGACGACGACGACACCTGTGACATGATGACAACGTTTGAACACGGCGGCATCTGATACTGATCCACCCACATCGCTGGTTCGGCTGCCCCGCTGCTGCTGCTGCTGCCGTCGCCGCGATATTATAGGCCTGTTCTATAGTTGTTCTGTTGTTGGGGCTGTGGCTCTGCTATTGTGTGCGTCGTGGGGCTGATTCTGGCTCGTGGCTGGATTCGACCTACAGCGTCGTATAGTAGTGGCAGTAACATTGCGTCTGCAAGCCAACCACCAGCGCTTGCCAACGCTGGCCTTGCAAAAAGTCGCTCAGCAAATTCAGCAGCAACAGTAGCAGTAGCAGCAGCAGCAGCAGCAGAAGCGACTGCCAACTGGATACACGCTAGAGAGTGAGGAACAAGAGGAACGAAGCGAGTGGAGGCGAAGCAGATGGAAAAGGCGCGACGAATTGGTTGTAATGCTGCCGCTGGTGGAGGTGTAGGTGGTGGTGGTGATGACGGTGATGACGATGATGATGATGGTAATGATGATGATGATACTTATGCAGCTGGTGATGATGATGTTTATGATTATGCTGCTGCTGCTGTTGGTGTTGATGACGGTAGTGACGGTGGTGGCGGCAGCGGCGGCGGCGGCAGCGGAGGTGGTGACACAGGAAAACATTGTCAAGCAAGCCGGAAGAGGCGACACAAAAAGAGGAAATGGCACAGTAATTGAAGGAAGTGCATTAGGCGCGCTGCCAGCCTTTGTCGGTTGGTCGGGCCTTCGGTCTTTCGTCTGCTGCTCGCTCGCACGTCGCTCGACGACGACGACGCGGAGCAGGAGAACGGCTGCTGGCTCGGCCGGTTGTCGGCTTCTTGCCGGCTGGCCGTAGGCTACCCGTGGAATCGCCGCACCCCCGCCGCTCTTGGAACCACCCACCACATACTACAACTGGCTAAGATTACCGGCATCTCCTCGTGTCCTTCCTGCCCCCCCCCCCCCCCCCCGCCCGGCTTTTCCTCTCTCCTTTACTAGCTACCCCCGACGCTCTCTGTCTTTCTTTGCCTCTCCCTTTTTCATCGATCCTTCCAAACACCACTTGTCTCCATCATTCGAGTGTTTTTTTCGCCACCTCCCCCTACTGCTGCTGCTGCTGCGGCTGGCTGCTACAACTGCTGACGCTGCTATTATGTTGTATTTATCGATAGTGGATCTCATCCAAACACAGATCAATCTACCTAGCACACAGCTAATACTTAACTGGCTGTTTGGCTTGAACGGCGGCGGCGGCTCTGCCTCACAATAATGTCGTCGTGCTTAGTTTAGTTATTTAATTGCAAATCCTCTTGTAAAGTGCACGGTTGTCCTGCGACGATACGACGTTCAATGTCTGGCTAGCCTATAGAACCTACCTGCAACCTGGCCAATGTATGGCGCTGCGAGAAAAGGGAGTTGTTGCTTGTTCAAGACCTGAAGATCTATGCACCCGTTACTTTTCTCGAAACTCGAAGCTAATACAAGTAGAGCGCAGACTGAGCCAGTTCACGTTACTTTATAAATTGCTTATCTGTAGTTACATGGCACACGTTTTTAGAAAGACACGTCCGCGTTTGATAGCACACTTCACATAAGACGTAGAAGGATCAGGTTAAAACGAAATGACATAGCTCTCTTTTACAGCTTACTTGTGATGGCACTGACATGTGGCATTTGGGATCAAACATCAGCAGTAGCCGATTTAACAACGTGAGCGACACGACCTTTGCCGTCACACGCTTGTGGTTTGACGACCTGATACGTACGCGGTGTCTCTACGTGCTCTAAGCGAGCAGAGTCGAGTCCATCCCTCCTGTAGCATCGTTCCCAGGCCGGCTGTGTGCGCAGTTGTCGAGCTCCTTTACGATATTTTTCTACGGAAGCTTTTCTGAGTCGATGCACGATAGAGCCTGCTGCCATAAGCTAAGTTGTGAGGACTGGTAGGGAGGGGGCGGGGTTGAGTTGGCTGACGGTCAACAAGGTTTTAAGTCACGAATCAAAGAAATGGACGAAGGGGCCCGCAAGAACAGACCGCGTCCTTGAACAGAGCCGCGACGACCCTGCTTCTTGTTGTTAGCACTTTCCCTGTGAAATGGGGAAAGGCGGTAAAATTTTCACATTAGGATGAAGGCACAAGCAGGACTCAACGTCATCGCCGCTGCCGCCGGGCGCCAATGGGGAAGTTAAAAGATGGGCTCCTTCCTTTGAGTGTGCGACACGGAGAAAGTAAACTCACCACCGCTCACGCTAGAGTGCGGCGAACAAACATGAACCTCGACTGCCGTAAGTAACCGACTCAGACGTGACTCCACGTCGTGGCGTCATACAGGACATAGTGAAAGCAGCAGGGCAGCTGCAAGCCTGGCTGAACGAACAAATGCGTCTTGGATACCTCTTGGATATTGATGATCGTAGCAGCCACAACGGTTGGCCCCCCCGCTGTTGTGTTAGTGTGTTTGCACAATGAAACTTCTGTGCAGCTGCGAGCCTCGCAGTTGTGGTGACACAAAAAAAAGCAAAACAAGTCACACATTTTCCTTTCAAGGTCCAGCTACGGGCGCATCAAACCAGATTGGGTCAGTGACGCTGAAATGGCATAGTGTGGTAGAGTCGAGTATGTGCTATAGACAGATGCGATAGTGATGACAAGCAATGCGGTTGTTACATTGAAACGGTTTGAACGAGAACGTCGTAGATAGCGGACTAGTAGTACCCGGAGCTCACAGCTTAGAGAGGTCCCGAAGTCGTTGCTCTCCACTGTGTGGTGAACCCGCTCGCGGCTGCCAGTGACCAGCGAGGCAAGCAAAGGCCAAAACTCAACGAGGCGATGATAGCAATTGGAAATATCTGATCGAGGGTCGAGAATATATATGTTTGGCTGTCTATCGGGTAGAGGCGTCAATAGGCCGGCCTCCTTTTTTCGTCTTCTCTTCTGAAGCCGGGCACACACACGCACAGGATACTTACTGGAGACCTTCATTTCGATACGCCGCCTAAACCACGCTGTCACGCTGTCTGAGAAAAGTCTGATACTAAGCAGACACGCTACGTAGCAAGGATCTATGCAGCTTCTTACCGCGCATCGTCATGCTAATCTCTAAGTACACTAGCTCTTCGTATCACATTAGTGTGATGATAGAGATTGCCCTCACAGCAGTACATTTTTTATTTCCCAGCGCCGATGGCACGCTGTTTTAATTTGCATATTCGGCTACCCTACGGTACGATGAGACGGTTATAGCATCTGCGATT
The DNA here is from genome assembly GCA_003439945.1 of Dermanyssus gallinae. NCBI lineage: Eukaryota > Metazoa > Arthropoda > Arachnida > Mesostigmata > Dermanyssidae > Dermanyssus > Dermanyssus gallinae. Next base: position 57,520 of record QVRM01005785.1, on the reverse strand, counting down.
GTGTTTCTTGGAGAACAGTGGCATGCAAAGGGTGGGTCGTCCCTCGGCTAGCCCTCTTTTTCGTAACAGTAATAGCAGTAAGCAACGAATTTAGGCATAACTAAAAGGTCGTTTCCTGTCTATGTGTATATATATATATATATATATATACATCTTACAGGAGGTATTTTTATTTATTGACGTATGGTAAGTAAACGTTTCTTGGGAAACGCATATGAAATGATGCTCAGTTGAGCGAAGTAAACTAGCTAGTTCGTGTTGCGGACACCACTGGTATATCGTCGTGCCTTGTAGAACGTTGACTGAATTTACTGGAAATATGTCGCGAGAGGACTCGCATCGTTGGCGTAGGACGACGAGAACGACTACAATGATGCCACCAGCTAGCGAACTTGGGCTTGGTGAGGGGGTGTGGGGTGTAAGTTTCGCTTTCGTCTACTTTCGGCTGAGTAGTGACGACGACGATGACGACGACTACGACGACAGCAGCAGCGGTTGCTCATTCATCGCAGTGTAAAACCGATAAGGACGCGAGTCGACGACGATCACCTATGACGACAGGAGGTTCGGCATAACAACGGAGTCCGGCCGGCCTATCTGCCCACGGGTGTTTGCCTCCGTCGGGGGCTCCGTGGGGCACAAACGTTGGAAAACGGGGATCGGGGGTGACGAGAAAAGGGGAATAGGGTAGTAGCGATAGACGAGTTCCCGGCCCAGCGGCTGCCTGTCTGTTTGCCTATCGTCGCCGCCGCAGCCGCAGCTTGAATCCGTTTCGCTGCGACCGATTCAAACTCCGGCGACAGCCCCAGCCCGAGGCCGCCCAGAGCAAGGCTGCATCTAGACGAGGCTGTTCTACGAGACGATGAGAAAGTTTTTGCTGCGAGACCGTTACAACAACTACCCCCGTTACTGCCGCCGCTGCTGCTGGAACTACTGACGGTGCTTCTGCTGGCGTCGTTGTCATTTCCTGCTTGAGCGGTGACAGAGGGAAGCCATGCGGCTGACAGAAGAATCTAGCTCAGTTCGCTTTCTTACGCTCGCGCCCAGGCTCGCGTGCGCCTATGTTATGGGCCTATGTCGGTGCCGGTACTTTGCCCGACCCCCCGTGTCGAACAAACGACGAAATAAGAGAACAAGAATCTACTACGACGACCAAAACTACAGTGGTAGTACAACAACAACTACTACTACTACTACTACTACTATAACTAACAACAAACCAGTGTGACCGCTACGGCCTCTACGACACTACTGCCATAACGATTAACTTGTCTGCATTACTACTATTACCAGTATTTCATTACTGCGAATAGCCACCATGGCTACTTGCTATGTTCTGTCCATCGGCTCGCTATATTACGGAGCAACCAAGACTAAAGCAACCAACTCGGCTGGCGGAACTACTCCCTGTTCCCGCCCGGATGGAGACTGCTCCCCTGCTGTCGCCGCACTAGCTTTTTCATATCATAGAGCGAACACACAGGTCGACTGGTGTAGAACTACCTGCTGCTATTAGAAAATGCCATAGTCCATCAGAAGACACGACATAATATGTTATCATGCGCATAAGCCCAAGATAAGGCTCGCCTTTCGGCAATCGTAGATCAGCTACACGGTGTTAGCTGCCGATTGGTCGCCGTCCGTATTACTAAACAACCCAAATAGCGGCAGACGTGTTGTTTTCAATCGCTAGTTGTCTGCGTCAAATACTTAGAACCTAACGTGTGCATCTGGTCCGAACTGGCAAGCCTGATCGCACTGTCCTGCAGCTGTGTCCAATTAATCGAGCATTTCCAACCGGATAATAAATAGCCAAGCAAAAAATTGCAGTAGAGCTTTCTTTGGTTTGTGGGTTGTATTAAAGGTGGTCGGCAACCCTTTAAAGCCAAAATGAAAAAGATAGTTTATCCACAACCTTCACTCCATATGTAGCATCGAACACTTTTTCCATGATTGTGTGCGAAATTTGTGCAAGCCAACACCACTAACTCAGTTGTCGACAACAACACTCAGCGCAACGGTCTTAGTTGCGATTGGCTCAAATAAATATTTAGCCGGTCGCAAATAAAGCACCGCTAGACACTGCAAGCTATTTCTGTTGCCAACAAACAGTGCGAAGAGGACTCGGCGATCAGAAGTACAACATCACAAGAAAAGACACAACAAAACACAAGAACAAGAGAAAACGCAAGATCATTAGGGCATACATGTCATATGAAGTTAGCTATGGTGCAGGCTTAGGGAGTGACTTAGACTCACTAACTTTTTGAACATGTTTAAAATTTAGGTTCTCTAACGCACATAAATTTTTAACGCCGGCTCGATTCGGGTACGGCAGAAAAGGGAGACATTTGTCCGTGGGCAATTAACCAATTATCGACGCAGCGTTTCCGCGCTGAATTTCAACCGATATTATTTATAGCACAAACTGCCATGCCTTCCCATTGCCGGTTGACGCAGCGACCATGGATCCCAGCTCCGCCAGAAAGCTTCTTGTGATGTTTCCCATTGGATCCAATGTCTTGGCGATTGGCTGAACAATCAAATTTTGCTCCAGTTCACAGCACTTTGTCAACTTGCGGTAAGGCAAGTGGCTGCTGCGACCTCCCGACCGGTACGGCGAGCGAGAGGGTTTATGCCGGTGTATTACGTCACTCAAAGCCGAATGCCTTGAGAGTCCATCGGCGCGAGCATGCTCGCCCGTAGAAAACGCCGGTAGGTCACGTCTTGCACAGTTATGTGCGAAGCAGACTGATTCCACTAAACACAGACCGGAGATGATGCGGAGTGCAGTATTGTCTAGCATCGTCCCCAGCTGCGGTGAGAGAATGCCCTGAAGCCATTTTGCGCTCACCGATCGCGGCTTTCAGTTGCGCCCGCTTCTTAGTGTTGTTCGCCTGGATCATCAACCGCTCCTGGATCGATTTAACAAATTGCAAGTTCAGTTGTCCAGCCGACCGTGAAATGTGTTCAGGCAGTTCACCCTGCTTTTCTGCATAATAGCGGCAAGCTTGTTTTATCTAGGCGATGAGGCTAGTGTAAACATCCGGTGGGGCGATACCTGACACCGATGTCATGGTAATTTTTAGAGTCCCGAGGTAGGCCTAAATGGTAATTTGCAAATCTCCATTCCCCCTGCGAACACTGAAAGCGAAGCTTGTAACCACGAGTGATGCCTAAGCTAAACGTTTAGGATATCCTGAAGGGTATTTTTGTAAGGTTTCGTCAAACAGTTAAAGCAGGCTCGATTCGGCGTAGGCTCGTGAGCAACGAAGAAACGTAGACTCCCGAACGGTGTTTAATACCAGAAACCAGGCCACAAAGCCATAGACCGAGGCTGCAAAGAAGCTCTGCTTTAAATGTGACAGCCCAGACCACATGGTTAAGGACTGCAAAGCGGAGGTACCAACGTGTCACGTCTGCAGGGTAGATACGTATCAAGAGAAAGGCCTGTGTCTCCTACAGGGGAAAGGTGCAGAAAGGCAGTCCCGGGGGGGGGAAGGTGCTGAGGGAAACATGGACCCCAGAAAAATAAGGGGAAGGGTACAACGATTGCTCATAATCCCGAAGGCAGTCGAAGGGGAGGGCTCCAAATCCGCTTAAAATGTTGAAGATCCTCCAGGGGAATTTAAACCACTAGAAGCAACGAAAACAATTCGACGCTATTTTTAAGCTCAAGGCAGCCAAGAGAACCGTTAGGCGGGACAGGTTTAGGCGGCAGCCTTCGGAGAGTGGTCGAAACAAAGAGCCCAGGCGGATGGGAGTTGGAGCGGAAGGTGTGCGTCAAGACCTTGAGGGCCGGTCTTCAAGGTCTTGACGCACCCGTTACGGAGAATGTGGACCTTGGCATAAGCCTTCTATCTGGATGCATGTAAATATGCAGAAATGGCGTATACAAAGCTAAACCATAAAAAAAGTTGGGGAGGATAGCGAGGAATCCGGATTCAGTGGGTTTGCAAGTTCCACAATAGTGACGCAGGCTGCTAGTGAGGCGTGTGCATCATGCATTCCCGAAACCTCCCAGAAGAAACATGTTGTATGGTCATCTACGTGTAATGGGGACACGTAAACCACGTAACACGTGTGCGCGTGTGCGCGTATGCTTACCGATGCAAAATCAAGCAAGAGAGAGAGAAATAGAGATGTGTCACGTAGAGCATTCAGCGACATCGAAGTCATGATGTGAGTGCGCCGAGAGAGGCAACTTGGAAGACACCATCTTGATTGCGCGCGGGTCCAGTCGCCCCATGTTGGCGACACGAGTCCCCGACATACGACCGGATGGCGCCGACGACGACAACAACAACAAGAACAACGACGACGACGTTGATCACGTCAACGAAGCGAAGGTCAAACATCTACCTACGTGATGTCTGTCCGTCTGTTCGACCGTTCGACTGTTGTTGTAGTGCCATTCCATAGTGAATACTCGAACAGAGGCTAAGGGTACAGAGGGGAACCGAGGGACAGAGCGAGATGAAGATAATGAGCAAAGAAAACTCTGTATGTATATATGTGTGCGTGCTTGTGTGTGTGTGAATAGAGGTGCCTGTCCCTGCGATACTTGTTGGTGTGCTTTCGTGTGTCATGGTTAGCCTGGTTGCGCCGTGGGACGCCGGCCAGCGGCCACTAATAACAAGGCAATAAAGGCATAGCGATCATTCCACGACTATTTGTCCATCAGGTAGGTAAAGATGCAACATTGGCGGGAGGCATAGAGCCGGCCATGCTCATTGGTTAGTGGTCGACTGGGAACTGCACAAAAACTGGGGGGGGGGGGGGGGGAAACTGTCACGTCGTGTTGTCAACTTAACTCCACCTAAGGCTGGTTGGTCCCTGCTGCATCACAAAATACGAGCTGGTGGCCCCGTCCGTGTATGTGCGTGATTGAATGTCTGGTTGTGGATCATGACATAAACAAACAAAATTCGCCTATCTAACTGAAGCTAGATGTGCGCTTTATTAAGCTGGCCGAAGCAAAGAGCCGATAGGGCACACGGGGTCTACGATTGTTGAAGAGTGATACGAAATAGCGTATTTCCGCGGTGAGCTTACTACGTGAACTACCGTTATTTTAGCTTCGATATACCAACCAATAAATAAGTCTACTGACCATTCCATGTAATACTTAACGAAGAAAGACGCGGGTAAGAACCTAGATAGAGACAGGGTGGTCGGCAAACCTACCAGGTATATTTAAACCTATCTTTTTGCAAGTGCACAGCCTAAGCTAATGGTCATCAGGTTAAGGCCAGGGTCGTGATTCCCACTCGGCGCAATAACCGGCCTTGAGAGCGATAAAAAGAAACGCCGCTGTAGTGCGGATTCAACCAGGGCGTCTCTATTATGACTTTAATTATTATTCGACAGGAGCTGAGCGAGCCAAAATTGCGAACGCTTAAACTATAGTTGAACCGTGGCTCTCCGCTGTCCCCGGAATTATCGGCATAGCCACGCATGTAATTTACCCACAACGGCTATTAGTTTAATCTGCTCATTGCTAGATATCGACGACTGAACGTAGGTTTGTCCTACCTATTCATTTACGGAACTCAGTGGACGTCCTTATAGCGGCACATGACGGCCGATTCAAATCATTTTAGCAGGGCAATCTGTGCACATAGTAAATAATCTCCTAAGTGCTTGCGCCCCATTCCGTATGTGTACCTAAGAATACAAAATGCGTCCAGGTACGCATGCGAAATATATAGTACGAATTAGATAAATTTTTATTGTTATCGTATTTAGCATGATATACGTATATACACATATACAGGGTCTACCAGGAATATTCCAGAAACCGCTACATATGAAATTCCAGAGCTCGTTGAAGTTAATATTTTTGCCAATAGAACGTGCTCTCTAAAAAGTTTGTTTCGCAGTGAGAATTAAAATCCGTATTACTGGTGTTGTTGCCCGACATAGGAGCACAAAATGTGCAATTGCGATTCTTTACAAAAACTAAGCAAATCTACATGTTCGTGAGAAAACTCTGCTTCTTCAAACGAACAAATAATGCCGGTCAGAAGTTGCGACGTGGTCGTTTAGAAGAGCATGAAAAATGAAACGATTTTATTAGCTTTCACAATGGCAATCAAATATATGCCAATGCAATCCGTGTTTGCAGAGTAATTACGATTTGCATGCATGAATGATGTACTTTACCAGATAAACCACTTGCGATACCTTTAAATGCACTCAAAACTGTAAACTGCCGTACACATTTGGCAACACCTGCAGAGATTTCAACGCTTTTACTGTAACGAGCTCACTCCGCTCCACCTTTTCGGAGGCCGTCATTACAACTCTGAAAGACCGAGAACGCCAAGAACGTCAACCATTGAAGAGATGGTCATCCTCCAGGCAGTAGCCGATCGTCCTCCTGTAAGCACATGGAAAGTGGCCCGAAACGTTGGTGCAAGTCGCAACACCGTTCACATTGTCTTAGCACATATCCGTACTGGCGGCAGCAGGTTCAAGCTCTGGTGGATCCAGCGATGGCTTGCCTACTGTAGCCGGTATGCGCGACAAATAAAAGCCAATACGGAGTTCCCTGTCCTTGTGCTTTTCACCGGTAAAACTTGCTTTACACAAGAGGCACATCACCCATTATGGGGCAAGTGAGAACCCGCATATGATTCACCAGCGTGGACGCCAGAGGCGTTTTTCCGTGCATGTGTGGGCTGGCTTGGTGAACAACAGCTAGCTCATATTTCCTGACAGGTTGGGTGGAAAAGCATAGCGTACATTCCTGAGTGAAACATTACCAGAACTGTTGTAAGACGAAAACAAGAGTTCTCAGAGACCATGTACCATTGGAAATAAGTATTTACTGTAACGAGCTCTGCAATTCTCTATGTCGCTTTTGAAGTCTTCCCTCCCTGTATATATGTATATATTTCTAGTAATCTGCCTTAACGAGGCCGCTCTGCCGATAACATAAGTAGTCGTGCTAATTGTGTGATGGGTACTCTCATGTACTTACACCGATTTTTCTTGACGAACTCTGTGTCCCTCCATGTCTCATTCCCTCGAATCATACCTTAACTCAGCGAGAGGTCGAATCACGCCGGTAAAAAGCTGCGTGGTTATTTTGTCTGCTCGAGCAGATTATGAAAAACGATCCGAACCTACGGAATTAATCTAATCTCCGTGAGGCGGCGGCCGGACTCGCTTTTTCTTTATTCTTGTCGGTTTTTATTCACGGGAGTCACTATGACGCCCTAACTAAATTTCAATGTATATATAGCCCAGAAAATACAATGTGGTAGTCTGCTATTTCTGCTGCAGAGAATATCAATCGAAGTGCAACGTGGAAATGCGGCTGTTGTCCTCAGTTCGACAAAAAAAACGAATCGTGCCTGCCTAGGCAGTGGTTTACCGGATCTGACCTAATTATGTATTGAATATATGTTGTGTATTATGTATAGATAAAACCCTTCCATGTGCTAGTCTACTTGCAACACTAATTTTCGTTGCTTAATATTGACAACTCAAGATATTTACTTAAAGCAAAATGAAAGCCTTGTCATACTAAAACATATGATATGTTGCCAGGCTTGACAACCATAATTGAGTAAACATGTAGAATTAATTGAACAGGTTCAATCAATTTTGTACGACGTGTGGCTAGAAGAAATGATACTGAGTGATCAGTCCTATACTTTGAACAAATTGTGAATTGGCAGCCAAAGGCGGGTGGCATTTCAGATGTATAATCTAATTTGGAATTCGAATAATATGTCAAAATATTTCATGTAGGTGCGTACTAACAACTTTAGAGGTATTCAGGCAGTATCCCTGTTGCATATTGCGAGAATGAATCCTGTAAATGATATAGCATGCAAAACATGATTAACTATCGTATTTGTGTATCCCCTTTTTGACTCAATAAAGACGAATTTAATAGTAGAAGTGTATTATAATAAAAGTAATAATATAATAATAATATAATATAATATATAAAAGTATAATAATAGTAGAAGCTTTAAACGCAGGACTTCGACAGCCTCGGACAGTCAGGGCAAGCTGTTAATGACCGCTATTGTCAATATTCGCTCGAATGTGTTTGCATATGCGCTTTATCCGGTAAAGACGTGTTTTTTCTAGCGTGGAGGAAGGTTGCCATGCGACAGGTCCCACTGATAAATCGAACAAGATAAGCAGCCTAGCATCCCAATTAAGAACAATCGTTTGCACGAAATACGCTGTTAGAAAGTGTATGTGCTCTTTGCGTCCTAGGAGAGGCACCTGGAGCAATATGTTATTACCGCACTGTTAGTTTTAAAATGATAAAAATAGTTAAATGAAATGATTCGCTGAATTCCCTTAGCCAATATCCTTGACCAGGGTGGCAAATTTGTATTTTTCAGTAAAGTCAAAAATTCAAAGTGTTTTTAACACTGAATATAAATTACTTCATTAAGGACGCTCAAATAATATTTTCCGTAAGATGACAGCCAACATATATGAATGGCTGTGCGGGAAAGAAAGAGCCGATTTATTTTAATACAGTGAAAAGATTTCATCTAGTTATACCATAAAAAGCGAAGTGTGCCAACAAGACTTGCCGCAATTTTAACGGTGGGCGACTTTGGGAATGGCGGCCGTATTTATATCGGCAATGGAAAGCGATGGAAGTAGGCCTGTTCAATGTCGCTGTCTGCTTCGTTGACAGGGCGTGCCGCAAAGTTGTTGATGACAAGACAAGGCAGTGAGAAGAGACAGAAATAGAAGGAAAGAAATTGAGAGAAAGGCACATAGAGAGTAGGAGACATGTAGTTCTTTGTTACGTTTGTGATCATCGTGGCAAAATTAACTTTCGCTCGTGGCAGACTCCTATGGGGGTGACATACGTACGGCATAATAGCGTTCTACCGTGCGTGCAGCCAATGCCACGTCAGCAATGGACGCCCTTGTTGATTACTCAATCGATGAATGGTAATTCTAGTACACCCATACTAATTGAACATATCTACATTTCTCTATGGATTGCACGTATATATACAAACACACCCGATGTTAGATGTTGCATATATTTATACATAATGAGAACCATTGTGTCCACCGTCTTTCACAGCGAAAATCGTAAAGAGGCGATGTGAGTCGCTACCGTCCTTTTTTAATTTATTACGTGACTGATTTTTTCGCGCTTTACACAGATACTTGTTTTGGCCACATCTTTGATGTGGCAGCAGAAACATGCTTCGTGATTGGGCTTGCGGTGATCGCACCACTGGTATGAGGGCATGCTTCAACTAATTAGCGTCCCCGTGCATATCTCGAATTCGTCGCGATCAATTTTTACCTTAGCTTATCGCGTAAGGCAAAAATCCGATATCGGTTACTACTAATCATTCTCGGGTGGCAAAATTGCTTTCTCCGTTTGCCACACGTGCCGCTTGTTCATCAATGTTTGCATTCGTAGTTTCTGTTTTTGGTTTCTTCTTCTTCGTCTGCTTCTTCGCTTCGGTTCGTTCAAATACCACCTTGACCCTCGAAACGGATGTTTTCTCCAATCTGCTACTACTACTACTACTACTATCACAAGCACTTGGACTACGACAACGTTGACTACCAATGCGACATGTATTGATTCCTCGTATCGGTCACTGTCCGATTACGGATTAAAGGGAAACTGGTCAAGCGGCGGCGGCGTCAGGGTGCGCTGTTGGTTCGCCGGAGGTCGCTTGGCCTGGGTCGGGGGTCAGGGCTAAGGCTTGAAGGTCCCCTTGAGGGGTTGAGAGGTTAGGGGATTGTCGTGCCGTGCCGTGCTGTGGGTGGCCGGCCGGCCCCGGTCACCGGGACGGACAACAGTTCCCAGAGTCCCGAACTCAGTCGGCTGGTAGCGTGCGTCTATACTAGCCAGACCAGGAGCCACGCCCTAGTCAATACGTGCTCTGTTGGGCGACACCACAGATTCTCTCTCTGCTCTCGGCTGCCACCCTGCCGTCGTCCACGCAAAGAAAGTCAACCAGGTCTCCAACCAACGCCAGTTTGCTGCCGGGGGTGCCGGGGGGCCGGGGATAGAGGCTGATGATGGAGCACGAAGCATAGCAGCGGCGACAACAACGACGTCGATGAGCGACTCTCCTGGCGCCAACTGGGTGGGTGACATTCTCAGCACGACGCAGCAGCAGCAAGCTAGCTATCTTTGCCTAGGCTATCAGCCACATAGGCTATATGTAGACAATGGCGGACGTGTTCGTTCCCACATGGCTACAACAACAACAGCTATAGCAACAGTAAAGTAAAACCTAAGTTGTTATGATAGGAATTGCTTGATCCAGATTATACGTTTATCAAGAATGACTACCTTCAAGGGTAACACTCACAGCATTTGCAGGCGCAAATGTATATACTTAGCGTGGCAACAGTCGGGCTGTAGGACACTAGGTGGTAACAATATTGCAAGACCAATGACACTCAGTTTAGCTGTAGTGTTAGAGCTTGACACGTAAGTCAAATTCTGGACAACCTGTATAACCATATAATACAATGTAGCTGTTTGGAGACAGCTGTGTTTGAATGGTGTACTCTACTGCGTAGACGGACATTTTTTCATTTAAAATTTCTTTGTGGCAAATTAACTCGACGGCGGACGATAATAACGCCAAGAAATTGTGTTGGAGTTAACACGTCAGAATGCCCCCCGAACGACCATCCACAGGTTGAGATGCGGGAACTGGAAAACCGTTGAACGGAGCGAGCCTTATGGTCACCCGGAAGAAGCTAGTGATCACGTTCATATTTAATAGTGTGGAAGAGGCGCGTTCTCTGTTTCCAGCCAAGAAGACACAGTTGGTACGGCAAAAGTCGCTTTTGTACTCAGCAGTCGTCACCTCAACTGATTAAGCATCATTCGTTCTGCCAGCTAGGATAGGTACTATACTAGCACCCGGCTGAAATAATGTCCATTCTGTCTTACGTACGAACAAATCTTCTCCATCGGCCGGCCATAGCCAGTACAATAATCACATGCTTGTGCCATACGCCATACAAGTGTCGATGGTTAGGTTGAGCACAGGCGAGTTTAATGCTTGAATTTGTTCTCTAACTGACTTAGAATCTGCTTATCAAGATAAGCACAATAAATCTGCCACGTTAAGAGCCATATTCTCTAGGTGGGCTACGTGGCTACATATGTTTTCATGTATTATCAGTAATCGCTGCTCTGAATTGGCAAAATGACCTTATTATTTTTATATAACGCACATATTTACCTATTTTTATTACCACACTCAATTATCTATGTATTGCAGCGAGTGATATATAATTAAACGCTTAATATGCACACATTGATTCGCAAAATCTGTAACAGCTAGTTACAACGTCACACCCGTTCACAGATAATCTTCTTAGTTTCTCTTTTTGCGTATGGGGCCAACGATAAAATTCAATAAAGGATACGCTAAGCATTCATTATCGGATATTTTCACTGAATTTGTTCTAAGAAAGTATCAAAAAGTATCAAGACACACACTCACTGCAGAGAGATTTTTAATTAGGCATTTACGAAAAACAAACATTGTTGCCTAATATGTCATGTTGTTTGCATACACGATCGTAAATTGCGCACGCAATATCTTTGTCAGCACTGCACCTAAGTACTCTACACTGTTGTGTTCACATTTTTGACTCGATATGACTATTCCTACGAAATGAATAGCGCCAACTAATGAATCATATGTTTACCGGTCTCGTTTTTCTGTTTACACTGAAAATGACCAGATGCCACAAGCGACAATAGAGAGAAAAGAAGGGACAGGGAGTGTCTTGCGTGGTGAGAGTCTATAGGTCAAACTCATGGAGCTATCTAGGTCAAACTAATGGGACTGGCTATCTATTTGCGTGTAGTTATATTGGGTGACACTTGCGAACCTACGAAGGCTCGACTCATATTTGAGCGAAATTCTGATTGGGTAGTGTTTTACACATAACACAACCAACGCCAACCCGTAGCAATCGCATTCACAGACCGCCTTCTTGCAGGTGCGAGCGCACATAGTTACATGCTTTCGACGTGTCGATCTAACAGTAGGCTTCGATTTCTTTCGGCTCCTTTTGAGACCCCTGTGCTGCTTATTTTCGCCCGACACCCCGGGGCCGTCAGGGCTATTCTTAAGCGTTCGTTTTAAAATCCACAAAGAACAATTTAGGGCCTGCGGGCTGGTGTACGACGGGTCGATGACCCTTCCACTGTAATGCGATAACTTTGTCACCAGCGGTTCTCGCAACATAGTTTTAGTTAGCCAGTTTTGAAGAAGAAGAAGAAGAACCGTGCTTAGGGAGAACATGCTAGTAATATTTTTAGCTGCAATATACGAACAGTCGGTGAAGAACAAGGAACATAGCGTGACCTGCCGGCATGCCCGCTTGTCTTCACAGTTCGGCGTTCTAAACCGCCAGATGCTTAACAAGTCGAGCCCGGTGGCGTGGTGGCTTAAGTCTGCGGCTCGCAACCGGGATGAGACACATAGGTGCACGGGTTCGAGCCCCACCGTTGCACATTTGTATTTAGGGGGGTCCGGCTATGAAGCAATGTGAAAAACAGTTCCGTAGACGTTAAATCTTGGCTGAAGGTCAGCCCGAAAACTTTATTAGATGCTTAACAAACAGGTCTACATGGTTATTCTATGCTAAACCAAAAACGCTGTCATTTGTAGTCGAGTATAGATTTTGGTCTGGAAGTTTTGCTATTGGGACTAAAAGTAGTGATAATGGGACTAATTCGGCCGTAGTGCCTATTACAGAGATTGTGTTTTCTATTATGGACTGAAAAATAACTATTTGATTTAATGAGTAAAGTTAAAAACGTTGTCATCGAATAGTCTTCTGTCGTCGATTTTGAAAGGTATACGTATTGTAGCCATTTTATGTCGTAAAGATTGTACGCTTGAACTAATGCACGTGCACTTACGCTGACTGGGGTAGCAGAATGACTGTTCTAATTAAAGCGAAAGTTTAATATATATATATATATATATATATATATATATGGCAAGATTTTGTTTGTATTATTTGCCGTCCTTATCGGTAAGCGATATATAATACATAGGCGTTCTAAATTCGATTTATTCACTGTCCGTTTTAAAAGTGCCACTGTGATATGGTTCAGCTCGTAAAGTGGGCGGGAAGTCCACAGCCCAGGGCAATGCCGTGTGCCCGGCTACCAATTTAATGGCGCTTTTCTGCAGACCGATAGCTTTTCGGGTGACTCGCAGGTGTTTTACTAACTCATATGCAAACCAGATAAGCTGGATTGAGGGCAGCAGGCACTTAGTTGATGCTTAATTCGATTAACGCGACGGTTCTCGCTCAGATGAACCGATGAGCGCGGACAGTGATTTTTGGGATGTCAGCTCTGGCGCTGTACTCTTACTAAAATTTGCCGTCGGCAGGATGGCCCTGCGCTGCAGATGCGACATTTCTCGACAAAAACCAGCCGCGAATCGGTTGTAATCCGCTGTAATGGATCACTTCAGAATTGGATTTCCGCAGAGGTGGAACGGGATCGAGTCCAATAGTGAGAGCCACACAAATAGGGATCACCCGCTTCCATCTTCGCGCCAGTTTTCTTTTATTTACGAAGCCATTCTTGTTGTTTTCGATTTTTGATCATTGTCCGGCGCTCAAAATCGTGTATTCCCCCCGGAGCGGCGACGACAGCGGTCAGTAAACATACGAGCAGCTCCTTGGCAGACGTATTTCTTCTACCCGCCGAACGCCTAAATAACGTATTGTAAACGTTGTATATTGTTCCGTCCATGTTGTCCGAGCGCGAGAGTATTATTTCTGGTGGATCGTCGGTGTTATCGTTGTTGCTCCATCCATACAGCCATCGAGCGATGTAACCCAGCGGCGCAGGCGAAGCGGATCTCGGAGCCTTCAGGGCGAGAGGGGCGGACATCGGAGCGCCTGCGGTGTTTTCGTTGCTCTGTTTGTTGGGCGGGTCTCACCATTCCCCCTTCAGACCAGAACTAGAATGACGGCTCGGTAACACACGAAAGCCACACGCAGGCATCTAGGCAGCGGCAACACCAACAGCAACAACAAGCAGCAGCAGCAGCAGAGCAGTAGCAACAAAAATCGCGCCCGCCTTTTAGCCAACTAGAATCAGAAGGATAAAGCGCACTTGAGATGTGTTGACACAAAGCCAACTTTTCTTTTTTCGAACAGGCGCACGAAGTTCTCCCACGTTTCTTTCCTATTCTACCCGTTATCTTTATCTCTCTCTCTCTCTCTGTGTGTGTGTCTTTATCTTCCTTCTCTCGCTCCCCCCTCGAGCCTTTACGCTGCTTTCCGCCAGTCCAGCCTTGAATGTAGGCCATCATCTTCCTCATCATCATCACCATCTCAAGACTTTACCATGGCGTCTCTTAGTCGTCCCTCGCCGCTAGGGGCTTCTCTCCTTCACTGACGGCGTTCCGCCAAGGAACTCCCTCAGGACGCGGCCACGTCTCAACGCCAGGCTGGCCTGCAGGCAGGTCCTCTCTGCGCAGAAACGTGGCCGCTATGCGAGTTAGTTACACGCCCTGCAGAGCATATGCCTGCATGGCATTTCGCTTTTTCAAACTTTTGATATACGCAATGCGCTGGCCGCGCCATACGATGGACGAAAGCGATTCCACCGAGTTCGGGTCCGTCTGGTTCATTAATTAGGTGCACTAATATTGCCAGTATTGTTATTGATCGTTATTGCTATGGCTATTATCATTATCATTATTTGTAGTATTCGTAGTGAGACAAACGGTGGAACTGTACCCTCTTCCTTCCTATTGGAACATATTTGTATTTTCCTAAAAATAATAATAATAATAATATGATTGCGTCGGTGGTGGAACTAAAGGCGGCAGTCTAGGCACAGAACGTGGCCATGGTACAGTCAAGCCGGTAGATTGACGTCAAAGCGAGAAAGTGGTGTTTCTTATCCGTCGTAATCTGTCTCTGCGCGGGTCGCAGCTGAACGTGCCTAGTGCCCTCCTCCTTTCGCTCGTATTCCTTCAACTCCTCATTCGTCTGAGCCTCTACTAACCGACGACTACTACCTAGGTTGACCGATCGGCTGGACTCCGCAGATGACCACGACGTTGACAATGATGGGCGGGCAGGCAGGCAGGCAGATAGGCAGACGCGCACATAGGCTACAGACGACGTTTGTCTAGCATACCTTTGTCGTATGTCCCTGCTTTACTGCAGCTACTGCTGCAAAGCTGTTGTACTCGTTACGCTCCTTAAGCAACGCTCCGCTCCCACTCTTGCGAACTATAGCCACAGATTCCCGGAGCAATGAAAAGTACGTTCGAGCTATAAAAGCAAATATATATATATATATATATATATATAATTGACACTATCGTACAAATATATTCATGTAATGTTATATCCTTGAATGCATATAGATATATATTTTGTAACTAACTTTATTAACTTGTAAAATGAATAATGCGCACCGGACGTGGTTGTTAAAGCCACGGTAGTGTGGGACTCGCAACTACCATAGAGAGGGACGAAAATTCCGTCGCCCTCTTTGCCACTTGTCAGGAATGGCCGCAGAATTGTTTTCTCGGAACTGCTCCACCTGGCCACTTAATCTTGCCATTAAGCCTGTTCGATTTCTTGCGGCGGTTATTTTTGCCTTCGAGACAAGTTCTGTGAATCTCCTTACCTGCGACCGGGACTCATCGTCCTTGAGGAGCACATCTACACGGGCTTGGCATGTCAGGGGACTCGCCAGTCCCCAGACTAGTTTAAGTTCCGAGATAGTAGCTCTCGCTCAATAATGAAAAGGGCGCTTCTCTGTCATTGTGCCGTACATCGCAGGCCTCTCCTGAGTTGCACGTGCGGCATACGAGAGAGCCCGCTTTACCAATGCGGTGAAGGTATTGCTGAAAGCAGCCACCGCGGCCTTTTATCAGTTGCGCGAGTGAATGGAGCCGTGTTTAAGGGTGAACTATTTTGTAAGCACAAGTATTATTGATTTTGTGCTGTATCTAGGTGGTGGCTTGACTGGATTGCTTTCTTCCCGGCTCTCGTTGTGGTTCCACTTGCTTAGGGCATCTGTTCTGCTGATTAGCAGCCTCTCCGTATTTCGGGAGCTGAATGAGAGGCACCTTCAGCCGAGCTAACCCTTCTACTCTTAGGTCCAGGGAAATCTGTCAGGAAATGACTTTAATGACTGCTGTGGACGCTTTGCGGCTTGCTCGTGCGATGCTGAGCGCCATAGGACGTTGAGTCTTGTTGAGCAGGCGTGCAGAGTGTTGTAGGTCTGGTTGTCGTGCGATCTCCGCACAGTATCGCGGTATCTATAATACTGCTGATGCTCAGAGACGGCGCCGAGAGTCAATTGCTTCCCAGTTGCAGTCGTCGCGCGTGACGGCATTCGGGTTGCTGCACGTCACGGTGTTCCGACTAGTTGTACGGAACGGCGGTTCACATTTGCACGAAGCGATGTTCAGATTGTCGGGTGTGGTGACGTTTAATTTGCTACCTGCTACCCTAGGTATATGGAGGTATGAAATTGGAAACTTGTTGAATGAATTGAATGAAACTCGACGTTGACCAAATGTGTCGAAAAAGAATGGTTGCGTTTGCGGACGGAAACGGAGCACTCACAAAACTGAGGAAAGTGGCTTAGTGGCTAAGCCATTGTTGTGCATTTGGGGGGTTAAAGTACTGAACCGGCCACTCTTAAATTGGTTTTCGTGATTTCCAATTTAAACATGTTGAATGCCGGAGAGGACTATGATTGGCCATCATCGGAAACAACGGGGAGCACAATTGTTTGAATAAAAAGGATTGTGCATAACTATTCACCCCCATTATTATTATTATTAGAATTTTATTTTGACATAAAACAAAGTAGACTAATTACGGTCAAAATTTGAGTTTTATTAGAAAGTACATTGCATGCCATGTGAAGAATGATGTCGGGAAAATGGGACTTATAGGCATTGTCTATACGAGACGCATCGTTTTTGCTGACTTTTGTGAAGGTCACGCGCTCACTAATTTCTCTTAACCAAACAAATTTTTATATTTGAATGATTAATAACATAACCCAAAAAAGAAAAAACACGCTGTCGGAAAGCCAGTACGTTAGCCCGATATCCTACACTAAACTCATCAGCAAACTGCTAATTATAACTGGACCACACAGAAATTCCCCGAGAGCAGACCAGCCGCCTCATCTATCCATCCTCTTATACGCCAAAAGCTAGTTTGACAGGCTTTCGGACATTATAAATAACGCACTCGTGGGAAAACAAAAGATCTATCCCCCTATTTACGATGTATCGTAGCGTCATATCTAAACGATAGAGCATCTACCTGCGAGGTGTGGACTGTGCAGTTACAGCCGGGACCACCCAGAGGTCCGTACTGGGACCAACCCTATGGAATATAATCTACGATGAAGTACTTAGATCTATTCCGTCGCATACGCAGGGAATCTGGCACTGGCACGGGGATATACTGTATAGAAAAGCCGTCAAAACCGTGACGAATACTCCGGAAATACTGCGACAACTGGACATGTCGTGTTGTCCAGACGCTATAACTTGCGGATCCTCGCAAACACAGGAGCAGATCTGTTTGCAAACTAAGGGTGCCCCTAGGTGAAACCCCTCTCCGATTCTGACGAAAAACCGTCCAATGGAGTGACCACCAGGGCGCTGAGCAAGGCTGTTAACCACGTTTCCAAACCCTTTTGCGTCACTTCCCTAAGTTTCATTCGGTCTACATCGTTGTTCGATTAGAGTAAAGAGTCTCGGCTCGGCAAGGAAATTGTGTTTGTATCACGACAAAATGAGGACTATTGAGGTTATAATGAAAATGCTAATTTATTTAATTTACAAACGAGAACGTAAGCTTTGTGCTTGTGCTATATATATATATATATATATATATATATATACAAAACTTAGCACAGTGTAGAATTCGCGGCATTTGGTCTACCGCCCTTCGTACTAAATCACTATGCATATGGATGGAGTTATTATTTGCTTAATGTATACATCTAAGTACACATGTCACCCTCTTTTTATTAGAGCACTTAGAGCGGCAGCATACGAGTACGTGTTGAGGTGTCTAGGGTTTCCCCAACAGTCGTTGTTGCAGTGTGGTTCTAGCTACTACGGTTTAATTTATCATCTGTTCTCAATGAGCATCATTCAAAGAACGTTTGTTCAAGAATAGGGATCAAACCGGCGACACCCCGGCAGATGACAGTCATGACTAGCGCTTTAGGTCCCCTAGATCATGTCTCATATAGCAATATTTTCAAAGCTATACCGATAGCGTGTGCGCATGCTGACACATACACACATAGAAAAAGTACGAATCGTGTTCTGTGGAGCACAAACATGTGCAGTGCAAGGAACGTCTTAAACACGGAATATTTGCTGTCCGAAGATTAGTGCTATGATTTTTTTACGACCAGAAAAGATGGCAATCGTTGCACCCATATACGAAACGTATATATTTCTTTGAATATCATGCATAATCTCTTTTCGATTATCGATATAAAAAGAGTGTACATGTTTGGTATAACATAAAAGCGTCGGGCCATTTGCCACTCTCTGAGCTTTTCGTAGTATCAGTCATGATAGAACCGGGTCAAAATGATCAAGCTTGGCGCCAAGTTAGTATTAATAATACTTCTTTCAATGTACTGTCCATATTTTTATTCAAAATGCGCTACAAAGATCATCATCATCAGCTCTTTTATTGACACGCCTTTTATAGGCAATCTGTCACAATTTAATGTCACATTTTTGCGTCTGTCTATTAAGCGTTTTATAAACTGGTCTTGAATACCTGATGGGGTTACTGTTTTGCTGTTCTCCAAAGGTGTTCATATTGTACGCTCACTTTAACATCAGCAAATGAACGAGTTCTGTCTAGAAAAAAAGATGCTTAAGAAATATTTCGCATGGGCTTATTATAAAATGTGTATGTCTACTTGGCACACGTAAATTTGCAACTACACTTAGAATCATTTTGAAACAATTATTTTGTTAAACTCTAGCTTGCGTATGAGCAACCCGGTTTGAGTAGTAATGACCGGACCGAGGCTGGCAATGTGCTTGTCTTGCTGCTTGCCGCCGACACTGAGTTTTTGAGATGTTAATACCTCACATATCGCAAAAATGCTAGTTGTAAGCGTAGGTCTTGCATTTTCAGATCCCTCTTTAAAGAGCGTTTACATATCCTAAAATGACATTGCGAATGCGCGAGAGCGTAGAACTGAGTCACTAATTACTGCAGTACGGGATCATCAAAGTTATATTCTCCTTAGGTACGTTCAAGCACACTTTACGTCTCAAAGACTAAAATCGAGAACAACCACTAGGGCCCAATTACGGACTAAGAAATGAATTATTATTTCAATACAAATTAGCTAATAATATATTGTAATTGTTTTTGTAGGTTAATGCATATCCATCGAGTAACGTATTATATACATACAACCAACAAAATAACTGAAACACAGATTCGATATCTGTACACGGTGTTGCGTGTGTGTGTGTGTGTATTAAGTTGGCTTACCTTGAGGCGCGGCATTGTTTATTGTCTGTACGTGGCAACAGGCCCCTTTTGGCACATTTGACCAAGGCCTCTGTGTGTGCGCTTGTGTCTGATGGATTTCGTTTCTTTCTTCGCCTTGCTTGTTTCCGTGTGCTCAGAAGAGTTTTCTTCCCTTCTACCTACCGCTAGAAGCAGCATACGATGACCAACCAATTCACGCGCCAAAACGATAGCCGAAGGAAGCCGTCGAAAGCGTATTTCGGCTTAGGCGGCGAACACAAGGGTCAAATATGTCCGAGTCGGGACGCGATCGAAGCTTGTTCCCTGCTCGCATGTGCAATGACAGGCAGACAGGCAGCGCGTACCGAATAGTCCAAGACCACCGCTGCGATTACTAGCAGCGTCGCAGGTCGGAGCCGAAAGGGCTGCGGCGATCTTCGACCAACGGCTACCCGGCGACCCTTTGGGCGGCAATTTTCTATACTATGGCCATATCCGAATAGTTTACGACTCGTCGTCGCTTAGTCGATGTGACTTAGAAGTCACGCCCTTCTCTTTTATTTTTCGTTCGTCTTCTTTTTCTGGCTAGTTTTTTTTCTGGCCGAAAAATAATAAATAGGCCGTCCGACCGGCCTGCCAGCCGACGGATCGAGCAATAAACGAAAGGATGCCGACACGACAAGCAGGCCGAAGCATCGAAGGCGATCGCCGTGACTTCGAAAGCATTCGCGGCTAGGCAAGGCCTGATGCTACGCGTTTCGGCACAGTCGGTCGATCGAGCGGCTATTTCGTCCTCGAAACGCGCTGCAAAAGCGACTCTATTATATCGAGGTATTTGTCCGCATCATATTGTTATTAGTTAATAATGAATGTTTACTAACGCCACTGTTAGCGCTATACACGAAAATGAACGCCCAATTTCCACGATGGCCGTAACACCAGTCTACCTACTTATACCGTCCTGTGTGACGTTCTACTACTTGAGATTGTAAGAAGTGAAAAGAAGCATAGGTAGCGCTTGCACCAGTGACTCCGATAACCAGGCAATTCGTGGTAGTGAAGCGCTAGCTAAACACATATTACGAACAGAGGACGCTGCAGCCAATGATGTGTGATTGAGACTCGTGACTGAATACCGCTCAGTCTTACCAGCAAAAAAGGTGGTCTTATACATACAAGTTCTAATTAAAAATACTATAAAATATTTATATTTAACTGTGTATTTGACTGAGTACTCAGAGCCATGACTGCACGTCAATGGCCAATTCACGTCACATAATATTGACTGCGCTGTTTGCGTGTTTCCTAGAAACAAGCCTCGGGCGCTTCTGTTAGGTTGCATGAAATTTGCATACGTAACAACGTAGGGCAATAAAAAAAATCTCAATATCTTATTTGCCTGAAAGCTGCTATTTCGCAGCATGAATGTCCCCTGTCTTAACACTATACGTTGGCCGGCATCCATTCTGTCTATTAAAGCAAGTGCTTTACTTCGTACGAAATAACAAGGATTCTTAATCGTCGCAGATCTGATTTTTGAGGGATGCTTAAATACTGTCACGTCTTATCGCTGCGAGTAGGAAATAAGAAAGGTCCCACTTCTCATCTCGAGCAGTGTAAAACTCAACCCCTCAAGGATGGATAGCCCGCTGAGACCCATACCTACTAAGTGCACGTCTCCCTTAAGCTTTACTAATAGCACTAAGCGAAAGTCTAACTCCCCTGAGTCTTCCAAAAGTCCCTTTCTTCTTCAATACGTCCATAGTCATAGCTGGCTCCAGCTTCCACCCAGAAGTCGTACCGCATATATAGCCTACAAATTCGCTAAGAGTTCCTTTGCGTGCTCTGGGATATTTGCTCTCCTTTTGTCTCCCTCATTGGTTCATTTGTCGTCTCCCTCATTGGTTCAGTTGTCTCAGCCTAATATATGTTTATGTGGCTGAGCCCCGTAAGACTCTTGTCTAAGCGGATCCCTAACTAGCAGGCCTTCTTGACCTGCTTTAGTTGCTGCCCTGCCAGGTATTGCCTGATATGACCCACCTTCTTCCTTTTCGATAACAGTATGACCTCGCTTTTGTACGGAAGGTCGTCTTTTGTCCGCCTATTCCCTGTAGACTCTAGTGTTTTATTAGCGCCAAGTTTCAATTTCACTTTTTGCCTTCACTGTGATGACCAGATCATCAGCGTATGCGATTGTTTCTTCCCCTTGTAGAAGGTTATCCTGACAGAGAGCAATATCATATGCTAGGTTCCAGAGCAGGAAACCTAGGATCGAGCCCTGAAGCACTCCTGCTGTCATTGGTATTTTTACTGTTGAAAACATTCCGATCCTCTAGGTACCCTGAGATAGCCTGGATGAGACAATGTGGAACCTTTTCCTCACTACTGGTGCTAGTACTATATTGGTGAAAAAATACTATTGCTCAGAAGATGTCTGACTGCAACAGAGAGAGCCATGAGCTAAAGAAAAGCCACACAAAACCCCAGAAGATGAAGTCCAAACTAACTATTGAAAGTGTAGAGCCTTATTTAAGCGAGGATTTATGGAAATCAAGACAAATAGCTAAAGCAATTTTCTCAAGGAAATCGAACACGTTCTTTAGAGAAACGCCTACAAGGTAATAAACGAAGAAACGCAAGATAGCCTAGGGCTGTGCTCACAAAATAGCAAATCAACCAGACTTTAAACAAACCCTTTTTGCAACACGCTCGCTTCGACAGGGAGTCATATAGTAGCACCCACAGGCGAACTAAAGTGGGAAAAGCCAGGGTCACGCGGCATCCCGCGCCTGGTGTTCAAAATACAATTTAAGGTGTATACAGATTTGGTTGCACAGGTGTTTACCACAGCAACCAAAAGGGGAACAAGACCCGCAAACTGGAAACGGGCTGAGGTTGTCCTCATTCCCAAATAGACAGAAGATTCCCCTATTTGCCTACTGGATACTCTTGCAAGGGGATAATAGACAATCAGTAATAAAAGGCTCAAGATTTTTACAGAGGAAAATGACTTCTTTTGGCCCCTCATTATATATTTAGGAAAAAACAGTCAGTGCTCACCGCTATCCTGAGTTGCGGCCAAGGCTGACATTTAACCTAGTTCAACCATATTCATTAGAAAAACATCTCTTGCGATACTTTTAGACGTCAGGAATGCTTTCAATAGCGTCCCGTGGAGAATGTAAATTAGTTAACACTATTTTGCAGTTGAGATCGGTATTTGCTCGTCGAAACACCTTGACCCGGTGTGTTTCGAGACCCTCACCACGGTAGACTAGTTAGGCTTCTGCCTGTAAATATATATATATATATATATATATATATATATATATATTCCGCCTTAGCTTGTTATTACGGGGACGGTCAGCAAAAAGTTTCTGTAAATAGTTGAAGATAGCGTGGTGGTGGGCGATCCACTTCTTCGTGTCGTCTCCTCGTTAGAACAGGACGAGGAGGAAGGGGGACGACTCGTCCGAGGAGCGTTAGCACGCGCTCCCGGTGATAATGAACGAAACTCTCATACGGAGGAGATTTTGCTCGCGCAGGATGCGTGGCTGCCGACTGCCCCCGCGGCAGTTGCCGTCATCCTGGAATGTGGAAAGTGGCCCGGCCATCTCTGCTTGGCGCCGACGCCGCTGTTTCTCGGCCGGGCGGCGTGGCGGTGCAAACGCTGTTGCAGCATCAGCGTTTCCTCTATAGCTGGATGCGTTGATGAGCGCCGGCAGGAGCGGCGCATTATTCTCCGAGGAAATTCCGTGTGGCTGGGTCTCCTGCCTCGTGTCCTGAAGCTGGCGAATAGGGCGCCCACACAAGCAGCGGCGGCGCCGGCAACCCGACCACGGGGATGCTTGGTCGTTGACAGCTGTTGTAAGCCGAGAAAGCGAACGAGCAAAACACAGAGAGAGAAAGAGAGAGAAAAGAAAGAGGTCTCAGAGGTAAAGTTGCCTTTGACGCCCCCGCCTGCCTCTACTACTGCCATCTTCGTCATCGTCGTCGCCGTTATTGCTATTGCTGCTGCTGTTGTTGTTGTCGTCGTCGTCGTCGTTGTCGCTTTCAAGGTCGTGTAGTCCATCCGTGGACAATGCCTGCCGCCCAAACGCTTTCATATTAGAAGGCTATTATGATTACATGCCAATACGGTAGGTCGGAAGCGAACCACCTCGGCGCGGAGGGGTTTGACTGACGTGTGCACGACGCATAGAGGGCGGGTGGGCCGGCGAGCTAGCGATAAAACAAGCAATGGAGCTACAGCAAACACAATAGCTTGCCACCAATCAGTCTGCCGCGCCTAGCTGGTGGGCGACGTTGTTTGCTAAGCCTTACGAAGCATGCTTGATCCTGCCCTCCTCCCACACTGAATCCACCAAGTGAATCCTACAAATCGATTCGGGCGAGCAGATTGAAGACTCATTGTAAAGTAGTGGAACATGAACATCCACGTTATATGTTGAAGACATCAAGCTCACCGCAGACCTGGGTGGGGTTCAGTAATGGTGTTGCACCGTTATGGTTCTTCATATAGCCAGAAGTGGATGAATACCGTCACGACTGTATATATATACTATATCTGTTGTGGCAGAATACCCCGAATCAAGAGAAGCGAGATCAATTGTCAGTTTACCTACTACCCGGGATATATAAAGACCATATGAATTTTTGGAACGATAATTTTCATACATATATTTGGTAAGGACAAATAATGAGGAATTTCCGCACACACAAGTATGTGGTAGCGTCCAATATCATATTCTCCACAGAAGCTACACGCTCATCATTCAAAATAAAAACTAAAGAGTTCGGTTTCATATATATGTAATGGTACTTGTTGCATTTCCACAGTAAAAGCCGTATCTGCCGCCGTCGTTGAGTACCTTTATTTGAAATGCCTAAAGACTATACAGTCAACGACGAGAGCTTACGGCTGACAAGATAGCCAACAGTACTATCCTAGCTAAGCTACTCGGCACATAAGCAAGCGATATATGTGTATATATATGTGCGTGCGTGAAAAAAAACACAGAAAAAAAATGGTAATTCTTGCTGCACAGTCATCCCTATTAGTGTTGGTGTTTTGAAATACGAAATGCTGTCATCAGTTTAGCTCGTTAAAGAGCCATGGCGCACTCAACATGCACGAAATTCCAGTTTGTTTGCGGCATGTCCCTATCTGAAGCCTCTCCGAATACACAGCTTGAAGAGCTAAGCAACCAATAGTTGATTACACCGTAGCCTGAAACGCTTCAATATGTCAGCTTAACGTTAAAGTGCGGGTGTCGATGTGCAAACGCGATTTTTCATTTACGGGGGATCCGGGCTACTGTTAAAGCTTTGCCTGCTGGCTCTGTTTGTGCTACTGTATACCTGGGTAATGCTGGTACAAGTTTGGTGGCGGAAAAGCCCGAGCGCGTACCGTCTAGCGAAAAACGTTCTGCCTCCTCATGAGTCAGGTGCGATTTTATGAAGCACAAAGATGTGCTTATTACAACCCTTTGACTGACCCAACCGTCAAGGAATGTTCTGTTCTCTTTGTTAAGTTCCCAAACGACAGCGTGCTGCATTTTCGAGATCAATGTCAGCTTGTGGAGCGTTATGCATTTTCCTGGGCTTGCCTAAGGTTGGCATGCTTGAGCCGTGATCTGTAATGGCCACCTTGTTAGGCCAAAACAATCTGCATCCAGGAGGGATTGTCCACCAGAACGGCATTACCTGGGGCTGAAAAGTGACGACTAGGAAGGTTTGTTTTAGTGCCATAATAGCCGAATGGGTCGAAAATACTACAAATTTGCCGTTCAGCGACGGCAAGTCGCTTCTTTCGTTGAGTTAGTTAATTTGAGAAATTATTATTATTATTATTATAAAATATTGTGATTTGTGGCCTGCGTCAGCACTGGGCTATTGATAAAAGTGCGTACAGAAGCGCTGAAATAGGTAGCAGGGGACGGCCCAATCCACCCGACTCAGCGCCCTGTCACTCAGCTTTTTGATTGACGTTTCCGTACCATCCACAGGCAACGCTTCAAGCTTATATATTTTTTTTGTAAGACAGGATAACTTGGGGCTTGGCTGCTGCTCTCGATGCCAGCGCTGTGTATCCTCCACGTTGTGCATACAGAGACAAAGACAGCACGAAGCTAATTGTCAAGATAACTGAGATTACAGCATTTAGCGTAACGAGCAACGGCGATCAATTATCAATTTAGCTACTACATCTGATGTGGCAAAATATAAAGGCAATTTTATTAATTTTGGTATCTATGCCATATATATATATATATATATATATATAAATTCTCTCCCATATGACATATTCCTTAGCAATATTCGGGTCAACTTTTACAACACTTACAAATAAGACACAGATTGCACACAAGAATGCTTTAATGGGCATTTTTTTTGCTACAGGAGGGACGAGTTTGTGTATCGTCGTCATGCTATTTACAGCAACTAAAGAAATCATTACTTTACAAATTTGAATTGGGTATCCTTGCGTATAAAAACGTCAGTGTTACCTCCAGATTAGCATTTTATTTTGTATCTAGCATCAACATAAAGTAGATAATAGCCTACCCCTCAGAATACCCAAAACGTGCCGCAACTATAGACTTAATTCACCTGGTATAGCCATGGTCAGCATATGGGATGTCCTCGATAATAAGTTAAGGGAATGTACGTTACTTAATTTATTCTAGGACAGATGGCGTTATAAATTACTCTGTGAACAATGTCTCGATCGATAACACATTTCAAAGATATGCAGGTTGTTATTTCCCCACTAATATGTCCGTAACGTTCAAATAGAGTTCTCATAAATACTTATCATTTTCTAGTAGCTAACTGGAGTACTACGATGTACGAAACACGGATGTTTTGTAAGGAGCGTGTGTTTGAAAACGAAACTGTTATATATATAATCATTCGCATCCTACAAATAGATCGTAACAGATATAACTACTATCGACGCGTGCAGCTGGTACTTGTGCAAAGGTCAGCGCAGGTCAAGCCGTTGAGACCAATATTGAGTGTAAGTAGTTGCAATTATTATATGAATATGCACGCCCATATATATATATATATATATATATATATCGTAAAGTGGTCCGTGGGAGTTCATTGGATCGTTACTAGCCGCTGCATGTCTACTCCGAGAAGCCGGCGCTTCGAAGCCCGTTAAGTTCAATTGCTTTCGCCGCGAGCCCTTCCATCACTTTGGGCGCAGGTGCGGTCGAATAATCTCACTACTGGGATTCAAACGAACCCGGTAGCAAGAGAATGGCACAGGCCGTCACACACGATCGTACGAATCGCCACTGAGGCAGGTCTGAGCGCAGACGTTGCATTCACATGAACACGCACATAGACTGCACACCGTGGACGCATTAGCACAGCTTTGCGGTCTGTATTAATGTAATTTTGATATGCGAGGGTTTTCTTTCTTAGGTGTGTGTGTATATATATATATATATATATATATATGCGTGCTTGATGGGCCTTGAGAGATTAAAGCTCTGCAGATAAGAACGAGATAATTAATAATACTGTTTTTTTGTTAATCAATGGCGCGCTTATTATGACGCCAACCACGCCAGTTTGAAGTTGGGTATAGCTCGAGGCAGCATTGTCGGTTACATTGGTCTGACGATCACTGACACAGAATCTATTTTTTAATTAGGAGGTTACAAGAGTAAGATCCAAATCAATATGTGACGAGCTCTTTTTATGTTCTTAGATGATACGCCCGCATGTTAGCCGGCGTGTTTCCCTAGCTTCCGCTTAATAGTGATGATACCAGAAGTACACGCGTCAAACGCCTGCCATAAATTATATGACTTAATGCAGCATTCATTTGTGTATATGCTTCGTCGATCCCGGTGGCGTGGTGCATTCGTCTGCGCCTCGCGACCGGCGGAGACACATAGGTGCGCGGGTTCAAGCCCCACCGTTGCACATTTGTATTTATGGGGTCCGTCTAGGAAGCAATGCGAAAAGCAGTTCCATGGACGTTAAATCTTGGCTGAGAGCCAGCCAGAAAGTATATAAATGCTTCAGAAAAATACTATTTACTTGTCACTCTAAAATTGACTAAAATAATGACAGGAGCCAGTTACTGCTAACGTAGAAAAACTTAAAAGTAGATTCTGGAATCTTATTTTCTAACTGAGACCGGTCCTGAGGTTGTCGAAATACATCAGAGGCAGCTGCATTGAGTCGCGTTTGCTTATCCACATTCCGTCGTTTATGATTTGCTGAAATACACTGGCTAGATGTCGGCCATTCTCGCCAGTTTTGCGACTTCATTGACACTACTACGTGTTTACTACTACGAGACGCAGCGCCGTAGTTTCTATCAACAATCTATACTTACGCTCCCCCCAGTGTATTAAGGCAATAAAAAAAGACCAGCGTCCCGTTTACAACTAAGAGCGTTCTTCCACGCGTGATATTCCGCATTGTAGCTCTGAGCGCTTTCTCCGGGCGCACGACATGAGTTTTCGTTAAAAAAAAAAGATGAGCAAACGCAAACATGAGGCTGACACTTAGTATAATTCGCTCATTTAGGTATGTCGACACCAGAGGACGTCTGGTTTCCGCGTACGAACGTGCTTTGCTAACTGTCCGAGTTTGCCCAGCCATATGTATATTCACCCAGCCAGGGCGGTTGCTCACAGGCCCGTGCGTGTATACTGGTCTAACTCTCTTGACAATTGCATCTTTTCTGCGTTGCATTTTGTGTGGTCGGTAAGTCAGAGGCCAAGTGTGATCTCTTTGCTGCACAGCCACTGCGTATGGCAATATTTACCACGGCTTCAGTGGCAATTCAACAAAAGTTCTACCGTTAAGGTGACTGGCAAGTCCAGAGCCGCCACCAGAGGCAGTTGGAAGGTTGGAATCAACTCTTCCTTGGTGAATAGGCAACGGTAACTTAAGTGCAGGCAGCTTCAGAACGGACAGACGGACGGATGGACGACAAAGGCCAACAAAAGCGAGGAATGTGCGGCTTTGTGCTGAAACTCTGTGTCTGTTTGCAGCGCAGCGGCAGTGCGACGGGTTGTCGTTAGCAAAGGCCAGATGAAAACAAAGCAAATGCCTTTGCCCCGCTGCTGCGCAGATGGACGACCTTCGGCCGCTGGCGGTAAAATGTGGAAGGTCGTCACAGACCGAGAACAGTTCCTGACCGTCGCCGCCACCGCCACCGCAGTAGGATTGCTCACCTGGGTACTCTGGCATCGATGGCGCGGCCTCTGCTGTTGACTAGTCGAGTAGGCAAACCCCTATTGAAAAAGTCACCGCGTGACTCCACCCGTTTGTCTTCCAGAAGTCGTTGAACGGCAGGTTCCAACATGGAAAGTTGGCTAGCGTTAGGCACACAGCCGCTGATCCTACCAGATGGAACTCGTTGCCATGCAACGGAATGCACTCCTTCTTTCTCCTTCTCTCCTGATCGTTTTTTGTACTTTTGTCGCCCTCTGTTTTCCCGCGTCTAGCTCGTCGTGAGGGGTGAAAGTACGTCGCTTCAAAGAAGTACCCGCGTCGATTGTTAAGGACACGGCACGCACTCAAACATCGCGCAAATGAATCGAAGATTGACGACTCATGAGGGCATCAAATGCATTCGAGTGCATTCGTAACACACTCATGACCTGTGTGACATGTGACTTCAATACAAGCATTAAGTTAGGACGCGCTCGTTCGAGCCTCCCCGCCTTCATTTCAACTCCACGCGGTTCGAAACTATGTGCTCTTTCTTCAGAAAGTACGGCGCGAGAAACACTAGCTGCGAGGCGATAATAGCTCGGAAACGCATACGGCTAGCTTTAAATGTTCTCACTTCAAAGGTGCTATTCCCAACATTAATAATAGTATGTTTTTTCTACTGGACAAGCGTAGTAGTCACACTCTGCGAGCACGTTTGGCAAAAAACGTTTTTGACGCAGTTTACCGCAAATGATAGTTAGGCGAGCGGTTTTGCACGGTAGCTGGTATAGGGCGGCAGTAGCAGTGTATGCATAGTGAATGAAAATGCTGCCCTAAAAGAGAGAAGTTTTGAAGTCCTCTAGCTAACTGGTCATCGCATTTCATGATTTATCGTTATCGAACGAAGCCGGTTCCACAATAGGGAACTTACATGGTTTGTCTACACGACGGGGCACTAGATCCGATAGTGCGCCTCTTCCACATGAGTGAAGGAAAGAACTCGTTTAGGCACCTGTCTGCCCACTAAAGCCCTTCGAGGAATTATAGGAATTTGCTGCGTCTGCGTTACTTACCCGTGCAGGTCTCGTCTCTGCACTAGCGCTCGTGGTAACAGCAGCTCGGCTTAGAGTTATTTTCGTCAGCATTGTCTTGAGATTTTTCCTTCCCTCTGGCTGGCCCTAT
This sequence comes from Dermanyssus gallinae, assembly GCA_003439945.1. Lineage (NCBI taxonomy): Eukaryota > Metazoa > Arthropoda > Arachnida > Mesostigmata > Dermanyssidae > Dermanyssus > Dermanyssus gallinae. Next base: position 27,619 of record QVRM01005785.1, on the reverse strand, counting down.
TGTCTCTTCTTACAGGTGGTCTGGCTTTATCGTCCACCAAGAGCTTACGCTATCTAGGAAGTAAAGCAGTAAAAGCTAGACGACGTGTAAACTGTTATATTTGTCTTATAAGACGGGGACCTTATGAAAACTTCCTTTTCCCAACAGCCGCTATATAGAGTAACGCATGGCAAATCTAATCTCCTACGTCATTTTCTTCTACTTCATCTCATGGTGCGATATACATAGATGGCACAGTTGAGGCAAACGATTAACGATGATGTGGCAACTTTGTAAGTCAATAGATAGAATTGGTCCTTGTTACCAATTATGAGTTTACGTAAGAAGGAAATTATCCCCTAGGCAATTAAATGTAACTGGAAAACATTAATTGGCTAGGTGCTTGCGAAACATGCGATCACTACGACGTTTACTGTGCTGTCGTGCGTATTACAGTGGCCGACTTCACGCAGCAACTGTCATCACTGCACGAGCAGCATGCAGAGGAACTTCAGCTTCTGGTCGAGTCCTTCCGAAAGCGCAATGCCGAACTCAGGAAGGAGAGGTAAGTGCAACCCCTCGTACGTGATTCACCGCAACGGTCGACCGCAAGCAGTTATTTTCTCTACAGTTTTCCGTTAGGAACCCTGAAAACCCAGCAAAGGGAGATTGCCTAAGCTCTCACAATGGGGTTAATTTAAACGGTTGCGACAAAAGTATTGATACCACCATTGGTGTCTATGGCGATGACATGCAAATGTAGGGCAACTTTGGGCTATGGATTGTACGAATACACACTACAGACCATCTGTCCCATTAAATAGTAATTATAGGTGCCGACGGAAAGAGGTCGTGTAGCAGTGGCCAATGGCTTACGGCTCTACGGATTTTTCGGCCAGCACAAAAGTATTTGATTAGGCTGAGCATCGTCAGCAGGATCATCTCTAATAAGGAGTAGAGCAACGCACTGGTGTGTTCGTGATACGCATAGCTAGCATAGTATTGTGATTACGGATATGCGCCCCCTTTTCACGATTAGTCAGTGTTAGCGGCCATAAACTTGGTTTACCCACACCGACGAGTGAACGGCTATAGATAACGGTGTAATTGACCTAACGGGGTTTGTATGGATTGCATTACCCGCTCGGTGAGTAGAAGCAAGGATGACCAGGCCCATATATGGGTAATCCAGCACGAGGTTGATGGACGTGTAAAGCCTTTTTGATGCCGTCTTACTGTCGGTGATTAGGTTTATCACTGTGGAGTTGCAGTGTCCTAAATTATATGCGTATTCAAGCGATAAAAATAGACATGCGATGAGTAACATTTATACAGACTGAAATCGTTATTGCAACTTGCAATCTAGTTTTCTCATGTATGTCTCATGTATGCGAGCATAATAGCACAGTCATGGTTACCAGTTTAGACCCTTATTAGATATAATATCGCATTAATGCTGTTAAAAGTTAGGTTATCCTCTATTGCCTCTCATTTAAATTGTGGTTGACCTGCCGTAACTATTTACGTTTACTCTGCCGCGTATATAGATATGCAACCGCATGCCAATAAGTAACTGAGAATGGCGTCACACTACATTTGAAAGTAAAAATTCGCCTTATTGGAACACAAAAGTTAAGCTGTACCAGATTACAGACAGCATGTTTTACTGGTTTTGGGACGAGAACGCAACTACAGGAGAAGAGTATGACTAAATCTCACCGTAAGGTCACAACTGCACAACTGTCAGATCGATACGATAATGTGACAGAAAACAAGGATCTTTACACAAGTAAACGAATTCAAGAGCAGACGGTCAATAGACTTTGTATAGATGTATGACAAATCATTTTATGTGTCCACACGAAAATGTTTGTACATCGGTCAACTTAGGCTCTGCAACCCATAAAACGTGTTTTTTTCATAATTGTTTATCTCTCGTATATATATATATATATATATATATATATATATATATATCTACATGTGTAAACACCACACTGCTAGATGTACAATTACAATATATTTTAAGCTTCAACTTTTTTCATTGAACTAGTTTGCTGCCGCATGGGCGTATTGTGCTGGTTTGACTAATCGCGACGAGAATCTAGCTGGCCATCGAGCAACGCCGTGCGGACGTTTTCCACTAGCGCTATTCCAGTCGAACACATGCGCAAACGTATCCCGTTCACTGGATGCAAAGTAATAAGGGTTAGCGGCTCGGCCGAGATAGCAATCCGTTTCTTTCAGCAGCAATGATACCGATGATGACAACGACCAAGGCGAGGAGATAAAGACGATTCCGTCGTCTCATCGCATCCGCTTCGTTTGACTTTACGGTTCCGTTCTCACGCTGTCATTGCGACTACGCCGAAACCCGCAGGTCGCGCGTCGGCCTTACCGCGCGCTTTACTCGGATGGAACGTTCACTTGGATATTAATCTCAAATTCGGGTTCTATTGTCCATTAGGTGGAAAAACCCGACGCCTTATGCCACTGTAATGGCGCTGACACAGTCGTGCTTCTGGCGGCGGGGCCTATAGTTGTGGGGCAAAAAAGGGGCGGGGTAAATGGGACAGGCTCGAGGGAGAGAGGAGACGAAGGAGGGCGGTGGCAAATGAACCGGGGGCAAGAGGTGGGACAAGGGGACGGAAACAACGGGACAAGGGGCAGAAGGAATAAGACACAAAGGGGCTAGAGCAAAAGAACGGAGGGGGGGGGGTGGTATGATCGTTGTCACCGCCGCCAGCGTAGTAGAATACATAATAGCAAGATCCCATTTTACTACCGCTCTCGTACTCCCCGTAAGCTCGGGGCGTCATACAAGTGTACGTATATATATATGCTATTCTTTTGCTAGAAGACCCAACCAAGCGAGTGGGCACGCGACCATTAGCGTAAGCACCTGAGGGTGGTTCTTCCAGGCGACCGCCGAGAAAAACGCGGTGGACGGTAAAGGGTCAAAACGTGGAAAATGGGCCCCTTGCCATACGCTGTCGGGCGCCAATCATCCGCTAAGGTTTGCGTGTCTTCGCTGTGTCGATCGCAGGAAACCGAACTTATCGGCGTCGACAGATATAGGGGCGGCCAGGTAGGGGTGACGGTTGTCTCCTCGCCTGCGCAGTTCGGCTGGCAACAGCGCTTTTATGTTCAGTCAATCTATAGCAAATGCACAACTTGCGAAAAAAAAGCTAAAGCTAGCGTCATTCCGTTCGCTGGTTTGCCTGCCTTTGTGAAATTCAGGCCGGAGCTTCACGTGTCTGATTTTGCCTCGTCAAGTGCCTTTTTTGAAAACGAATGTCTTCGGGAGACAATTCGACAAACGTCAAACGAGACGATCCTCTCACTTGGTGCTGTTTCAACTTAGGAAGCAGCCATCTATGGTGCATCTCAGTAAACGACTGAATGTAATGTTGTGGAGTGTCTGAATTGGAAGGTACCTTTTGGTAAGCTGAGAAATACTTCCGTGTGATCCCCCGGTAGAGAATGCAAAACTAAGATGTCTTACGATCGTCGCACACGTCGTGGTTAGCGGTTCCAAGAACAATGCACAACACATGACGTCTGTTTACATTGTTGGTTAGCCTCTCTGTTAGCATTGCTAGATTGGTTGCTTGTCCACCAAACAATTATTTGTCTTGGACGTTGTGTCAACGTTCGATTAAATACGAGACAACTTTATCTGTCGTAAGAATTGTCCTATCAAGTACGCTAATAAATACAAACCAACTAACTCTGTCGCGTGTACGCTGCTGTTTTTATGGCCTTCTCTTAGAAACGGATTTTTAAATCCTCTAACGTTTATATAACACACGAGGACCTACGACGTATGTCTCGAACAAAGCGGGAAACTCGTTAGTTCTGTATTATGAGGGCCATATCAAATGCGGATAACCCGCTGACCTTGACAAATGCCGCTTCTGCGTTGCGTTTTTAATATCGAACAATACTCTCCTTTGTGAAGCGACAAAAAGGGCTAATGACCACGTTTGCAAAGAATTCATCATTGAACACTAACAGCATTTGCCTACATGCCATGCACACCCGCATTTGCCGCATGCGCTAATTGCAAGTTGCGAAAGGTTGCCTGGCAACAGAGCGATTCCTCAGTAGTGTCATGATTGAGGAAGAAGATATATATATATATATATATATATATACGAAAAACAAGTTTTCCGGATGCACTAATTGTAGGTCGTGTCGGAATGTGATATCAGAGTCGCAGGTTATCTCCAATCAGCCGATGTATCTAGAAATATACAAAGCTGGCCTTGAATAAAGTGACCGCGCACTTATTAGGAACCTATTCTAAAAGATAATTGTAGCTCACTTTTGCACTTGCCAAATAGCGAACAGGCGCATCATCTTCAGGATATTACTGGCGAATTTGACAGTTAAAGCTTTGCACTCTGCCTTGGAAACTGTTCGCTGTGAATGTAAAAAATGGGGAAACGTACATGTACTTTCTAGACGGTCCCAAAGAATGGTTCTGGCTGTATTTCGGGAGCTGAATGTACATATAGATAATCAAGCGCGAGTCAGATCTGCTCGGCAGAATAAACACGCAGGTATTAGTTGTGAGTCTAGTGCGCCACTCGAGTGACAGATTTTAGCTGCAGTAAACCTTTGGCCACTCTGCAGACCTGCGTCATATTATCTGTAATTAGCGAAAAAGTTTTGCCGCGGCCCTCGCGTACACGTAACGCTTTTCGAATATATATATAAATAGCTTTCCTTATTTATTTATAAATGCCACCCTTTAATGGTGAAGCAAGATTAAACTATGTTAAGTTAAGAGTCAAAGTTAAGCACTTGTTCAAGAAGTTTAAAGCACGATATACACGGCGTGGTGAATGCCCTAATACCCACGTTTATTTATACGTTCGTATGCACATCTCCCTACATTCACGAGAGATAGCAAGTGAAAATTTACATAAGAGCCTATAGGGAAACGGGGTGCTTGCTAATATGCGCGCTCACTCGATCAGGCAACAGCGGAAATAATAAGGGCCGACGCTGGTGCGGAAATGGGCTCACACGAAATAAGTTGCAAAGGTCCAACATCCGCCTTGCACTTGGAAGCTGGGCTTGCAGGACGACACGTGCAGTGATTTAGAAGAAGCTCCGTGTAGCTGCTAGCACATTATATGAAGGCACGGGGAGGTCACGCCTCCACTTGTGAATTGATTAAATCATTTACACCGAATTAACGTATGTGGCGATGTATTCTGTAATTGATCTTTTTCTATAAGGGTGAAGTTCTTATAGTAGAAAACACTTTTGACCCTTACAAAGCTATTGACATTTCACTAATTTTAACGTGGGAATGGCTCTTCTGCATTATTAGCTGACCTTAAATCAAGCAAGTGAAGACATTGTTGAATTGCAACAAGGCCATGAGCAGAGGTGGTGGCTTAAGCGGTCGCTTGATCGCTCGCTGCGGAACGACTTGTCCACCCGTCTGTGCAACCGGTGGGCATGTAGAGGCTAAGTTCGGGTTGCAATTTAGACAGTGTCTGTTCGTCTGTTGTTATTTGCAGCTATTTCGGATGGGGTTAGGTTTTATATTATCTCGAAACGCAACTATGCAGCACAGCGTCGTACCAAGCTACCTAAGTCCGAGATGTACTATAGATCTCGGATTCAATTCTCTATCGACATCTAACGTTTCCTTTGTCACTGTTCAGTTTGCTGGCGACGACGTTGAAGACGACGCAAACCTATCAGGGAGCTGCCTCGGACGTTGATCTCAAAGGCTTTTCGTGTCTTTGCAGAGTACAGAAAGCGCACAGAGCCTTTCTCTTCGCTTGTCGATAAAAACGGGTCGCTCCTTACAGCGCTTCGAGCGGCTGCAAGCGGCGATCGTATATACCACGCAACCGATACAATATACTCTCGTGTTTCGCTACTGTCTCTCCGCCACTCTCCCAAGTGCGCGCATTCTATAGGGATTTCCGATGAACTCCGTTGGGCCTGCGGCGACTCGAAGCTTTGGTCAGGGTGTTTTATCCGTTGTATTATGATTCCATCTGCTCAAACGTTGATCGAATACAAATCATTTTTGGAAAGACGACGTCGACCAACGGGCCACACATCTGTCTTGAAGTCGATCGTTGCTCTATTTTAAAATCGAATGGAACTCAGAGCTCAAGGTTGAGGTCAATTTTGTAATCTACATGTAAACATCCATGTATATATATATATATATACATGTAAACATGCATGTATATATATATATATACATATATATATATATATATATACATATGTACATTTTATTAAATTGGTCTACTCTCCTTACCAGTGAACGCCATAGATATATACAGACGATCTGCAGCCGTTCAATGTGTAACACGCTAAGTGGCGTTACCCAGAAGAGCTCACTTCCCTTGCCCTATCTCTCTTTCTCCGTTCTTGAGTTGCTTGGCCTAGTGAATACACAGAACAGTTGTGTACACTTAGTTTGTAGATTGTTGCCCACATATTCGTGTTTGAAATGCCTCCGGGAGAACTTTACATAAAGAGTTACTCTTAAACCTTCTGGAGTTGTGTTCCTAGCACTTTTGTGTTGCTTAACGCGTTGTAACAAGTAATCTGTGTTACTTCTCGACTCCATGCATGTCTTTAATAGAGGCCGCGTTTGCCAACCGATAGATCACGTGTACTGCGGCAAGGCTTTTTAAGCCAACGGAGCGGCCAGATTCCGAGTACGACAGGAGGAAACGCGATTTCCGGACGCAGATTACAATTTAATGAAGTTCCTCAGAGAGCTTGGTTCTGCGACTACGAGGACTTTTATTACTACTAGCTCTATTATGGGGCCATGAACAGCTCGTCCATGGCGAGTGGCGGCTATTCAGGCGGCGATTGTAAAAGAGGCAGGAACACTGAACAGAGAGCTGCGAAGTAATTCAAATGAAAATCGTGGATGAGTCAACCCGACACAGAGATGCGGGCAATTTCAAGCGTAGACACAGTCGACAGCCTAACAGTTATCTAAAGGCATTTTTCTTATGACGTACGTAATTTGCTTCGATTCATCGCGGCTCAGAGAGGCCGATTGCGTAACACCCGTTCTTCAATGGGATTTTGTCACGTACATAAAAGCACATGTATTTGGTGTTACTAAGTACATGCGCTTCAATTCTTTGTTAGAATTCCCTTACGGTAAAGCAATACAACAGTTATTCTACAGCGTATTATATGCGTGTGGGTATTTTATACTAAGACACCTACAAAATGCGTTAGCTAAAAGTAAATAGGTTTGGACGCAACGCGCATATAATGAGCACTAATATTAAGATCGGCCGTGATGTACACCCGCGGATTGCGCAAAGTCTTAGCAGACAAGAGAATAACTGTATTATTATTTTATTGTATGTATATAAGGATTGTATACTCATAGTCTCAGTTTCCATGTTGTATAACAACATATTTGTTGATTAAAGTTGCATAGGGTTTTTTATGCACCATATTCGATGGCCTGTTGCAGCTTGTGAGCAAAGACACTGCAAAATGTGTATAAGTGAAAATCATGAGTGGTGGAGCAATAAGTATACTAATACTCAAACAGAAAAGAGCAACGGTTAGCAATGGCAACTGACTTGTTCTGGCCGGACACTCTAGTACAAGGTAACCCCATGACGCGGCTTCCCGACGAATCGATTTTTTCTCCGACGACGGTTGTTTCGTATGCTCCGTGGCTTAGTGGCGAGCATCTGATTTGCCTTCTGGCATAACAGACACAGCCCACCCAACACACAGCAGAAGCCCTACATATGACAGGCAGTAGTTATATAATCTTACCACCAAAGTACCACAACGTGTCTCCGACCTTGTCAAGGTCGAATTGACAAAGAACTGAAAAAGCAAGGCACAGCAAAGGCACAAGCCCGTTAGGTTCAAAGGGCCCAAAAGTTGTTGGAGGCTCTCCTACATATGGCCTCAATTCGCATCTTATACTATATACATATACATGTAAGGTAAGTTGAAGTTTAGATAAGCTAAAAGAAAAATGACGAAATGTCGTAACAACGAAATCGCTTCAAGAATAAATATGCCGCCTTGAGATAGCCGAGTAAGACATCTCGGAAGCGAATGGAGTGTGCGGGGGCGGGCGACTGCGCATGACGGGGGAGAGATGCAGGCAGTTTTGTCCTGTCCAGTTGGCGCGGTACTGCGTGTGAGAACATCTTGGCGCCCCCTATTGCAAAATTCGACGAAAAACTGCAGAGACTGAGGAGCAGCAAAGTGTTATCAGATTTCTGGCTGCGGAATGTATTCAATGCCGGCCGACGTTTATTGCTGATTGGTGGCCATATACGGAGGAGACTGTGTGTCTGAAGAAACTCAGCGGACTGCAAAAGGAGCTGTGTATGGGGCACGCCTCGCAACGCCTGTTCCGGTGTTTCATGAAGGCCCCGCTTTTTGACGAGAGCTGCAGCCATCAGTTCGAGCCAGATACAAAACGGAATAGCATGCGATGGAAGCATGCGTCGTCACCTCGCTCGAAAACATCAAAGCCGTTTCAACTCGAATGACGAACTGAAAGAACGAGCAAAGTGGAAGACCAGCTCTTGTGACAGCCGCAGAAATATTAGGAACAGGGAGTCCTTCAACGCGTGAAACAGTAGGATCGTTGTGGTTCAGGCCTCTGGTGATTACTTTTGAATAGAAACTTCAATTACAACCCACATTGTCGTACCATATCTTGAACCCACCGAGATATATATATATATATATATATAAAGTTGATATTGGAATAGCTTTACATATGTCACATTATTTGAAACCGCAATGGTGGCCGTTCCGCTAGGTGCAGTTGGGGCTGTTTCTGCTCCGTTGGCGCCCTGTGACAGCCCTGGAAGAATAAGGCTTTCAGACGTTGCTGGTCGAACGACATATATGTACATACGAGCGCTCAGGTGTTATCGTCAGTCACCTTCGGATGGCATATTGAAAATCCTGATCATGTCACGCATGACCAGGTTAGCAGCTGCCAGAGCGGCTAATTGGTTAGAAGTCACCAGCCAAATATGAGAGAATCAGAGAGAGAGAGAGAGAAAGCGAGAGAGCGCGCAAAAAGCAGAGGGAGAGAGAGAGAGATAGCTATACAGACACGTAGACGCGGGAGCTGCAGCGCTGGCGTGCGGTTTTCTTGTCGGCTTCATTTTCTTCTTGTTTCGTCGACATACAGCTGTCTCGTCTCGTCGATGGACCAATACAAGCGGTTCGTACCGGGGGTACCACCTTGTCCCCCGGTCGACGTGTCGTCGCTGCTGCTGCTGCTTCTGCCGCTGCCGACGACGAAGCAGCCACCCCCATCGGCATCATCAACAGCATCAGCATCATCGTCATCGTCATAGTTCCTTCCTTTGGTTTGCCTTTGACAGCTACATAAAGCGTGACTTTGCCGCGTTTGTTAGCTCTTATTTACGGCGGCACGAAAAAGAACGAAGCAAGTCGTATAGGAACGATACGATTGAGAGACACAGCGTGCGAGTAAGACAGAAAGAGAGAGAGAGGGGCGGGAGAGAGGGAGAAAGAAACGGAGAGAGAGAGAGAGGGGGAGAGAGATAGAAAAGTTGGAAGAGGGCGACAGAAAGAAGTTGGAAGAGATGGAGACAGAGAGACCGCGAATCAGAGAAAGAAACTCCGCGAGCAAGAGCGGGGAAATGAAAGCGAAATTAAGCTGAAGGGACGAAAATTAGTTTTTCAGCGATCACGAAGAGTTCGTTAGCCAGCTAGCTATCCGGCAGCCAGCCAACCAGCCAGCGCGGTCGTAGTTCGGCAGAACAACATGTCGAATTCCTTCTTGGCCGTCTTACCTCACGTCATTCCTCATCGCTCTCGCCCCCGTTTCGCTAACTCACTCAGGTTCTCGCCAACGACGACGACGACGACGACTCAGCCCCGCCAGTCAGTGTGGCCTTCCGACGTCTGTGTGACGACGACGCGCTCCGTTGTGTACGAGCGCGCAGCTGCTATTTTTATCCGCGCTCGTCATATGGAGACCGACCGGCAGCGGCGAAACGACATGCTGTTACCGGCACCGCCTTCCTAGAGTAGACCTCATCCTATCGTCAACGATCGCCCGTCCACTCGGCTCATACGTATATATATATATATATATATGCAACGGGCTTCTAGATCTTTTTTAGCCATGCACGCGCTTATATATATACACGTGGCTAAAGAAGGTCTAAAAAATACCCGTGGCAATACTCGGATAGCAAGGCAACTACGAACCGTTCTCTGCATAGGGAAATATAGTGTTAGGCTCTTGATTTGCACTGACGCACCGCCGGTTAGAACGTACATTCCCCCCCCCCCCCCCGGCCACCTCCTACATGGCACCTTAAAGCATGACGTCCGACCAAGCATAACAACATTGAGCGAAAACACGTTTTGTAGCATGTTGTGATTGAGTATAGATGTTTTTCTATTTCTTTTTCTGCAAGTTCTCAAGGCAATGCATCGAGTGCATTTTTCGTACCGCCCATACACACTTCTCAGGGATAGGCTTCATCCCCCAGTGGTCTATCAATGTACTTCGACACAGCACAATTTTTATGAGAGTACGACTGTTGTACTACCGATCTGCGCGTTTTTACCATGTGCACATCGTTGCCTGTGGGAGAATAGACTTGAATTTTCTGAATATCAACTTTTCCCAACAAAATATTTTTTATACACAAAAATATGTTTTTTGCATAGTTTGACAAAGTAAAGACGTAGAAAAGACTTATCCAAAAAAGGAAATTATAATAATATATATTTTAATTAATTCCGCAACTATGCCGCCGTACGGTGCGTAAAAAATAGTACTGAAATGGCTTTAAAAGATTTTACGCGGGCATTTGTTGTCGGGGTTGAATAAGCTAAGCAACTTACTTATTGGAAACAATACAGCATTTTTCCATATAATGGCGTTTTCAGCAAATATTAGCAACGCCTACATTATGTGGGCCCTTATGTGGGTCGTCTATAATGTAACAGCACGACTCTGCATATTTCCCGTTCGAACAAATTATGACCCTAAAATTGAGCAATGATTAAATCAATGCCTGCATCAATGCTGTACGATTCCAGTGGTCGAAGGCGATTGAATCTATATATATATATATATATATATATATATATATATATATATATATATATATTACCAAAGCAAATATATCGACTATGATCAGTGTACCTTCTCACAATAGGTCAACGCGTGGCTCTAGCCCATATTGGTTAGGTCGGTGAGAAGTGCCCCTCCTAGGGGGCATGCCGGTGCATGATAACGATTCCGAGGGAGGGAGCGAGGGACAAGCACACAGGAGTGAGTTTTGCATGCTTGTGGCATTCTCCGATCTTGCGGCGAAAGAGGCAGCGGCGGCGGCGATTTCCCGTAACGGCGTTTGAAGGTGATCGATATCATCTGACGTGTCACCCCGCGGGGGATCGGTGTCTTTTTGCCGTCAGATCTGGCTGAATCGAATACGAGCGTCAGAAGTCGCGTTGCTGCCTTGATTTTCATCATCAGCTGGAGCAGACGTCGCTCATAGCTCCGCTGTTGTTGTTGTTGTTGTTGCTCTTGTTGCGACTGCCACCGCTACATTCCTCTAGAATCCCTCCTCCTTCTCTGAAACACACTGGCAGTTTTGCTTCTGCACATTATTACCCAATCATCACTCTAGTTGTAGATGCGGCTGTAAACAAACATATTTCGTGACGCTTTAATGTACCCCTTACTTCAAACGCCCCCCCCCCCCCCACCTTATTTCCCAACCTTCGTTTCAAGCTTGCAACATATACACAACGCGTTTTCTACTAGTTCCTGATGTCAAATTCCTGTGTCTGCCTCTCCTCTTTCTCCTCTTCTGTAGGGGTGAAACTAGTGACCTTCAGGCATGATTAACAACGCGATCTGGCGCTAGATGCTTTTGACTCTTCTCTTTTGCAAAGACTGCCCATGTATGCCGGAAACTGTTTTGACCCCTCTTGCCAAGATGGCGCCTCTCATCATTACACTTTCTTACTTGCGGCCGTTGCGCGTCTGACCACAAAAAAGAAATAGTTGTAGTATCAGTGTGAGTAGAGGTAGAAATCCATAGCCATGATAGCAGGACAGTTAGAGACCTCTCATTGTGGCAGCAGCAGCAGCAGCAGCAACAACGCGAACACCGGGAATGGCTGTGTCCGTATGCATGAAAGATGTCTGAATGCCCGGCGGGCTAAAGCCAATATAGGAGGATTCATTACGCTGCGTCAGCGAGCAAATTTACCGCGCAAATTCCCATGTGCATATATCGACCGTCCTAAGTACACGCGTTTGCCATTGTTCTTGCCGCTGACGTGCGCGGCACACTGCCATTGAGGCAAAGATTTAGTAAGCAAAGTGTGTTTGTTTCTCGATTCTGCAATTCGCACAACCCCCGGCCCCCCCGACCGGCCGTCAGCTCTGCGCTGTCATTGCAGGACAAAATCTCCGCGTCGGCTGGACGACGGCAACTGTGCCATTTTATGACCTATATTCAGAAGACACGACGCCGGTTTTACGGTTGCCACTGACAGTTGTGCTGTAACACAAGCGTGGCGCGGGGAGCCTATACAGCAACCTATTGGCAATAAAGCTTACCCTGGACGACGACGACGACGCCCCGGCCACCATACGCTCACTAGATAGATGGATATCAAGGTAGGCCAGGCCAATCGCCTAGATCCTCTGCAAGCTGGTTAGAACAAGTCTGAAGGCAAAACGCATTGTAAAACGCACGTACCTGGGGCAATCCGTCGAGCTACCAACCGTACGTTCTGCCAGTCTCTGAAAAGAACGTCATGGCAAGACAGGCAGGTAGATAACTTGGCTCTAAATCGCACCAAATTAATATAGCCGCTCCTCGATACGGCCACCCCAACTCCAACATATATGCAATCCCCGTCTTAAATTCGGCTGAGTTCGCTGTGCCAGAAGGCTCTCCATTACTTGGAGCATCCTTAAACCGGCCTTGTTAAGCAAACAACTAATCGATTTGCTGGAACCCCAAAAGCCACAGACTTAGTGGACGAGTGTTTCGTCGAGACAACCGCGTCAGTTTGCAGTGACTAACTTCTGTACAAACCTACCTTTTCTTATGTCATGAATTTATTTAGCTCATAACGGGGTGTAAACAATTGTCCCCCTACCTAATTATACAAATTCATACGCTCGCACTTATGGTATTGTTGCATACACACTGTGTAGTAACTTTAATCAATATATATATATATATATATATATATATATATACGGTTGTGTCTCAATATGGCCAAACCAAGCCAACGATAAAATCGAGCTTGTTGTATTCATTCAACTCGATCACTGCTACCAGTCGTGTACCCTTGCCTGCAGCTTCTGTGTACTAGAGAAAAACCACTCACCTTTACTTGCGGCTGTTTTTGTCAGTTGTTAGCAAGTGATTCGCGCTAGCTAACTGAAGCACATCGTCTCCAAACGCTCTGTTTGCCTTACCATTGCTGGACGCTCGGAAATACTCGTTTAGCGTTCAGGCCCGTCTATCGACCTTGCCTGATAGGCATCATGGGTGTCGTACGTTTTGACGATAGACGCTCAACATTACTACATACCGCCAAGTACACCGCTAGCAAACACGGAGCAACAATGCAAAGCGGGAGCTTACACCTGTCAGCCAATCAAAGCGCGATAAGGTTTATATTGTTGTCGGCCTCAGCCGGATGCGATCGCCAACAACCGGCCAGTCTGCGCCGTTGTAATACCTGACGATTCCGGCAACTATAAACGTGAAACGCGCTAGTCAACCAGCTTAAGGATAGTGTCTAATCTTGCTTGCGGACTAGTTCACTATAACATCGCTAGCTAAATAGTCTCGTGCAAGTGCTCGTATGCTCGAAGCGTTCTTAGCCCGTCCAGGGAAGGTGGAACGTAAAGCTGCAATTGCATCAACTAAGTAAGACCAACTTCCGCGGCGTTGGTTATTGCGCCTATCACTAACGCAACGTTGTGTGGCGCTTAAGCGTCTAATCTAACAAAGTTCCGATATATAGTTCTGACCAAGCTTTCAGAAACCCCTAAGAATGGGGGTCCTCAACTTATGTTTCTAATTCCTAAGTTACTCCTAAGGTGACCAGGACTGCTAAGGATCCACAATATGATAGGACACAAACAATGTAAATCTTATGGCCGGGCGCGTATAAACGGCGACAAACAGTGTGGAGGGTTGACGTAAGACAGGCGCTTCCAACATTATTCTCCCAAAGTGAGATTTTGAAGCTATATAATAAGATCAGCGTGTGTCTGCTGTATTGGTAGCGATTATAAAGGACACAACAGTTGGTTCCGGAGTGCGTAAACCTGGTACGTGGTACACTGTCAAATACCCCGCTCACGTTTTTTTGCGGTACGACAGCCCTATTATAGGGGTTAACCTATGCATATCGTTCAACCATGTACTGGCTCATCTGATTATATCAGTGCTTATAGTTTAGCTTTGGTGATCTTTGCATCAGAAATTTGTGTTCCGCTTGGATGACTCCGATCTACATAGGTCGCCTGGAGCAATCTTGCCCTCGGCGCTTCACCACTTCAAAAACATAGTTTCCGTGTAATTAATTGCCAGACCTTTTGTTAGATTCTTGGTGCCATACGTGGACGAGAGTAAGCATGGAATTGTCAGGTTAGTGACACTACTTTTTCAGGCTCTCTAATGGAGACAGGCAAAACCGACTATATTCAACCGTCGGTGGACAGGTCGATATTGAGCAGGCTTTGTAATGCGACAGGAACATCTTCGTCGAAGCAAGTTAATAGACCGGCGGATGTAGACGTGTCACAGCCAGTGTGCATTTGTTAATGAAAGGGATCGCTTGCAGGGCTATGAAGCAAACGAGTGGTTTCTTTTCGTCCAGATGGATCCCTGCTGGTCGAAACGTTGTGATGTTGCGTGCTGCCTAGGATACGACGCTTCCTCTGCCAGTCCCTGTACAAACATTCCGTACTTTATTTAACTTTTATTCTTACCTACAGACAAAGCTACAGATGAGAACATTAGATATATTGGACCTCAAAGTGCCAGGAGCCTTCGCCAACGCTACATAATGCTTGTTGGCCTAATATTACGATGTGTTTAATCAAACACGCCAAGCCAAACATATATACACTATATATATATATATATATATCATTATTATTTATGTGTAGCAAAATATATATCTGCAATGTAAGACATGTGCACAGCATGCTGGGGCATACCTAACGACGTTAGGTTCATGCTTGGGATGGCCTACCTAGGTTATATATATATCTATATATATATATACGTTCACCTATGCCCTTAGCACGATGTTTTTAAGGTATTTGTTGATATAAAACATAGCGACTTGTCATTAGAAATTTTACTATTGAACGTTACCCGCAGATCCTATCTCTATTGGTTTTTTGTAAGCCGGGCCACCTCATTCGTCTATTTAAAGTAATTCTTTCGAATCGACGTCAACCCGCACGTTGCGCGTTGAAAAAACGGTCACAGTCGCGTTCGTTTAGGACAATTACAAACACGCACCATGAACCGAAAGCGGAATTTCTAGTTTGGAACGTCGGTCGGATCTTACACGAATGCCTGTCAGTTACACAAATACTACAGTGGCACATAAACTTAAAGCGATATATATATATATATCTGATTTGTGATACAACTGAGATGAGATTATATAAAGCACATACTACAACATGTAGGTAAATTCCAGGAATACCTAGTGTTGTTGTTATATATATATATATATATATATATATATGTATAATATATATATATATATATATATATATATTATTTGGTCGGTGGTTTGGACGTTTTCAATGCCTTGCACCTTTGGTCTGGTCCTGCATGTGACAATTGCATGGTTATCATTATCTGGTATGTTCAAACGCAACCTTTTCACGAGGAGTACGAGTTGTGCACCTGCCGGTTCTGCCTGCAGAGGTGTGCCAAGTACCATGCAGTGGAATGCACAGCGCTGGACCGAAAATCGTTGCACTACTTCTCTCGTCGGAAGCGTGAAGAAGATAGAGCTTCATAAAGAAACATTTTGAAATGTATATTATACTCAATTTGAGTGAAATAAACAAATTGTAAAGTAATATATATATATATATATATATTATGTTTTGGAGTGGAAAATTGTCTCCGCGCGAACGTGTGGTCACGGGTTCTCTAACCCAGGATTAGCCCAGTTTAATTTCCTCGTTGAATGTCGAGCGACAGCCTCTGACACAAGACTTCTGATGCTCTCGAAGATCTCGTCGAAAGGTTAAGACTTCTACCTACGTGCTGAATCAGCTCGAGTGTAGGGGGCATGCAGCTCCCATAGTTTCAAACGCCAACGGACAAAAATTCGTGCGGATAATCAACGCTAGAGTATTTTCTGCATTTGTTAGCCCAGTCAACCTAGAAGCATGACCTGCTCGGTCCGCACCTGCACCGATCCGTTGCAGGCACTATAAGTCGGTTACAGTTGCGTCCCAAACAAGCATGCGGCCACGCTCACCTCTAGATAGGCCCGGGGGCTTTAGAACACACGGAAAGCCGGCAGATGTCAGTGCGCGAAGCCTGCACTCAAGGCGCATGACTGGCTATAATAGGCTAACGCATGCACAAAATCACCACAACGACATCGGTGGGGCACGACTAAGTCAAGTACCAAAGGGTACGCAGGACGCTTATCGCGCCAAAGTCAATGACTTTCCGGATACCGTCAAGCACTATCAAGTACCTCATGCACGGAGGTCCTCGCTAAGAACCTTGTCATCCAAGTATTAGTCATTGAGAGGGGGACTGCAGTGAATCCACCAATTCCTTGATACACAAACAAAAAGTAGAGGACCCAGGAGATCACCCTGCTAAAAACTGTCTGCGATGGCATCTGAACCATAGGCCAGGTTTCTCTGGTGAAACAGTAATAATGGTCACGACTTGACGGCTCGAAGCAAAAGGTCTCCCCAAACGCTATTTAAAGTGTTTCAGAAGTCTAGTTTGACCATCGCCGTCGGTATTTTGCGCGATTGCAAAGCAGCACGGGTACAGTCGACTACTACCTCTGTGCCTTCCAGGGGTCCTAATGCC
Source organism: Dermanyssus gallinae (assembly GCA_003439945.1). Lineage (NCBI taxonomy): Eukaryota > Metazoa > Arthropoda > Arachnida > Mesostigmata > Dermanyssidae > Dermanyssus > Dermanyssus gallinae. The sequence goes on along the minus strand of QVRM01005785.1, from coordinate 10,520 downwards.
TAAATCCTAAATGCTGTTGACCAAGAGTTGCTGAACTAGCATCCTAAGTTTCGTTAGAGCCTTTTGACTGCCAATCGGCAGACCATTGAAGAACAGGCGATCGAACGTAATGAGCCATTTTTTCTGTTCTAATGCAAACATCCCCGACCCGAAAATGAGTGGTAAAAGACAAGACGGGTCCCATTTGACCACATCAACCACTTTAACAATGGCGTCAGCTAGTTTTCCGGCCGTGCTGCCCAGTGCACCAGATAACAAATCCTGCAACAAACAGGGCCTCTCTTCATGCGAGGTTGAAAAAGTGTGATCGCCGTGTGGGGTATGGGCATAGAAAGAGCCAGAAGCTCCAGACGGCCACGTGCGGCTGTTTGGATCGAATAGCTTCGTTGGCGGGCGCTAGCATAACCTGACAGCTCACCAATCTAGCAGCACCGGAGATATCGCCCCCCGACAGCCTGAACCTCACTTGTCGAGGTCGTCGTCGAGGTGGGCCATTACTTTGGGTCCTGATTCCTCGTGCGTTAGACCCCTGAGACTTAATCCCTACGAAAATGTTTGCTGACCAGGACAGACAGGGATTGAGCGTCCTTCCTCGCCCGAGAGAGTCGCAGCACGACCGGAGCGAAGGTGAACAAAGAGTTTCAGGCGTAGAGGTCTTTGTCCTTGGCAACGTTTAAGGAGTCGTTAGTAAGCTCCTCCGCAACAGCGGACCGCACAGATTTGGGCTAAATTCGTAACAGGTTGCTGCCACATCAGGACTGATGCCCTCTAACATCCGAGGGACGTCTGTTAAGGCGCCTCCAACATCTCTAAGCGACGTTGGTACGAATGTTTCTCTTCTTCATAAATTTAGATGCGCTCCGCGCGTCATAAATTTAGAAAGTTGTCAAGCTTAGTAAGCTGGGCAACTTCTGTATGTGTTGACTCGCTTCTGTTTGGGCTTTGGTAATGGACGCGAATTAGGAAGGAGCAGCTGCGGCGAGGTGCTTTTATGTGTGGCAGATATACTTCTAAGAACTGCAGCGGAGGAAGCCTTGCCGTTTCTAGAACAACCAGGTTGTACGTCTTCTACGACAGTGGCTGTGACATCACATCCCTCCGTAATCGATGCAGTCGAATGCGCTGCCTTAACGTGTTGAAGAACTCTCGCCTCCATGGTAATCCTGTTACGTTCACGAAGATTACCCACACGCGGACATAAAGGCGATCCGGCCGCGTGGGGCCCACAACAGCTTACACACCTCGACTGTTCCGTGCAACTAGACGTCAAATGATCAGTACCTCCACATTTCTGGCATGCCTTGCGAAAAGTGCACCTATCCGCTGGATGCACCATTCGTTGACAATTGTAGCATCACTTTGGTTGATCGGGCTCCAGCGTGACCTGTGCGGAATAAGCGTCGAGCGTGCACCACGTTGCAACCTGCTAGCTTTTCGCGTACCTCGTTGTCTGTAAATGCAACATCGGCGCCTTGACGCCTATATATATATATATATATATATATATATATATATATATATATATATATATATAAATTATATTCTGCAATATCTGTGCAATGTTAAGTGCAACTACATTATATAGGTTTGAAAGTTGATTGCTCTATTGCAAAAAATTGCGGAAAGAAGCACAAACACATATCCGATGGGCGAAATAAGTGGGATAATTAGCTATTAGCACAATCAGTTGTAGACTCGATTCTGGCGCAAAACCTATAACGGCGACTAGTTACACAAATGCTGGTAACTAAGGTGCTTAAAACACAAACACTTAGCGCGAAACACATGCCTATAATTGCACACCTCCTACTGGAGACATATTTAATTGCGTTTGTAGCACAACAAATAGTCGCCTACTACATTTTTATATTGTCATGTCTAGTAATGCGTACAAGAAAATTCCAGTGTGTGGATTAAAAGAAGAATGCGCGTAGAACAGAAATTATATAAGTGACATCAAAACGAGACGGACTACGGCAATAAAGGGGCACAGCGAGAAGATTAATAGTTATCACATCTATAATATTCGACAATTAATAGCATATACAGCATAATTAAAAGAGCCGTAGCGTTTAAACTCTCGTAAAGCTGTAGCCTTTACACGGTCGTAAACAAGTAGTCTCTCACTGCTGCCAGTTATGATGGGTCCAATATCAATGATATTATATGTGTGAAACCTAAACACTAAATACGTCACAAATAATTCGGAGCTTGCTTTCAGCCGAGCTAAAACAGATCGTTTCTTACGAAACGCTTGAAAAGCAGTTAGCCAAACACCTTTTTTTAGTTATTGCTACAGAACTGTGCAAAATAAGAACTGCATTTTTTAAATGCAATCTTTTGAATGCAATTGTTTACAACGTTAGCGGGAATGACATGTTGATTTTCACAAATAGATGATCCAGCATGCATAGCTTTATCTAAAACGATGAGAAAACCTGTTTCTGTTTGGCTGCCGCAAACCTGCGTCGCCACGTACTACGGCGATTCTCCACTCCCTTATCGTTCCTCGATGTCGCCAAGCCACACGCAAACACAGCAAAAAGAAAGATTGCACCAATCGGAATCCAGCCAGTGTCATCTGTGCAAGTCTGATAGATCCACTGCCTGTTCACTAACGTATTCGTAGGTGCGTGTCCATCGCTCACAGTTGTCCCCACAAAACCCCCTTCCCATTCGGCTCATTCTGATCAGTCGCTCTTTCTCTGCTTCACCGTCATCACGATTGCATCGCCCGAAACGCAGGTCTGCCTTCTGGCTGATCTCGCATTTGTGGCCCCAGGGCCGGAAGCTGGGCCCCCATCGGTCCGATACGTCCGATCTTCTTAACGGACGATCTACCTACCAAGAAATGAACAACAAAATTGACACTGTAGTCGGAGAACGAGTGCAGAATGTAGATCTAGATATTGACTGATGTATACATGCATAAATCTGCTTTGGATGAATACATACGTAAATTGATGAATGAGTAGATACGTGTTAGACGGTGGACTGTTGTCGATGATTGTGTTGCAGGATGGCGATGACAACGAACACGATAGATGTAGATAGCTGCTGATGCGGTTGCCTCTCACTCTTGTCGAGCGTCGCCACGCTTCGTGCTATGCTGTGCATTTCGCACATTTGCTGTTCGCTGGCTGTTCGCCGCTCGGTGTGCTCATCTGTTCATCGTATCTTTCATACAGCGGAGCGTGTTCTTGTTCCTAACATTACCAACAACGATACCAGCACGAACATCAAAACAGCGAGCGGTTGTTCATATCATTATCATCGTTGTGATCATCGGTGTACCATCGATGATAGATAGCCACGATGTTGCTTCGCTTATCTTCGGTTATCTCCCGACACTGACCCGTTTTACCGGACTACTCAAACAGCAGAAGCAGATGTGAGCTGCAGCAACCATTACAACAACAAGAGCACCCCCGGCGTTAATGTTGTCGCTGTCTAGACGAGAGTAGTTAGAGCGCCCTTTTTATTGTTGCATTATAGTATCACCTCCGCGATCCCTGCGCCAAGGTTACGTGTCCACCAACCACACACATAGAAGCACGCGCACGTTTCGATTGAACACACTTGATTATGACTTACACTGTGCTAATCTATAATGACGCCGATAATCATACTGAGTAGAGAGGAAACAATCAACAACCATTACTTCAAACACAATTGAAGCCAATATGTGTCCATTCCCATGAGAACCGAACGAATATCGACATTGACGTCTTACCTGCTGTTTGGCAAACGCCAACCTCAACCACACACATAGAACCACGTCCATGGCATTGTGTCTCGCCACGGCTTAAGGTGGTTGCTTAGTGATACGGGGTCCCTTGCGGCAAGCCACCATTCAACATGCCAACATTGGCAGTAGCTTCGTACCGAGCGCCATGCATGTTCTATCTCCCTCAGCCAAAAAATGTATTGGACTGACCCTCAACCAACATTTCACGTCCACTGGACTGCTTTTGCATTGCTTCGTGAGACGGACCCCGTAAATACAAATGTGCAACGGTGGTTCTCGAACCTATGTGTCTCCTCCGGTCGCGAGACGCACATGAATGCATCACGCCACCGGGCCCGACAGAACACAGCCAAGACCCTCAAAAGCCGTCTTCATCCAGTAGAACATTTGCAATCTAAGTCGGCACATTTTCATGCACACATCAGCTCTATCCCGTAGGTCGCGGGCTGAGAACTACCTAGAAACCATATCATCGGAGCGACAATTCAAGATGCAGCACAAGCGGACTGCCAATTCAAAAAGCTCTCACGGCGAGACTAAGTGGTAACGTTGTGGCAGCATTGAAACAATTCAAACAACAGCACTCAACATCAACAGCAACACAACAACAACGGGTAATGGCGAGCAGATCAACTTACAAAGCTCAACAGTTAGAGTCACCCCACAACACTAAACGATGACAACAAAAGTAGCAAAATGCCATCTGAAAATGTCGTGTATTCCTAATCTACTAATTTACGGTGAAATAAAAGCTTGATGATGAAAGTGTCGCAGATGCCATGAGCTGCGGTTTGGTCGACGACATCTCGTATAATGCGTGCACCTGATCCTTGGGCGAATTGCTCGATTGATGCCCTTGCACTGGAGCGGGGCATAGATCGCTTGCACTCCCTGTCAGTCTACGTTATCTTCGTCTTGTCGATTGTTTATCCGAACGTCGTGCTACCGATTACCTATGTGGGCCATCGTCGTTAACATCGTGGCAAGGTGTTTTGTGCCGGAGGGGATGGGGACTCATCGACGAGAAAAATGAAGCGTTCGCTGTTCCCCAGAACGCAGGAGGAAAAGGCGACAAACAGACTTGCCAGACTTGAACGTTTTCGGATAGCCTTTCAGCCACGATTGCTCCTGCACCGCTAGATAGATGTGAAATTGCCTTTTTCATTGGAGTCTAGAGTGCCGGTCTTAAAACAACAAGATCAATCCTTGATAGTCGAGGCGGCCATATTGCTTGGCTAGCAGGTCGAAGCCACGCTGTTTTTCTTTTATAAAAACCTTTCAAACTAGCTCGGTCTTAACCAATCGAAGCGTGCTAACAGTCACGTTGCTAACTAAAAGCAGCCAAGTTTTGTGTGACTGCGTTGATTCTGCATGGACCTACAGCGCCACTGTGAACGACTTAGTTTACTCAACATTTATGAGCTTAAGGACCTTTTAAACTTGACGATTCCGGGAAGCCATTGTTATCATGAGAAGTATCCATACATCAACAATATTTATCTGATCGCCATAATAACTATAGTTGCAATAATAGCATTGTGTGTTGTCGCCAAGTTAATAAACTGGACGAAATTGCCCGAGGTTATCTTCTCTATGTAGATATTGTCTGCCACTTGTCGAAAACCTGTCTGGCTTCCAGCTCACTTGAAGCTGGGCAAGCAATATGTGTTGCACTCTTTCTGGCACAGTTGATTCAATTCAGTTCAATGTAACTCTCTCGTTCTCTCCTGTTGTCGGCTTTCGACTGTTCGTCGAGCATTCGTTGGCACTGCCGCGTAGAAGCTACCGCCGCTCTGGTCGGTTCCGCTTGGTCAAGTTTGTTTGGCTTTTGTGAACTCCTTTCACTCATTTAGCAGCCAGTAAAAGCTGCAATAAGGGTCGTTCTGTTTCACCTCCGGAAAGTGGACGCGCTTGAGGGGTGTAATGCGTTGTGCGTTGTTGGGCTCTATCGTCATCGTAGGGGTGGGAACTGAGGGCCGTCTTGGGGTTACCAGTGCAGTGAGGAGTGCCGGCCGCTTAGCAAATGCACGTGGTTCTGGACTGCGGCCGCACGGCTTAACTTTACTGCTCTTCGGCAAGTCTTCTGAGTATAATAGGCAGTCACTTACACAGGATTGTAATATAAATTGATTAATAAAATTTAATCAAGAGAGAAAAAAATTGAGAACATAAAAATAGGCACTCAATTGAGGCAAATTATGATGCCACTAGTGCCATGGCCAATACTTAATCTGGCATTGATAATTTGACGTCGTATAAGTTTCAAGACTTGTTTATATTCTTGCCGCTAAACCACGTCAGTCTTACTGAATGCCTTATAACGTAAACTGGTCGGCTCTGTTGGTTTCGACCTTTGATCATTCGTTACTACATCCAATGGCTAGCCACGCAAATGAACTATGAGGTTTATTGTATTAATCTATTCGGAACTGTTGTTTATGATTACTGTGGTGAGCGTATAATATATCACGAAGATTCTACCTAGCTAATGGATTAATTAGGGAAAGTAGCCAGCTCCATGCGGCAACATTTGCGAAACGCTACCGCAATACCTACCCGCTGAAGTCCTGACTGAGCTTCAACCATCAAAGTCGTGAATTTAATTGAACAAAAGTGAACGGCTTTCTCATCCGCCAACTATCTAAACCACTCACGCATACCATATACAAAACTTTTAAATGAAGAACTTCTTGGAAGTAGGTAATCTGCTTTAACTACGATGACCATTTGCGTCCTAAATCTTCACTAGAGCTCCCTCACAAGATGTACGAGGTATATTCTCCAGGAACGAAAGCGGTTCCACATAATTAGGGGTTGAAAAACAACTAGAGATAAACAAAAGAAGCCGAAACAAGCTAATTGCGGCTTGCCAGACTTACATTGAAATGAACGCTTTCAATAGGTTAAGAGCTAAAAAATGACTAGACTTTAAACATGTACAATCAACAACTTTATATATAACGCTGTGTATTTGTGGTGCCTGATGGCTGGCTGTGCTATTACGATGCAAGAGGCATAAATATATAGATTGCAACCAGCAACCAGCCCATAAGAGACGTAATTGCAAAATAAATATAGATGCTGTGAGGTACATGTGAGACACCATGCGAGAACTATTTCGCCTATCTGCTTTGAGGCAAGCAGACAGTCCTGCAGCAATGCGACATCGGCATCGACATGCGACACCAAATGGAACCGCAAATGTGAAGCACGACTATTAGGTTTGATGGAAAATTACAGAGCTCCTTGGACTAAACTTTAGGCGATGACGGCGATGTTAAGCAGCTATAAAATAGGCCAGCTGAGCATCGTGGGACTGCCTTCACCGAGCGAAGGTGTAACAGGTAACATCCAAATAACCATTTTCTGTCATTGACGTCGTTTGAACGAGGGTATCTTCGAACTCCTCACGTCCCCCACGAGATCCAGAGTACCACATATACACAGTGTTTTGGGATACTGCTTGATCACCTTAAAAAGCTAGTAGCATTTCCACCACCTTTAGAACCTTAACATAAATTATAATGCAGATTTGTTGCTTCCACATGTTTGCCTTCTCAAACTTCGCCGGATTTTGTTCTCTTTACTTCTTTGTACCAAATTAAAGCAATAAACGCTGCCACCAATTGGCTAAATGACCAGAGCGTCGCTGATGAATCGCCATTTTAGGCAATGCGAAAGAGCTTGGTGGTTCCGATTCAATTTTTAAAATTCAAAGAACAATAATTTGCCGATCTTGCCCTACTATACATATATATATATATATATATATATATATATATATATATATATATATATATATTAGCATATGATCAAACGGAGGCAAGGTGTATCACGTGTCAGATACATAAGATACATTTGTTAAAGTAGACCGACCATCCGATTCTACTATTTGTGTCCAAGTCCGCTTTGTCCTTCGCAGCCGAGACTAGCCAAGTGAGGGAACACTTTACGAACATTGAGGAGGTGACTCAAAGAGGGCTCTCTCTATTGAAAGTCAGGACGGCCTGGTCGTGACGGATTGTCCGCTAGCCGAACAGGGCTGCACCATTAAGCAATATTCTTATTGTCGTTATTGGATGTCACCTAAAGTGTATACATAAACAACCGACCAACTCACTCTTAGCGTATGCATAATAAGCCAAATGTCGCTACTATGTATACGGCTTGTCATTTATGCCCGCGTTTTTCCACGTATTATGGATATTGTAGGAGATTTCGTGCAGGAAAAAACGCGCAAATGTCGGACGGCTGCACGATCTAGCTTTTCGTTTGACCACACCAGAAGGTAATTCGTCTACGATTGTCAAAGCTGTCGACCGGTCTTCAGCCGTGCCAACATCTAAGTTTCTTCGGATATCTCATCTGCTGGCGGCCTATAGAGCCTCGTATTACATTACTCAGCATCTGCTCACTGTTGTTTACAGAATGTTGTACAGCACATTGTTTTAACACACAAACACACATGTGTCTATAACTATATATATATATATATATATATATATATATATATATATATATATATATATATATGTGTGCACAGATGGCCAGGTGGTGCCGCTTCCCTCTTGCACAGTGTGTTGTAATTATGCGTTCCTTCAGTGACTGAAATTCGACGGTAGCCATGTTCGAATAGCCCTGGAATACTTCTTCAACTGCTGACTGCCTAACATAGAGCCTTCGTATTACGTTACTGGGCATATGTATTGTTGTCTACAGAATGTGCAGCATCTTGCTTACAAAAAATAATATATATATATATATATATGTATATACCGGTGGCAACAGCTGACACTTCTATGATTTGTCTAACAACTCTTATAAAATGCACTGTCATTATAGGTTCATTCATTGACTAAAATTCGATGATAGCTATACTCAAATAGCCCCGCTGAATACTTCTAAAAAGCTACAAGATGATGCGTTTCGAGCCTGCAAGAACGTCCGGTGGTATCTGACACGTCGCCATGACCCTCTGGTACCACCAGACAGCCTTCAAAGAAGGGGGACCTTAGTAGTAAGGTTGAGTAGCAGTGGTAATTTAATTTATATTTGCATAAAAATGCGGAAGTACAGGCTTGGTGTGAATGAAATGAATACGGTTTCCCGAAACGACTGATAGCGTCCCGAAGCCACGCTCACTAACTCAGCAAAGAAATAGAGAAAAAGTCACCGATAGTTTCAAACATTGTTCGTATGCTAAGGAACGTTGGAGGGGAGAAACTGAGCCGGTAACACAGAGCCGACGGATGGCACGCTCTAAGAACTGCTCGCCTCTACAGCAGCAATTGCAGCAGCTGTAGTGCATTAATGCCGTAAACTAACCTCTAACTTAGACCTGAGTACGGTTACACGTTGAACAACACACATTGAAGCGGAAACCCACTATATTCCCTATGGGAAGCGTGCTTTCCCAGCGAAAATGGCCTAGCACAATCTTACGATGGCATGCAATAAGATTTTGTTAGGCGGGCACAATACATCTGGATCTGCAGACGGAAAGGTTGTGAAATAGTTGTTTACAATGCCGTATTACTAACAGGGGTGACTGGTGTACGCGATAAAATCAATCCCCACGCAGAACATCTAATAGATAAAATTATGTCGGGTAATTTATAGTCGACCACGGCGTTAAACTTGGGCGGACGAAGTCGCGTCGTAGAAGCCGACATGGCTCTTGTTTACGCCGTATAGCATCGACGATGGAGCTAGGGCATGCACTGAAAAGGAAGAGCACCGTATGCAGCTCTCTTGGTCGCCTTACTTACTTACTCCGTACTTTAATTATCCAGACACCTGTGAGTAAATAATAACCAATACCAAACGGACGAACAGTAGCAATATACTGTTGTTAACTCTGATCCTACTGTGGTTTTGATCAAATCTGACTTTGCGTTGTCTCGGCTGAGAAAACAGAAAATATACGATTAAATCCGTATTACGTGTGTTAGAAATATAGAGTAGTGTTTATGGAAGTTATACGAAACATAAAACTTAATGTTTCGTTTATAAAAAAGTATGGTTCAATCCTAAATAAATATTATACGTTACACAATCTTAGAAAGCGTCATCCAGCAGATCTTTCTTCAATAATATAATTTATAGTACGAGGAATATATATATATATATATATATGTCCATGTACGTGTCATGATACACTGTCAGAGAAGGCTAACGCCACCTCTGGTTCCCCTCAAGGTACCATTCTTGGGCCACTAATGTTTATTCGTTACATCAATGCTAAAGAGTATTATTCCCGAAAACGTGCAATATATGATCACTGGAGATGACGTTAAAATATACGGAAAAGCGGACCCCGCCGAGGACTGCAAAAACTGCAGGATACGGTAAACAAGTTCAACAAGTGGTCCGCTTCGCCCAATCTAAAACCTATCGGTACCAAAGTGCCTTGTGCTTCATTTTGGTCACGAAAATGCAGAGAACAGCTACACCATCGGTGGCCATCTTCTTGCTTCGAAAAAACTGATCAGACCCCTTGGTGTAATGACATCTGTGAATATGAAGTACACACGAACATATAACAGACATCGTTTTAAAAGCAACACAGAGAGCAAACTGGATTACACGCTCATTCATACTTAGGGATCCACATATATACTCAAAACTATTTGAGGTGTACGTACTGCCTATCATAACATATGCAGCCCCAGTATGGAATCCATGTTTGAAGAAAGATCAGCGACTCCTAGACAAGTTATGCAGCAAATACCGATAGATTGCATACAAGTGTGGAATCCCAAGTGATGACGTC